>OU538801.1:2500000-3750000 GCA_912999815.1 Campaea margaritaria
AGCTACAGTAACAAACATGTTAGCTACCACGATTAATGATTTGTCAGAATGGCCAAACGTTCTTTGGAAAGTACAACAATCTCTTAATACGACTGTTCAGAAAACCACAGGCTTTTCCCCAATGAGACTTTTACTAGGAAGGGAAGGAAATATACCTTCCATACAAGCTCGGCTAACTGATGTTGTAGATGAATCAATACAACCAAGTATTGACTTGGAAGCTGATCGTGAATTAGCACGACAACGGCTCAAAGATGTTGCTGATAGGTTTAAGAAACGTTTTGATACTACCAGACGAACCAATAAAATATATAATATTGGAGACCTAGTTTACATCAGTCAAGATCATAGACGTCATGATAAACTCAGTCCAAAATTCAAAGGCCCATATGAAATAATACAAATATTACCACATGACAGATTTTCTTTGAGGGGTCAAAATAATTTAAGAAATATTATTGTTGCCAAAGAAAAACTGCGTGTTTGGCCTGGTGAATGGGTAGAACAAAACATTTCCTTTGAAGAATCACTGTAAACAAATATAACTTATTAAACAATATCATTGTCAAAAAGAGAACCGTGATAGATTATTATATAGCTAACAAATTTAAGATTATTCAAAATAATATCCATGTAGATCACATAATTATTAAGATCAAACTATGAATGTGTTTAATTTTGAATTATCATTATTATGTAACATTGCTAATTTACTTAGGACAGGTACTTTTTTTGACACACTTAAAATATTAAATTCTGAGATTGTCACATCGGTCACATCATACCAGTATTTGTGTCGCTGGGCGATCTTAAACCTGATTAGTCTAGATTTTACTGGCAGCGAGTAAAAGGACTAATATGCTATATGCCTGGTCATAGATCACAATGAAACGATGAAAATGAGGGAATGAAAAAAAAAAAAAAAAAAAAAAATAAGTATGAGAAATGAAAAAAAAAAAAAAAAAAAAAAAAATGTGTCGCTGGGCGATCTTAAACCTGATTAGTCTAGATTTTACTGGCAGCGAGTAAAAGGACTAATGTGCTATATGCCTGGTCATAGATCATGAGAATGAAAAAAAAAAAATGTGAATGATATGAAAAAAAAAAAAGAAAAGAGAATGGTTTCATTGGTAAAAAAAAAAAAAAAAAAGAAAGTTATACTGGTGATGATGATGATAATGATAAAAATATAAAATGATTTGGACTTGTGAAATGTGATTAAGTAGGTACTTCGAGAACGAAGTACATATCAGTATGGCCGTGATAGATTATTTGAATTTTACCATGGTAATTGTTGTCAATATTCAAATACTGATGATGCTAAACTTACCTTGTGTCAAGATAAGTATCTTTTATAATTAAACCACGTAGGTACATGACTAAATAATACGTTTTGAGTATCTGATGATAATGTATGTATTTAGTAAAGATTCAAATGGCAACATTTGTTTGAGGACTTAACTTGATGAATTTGGCAACATTCACTGGTTTCCAATAAACAGGAAATTATGTTAATGTTTATAATTAATATTGTACGTATTTTAGAAAAAGTTTGACTGATAATTATCAAATAATTATGATTTCTGCGGCTAGATTTAATCCATGTATTTTCGTCCATATTTCATTTAATGATATGATAATTGACTTGTGTTAATTCTTCAATATTCATACTAATATGAATATTCTTAAGTATTAATGTATCGAATCATTTACGATAATTCATCTCTGTATTTGTAAGATAATTGGTAATTGAAAATAAACGATGAAACAGCTTTATTACTGTTAGAAAACCATTTAATATAATAATTGGAATTATTCACGTTTAAACAAACTTTAGTGTACATATCTGTGGATATGTATTGATTTAGAAGGTTTTAACATGTATTGTAATAAAAATCAAGCAGTAAAAACGTTTAGTTTCAATTTAAGGAAACACGTGGTTTACTGAGCTTGTTTATTCGCCGCACGGCGGCCGGTATAAATAGCCTTGCATTTGAAAGGCAGATTCACTTCTCAATGTACCTCGGAACAGGGCGGACACGCCGCCCAACTAAATAAGTTAAGTACTATTATTATATCTATTAACTAGAAAGCTATTATTATTGTGTATGTGTATTAATCTTCAGTTTAAAACTTACTATGTGTATTGCAATAGTTATCAATATTGTGTATCAGTGTGAACATTACAATCGCTAAATTATATCGTGTTATATATAGATACAACTAATGTGAGCATTTCATTATCTTCCTACTTATTTCCAAATGAAGCTTATATTTTAAATTAATTATTGAGAGTTACAATAGCTATTCCTGTCGTGTAGTAATATGTAGATTACATTAACTTCCTACTTATTTGAAAGTAAAGTAAATGGCTTATATACTATTTATTCTTGTGTATTATTACAATAGCTATTCCTGTTGTGTATTAATAACGTGTAGATAAACCTATCCGTGAGACTTAGATTAACTTCCTACTTATTGCAAAATAAAAGAATATCAATATTAATGTTTATTCTCTTATATACCTTTATATATAGATGTCTTTACCTAATTTAGTTATTATCAGAAGTGGGATTCGACCTGACTAATCTTAACGTATTATGTAATATTTCAGATATTGTGGGTGTGGTTTCTGAAATGGACTCGGCAGTCGTAGAAGGTCTGCTCAAGGCGATCCGAGATGCAGTTGCGGGGACACCTCGTGGAGACGATGTGGTTCTTCCGCCGTTCGATCCTGATAAGAACGACAGCGGTGCCAGCAGCTGGTGCACCAATATCGATGCAATCGCAGCGGATCTTGGATGGAGCAACATCACAACCGTTGCAAAAGCAGGTAAAGCCTTGAAAGGCTCTGCATTACTGTGGTATGAAACTTGGGAGCCCGATGAAGGTAGAACGTGGGAACAATTTAAAATCACTGTTAAAGATTTATATCCTGAAAAGAGGAACTTGTCAGACAAATTAACAAAGGCAGTGTTATTAACATCTGAAGCTGCAGAATCGTATTGTGATTATGCTAGGGAAAAACTTAGATTGTTTAAGAATACTAGGATAGTTTTCACCGAAAAACAGTTAGTTGAGCTTGTTTGCGGAGGTATACATGATGTGCATGTAAAAATGGCATCACAAAATAGTCGTGTGGAGACCACTGCAGAATTGATATCACTGTTTACGACTTATGTGAAGATTCCTAAGAAACGTCCATTTGATTCTACAAGTAAATTTACTGACAACCCAACTAGTTCTCCTAGCAAACGACCAAAAATTGATGAAAAACGTTGTTACACTTGTAACAAGCTAGGTCATTTTTCAGCCCAATGTTTTCAGAACAGAAACTATAATGCCCCTAGGACAAGTTTTTCGACAAACTTAGCTCGTCCCCCCATAAACAAAGTCCAATGCTCCCATTGCAAAAGATTCGGACACACTGAATCAGTTTGTTATTTTAAACAGCTTTCTACCACAAGTACCACAGTAACAAAAAGAGATGACGCTAATTGTATAACCAAGGTTGATCTAAAGTTAACTAAAGTTGTGATAAAGGATATGACAGTCGAAGCTCTTATTGATACTGGTGCTAGTTGCAGTATCATGAAGGATTCTATTGCACGGCGAATAGGTTGCAATTTAACTCCATGTTCAAAAATGCTCGATGGTATAGGCAATGGTAAATTACATATCTTTGCAAAAGTAACTGTCCCTGTAAAATTTGAGGAAATCTGTCTAGAAATAGAATTTAATGTAGCCAGGGATAAAGATTTTAGCTATGATTGTTTGATCGGTAGAGATGCAGTTAGTCATTCGGACGTTGCTGTTATAGTAGACTCTTCTGGGTGTAGACTGACACGTACTCACTTGCTTGAACCAACTGGAGTAGTTAATCAAATAACCAGTTGTAATAGCGAACTCGATCAACTAAACGGATTAATATGTCATTTAGATTCAGAGCTACAAACAAAGATTGAAAATATTTTCAAAAATTTTTTGTCTGTGTTGCCATCTGACAACAACATTGGTACCGTTACTACCGGTGAAATGGTTTTACGCCTGAAAACGGATGAATTAATACATTACCGGCCTTACCGATTAGCCCCTGTTGAGAGAGAGAAGGTTAATGAAATCGTTGACGATTTATTACAAAAAAAAATAATACGGGAGAGTGACTCTAGCTACGCCAGTCCGGTTTTACTAGTAAAAAAAAAGGATGGCAGCGATCGAATGTGTGTCGACTTTAGAGCACTTAACAAAGTAATAGAAAAAGAAAGATACCCTCTCCCTCTCATCGAGGATCAACTTGATAAGTTAGGAAACTCTAAATTCTATATCTCTATTGATATGAAAAATGGGTTTCATCAAATTCCAGTAGCACAGGACTCCGTAAAATACACAGCTTTCGTAACCCCAGATGGGCATTACGAATTTCTGAAAATGCCATTTGGAATTTGTAACGGACCATCAGTCTTCCAGAGAGCTATAAGTAGAGCCATTAAACACTTGAAATTTTTATTAGTGTATATAGATGACTTATTAATTCCATTTAAAACTGAAAATGAGGGTCTGCAATACCTAGAACAAACTCTCGAAGCTCTCAGTCATGCCGGATTTACCATAAACTTGAAAAAATGCAAGTTTTTTGTGACAGAGATAGAATATTTAGGAAGACACATTTCTGAAGATGGTATCAGGCCAAGTGATAATAAAGTCTCGGCTCTCATCAACTCTCCTGTCCCTGATACTATCAAAGAAGTGCGTCAATTTATGGGTTTAGCTAGTTATTTCCGTAAATTTATACCAGAATTTGCCTCACGTACTGCCAGTATAACTAAACTCACAAAAAATAACCAGAAATGGGAGTGGGGTCAAGATCAGAACGAAGCTAGGAATTATGTTATTAAGCACTTGGTGACGAAACCACTGTTGACTGTATTTGATCCAAACTTACCTACTGAACTGCACACTGATGCTAGCTCAATTGGTTATGGTGGAATTCTAATGCAAAAAGTTGATAATCAGAATAAAGTTGTAGCATACTATAGCAAACGTACTTCCCCTGCCGAATCAAGATATTGCTCTTACGACTTAGAAACATTGGCAATTTATAACGCCCTTAAACATTTTAGGGTGTATTTATTAGGTATCCCATTCACTATAGTAACAGACTGTAATGCCATTAAGCCTACCATGACCAAAAAAGATCTTTCACCGCGTGTAGCTAGATGGTGGACCTTTATGCAAGATTTTAACTTCAAAATTCTCTACAAAAAGGGTAAATATGTGGGTCATGTTGACTACCTAAGTCGTAATCCAATCAACCCTAAAACGGTCCACACAAACAAAAATATCCCTTCTGTAATTAACGTGGTTAATGACGATGCAAGTCGTCCGCCATCGTGGTTAGAATCTGCTCAACGAGATGATACTGAGACTCAGACTATAATTGACAAAGTTCGGTCAGGTGAATTGGATACCAATCAATACTTAATCATAAATAGATTGCTCTATTATAAAAACGACGCTAATGCTATGCCGAAATTATATATTCCAAGAGGCTATAGACTTAGCTTACTTAGACTATTTCATGATGATAACTGTCATGTTGGATATGATAAAACCATTGACAAAATCCGCCAACATTTTTGGTTTCCTGGCATTGCAGCGTTTGTTAAAAAATACATCTCTCATTGTCTCATATGTACCTCACGAAAAAATCACTCTGGACCTAAACAAGGTATATTATATCCTATAGAGAAATCTATTCCTTTCCATACTTTGCATATGGATTGCACTGGGCCTTTTAGACAATCAGCTGATGGTTTTAAATTTGTATTGCTAGTCATAGATGGATTTACAAAATATTGCATCCTCAAACCCCTTAAGAGTCTGAGCGGACAGGAATTGTTGTTTGCCATACGTGAAACTATTGCATTATTCGACACACCTCATCTTGTAATTACGGACAGAGGCACAAACTTTACATCTAATCAAGTTCAAACCTTATTTAGGGAAATGCAAATTGAACACCACATGATATCCACTGGTACTCCTCGTAGTAATGGCCAAGTTGAAAGGTATGTAGCTACAGTAACAAACATGTTAGCTACCACGATTAATGATTTGTCAGAATGGCCAAACGTTCTTTGGAAAGTACAACAATCTCTTAATACGACTGTTCAGAAAACCACAGGCTTTTCCCCAATGAGACTTTTACTAGGAAGGGAAGGAAATATACCTTCCATACAAGCTCGGCTAACTGATGTTGTAGATGAATCAATACAACCAAGTATTGACTTAGAAGCTGATCGTGAATTAGCACGACAACGGCTCAAAGATGTTGCTGATAGGTTTAAGAAACGTTTTGATACTACCAGACGAACCAATAAAATATATAATATTGGAGACCTAGTTTACATCAGTCAAGATCATAGACGTCATGATAAACTCAGTCCAAAATTCAAAGGCCCATATGAAATAATACAAATATTACCACATGACAGATTTTCTTTGAGGGGTCAAAATAATTTAAGAAATATTATTGTTGCCAAAGAAAAACTGCGTGTTTGGCCTGGTGAATGGGTAGAACAAAACATTTCCTTTGAAGAATCACTGTAAACAAATATAACTTATTAAACAATATCATTGTCAAAAAGAGAACCGTGATAGATTATTATATAGCTAACAAATTTAAGATTATTCAAAATAATATCCATGTAGATCACATAATTATTAAGATCAAACTATGAATGTGTTTAATTTTGAATTATCATTATTATGTAACATTGCTAATTTACTTAGGACAGGTACTTTTTTTGACACACTTAAAATATTAAATTCTGAGATTGTCACATCGGTCACATCATACCAGTATTTGTGTCGCTGGGCGATCTTAAACCTGATTAGTCTAGATTTTACTGGCAGCGAGTAAAAGGACTAATATGCTATATGCCTGGTCATAGATCACAATGAAACGATGAAAATGAGGGAATGAAAAAAAAAAAAAAAAAAAAAAATAAGTATGAGAAATGAAAAAAAAAAAAAAAAAAAAAAAATGTGTCGCTGGGCGATCTTAAACCTGATTAGTCTAGATTTTACTGGCAGCGAGTAAAAGGACTAATGTGCTATATGCCTGGTCATAGATCATGAGAATGAAAAAAAAAAAATGTGAATGATATGAAAAAAAAAAAAGAAAAGAGAATGGTTTCATTGGTAAAAAAAAAAAAAAAAAAGAAAGTTATACTGGTGATGATGATGATAATGATAAAAATATAAAATGATTTGGACTTGTGAAATGTGATTAAGTAGGTACTTCGAGAACGAAGTACATATCAGTATGGCCGTGATAGATTATTTGAATTTTACCATGGTAATTGTTGTCAATATTCAAATACTGATGATGCTAAACTTACCTTGTGTCAAGATAAGTATCTTTTATAATTAAACCACGTAGGTACATGACTAAATAATACGTTTTGAGTATCTGATGATAATGTATGTATTTAGTAAAGATTCAAATGGCAACATTTGTTTGAGGACTTAACTTGATGAATTTGGCAACATTCACTGGTTTCCAATAAACAGGAAATTATGTTAATGTTTATAATTAATATTGTACGTATTTTAGAAAAAGTTTGACTGATAATTATCAAATAATTATGATTTCTGCGGCTAGATTTAATCCATGTATTTTCGTCCATATTTCATTTAATGATATGATAATTGACTTGTGTTAATTCTTCAATATTCATACTAATATGAATATTCTTAAGTATTAATGTATCGAATCATTTACGATAATTCATCTCTGTATTTGTAAGATAATTGGTAATTGAAAATAAACGATGAAACAGCTTTATTACTGTTAGAAAACCATTTAATATAATAATTGGAATTATTCACGTTTAAACAAACTTTAGTGTACATATCTGTGGATATGTATTGATTTAGAAGGTTTTAACATGTATTGTAATAAAAATCAAGCAGTAAAAACGTTTAGTTTCAATTTAAGGAAACACGTGGTTTACTGAGCTTGTTTATTCGCCGCACGGCGGCCGGTATAAATAGCCTTGCATTTGAAAGGCAGATTCACTTCTCAATGTACCTCGGAACAGGGCGGACACGCCGCCCAACTAAATAAGTTAAGTACTATTATTATATCTATTAACTAGAAAGCTATTATTATTGTGTATGTGTATTAATCTTCAGTTTAAAACTTACTATGTGTATTGCAATAGTTATCAATATTGTGTATCAGTGTGAACATTACAATCGCTAAATTATATCGTGTTATATATAGATACAACTAATGTGAGCATTTCATTATCTTCCTACTTATTTCCAAATGAAGCTTATATTTTAAATTAATTATTGAGAGTTACAATAGCTATTCCTGTCGTGTAGTAATATGTAGATTACATTAACTTCCTACTTATTTGAAAGTAAAGTAAATGGCTTATATACTATTTATTCTTGTGTATTATTACAATAGCTATTCCTGTTGTGTATTAATAACGTGTAGATAAACCTATCCGTGAGACTTAGATTAACTTCCTACTTATTGCAAAATAAAAGAATATCAATATTAATGTTTATTCTCTTATATACCTTTATATATAGATGTCTTTACCTAATTTAGTTATTACGTGCAAAACGCACGAACCCGCAATGTTATGTGCATGCTGAAATTGTTTGCTTTTATTACCAATGAGAATTTTACTAATGTTACTAAGTAACGAGACGAGCAAGTCGATGACCTGATGGTAAGCGCTAGTCCCATTACAGCTACAGTTTTAAATTTACTTTAACTTGTTTTAACGTCAACCGGGTTTTTTTTCACACTTTTGCTAATTTGCACGCAACGTGCGCGTTTACTAGCACTGGCGTTGCGTCGTTACTAAGTTCAATCAGCTGTGCGGGCGCACACAACTGTTGTGATAAAATGGTCAATACAGCACGCCAGGCGCGTTTTCACTTGCTATAACGCTATGAAACGCACAAACGTGTGTTATCACCAGTCAACGTTGTAAAAAAAATCTGCTGTATTTATTACCTAAATGTGAATTTCATTTTAATTTTTCATTGAAAGCTTTATGTTCGTGAGCGTACGTCAGTACCTACCGCTTACCTCCAGTAATGTGTGTATAATTGACGGTGGTCCTTCATTACCGCCATAGAATTGGTGATTGCACGCCGGCGCAGTAATGAATAGATGCGCCGGCGCAGGTGCGGGTTTGATATACGTACTGAGGAATTTATGCGGACATTTGAATTCAGATTGTTATGGATAAGCAAATGCCAATGTGCACACAAAGAACTTTAAATTGAAACTCTTTTTATGTCCAGCTTTTATTGAATTTACTGAGTTAGTTAGTATGGATGGATAAATGGGTGGATGGATCGGCAGATTATGTATAAGTTAAACCTTGCAAGTTAAATTTTGATCAATTTTCCGTTGCTCAATAAATGGAGTTGAAATTTTGCAGTGCCAGTCATGACAATCCCATATTATGGTGGTATCGGGCTGATCTGATGGCAAAACGAAAGGTAGACAACGGAACCCTTCGATCAAAATCAGTAGATTGGTGGTGGCAGCTTATCTTGCTCCATTTGGAGTACGCAATACACCTCACTAACAATACACAAATACAGTACACAAACTATGGTTTATAAACATTATTTATGTATCTAAATAGTGTACATATTTTATTATAATCATGTGTGTAGTATATTATAAATATGTGTACATTATTATTATTGTATTCATATTATTATTTTTTATTTTTTTTATTATTTATTGAGTAGAGTGTGTATGTGTATTATTAAAACATAAGTATTAAATGTATTGTGACTGTTAAATACTGTAAGTACGCCACTCACCCTACTATCGAAAAATGTTTTTTGCTGTCCATCCAAAGGTTGTCTGGAAGAAATCGCTTTCAGCGATAAGACCGCCCATTGTACTACCCTTGTTTACCTATTGTAATTCTTCTGTACTGTGTTTCTTTTTGTTTCTGTTGTACAATAAAGAGTTTTTCTATTCTATTCTATTCTCACTAATATTATAACATAAATGCGAAAGTTTATGTGTGTGTGTGTTATCCCCTCTTCAAGCTGAAACGGCCGACCAGATTTTGATGAAATTTAGTATACAGATTGTTTAAGTCCTAGAATAGAATATAAGAAACTTTTGATCCCGGAAAAATTAGCGGTTCCCGTGACATAATAGCTAACGCGGGTAAAAATGCAAGCTGCAGCTACAATATTCTAAAAACGTGTCTGGAAAAATATGTTTACAATAAAAAAAATTACCTACCCATATATTATGTTTACTTGGGCACAGTTTTATCTATTAATTAATAATTTATTCAAGTAAATGCCCCTACCTGGCACAATTACTCTGCATGACGGCTCAGAGCGACCCGGACGGTAAAACAAGCCATTCGCATCACGAGCCAGTAATTACTAGCTTTTATCATAAAATATTTCTCAATCACCGGACAGATTTAATGGCCGCTAAAGAAAACGTTCTATCAATCTGTACTTGATGCAATAACTCATAGTAAAAACTGGATAATTCGTTTAATAGCCGGTATCTATTGGGGGGAATCGGCGCAATATAGGACAAAACAGTGAACGGTTTTTTATTTGTCACACGCAAAACACAAAGTTAACCAACAAAAAAACGAGTTAATAAATAAATTTAATAATTAACGTGTCTCACATACATAGCTAGGATTCGGTGATGGAAGAACGTCCACCTTCCAAGGAGAGGGTCGTGAGTTCAAATCCCAGTGCGGGCATATACCAATGTGTTTCTCGTATAACATAAGTACGTAATTATCACTCGCTTTTCAGTGACAATCCGGACCGGCCCCCCGTGGTGGATTAAGGCCTAATCCTCCTCACGAATGTGAAGGGAGACCCGTGCTTAGTAGAGGCCCGCTAGTTTTGGTACCCAAAACTTAACTACGCAAAGCTCTTGGTGGGACTAAAACTGGCACGCAGACAGAGGGTGTTTACCATCAGTAGAATGACCCGTTCAATTTTTTAGTTGATAAAATAAAATAATGAACAAATAACTAAAACCTTTTTATCTGTTCTGGCAACTGTCTTTAAAAGCCAATCATAGTCAGAAAAATTAAACGTCGCGCAAAACCACCTATGTCGGATATACACTTTACGTCATAGTTGAAATCAGCTGAGCTTCTCCACTGTCTTCAACCTACATTGCACAATCGGCCTCTTACAATGGACCCAAAGTTGACGCTTAGACGATACATCACTCTTTACCCTGACAACTAAATTACTACGAGAGTACGGTCAGCATGCGTGATCGAGTCTACAACACATATGGTAGGGCTTTTTTGTGGTCCAAGAGTTGTAAACAAGGTGAGGTTAGAAATGCAATTGGTAGGATTCTGTAGACCGAGCACACCTCGGACACTCCATACTAATAAATTGATTTGACAACTTACACATACATGTATGAGTCGTTTTTTCGGAGGCGACGAGAGGACTGCAGAAAGCCACTTTGCTACGATGAATGTTGGGGGAAGCATGAAGGATAAGATTGAGAAAGTATGCAAGATGATGACTAAAAGACGGATTGATGTTCTTTGTGTGAATGAGACCAGGCGGAAAGGGTGTGACACCACCACGCATGGACCCTACACAGCCTATCGGTCTGGAGTTCCTGAAACCAGTAGAGGGTGGCAGGGAGTTGGTGTACTGCTTTCCGCTGGGATATTAACATATACGAGGGTGAATCAAAAAATTCTTGGAATCAATATTAAAAAATGCAAAGATTTAAATAATAATATTTTATTTTTCTACATAATCTCCCTCCAATGCAATGCATTTAGAATAACGCGTTTCTAACTTCCTTATTCCTTGTGAAAAAAATTATTTTCTTGACTCTCGAAAAAGTCCTCTACGGCAGCTATAACCGCGTCATTATCGTGAAATTTTGTTCCACGAATTTCCTCTTTTAATTTTGGAAATAAGTGAAAATCACTTGGGGCTAAGTCCGGAGAATATGGTGGGTGGTCAAGGAGATTGAAGCCAGCACAGCGGATTGCGTTGAGCGCAACTTCCGATCGATGAGCAGGAGCGTTATCTTGAAGGAACAACACGCCCAACGACAGTTTTCCACGACGTTTTTCTTTAATCGCTTCACGCACTTTCGGGATTAAATTTGCATAATAGGGTCCAGTAATCGTCTGGCCTTTTGGCATGTAATCAATAAAAAGGATTCCTTCACTATCCCAGAACACAGAGGCCATAACTTTGCCAGCGGTAGGAGCAACTCGAAATTTCTTAATGGATGGAGAGGATGGTCGTTTCCAAGACATGCTTTGTCTTTTAGTTTCAGGATCAAAATGGTGGACCCACGTTTCATCCATGGTGACAAGACGACGGCAAAAATTATCCGAATCACGCTGGAACATTTCGAGATTACGCTTGGAAATTTCCAAACGTCGCTTTTTGTTTTCGTCGGTTAACATTCGTGGCACCCATCTTGCAGACACTTTTTTGAACCCAGTGAATCAATTAAAATGGATTGAACGCTACCAAAAGATATCTTTAGGATCTCAGCTATATGTTTTATAGTCATTCTTCTGTCTTCCAAAACCAGATTCTCAACCTTTTTGACATTTTCTTCTGTAACGGAGGTTGAAGGCCGCCCAGAACGCGGGTCATCTTTACAGCTTGATCTACCTCTTTTAAATTCAGCCACCCAGTACGCAACCGTAGAATAGGGTACAGCATCACCCCCTAATGTCTGCTGAATGTCCAAAAAAATTTCCTTCGTAGACATTTTTTTCAAACTGAGATATTTTATCACCGCACGTAACTCACTTTTATCCATAATTTTGACTTTTTAGCAACTCGTTGCACAAAAAAATTTATTACATGCGAACGAACTGACAAAAACAAGTGACAGTCTGCATAAATATAGTGTGATAGACACTCTTTAATTTGAATATCGAACTTGATCCAAAAAGGTTTCATATATATGCACTTCTAAGAACTTTTTGATTCACCCTCGTAGATGTAGTCTCTGCCTATCCCAACGGTAGAAAGGCGTGCATGTGTGTGTATTTACATATAAATGCATTGTATACGCACTAAATGTATGTATGGATACTAAAATACTACGCGACCAAAACGAAAGACAACCTGCTACGAATAAGGGTGCATAGAAACCGCTTGTCTATTATATCTGGGGCGGGTGATATTGACTGACCTCCCAATTATCCACCCGATTGCGGATAGAGCTGCGAGGAAGCGGATTGCGTGGTTTGGAGTGACCATTCTGTATCTAGTACAACAATATTTATTATCTCTTCGGTGCATAGCGTGTGAAAATGTGGCAAGGGTTGTGCAATGCAATGTAATTTAGGAACTGAGAGTATTGAGTGAAGTTATATTTTGCAGGTACACCTTTGTGGATAACTCATTATTGACACCAAGATGTATAAAACAGAAAAAACCTCATAGAAGAGATATTCCGTCAATCAATTGTGTGAAAATATTACTCTGTTCTAGTTTGAAGGTATCTATCGTAATTATTAGGCATAATATGAGACTTTACAACTAGTGTCTCGGGTAGCAAACGCTATGAAGTGCCGCGCTAGGCGGCACTGCAGCTGTTGTGAGCTGGCGTAGCGCTAACCATCAGGTTAGGAACTTGCTCATCTTGTTACTTAGTAAAATAAATAAATGCGTGAATAAATAGATATGTATTGAAACTACAGTGGATAATGGATCTATCCATTTTGTATAATCCTCGCTGGTACAGTAATAAATAAAACAAATGGTAAGCGTATCACATTTTTATTATAAGGCATTTCCTAGGCTTCAGTTTTTAATTTTCTTCATATCATGAACTTATAAATAGACGAAATGCGTCACTGAAAGCGAAATTAGAACGGACGCCAAAGAGAAAAGCCAAAAATAAACCCTATGTGTGAGTGTATTTTTCGAAGAATACATTAATAATCTATATATATAAAAATGTTATGTTGGCTTGTGTACGCTTCAAAAACTCAAAAAGTTCTGCACCAATCGAGCTGAAATTTTAGCGTGATATATAATCCGCATCAAGGATTGTTTTTATCTATTTTTTTCATCAGTGACATATCAGCGAATGTGCGAATGTGCCACAGCGAGGCGTGGCAGGGTACAGCTAGTTAATAATATAAATTGTATTTTCTAACTGCTACCACTACAGTGATGAAGCAATATTTTGCAACATAATTTAGGGATTTGCTGATCGTAAATCAAACATAATAATTTATGACATGTCGGAACATAAATTATTAAATCAAAGTTAATTACACACTCTACCGACCTTACTGAAACATTGCAAAATTTATGGCACAAATATATCTCAATTGCTTTAAGCTGTAACAAAGATGTAAGTTGTATTTTTTTTCCGTTTACTAATTTTGGACATCCCTGATTTGGCAATAATTCTTCTTCTTTGTACTGAGATAAATTATATTGGAAGAAACATTATGTAACAGATTACCCAAGCGAGACTGCGATTATTTGAATATTTTTTCTATGTAGCTACCCAGAGTGTGTAATATTTTCGAATCGTTCGAAGACTTTGCACACTTAGTAATACTAAAGAAAAATTCAATTTTAAATCGTTATTAAAATTGTTATTTTTTTTTATTCAAAATGATCTACTTAGAAATGGTAATATCAACAGTATTGGTAGACTGAAATGATCATTACAATTACCCCAGTAATATTATAGATGCGAAAATTTGTGTGTTTTTCTTCTCTTCGCACCGAAACGGTTGAACTGATTATGATAAAAGTTTGTATATAGATACTTTTATCCCATAAAAATTTACGGTTCCTTGAGGATTTTACTTAACGCGAATGAAACGAAACACTGCTAGTAGTCTATAAAATTATGCTTAAAAATATTAAATTGTGACAGATATCCGCATTGATTTTTAATAATCACAACTATCTATCTATATATATAAATGTTATGTTGGTTTGTGTACGCTTCAAAAACTCAAAAAGTTCTGCACGATCGAGGTGAAATTTTAGCTTGATATATAATCCGCATCAAGCATTGTTTTTATCTATTTTTGTCATCAGTGACATATCAGCGAATGTGCGAATGTGCCACAGCGAAGCGTGGCAGGGTACATCTAGTATCTCATAAAATTATGTTTAGCTAAATACCAAAAATGTCATAATTTACACTATTGCGATAACTCATAAACAATCTATGCATATTTTATGTCTATACGGGCCTAGTGTTTCATCTCTTATTCTACGTCCAAAACTATCAAGCCGGACAAAATCAAAGGCGTAAAAGCTATTCTACAAACCGTTCTTCTGAAATACAAAAAGTAATTATGACACGTATCTCATTAATATTTTATAATGCGAACCCATTCAATACATTCTTTGGTACCATCTTTTGTACCAATAAGGGCCCGACAATCCTCTTCGAAACGCAATGAGTGTTGGTCTAATGCCAGAACTAAAGCAAAGGCTACACGGTGACCTGGATTGCGATCAGTGCTATGAGACCAAGAATACTACAACTACGATCAAGATCACGTCGTATTATTGGACTGTCACGTCTAATTCTTCGAACAGCGACTACACACGCACGACTACTCAAGATCTGGGATTTCTGATTTTTCTGATCAAAATCACAGCATGCCTCGATCGTGATCCGCGCCATACTAGACGAAAGTTCTTTATCACTGCGATCACTGTTCTCGGGAACTTCACAACATAATTTCCTTTACCGGTTATGCTTTAACGTGTATGTAATGTAATTGTGCTTTATAAATGTGATCGTGATGCGTTGTTACTTTATTATTATTGTTAAATTTAATTTTTACGTTAATTAACAATTACCCCCTTTACGCAACGCTATGGCCACAGATCTGTGATTTTGCCCCTACATTCACTATTATAATTTTAAAAGAACTAATTGCCTTCATCTACGTTCTTTGAACAATACATTTCGGGGGTGTTCAACTCAAGAGTAACAAGATGCGATTTCTACGTCTTCGACTGTATAGTCTCTTCCCATCAGTTGACGCGGTCAAACGTAGTCTTAGTTAAAAAGGTGATCTTTCATTTATGTGATCCTGATCGCAAAGGTACCATGCAGCCTTCGCTTAAAGGTGTAGTTGGTTCACACCATAACTGTTAGGCCGATGGTTCACACAGTATCTCATTCATAAATTTGAAAAAAACATACACAGCCTGTCTGCATTAGATTCTCTAGATATAAAGACTCTTTCACTAACTATAGAATAGAATAGAATAGAATAGAAAACTCTTTATTGTACACCAGAAACAAAAATAAACACAGTACAGAATAACAGTACTATAGTGTTTTCTCTTCAAGTCAATCGAGTCAAAACAGAGTTTTGTTTCATGGTCCATGGTTTTTCTTGATTCATTTTCGAAAACGATGCTAATGATTTCAATGAAACTCCCGATTTTTTTATTTAATCGAGTGACGAGACGAGCAAGTGGTTCACGTGATGGTAACCGCTACGCCTGCCTATAACAATCACAGCATCACACAGAACACTGCATTGCATAATCCTGCGCGGCACTGCACTGCACTCGCCTGGTCATGAACAACTGGGGAATGGTGTACGTTCACCTAAGATTTGTAACTAAATATTATGAATCGATCATCTATCTATATCAATAATAAAATTGAAGCGTCTGTCTGTCTGTAATTTCAAAATAAATGGCAAAATTTAAGTCAAAACTGCTATTTATAAATTACCGTTTGTAGACTTGTTGTCTGGCCGAAAATTTGTCTCTTAAAGGCTCCAAAACGGCTCAACGGATTTTGATGTAAACTTTAGATATTTAAACAGATATTTTAACTTAAATTTGTATGTATTTTTCATTTCAATATCTTTCAGGGTATAAAAAATATGAATGTAAATATATTTCCTCAAGTCCCGCACTAACGACGTTGTGTGTACAGTTATCCCAGCTACTGTGGCCAAGAAACAGTAAAATAAAATTAACTAGTAAACTCTACTCTACTAGTAAACTATACTCTTATAATATTGAAAGAGTAAAATGAAGTCAGCATTTAAAGACATAAACGATAAATTAACACAAACGAATAAAGATGAAATGTGACCACACAGTTTTCTCGGTACATCCCACGCCGGCTCACAACACGTCCATTTTAAAGGAACACTTTATTTCCACTTTAAGATATTTATTCACAATTACATGTTTTCAATTTATTTGTACTACGTTTTTTAAATATAAAGCACTAGCTGCGCCCCGCGGTTTCACCCGCGTAGTTCCTGTTCCCGCGGGAATATGGGGATAAAAATAGCCTATGTTACTCGCTGTCAATGTAGTTTTCATACAAACTTTCATCCCCTATTTCAAACCCTTACAATTCTTTTATCGCATTAAAAAGAACCCTATGTCCTTCCTCAGGCTCTAGACTATCTCAGTGCAAAATTTCATTTCAATCGGTTCAGTAGTTTAGGCGTGAAAGAGCAACAGACAGAGTTACTTTCGCATTTATAATATAAGTAAGGATTTGAAAATTAACTTTAAATTCTATCGACATTGGGCTAAAGTTGAAAGTAAAACACAGTCGTATTCTAAAGATTGATAAACTTTTTCCCTTTTCTCGTGGCTTGCATTTGCAACAAAGTTGCGATTTGCAGTTTCATGGCCGTGTTATTATGTACCAATTATATGGGAACAAGAACAATTGAAAACGCTACATTTATCACTTAATGAACAGAGAAGCGTTAAATGTTTTATTTTTTACGTTTTTCTTTAAAATTCTTACCAGCCAGTAGGAATCTTTAACGATTCGCCCTCACTTTTGCAACAGAACACTAATTTTGCCATAATTCGGTCGTTAAGTTAATTTAATGTTTCATTCAAGTTGACTTTAACAGGTAATTAAGTTAGTTACATTGTGTTAAATGCCATATTTACAATCGTATTTAGGGCAAATGTCACAAGTTTTAATATTAAAATTATTGTAAAAAATGTATTTAATCAACTACTAGAGTTGTTAAATGTACCTTATGGATAGCTAACTACCCATTACTTATTCCCCATTAGGTGTACCTTAGTGCACAATGTGGAATAGCTTTGAAGGTCATAAAAAAGGTGTTCTAAAAATGGTTCTAAAACAATCTAAATAGTTCTGGAACGTTTCGTTTCCAACGTATTTTTTTTACTAAGTAGGTACACAATGTTTTAATGAGCTGCAGCTGATGTTAGTGTTTTTGAAGTAAAACTTCTTTACGCAGGCTTGACTTGGGGAGTAAGCTGATGAATTCGTTACGAAAAATGTGATCGGGCGAGGCGAAGGGAAGTTGAGAGGGAGATATAAGTTAGTGGAGATAGAAAGAGATTGAGTTAGAGATAAAGAGATAGAGAAATATTTTTTTTAAATATTTTATTTTTAATATTCATTGGTTGAAGATTTACTTCTACTATGTGTCCCAGCACACGTTTCTTTTTTTTAATAGTTTTTTAGGACATGAGATTGAATTAAGACTAAACAGTATTTATTTGCAAAATCTTGCGCCGGTTACTCACAACCCAAAACTACGAAGAATATTCCAACAAAGTAGTAAAGAAAAGACGTAGAAAACTACAAGGTCTTCTGAACACGCTTTCTTCACAATGCAAAAACGCAAAACGCTAATTGCTTTTAAAAATCTATTCCTATCTTAACTGCATTTCGATCATCGCCCAATAACACTTGCGCGCATAAATAGTCAACGTGTATGTACACCATTAGCATACATAGTACAAACAGAAGAGTTAGTAATCTTCGAAGGGTAGGTACCAAACGCGGCCTGTAAGCATCATACAGCACACATACAAGGAAAATTAACAATTATTGATTTTATGCTCAGGCGCCAGAATAATTTATTGAGCTTATCCTATTGAGTCCTTGCGGAATCTAGATGCGTGCATACAGTGGCGCTGACGCACACAAAGATAATTATTATGAATTTTACTATCGCTGACCGCACATCTTCAGTGTAGCACACTGTAGTATTGCGGCGCGCTGCATGACGTCATGCGGCGTCCGGCATAACGTTCTTCGATTCCTTTTTCATAAAAAAATGTACCAAAGAGACAGCGCCGAGCGCCACTGTCACTTTGAAGAAATTGCACCAAGTGACAGTGCCGCGCGGCGCGCCGCACACCGCGTTGCATCGATCTGTGTTTCGGATTACGCAACAGAGTGATTGTCTTTATCTGCGGGCTGGATGTGTGCCTACAGACACGCACACACACAAGCTGCATTTGGTACCATACTATAAAGATAACTTACTTATCTATTTCTACTATGCCATTAGCGTATACGCACTAAACCCTGGCACCCAATTTGTATGACTGACATGACAAATGTACGAATTAACTCCCACTGAATTAATAGCTACTTTGATACGAATATCGCAAACTTTACCATCACCTCGAATAATTATAACATCATCATTTTCAACCGTATTTTCTCGCTCTTAAAGTCTACAAGCCTTGGATGTAATTGTATGGTGTTGTATGTCTGGTATGTTAGTTATATGTACCATGTGATCCTGTATTTAGCATTATAATTTATTTGAGATACCTATGACACGGAAGACTGAAAGGATAACTGTGGTGATTAAGGGAAGATATTAAATTGATGAGAAGTCCTCCCTCACTCTGTCAGCAATGGCTTCTAAAATAGATCTCTATTTATGTATACTTTGTCCTGTCCTTATCATTAGTTTAGTGCCAAAAAGAGACAATGATAGGCTTAATCTGCTGTCAAAGTTAACAAATGTTTCAACAACTAACCGTAGGAGTTGGCCTCGGAAGTAGCTGAACATGTCCTAATTTACAAATATGTTTTTTTCGTAGAGTTACAAATCTAATGTATCGAGATGTTCAGTTACTTTTGAGGTCGACCGTACCTATTAGGAACTATTTAACCATTTTTCTTTTTTTTCTATTTTTTCTTTTTATTTATGGGTATGTCAAAACAAGCCTTAACAAATCTCTGAGTGAATTTCAACAAAACCCTATAATTTTATTAAATTAACTGTATCCGATTTTTTTATTTTAATATTTGTTGTTATAGCGGCAACGGAAATACATTATCTGTGAAAATTTCATCTGTCTAACTATCACGGTTCATGAGATACAGCCTGGTGACAGACAGACAGACAGACAGCGGAGCCTTAGTAATAGGGTCCCATTTTACCCTCTGGGTACGGAACCCTAACAAATTCCCTAAATTTGAACCAAGAAATTATTTATTAGTATTTTTTTATTAATACAACATTTTGGAATAAATTTATTAAAAATTATTAAAAAAATATTGTCTTCTTGTACATGACGTAATTTAAAGGTAAGTAATACCTACCTCAAGTCAAAATCTAAAATCCTAACAACATAAGTATGCCCCAAGAGGGGCCACTCATGAAAGTTCACTCACACCGACCAAACAATACATACTTTAAACCGCTATACACTCATGCCGCATCATTAGGCGTGATTATTTATCTGATCTATGATTATTGAACCACAGGTGCTGTATATGACTCACAACTAATAAACAATTAATACGCTACCGATGCAAAACATCTAAAAAACACTCATAAAAAAAGAAATGAGTCACCTAGAATAGACAGTCCTGTCAAATTAGATCATAATTTCATCAGCGTCGATACAAACATGCCAAGAACTAAAGCCATTAGCAACATTGTCAGCCAGATTCCAATCAGTGAATGGTAGAGATGATTGGAGTGCTTACTAGTACGCGTATCAGTACCAAGTATAATGTACTAAATTAGAATTAGGTACACGAAACTGTGGTAGCCTAGTGGGAGAACGTCCGCCTTCGAAGGAGAAGGTTATGAGTTCAAATTCCATCTATAACTTGTACCTTCTGCTAATTTATACATAAAAAATTAGGTACCAATAGTGCTAAGTATATTATATTAAACTATGTATTGCTTGGTATCGATATTATCGATACATCCCTATCGCGACTCGTCACAGGCAGTTGAGATAAATCGCACTTTGTAATAAAATTTGCAATCAATCTCTTTATTGCAACACGTTTTTATATAAAAAGAGAATCGATTTCCTTTACAAGATAGCGATGGCAACATTGTAGTGTAAAGAAATAGGAAAACTTTAACGAATGAATTCTTGATTCGATTGTATTCTGATCGGTATAAATTACAATCATTATTCAATGAAAAAATGAAACGGTGCTATCGAGATTTCAATAAATTACCGTTTAATTGTAACCCGCCAAGAGAATATCGTGGTTAATTTGCAGAAAAAAAATAATGTTCTTTATAGCGGCCATTATAGTTTTTTAATTTGTTGGAACGTCAGATTTTGATGACTTTCATTAATTACAGTCGAGCTTTACGAGAAGGTAACAAGCATAACTTTGGTTTTTCTTAACTACAGTTTAGCGCAGTGTCTAAACTCGATTTTTAAATACCTGGGTGATTCTGAACCACAGTTTTAAGTAGTCGGCGCAAAAAAAATCGACCAGCATCAAAACTTTTTATATATTTCGACATTTAAAAATGTAGTATATTCAGCCAGAATTTTTTATTCGTTTGAAACTTTTACGACCATCATAAAAGCAGACGAATTACCAGCCACAGCTCCAACAATTGAACTAATTGGCGTAACTCAAAATAGCAGAATTAACAGCATCAAAAATAGTACATTAATCAATCTCAATTGAGAGCTGGGCTTATCAACGCTCGCATGCACTTCCTTTCATTGTTTTAATCTAAAAATCAACACCATTGAAGCTGTCCAAGTTATTTTGGTCTCTGTAGCTAGATTGTTAAGGTCCAAAGCTAAGTTCAAGAGTAACCTAGTTGGTGTCCATGACTGGAATAAAATTGGTATGATATGGGACGCTGTATGTGTCGTAATTATTGCTAACAGACAATGTTAGACCTACTTAGGCGGTAGGTACTTGTATTGTTATGCTGAAATACACCTACCTATACGTGAATTATGTGAAATGTGCTTGGAAGATCTGCTAGCAATACCCTGAGGGTTAAGATAATCGCACACAAGCTTGTAAATAAACCGAATTAGTATTTTTTTTATTTGACTTTTTGACGAGACGAGCAAGTCGTTCACCTGATGGTAAGCGCTACACCTGCCCATAACAGTCACAGAACCACCCAAAACACTTCATTGCATAATCCTACGCGGCACTGCACTGCGCTCGTCACTCTGAGACATCGGCTCTAAAGTCTCATATGCTCAGTAATTTCGTTGGAAACAATGCCCTTCAAACCGGAACAAAGTCTTTGCACACTACTGCTCGGCGGATGAATATCTGGCAAACATTGATTAGGACAATAATTACTATTGCATGCTTTAATAATAATCATTGATGTGACGTTGACATAAGAAATAAGTTTAACGATCTATTTTCAAAGCCTGCAACCTTGATCACTCATTCTTTGATAAACCAGAAATACCACAGTATTTTAATTCGCAAACCAACGTTGAAAGAAAATCCAGTTGTTACCAACCCTGGCGAGAATGAGTCACATAATGCAAGCTCGGTACTTAGCGGTACTGAACAGAGAGTGGCGGTAGTGTCGGGCACTCTGTCACAATTTATTGTACACTGATCACTGTCGCTTGGCACGTGTGTCGGACATCGGGGTGCGCTTCAAAGTGAAGAGTATTTGCTTCTGGTATTCCTCATGTGTCTTATTTTGTAACTGACCTAATGAATGTCGCTGAAGCGATAAAAGTGTCTTGAAATGGCACTGGGAGGTGTTTGTCTAAGAGTTTTGACGTGAAAATGAAGCTGTGACGTTGTAGATTTTGTACAATCGAAGTGAAAACTTCTTTAGGAGCGTTCAGAACTTTTTGGGTGAAAAAAAAGAGTATTAAACAAAAAGTTCTTAATACGAATCAAGTTCTTATAAATTAAATCTCATTAAAAAAGGCTGCCCACGGTGTTTATTAATTCTTGATCATAAACACTTCTTTATATAGCAAAAATAATTCGAAAATAATAATCTATTTAGTTCGACGATACAATTCACAAGTTACTTAGTTTTCCCTTCTACCGGCAGTCCCTAAAGACTGCCCCACGTGTTTTTTTTCTAAGTTGTATTATTGAAGGTTTTCTTTAACACTTTGACTTCTGAGCCATTTTTCTTGTCTAGCCACGGGTGCGGCTCTGCACGCTCCGTAGTGTTTTCCCATACAACAAACACAACGGTTGTGTTTAGCCGAACTCGCGGCAAGTTGCGAAAAACACGACAGTCGTGTTCTCAGCACGGAAGGTGTTAACGTGTACGATCGAGTATGGCCAATGGTACACACACAAAAGCGCGCCATTTCGCGTTCTCTCCAAAGCTATCCAGAAAGTTTCAGTAAAGTTTCCACTACATTACCCAATCGTGACGTTAACGACGATTTGACTAAACAACTGACTACTGTTTTTTTTTTAAATGGAACTTCAACTTGAAGTAATATAAAACTCGCTAAGGGCTACGAATCTAGTTTTTCATCTCTTTTAAAAGACAATAAGTCGAAATATCTATCTACCGCTACACTCAGTTCCAACACCATAACTATTATTTGCATACCATACTAGTAATACTTACAACTCACTCGACTCCAGAGAGCCGTTTGATTAGTCACATTGAGATAACACAGGATTCCACAAGTGACCTCAAAGTCGCATCCATAAATATACCTACCCGAGGTCACATGACGTGTCGCCATTACGTAGATTAAGGACAGGCGGCAACGGGCCACTTTATTATAGGGGTCGGAATTGGCCTTAACTAGAGACGTGACATCCGTATGTTTATGCGATTCCTCAACTCAAGTCAAGTCATCCTTCTCTCAATGAGTACTCAACTTAAAACCGATTGGAGTAATCAACTTAGACTAAATCTTTTTAGAAACTTTTGTATGGTCTACGGGTCAACTAATTATATGACAACTAAATATTGTTTTTCGATGGTGATTGATATTGCATGTGTCTGTAGCACCTTAAAATGTTCGATAAATCCCTTGAACACAGTTCGACTGTTGGCAAAAATTAAAAGACCATTATAGTTCATAGGACAGAACGTTAGTCAAGTACCCACACATAGGTAATCACAAATAACATATAATAATATATAACCAAACGTATACATGTATACAGATTTGCATGTCCAGTCTGCGTGTCGTGACGTGACATCACGCATATACGTAACAATATAGTTAATAATTATAGCCAAACGATTTAATATAAAATTGAATATCTATAAGTAACTACTCATATAATTATGTTAGTGCTTAATATACCTGGAACAGTACTTAAGCTTCCGTTACAAATCCATCTAAGGGTAACCTAAATAGAACTCCTCAGTCGAGTTTGAGTCGAGGACACTGCTAGCAATACGATAACCAAAGAGAAGCCCGTATCATCAAGAAATCCCGTGACGATTTGTCTTGAACATTTTATGCGTTTTCGTGTGATGGGTGTATTTTTTATGGATCTAATGGACGATTTTACTTTAGTACCTACTCTATGGTTGGTTTTATGGCTATCAATCTGTTTATAATAGTCCTATCTGTTACGAGATTTTTGTGATTATTTCTATGTCGACAGTCTCGTCACCCTTTCCCTGAAACCGACAACTGCGGGGTCTTATAGACGAGTTTTTGAATAACCATGTTCAGAGAAACTTAAAGGTTCAAGAGTTCTTTTTTATTTTGTTGCGAATAGACAAGCATTTGATGGTGCCTGGTCCATGGTTATATAAAACGTTCTTGCATTGCGCTAACAGTGTGATAATAGTATAACATAACAGCAGAAGGTCGGGTGGCGCGTCAATTGCGCCGGCGCCGTCGGGTTGATGTCATTGCTCATGCGGCGGTAATTATGCCACCGGCCCGGATTAATTGTAAGGACCGGCTGACACTGGACTGTAGATTATAATAACATAAATACATTTCTTGTTACAAAAGGCCTCTATGATCCTGGAAATATATAATAAGAATTAGTTGGTTTGTTTCGACGCCTTTTTAACCCCCGACGCATAAATGAAGGGATGTTATAAGTTTGACGTGTCTGTGTGTGTGTATTTCTGTGGCATCGTAGTTCCTGCACGGATGTACCGATTTTGATTTTTGATTAAGAAAATCGGTCCAAGATGGCCGCCGCCACAAAATGGCGGATTATTTCTGTTGGGGTAGGCAGATAATATATCTTTCCATATGCTAAGATCCTGACACACCTCTTTCGCTTTTTCCACTTTCATAAGTCCCCTAATACATGCTCGCGGGTTATAGGTACTTTAGACATTGCCTTTTCTTAATACGTCCTAGATTTGATCGAGATACGTTCGCCTACGTCGACCCCTACTGGCTGGCGCATTCATACTAAACCCATAAATCTGTTTCGTCCATCCTCTCTAGATGTCCAAACCATCTAAGCATATTTTTCTCTATTTTTAACACATCTTCTACCATTACATATTGACGTGATGTTTCCCTGTGGTGTGCGCTCACCCCAAGATTCCCTGAAGTGAATTGAACTAATCCATTACAGTGTTGACGACCCCTGCGAATTGCACCGAGTCAAATGAAACTAATTACGTACATCTAATTGTGTACTACGTTACTGGTCTTTATAACCGGCTTCATAACGAAGGAAATTCTTATGACGTTTGTATTTTAAAATCGAGGGCTATTTGGGGCGTGACATCAGAAATTGGGACGTTCCGTGTAAATCGGGACACCTGGCAACACCAGTAACTCACACGTTAGATGAGTTCATGTACCAATCTTTTGTTAAAACTGTAGCGGGTGCCAGCCGAAGAGTCCACGCCAATAGCAGAAGAGGACTAACGGCCGGTTTCTTGAACGTTTATTAACACGTTCACTGCAGGAAACACTCACGTCTGTGTTTTCAAATTTTACGGCAAGCAAAAACACGCCCTGCAAGCCTGCCAAACCTGCCTGGCAAGCGAACCCTCACTGCTGTATTGTCAATTTTATGACACCAGTTGTGTGCGCCCACACTGCTGATTGAGTTTAGTTACGACACAACGCCAGTAAACAGTAAACACACACGTTGTGTGAAGATTCGCAGAAGAGCCAAAAAAAATAAAACAGTTCAGCAGTGAAAGTGACAGCAGATTAAGTCTGTTGTCGTCTCTATCTGGCAGAAAGCTAATAACAAGGACATCAACATACTTAATATATTGTCAAACTGGACCAACGTTCCAAAAACCGGCCACTAGTTTGTCCTTAAATAAAATGTTGCACCATAATCCCTTAGCAACAATGCATGCAACATCAACTTTTTATAGGTGCCAAGAATCACTGTATGAATTAACCATCGTTAATTACATTGAGTTCCACATCAATAGCACTGTTAATTGCCCTTCATTAGTGACCCATGATACTATTGGCATTTATAAGAACAGCATCATTTACCGCTTTTGTACTCTGGCGTAGTAACAGCTCTGAAATATCTATATAAAGTCAACCCGTATTGAACATGAAGTTATGATGACAAAGTACTAAAGCGGTTAGGTATTTGTATACTTACCAGTACAATGACTAGAAAATATCGTTAATTAACGAATACCTATTAACTGGATGGACATGAACTATTTTTGGAATGAAAAATTTATTACCACAGAATAGATAGTACTGTATAACTTCGAAACTAAAGAATAGAAAATAAACTAAGAGAAGGAATAAGAGAAGATTTTAAACTAAAACCAAATGATGTACAATATGGAAAGTTTGGAAACAGAACAATAATAGAATAGAAAAACTTTTTGTTGTACACCAAAAAAATCAATAAAAACAGTAAAAAAAAAGGAACAATAGGTAAACAAGGTTAGTGCAATGGGCGGTCTAATAATGTATGATAAGTTATTGGTTGCATTGTAATTTTTTTGCTAGATACTATATAATTATTATCTTGAATTTACATAAGAAAAATCACGATTAAATGTAAATACGATGTCATGATTTGGTTATAAAATGTCATTGCATTTGAAAACGTGGTGATAATTGAAACAATATAAATGCACAAATGGTGCTAAACCTAAAACAAAACAGAAACTGCACACGGATAGATAATTCTTTTTTAAAACGTTGGATTTTAAACCTTTTTTTTTTTTTTTTTTTTTTTTTTCCCGGGGAAATGCATTAGGCATACCACCCGGCCCTCGGGGGGGGGGGGGCGGGGTGGTTATGTGGGACTCCCCCGCTTGCTGGTCCCCCGCAAGCAAAGGTTTGGATTTTAAACCTTTGCTTCAACCACTCAGTTCCCAGTTAACTTAAAGGTGGGTTGTTAAACCGCCATTTGTTGTAAGTAATCGATTTTTGATGATTTCCCAGGATTATTCAAACCGGACTACCACACAAACAGGGTGAGAGGATATTCGACCCAACTATTTTTTACTCTGAAAGATATTAAACGATTGAAAACGTAACCCTACCTAGTAACACTAAAAACTAAAATCTAAATTAATCTAAAGCTAAACTATCGATACGTAAAATTAATAGAAATGCCCAATGAAGTCTTGTTAGTTGGCCGAATTTCAGTTTTTGACCTATTAGGCTGAAAAAAAATTAAGTAATGTTAAACTTTAATACCGACAATTCTATGTTTCAATTTTATGTTTTTTATACAATTTGGTGTCAATAAAGAGTTATCTATCTATACTATTTTAATTATTATTTTTATAACTCTCAGGTCTGGTTGCCCTTGAAGTCTAGCTTTGCCTAATTCTTGATTTTTCGAAAAACCTATTAAATACGATTTAAAAAGCTATTAAGGTTCGAAACCTTCGGGAATACTTGGAAGTTAAGCTCATGGGCCTGCAAATTTGTTTCTGGCTATTATATATCGTTTAAATGTTCTTCACTTATAATTGAGAGACTGTGAAGGTATTTTACACACACGTACTTACAAAATAATTATAATTCTGTTAAAACTCCAAAACGATTAATTAATTGACTTTCCTAAAAAGCCGTTCAATTTAATACAAATGCCAAAAGATCACTAAATTCGCGAAGAAATTACGCTCAAACGCAGTTTTCGGTAAAAATTCGACCAAACACGCTACATCGGCGGATCTTTGCCGAAATTTTGCCAAAAGCATCGCAGGAACTTCACACACCTTAATTTGACAAATTCGTAAATCTTTGTAAACAAGCCAAAAGTGCCGAAAGATACCAGTAATACCAGTATGCACTGTGAAGACATTTCGATTTTTTACTCGCAAGCTAAATACTCCGACTTGCATCATGGAGTGCATAAACTTGGTTTTTATCACATACGAATATGGCGACCACTTTTAAGTGTCACATTTTCAACGGCGAAAGAATTTTATAAATATTTCGACCGTCCGTTTAAAAAAAAAATTTTGCGTATACATAGAGATAACTTACTGACTTAATATTCCACAGGATAGATGGTACTTGCCAACCTACGAAGCTAAAACCTAAAAAAAACATACTAAGAACGTACTTTTAACCCTAATAGTCGTTCTCTGCAGAGTTCTAGAAATAAAATAGAAAAACTAGGTACAATTAGCTACAGAACTGACTGCACACATCTTAACTTCCAAGTCATGTATACGCACGCTAAAGACTAAAACGTAGTAAACTGAATGTTAGAAAATGTTGAACGGCTTGTGTAGCTGATGGTACGTCCATACATTGTTTCAAACAAAGTGGCCACAGGTACGACCGCCGCGTGTGACCATAATGTAACACCTCTGCGTCCAGTTTTTGCCGATACTATAATTGCTGACATCCGAGAGCTCACCGCTCAAGGTTCCCCGTCTCCAACGCGATGCACTCAGAGCTTTTAAAATGCAATATTTATTTGTGCAATTGAGATGGTTTTTGTAGAGGTAGGCCTCTTCTGCAACACACAGCCTGAGGAAGTACCACACATTTACCCAATATTGCAGTAGTGAGAAAACAATACTCTGTTTCCGTTTGAAGGGCACTGTTTCCAGCGAAATTACTGGGCATGAGACTTTAGAACAAATGTCTCAGGGTGACGACGCAGGGCAGTGCCGCACAAGATTATGCAATGCAAAGTGCTGGGTGGCACTGTTACTGTTATGAGCAAACCCATATCAGGGTGTTCCGATAGCGATCCTTGAGCCAGTCCTTTTCTAGGCTTAGCGTGTTTACCACCTTCACTCACATTGACGATCTTCGACTCTTCTCATCCAGTATCTGCCAGTCGTATTAAGCGAGTCGTCACTCCACCTAGCTGGCGGGCGTCCTACCGTCCGTCCGTTTGCCTAAACGCGATCTCCACTAGAACTATCAAGTCTGAATACTGGAGTTATCCAGTATGAAACTAAAAACCTTACATTAAAACATAGTCCCAATGAAAGCCTGAATTCATTACTGATAGGCGGCTAGCAAGCTGTAGTAGGTAGGCTAATTGAATCGGACGTAAAATCGATTACCGCCGGGCGGCGGGCGTGCGAGCGCGGCCGGCGTGCTCGAAGGATTATCTCCGATTATGCAGTATAAGCGAGACTATCAGATTAATCAGTGTCAACGTTTTTTTTTAAATCATATAAACTTTGTTATTATCATCATGATCATCAACCCATGTCGTCCCACTGCCGAGCACGGGCTCACTTTCATGAGGAGAACAAGATCACCACGGGGGCTTGGTCTGGATAAAAACTCAAAACTCAAATCATTTATTGTAAATAGGCAAAATATTGCACTTTTACACGTCAAAAATAATATCTCATAGATAGGTATAGAAATACAAAAAATAAGTCAGAATATTATGACGAAACTAATGATTATTATCTAATTATGGTTCGAGTTTGAAAAAGGAAATTTCCCTTTCAAGTGGTGACTCATGCCTGAATCTCGTACAGGAAAAGGAAAACTCCATTGACTCTACTAGTGCTTCGCAAATACGCCCGTTAGAGAAGATAGCACCAAGAAACTCTACGGGGATGTCATTTTTTTAAATTTAATTGGATAATGTATCTAACTCCGAAATAATTCTAGGATAGATATGTGAATTTCCTCACTATGTTTTCCTTCACCAAAAAGCGAGTGATAATTACGTTCGTATTTACGAGAAACACCTCGGTACATGCCCGCAGTGGGATTCGAACTCACGGCCCTCTCTTTGGTAGATGGACGTAGACGTTCTCCCTTTAGGCTACCACCGCCTTTGACTATTATATGTAGGTATTTGGTACTATTTGGATTGAACCGTACTATTTGAACCTCCAAACAAAATTCAACAATGTTTACAACTGTTTCAAAACTCTTTAGCTACTACAGATTAGATACAGTTAAAAGCTCCCACCAGAAAAAAGATCGAAATTCTATTGAAAGGGGGATTACGTCGGTGCTCAACCTATTTACAATTATTTAAATTTTCACAACACATTGTCACATCTAGTTTTTGTACATATACTATCGTCCAATGTAACCCAATCCCCTTGTGCGTTGGGTCTCACCTTTCGCTTTTCAATCATGCCCGTCGGCATTATAACTGCTATTGGCTAAACTGTGGTACCAAAAATTTGGGTGTGATCTGATCACACATACTTCTTCGTAAGCTGTGGTTGATCATAGTGACAATCTGTGAGCGGATAGTTAGTTTTGTTATCTGTGGAGCTGTAGTTAGAACTGTGGTAATATATATGAAATTTACATAAAGGATTTACGTACAAGATCAATAAGCTGTTGTTCTGTGATCTTTTTTTACACGACTAATAAATGATGAGACGTGCTGATGATTCACGTAAACTCCCTGCTCATAACAGTTGCAATGCCACCTAGAAATATAGATTGTAAAATTTTTAGCGGCACTGCACTGCATTTTGTCACTTGGCACTCGTCGTCGGTCTAAAACAGCAGCGGTACTCCAAAATTTGAGATTTATACTTTTGTTTTTTCACGGGATGTCTTGTTACTGCTCATACATAGTAAATTAACACTGTACAACCAATAAACTAAAGGTTTGTTCCACTACCTACTGCAATGTGTAGCTATTAGGTAATGTTGTTCCAATTTCATAATTAAAACAAAACGAAGGCCTCCCCTTACAAAAGTGTTTGCTACAACCATTGCCTTGAAATGGTTTCAAATAAGCTTCCATAAGTCAAAAAGACCACCAAAACTATGTAACTTAAAGCCTAGAGACCTCAGGCAGATCTACAGTACAGTAACTTACTCGAAATATTGATACATTTGCTACCTTCTTGTGACCATCAAGTTATTCAATTACTAGAACTTCTACCACTTACTATTATCATTATTACCACTATACTTACTTCCACTATTGGTTTGTTGGCTTTTACATAATGTGTATCACTAGGTTACCTACTGCTTGACGATTGAATATCTGGTAAAGGTTGACTGGATGAGCAAGCTAGGTCACTGTTTTCCACTGCCTCAGTCTGGTCCCACACCGTAACGGGAGACCCATGGAGCAGTCTCAGATTTCACTATCCATTTGCCACACTGAGCGACAGTTTTTATTTGTTTTAACCCTCATTGAGCAATAACTCTGATGGTTTTATTGTTTGATAGTGTTTGAATGATGGAAACGATAGTTAAAAAAACGAGTCTTTTAGAAACTGTATTTTGTCTTTGGATGAGCTATGCTTAGTTTCTCTGAAGAACAGGGTCCGTAATGGGGTGATCTAACAAGGAACCAAGGTAACCTATATAGCTCAATAGCTTGTAAAGCTGAAGTAGCAGTGGGTCGGTCACATCCCAAGAAAAACTGGCAACTGATGGGGTAGTCGAGTTCTAGAGTGGAGACCGCATTAAAGCAAACATGCCAGGTGGAGTGCGACTTGCGGGAAACGGCTGGCAAAGACTGGATGAGGAAAGCCAAAGATCTTGATATCTTAACTATTGCACCTAATGACGTCCGCCCCAGCTATAACCCAATGTACAGTGACGACAGTCCAGTCATTCCCCGTCCTCGTTCCCCTTGACTGCAGTTCAGTGATTACCTCCCCGCCTAGCGACACGGCGTGAAGATGCACCGGTAGATTCCCCATCCATTTGTCATTCGGCTACTGGTGCAGTGATATCAGATTGATAAAAAAACAACCTTATAAAATGCATTTTATTCTGCAAGCGTGTGGTCTCTTTGTAGGCGATTTTGTTTCATACATACACATATATACAGTCACTCCTTTTTCCCGTTAGAATAGGCAGAGACTACATCTTTTCACATGCTACGATCCTAGTAGAAAGCAGTACACCAACTCCCTGACACCCTCTACTGGTTTCTGGCACTCCAGACCAATGCTGTGTAGGGTCCATGCGTAGTAGTATTACATCCTTTCCGCCTTCATTTCATTTATTTTTGTTTTATTGTTTTTAATTTTAATATTACGTTATTTATTTATGTTATTAGTAAAGTATTATATATGGGTAAAAGTTTCAATTGAAAATCCTATAATATTATAACATATTATTATCTGAAGTTGAAATAATATAATTATGAAGTGAACGTCGATAGTATTTTCCTGCGTTGCTTTTTATTTTTCATTTTTAACCACTAATAAATCACTTCTTGATCCTATACAAATATACACTAAAAATTGTTTATTCCACGTTCATTGCATTTCCAGGAAAAATGTATCCCCTAATCAATTATGGAACAAATCACATTATAAACTGAACACTGAACATTGTTTTTTTTTTCAGCTTTTCAAGTCGCTTCCGCTCCCGCTACCGCTGGTACGCAGACCAGGCCTCAATTACCCGCACATAATTCTAGGTGATCCATCATTATTACAATGCTCGCCTGACAATGTGAATTGTACTGATTAATTCGCTTGTTTGTTCATAGATATTTTTATTCTTTTACTTCATTTGCAGTTACTACTGTACTAGGTTTTGCCCGCGACTTCGTCCGCGCTGTTTTAGTTTTTTTTAAAGTGTTTTATGTCCTTTCTTAGGATTCAAACTATTTCCATACCAAATTTCATCAATAATGGTTCCGTTGTTTAGCCGTGAACAGACAGACAGTGTTACCACAGAATTAGTTACTTTCGCTTTTATAATATTAGTAGGATGGTTCAAACTTTGACACCAACCCTACTCATATAATAATGAAGCTGAACCAATTTTGAAGAAATTTTCACTGTCATAATATGTTACAGAGACTAACTTTGAAAACTCCGAGAGATCGGGAAAATGCACGGTCAGTCATTATGATACTTTTACAGTAATTCTGGCCATCTCAGAAACCTTAACCAGTTTTGACTAAAATGTAGATTGAATTTCTTCTCAGAATAAATTCGAAACGGTTATCACCGACCACCCTTAAGTTTAAGGTCAGGCTTCACTAATCGATTAAATACGAGTAAGTCCCATCGCTCAATGGACCGGCTAACTTAAGCCATCTACAAACAACTTGGAGTGCCCAACAAATAGTCCGTTATAGGGCTGTCAAGCAAGCAATTATTTTATAATTCCTTTAAATAAAAATACCTAGTAATTTAATAGATATTCATATGGATACTCACTTTTACCGTGGCTATCTAATAAAAATCTTAGGTTATTATTATAAGTTGGTTACTGTAGTCAACTTGTACTGTGAATAAAACCGATCTGTTGATTAGCACTTTATATCATTGCCAATAACAATTTATACGTCGGCAGAATAATAGAAAAAAAAAGAAACAAATAACTAAAGATGAGGAAAAATTATCTATCAGCTATAATTGGAATAAATTTTAATTGGACCAAAGAATAACAACATTTCGTTTGACAAGACATTATAATTTTTTTTTTGAAAGACTTATATTCTGTTGTGCAATAAATAGTTTATAACTTTAAATGATTACCCAAATTTATTTGCTGGCAACCCTAACAACAAATCAATCACTGTATCGGCGGGGTGCGCACTCAATAACCCAGGATTACCGCATCTTGAGCACTGGCCCTAAGTGGTGCTCAGTGCCGATTGGATAACTATTTAGCAGTGATTGCTATATTGTGTACCAGGCTCTATCGATGATGGATCTGCGTCATTGTGTGCTTTACTTTCTTCGTCCCTGCAGCGTTACAACCCATTGTGGGTCGTGGCCTTCTCAGTGAGCTCTTTCCACCTAGTTCCGTCTCTCGCTTCCCGTCTCCGTGGTGTTATCCTGCCTATTCTCCTCAAGTCGCTTTTGTACTTGTCACTGAACGTCAATTTAAAACAAGAAAGAATGATAAAATTGCGGGTGATGTGGGTTGATGATGATGATGATGAAGGGAAATTAGGAGTGGTACGTAACTAAAAAAAACGTAAGAACTTCTGAACGGATTTCATTGCGGCTTAAACTGTTTGGTTTCTTGGGATGTGACTTCTTCAAATATACAATTCAGAGATATTGATAAAAAAACGGTTTTAAGGCGGGGTGCGGCCCACAGTGATGCGGTGGAAAACTGACTTCTAATATTGAAATAAAATAAAACATACCACCGGCAAAGAAATCACTGATAACAGCTAGCTTGCAAATAAAGCACTCATAAAACGAGACCAAATTGAAATATACTACCAGATCCAGTCAATAAAAAACCAGACTCAAATAAATTAGTATTTCATAGACAAGAGTCCCATAAAAGTCCCCATAATCATAATATATTGAAATGATTGTTTCGTCCGGCCTTAATCTTACGTTTTCACATCATTTATTTATACCACTGGGTGGTCATGTAGAGAGAAAAACATCTAGAAGTCCATAAGCTCACAGCTAGTTTACAAATAAGTAAGGGCTAAGTTGCACCATCGACTTAACATGCAATTAAAGTTAAACAGTTGATTGTGATTAAGGTAAACAGTTAACTGTGCTTAATGTCGAACTGTTCACAGTTTCTTGGTAGTGAGTTGTTACGTCTTGACATTCGTTACTTTTGGCTCTTTTTATGTGTATATTCTGTGGCTAATAGACAAAACGCATCAATTTACGCATCTGTGCCGGAAGAGTGAAGTGCATCGTGTTGACTCACTCCAACGGGCAGTTCGAAATCCACACGCGCCGCATCGCACATGCCCCGCTCCGCGACGACGTAATTTAACATTAAACGTGTCGTGTTTTCATCCCCCGCATTTATTATAATAGGAATCTCGTTTGTCGAACTCACCCCCGCTCGCTTGTGTAAACAAACCGCAACGATAGTGCAGTGACGTGATTTCACGTGTGCCGGCCGGCAAAACGGAACTGTGGGTGATAACTTGGATGGACAGTAGCTGGAGACGGACCCCCTGGAGGTGCTAGATTGGTACGTAGTCTTTTTCCGCATTTTTATACACATAACTATTGCTACCCCTCGACAACCTCAGGAGACCATCCGATTCCCGGCTGAAACAGCCCGTATTTTCACTGAGGCCAGCCCGCACCCCCCCGCAGTGTAGGAAAGCAAATTTTCTACCAACTTTGTTGTAGGTACTACAATTATATCGGTAATCTTTGTTTATCTGCAAAAATAAATGACTGCTACCGACGACGGGTTTAATTAATTACTTGGCTGTAAGTAATGACAACAAGGTCTAAAATCAAATAGCAATATTTTGTTCGCCAAGTTGTAATATTACGGAAATACGATAATTACCTCTGCGCATAACTTTATTGTATGAATTTAAACGCTTTGTGCGCTAATTAATTTGCTATCAGTAAAATGTTGTTTAGATTGTGATAGGTGTGGTGTCCTATAATGTTTTGATGCATAAATAAATCGTAATTATATTCCAGTTAAATAAAATTAAAATTATAATACGTACTATACATATTTTAGTAGTTCTATTTAGAAAGAAGAGATTTCCACGAATATGTGTTTTCATTCTGTTGATCTGAAATTTTAAAAATCGAATCAAGACTGAAAATACCATAGAGTCATAGTGTTTGTGAAACGTTTTATTTTTATATGACTAAGGAGGCATGCATATTGGTGTCACTTTTTTTGTACCAAGTTTAGTACCTAACATAATGCGCAGTTTGTAAACAGCGAACCTTTTACACGTTTCAGAAACTCACCGTAATTATTTTTTCAGACTACCTTAATCAGCCGTTAAATCTGCAACGTAACCGGCCTTACTCTGCCGTACAAACAAAGCACTTAGCAACTTTTTAGTAATGAGCAGTGTCGCAGTGACAATTTCCTTAGCCGACTTCTCATGCAACCGACCATGAAATGCCAGTGCAGAACACTGCAGACCTTAATTACATACTACCATACAAGGGCCCTAGAGCTTCTCTACTGCTTTCGGGGAACAACCCGTGTACAAACAGCTTTAGTCTCCTACGATGGAAAAGAAAACCAAACCTTACCAAGAAAGTTTCAAGGTAAGGAGTTGCTTGTGATGACTCGGATGACAACAGCCACACATGGATGACCGTCATGGGAAAATGCTATTGTGACTTGCTGACTATTCGACATTGCACATCGAACAATTTTAAGTTTTACCCTGAGGCGACAAAGCTTATTTTCGACTAGAATCTTAACGGTTTCTTTCGACAATTAATTGGAAAGCTATTGGCAAATGTAAAAGGTAATTTAGAGGCGACCGCAAGACGCGCCCAGAATTTCTTTTGAGGCCATTCGGATGTTTTGTTAGAATCGCGTGAGGGACGGTAAATATGTTTGTTTCTGATGGCTATTGGAGGCTAAAAGCTTAGACTTATTTGCCTAATATTGGGAACTGACCGCAAACCGCAATGCTTGTTAAGCCTTGTAATCTGGTAAGACTCCGCCTGTCTACGTACTATTGTGGTAGTTCTATTAATGGATTTGATTTCAAAAACACTCGAATAGATATTGTTAAACTTTTTTGGAAGTGCAATAAATATTAGAGGTAGAACGTAACCGAATCGAACAGTTTGCACGTATCGATATCTCTCAGCTACTTCGTGCTCATACCGGTCTGTTTGCTCCTTAACTGACTTAGTTACCAACTTGGGTGTACTGAACACTTTTCACACAGTCGAGAAAAAGTCCTAAGTCCCTTTCTTGCTCATTAGTTGGCATAGAGTTACGAAAATTCTTAGAAACGCATAGTTCACTTACGTTTTCTGTTAATTAACAACTATAGCTGAGGTTTCGCCGTCATTCACTCCATTTATATCCAGCACAGTTCTGTGAAATACGTTAATGCTGTGTAACTTGTTTTTTTTTAATTTTTGTAAGGAGTTATTTACAATATCGTGAAGTTCTTATGCTTTGTTGCGTGGTCTACGCGTACCACGATATACACCATATAACCAAATAACCAAATACACATTAGCCAAATTCTACTTACTTGTTATCTTATCTTTATGATTATGATCATGATATTTTATTTTTTTTCTTCCTTTTGTTGTTTTTAATACTGCACATTGCACTACTCTTTGTTTGCCTACTGCTATTTTTCTGTATGTGTCGTGTTTATTTTTACAATAAAGAGTTTTCTGTTCTATTTTACATTCCTGATAGAATGATATTCAGATGGAATTATCAGGTTGCAGCGAATCACTCCATCATCATCAGCCTATACCCGTCCACTACTCGACGTGAGCCTCTCGTAGCGAACGCCACTGAGCCCGATCTTCGCCTCTCCTCATCCAGTCTTCAGTCGCTGCATCATCAGCATTATCCAAGTCCTACAGCTGGGGTCATAGGTCAGACTTCTCCCAGGGGGAGATGATGAGCCGTAATTCACCTGGGAATCGCTTGAACTGCACTTCTTTTTAAGCCTGTCATTATTATATAGAGTAACTACTAGCGATACGTCCCGGCGTCACGCCATGAGCCACAATTTTTGTAGTACATAAATACGAGTACTTACCACCAAGTGAAGTCACACTCGCTGTAGCCTAGAAAGCACGAAGAAACAGCGTGTAAAAACCCGCTTGTCTTAGCGGCCCCAATATTACCACCAATATTCCATTCTACAAGCCGTCCTATTTTCTCCAGAACACATTTAACGACTACTCACCGATGCTCACGATCTCCAATTGCTAATGTGCATTGTGCACTGCACCTTACCGAGTTCTGTGAAGGCCTCTGAGGCATTCGCAGAAACAATCACAACTACCAGTCATGTGTTATTACCCTTGCCTATTAGGCACGCGGCGGACGGATCCGCTTAATAGCAGCTTGTGTTAAAGTGCAAAACAGCTGTGGCATCAGAAGTGGGATACAGGAATATACGTGATCATTGCAAGCTTTAAACAGTTGAAGTAGCAAAAGTGGGATGCAGAGGTATAAATGATCACTGCAAGCTTTAACACTTTGACGTTTTGCTTGTCTAGCCACGGGTGCGGCTCTGGCCGCGCCATTGTGTTTTCCCATACAACAAACACAACAGTTGTGTTTTGCCGTACTCTTGGCAAGTTGTGAAAAACACGACTAGACACGAACTAGACAAAAACACGACATAGAAATAAGACGGTTAACAGCGTTTCTCGTAGTTAAAAAATATCCTAGTAAATAGATAATCAATTTTACGGTTTCTCTGTCCAATTTATTCTTTGGCCTTTAAATTACCACCTCTCACTATTCAACGAACAAAATATAACAAGATCATCACAAAATTAAGTACAGGCTTGTTGATAACCACTTTCAAAACATGTAATCTCATATAAACAATACGAGTAAATCATACTGACAAATGCGATATTACTGAATTATTTCTTGAGGCAATAACTCGACTTTAAATGCGATATTATTAATAGCTTATACTTTGTATTCAACAAGTGATAAGTAGGACTTGTAACTAATAATCAAGGGCCTTTTAATATGTCTGATAAGTTTAATTTTTCCTAAGAAAATCGATATCATCGCTTAATGTCTAAAAACGTAATTCTCTACAGTCACACTAATGTTACGAAAATTGTGTATTTGTTTTTGAAGTAAAACTTCTTTACGGACGCTTTTCTTGCGGAGTAAGCTGGTGAATGCGTTACGAAAAATGTGATCAGGCGAGGCGAACGGAAGTTCAGAGGGAGATATTAGTTAGCGAAGATAGAAAGGGAGAGAGTTACGTTTCGTGTATTTTTTTAAAATACCTTTTGGGTTTTTTTTTTATTTTTCTTTAGCTGAGGTTTTACTTGTACTGTGTGTTCCAGCAAACATTTAATTTTTATTTATTTGTGCTCTCTTCATGCCGCCGTAATGCTGTACGTAACGGCTGAACAAATTTTTATGAAATTTGGTACATGGATACTTTAAGTCTTAGAATAAAACATAGATTACTTTTATCTGGAAAAATGAACGGTTCGGAATAATAGCAACAAGTAATTTCTAAACAATATTGATTTGTTACATGTCTATCAGGTCGTATCATTTACCAAGTCGCTTTTGATACTGAACTTCAAGGTGCCGCCAGAATCATACTTGTAAATAATATAACCCCATGTAAATGGGGTAATTTTTCACTTTGCGGCAGTTTTGTCTTGTTAAGGCATACCAGTCACGTAATTTTCCCAAACACAATATTACTCGTCATTTATAATCTCGTTGTAATTGCGACTGGCAACACACGATACAATGTTTAATTTTACACAGTTTATTTTGTAAACACTGTGACTGGTGGTTATACCCATGGTGGTTATATTATATCGGTACAGCGATGGACATCTCAATATGGACCTAGCAGGGCTGTCAGCATAACAACAGTTTTTTTTTCTGTCACGATATAGTTTTTTTTACAGTCGGCCAGCGTGTAACCACTATTCACACTCATCAAATCGATTATGTACGTATGTGCTGTAGCGAAACATTGACTTGGCAGGTCTTTAATTTGCTTCGATTATTTGTAAATCGATATTTTGTTAGACTTTTATCGTATTCTATTTCCATCACTTATTGTGCGGCCAATTCAATACGATTTGGCGAGAACTCCAAAATTTGAAATTTGCACTTAATCACTAGGAACATTTATCTACGAAATAAACTATGTTGAATATTTATATATTCGTCATCAACATAGTATACTTAAATGGCCGTGTGATTTTTACAATCGAGTGCTAATCGATAGTAACTGAAACCGGCAATGTTGGTATGGCAATGTTGCAATATGTGGTTGCAATGAATTTCGACTGAACAATTGAGCCGTAGGTGTCAAAATATAAGTAATACCGTCAAATAGCAACAAATTGTAGCTTGTAGCAAATATATTTTTTTGACGAGCTCACAAGTCACTCTGTGCCAACTGCCAACCCTAAATTCGAAGACCAGCGGTGGTCATTTCGCATCGTTTCGATAAATGCTCACATTCGATTGTCGCTTGTTATCCAATTAGCTATCATTGATTACGCCGATAGTCCTCTGGATATTCCGTACCTTTATAATTATTTTTATTGCCATTCCCTTTAAGGCTTGACAGGAAGACACCGGAGCGATTATTGAATACCGTGGGCGAGATAAGGCTTGCTAAACTTTAGTATGCCAATTTGAGAAGCCAATTTACTAAGGTTTTTCTTAGTTTGGAAGGGAGTTAGTCTGGAACTTGGAATGGGAATGAAATTTTATAGCGGCTGATTAGGTTGATGAAGATGACAAGATTTGATTTGGGAACCTAAGTGGTCTGTGAACGCATTTTTTTTTAAATCATATGGTTACAGAAATCCTAAACTTTTATGATAAAATAATTTCAATGTTTTTAGTCCGGGTCTAAGAAAACATTATTTTGAGTAGAAACCCCTGTTTTCATAGTTAATTAAGTCGTAATAATATGGTGGTTATTCTGTGACTCAACTTCAAACATGTCGCGGTGATATTAAATAAATGCAAGTTATTTCCAAAATGGGTCATTTGATAAAATATCTTATAATTATGAGCAGGGTGACGAGCGCACTACAGTGCCGATCAGGATTTAGCAATTCAAAGTTCTCTGTGGCACTGTAACTGTTATGGGCGTATTGTTATAAGCGTAGCGCTTACCATCGGGTTAACTACTTGCTCGTCTCGTCACTCAGTCAAATAAAAAAACGTGCTTCGGAGCAACCAGAGGGGACATGTCGGTCCCAATTGTAATCAATCGTTAAGCTACTGCAGAGGCTTAGGCGGTGCAGCAAACTCTGTCATCCAGCAAACAATGTCTGATGGTAAGCGTCACTCTTGCCCAAAGCTATTCCAGTACCAGTTTTTTGCGTGACTGGCTTATCTTCATAATTTTGGTTACATCTATTAATTTTCCACTCTTTGGGAATTCAAATCTTGAGATAAACGTCACTACCTTGTTGCGTGTGATTTTGGTCTATTTTTAAGTTTTCTTTGTTCTGTGGTGTTGCAACAAAGAGTTTATCTATCTTATGAATCTGTCTGCCTTCCAAAAAATACTTTATAATCAATTTAAACCCAGACCATTACAAATAACACGAGAGCGTTTCTAATGGCACGAGGCATAATAGCGCTCCCGGCGCCCGCAGCGCTATTGTGCCGGTAACGGGTTCGATTCCCGACGCACTAATGATTTCTATTGTGCATGTGGGTTTGTATCGTGGGTGGTGGAAGATCGCTGTGAAATTTATATGTGTCATCAAAAAAGCCGTCAAGAAATAAGTCAAAACTTAGACAAAAACAGGCTGTTGAAATAAAATCTTCAGCAGTACAAATTATGAACGTGAATGTATAATGTTCTTATGTATGTGTGTCCATTGGTCAAGTCCAAAGCGGCTGATCGGATTTTGATGAAATTTAATTGAACGGGATAGCGGCGTCTTCTGGTGTCAGAGTTTGAATGGCCGCTGACATGGCTGACAGCTGCCATCAATCGATACCAAGCGGGACCAGAATGAAGCTCTCAGATGTTATTGTCACTAAACGGTCACCCATCAAAGTACGTGCCACTGAGGACGTTGCTTAACTTTGGATCCTCAGTCTGTGACATCGACCGCAGAGCATGTAGACACTTAAGGTACTAAAGGAATAAAGGAAATTATTTTCCCCAGCGAGTGAAGCTTCACCACAAAAACAAGATGTGTTTACACTCTTATGTCGTCTGGCACTGAAATTAATAAAACAAAAGCCTGTCTAAAAATATACAGGAGTTTCTGTCTCAGCAACCACACATTGCACCTCACAACACAAGTGCCCAGACTAAAAGAAAAGCCAAAAACCCACCGCACTCAGACCTGGTGAAAAAAGCGACGACCCTACCTACGGTGCCTGACAAAAATTCCTTTTAAGCCAGCCCTGAGTGCCAGTCTTTTATTTTTTAATTTCATTTCTTTGCTACTTCATACCTGGCAAAATTGAAAGAGGTTTCAGGCGCCATTGCGAATTTAGAAGCGTGGGTAACGTTCGGGAACCCTGTTTACATCACTAGATACTTGTAAAAACGAAGCCACCATCGCGACTGCCTGTCTGTACCTAAATATATATGTGATTAATGAATTGATTTTGTTTCAATTTTCACCAGTGCATATTCTGATTTCCGAGGAAGGCTGTAATGTACTTTTCATTTGCGCATAGGTACGCGGGTGAAGTCGCGGGGGCCGTTAGTTATTTATAGCATCCTGCAGAGAGCCGTCTATAACTTATGGAGCCCTGGGCATTTTAATGGGGCCTCTAAGAATATGATGTCAAAATATGACAGAGGACTTTTTTATTAACACGCTAGCTGAAATGTACAAGGCAGTATTAATACAACAGTGCAACCGCAGCGAGCGGGAAAACTTTCACCTACCTTTTTCTATCAGTATAGTCAGTGGTGAATGAAACAGTGATCTGGCTGATATTTGGGGGCTCTATAGATTGTGGGGCCCTGTGCACTTACCCAGCGTGGAAAAGTGGAGCAAGATCCTGCAGCAGAATGCTATAACAATCACTCAGGTTTCTGCCACACTTTTTGAAACAATTTCGCAATTATTCAGTTTGGATGCCATATCCAATTTTGATGCTAGACCCAAAGTTTTGATGCTGTAACTAGATTTTTTTTGGAACAACTGGTGAAATAAAATACTATTTAGACTCGGCAGCCACAAACGCAATTGAGTGAATTGGCACTTTATAGCAACAGAAATAAGAAACATTAACTTTCATCAAACCGATAGCGTAATCTTTTCGATTAGTAAAACATTACATAAACGTAGTAGTTTGTTAGGGGCGTTAACGCGTTAAATAATGCATTAACTACTTAGGCATCTACCTCATATTAAGTATATAAAGCCATGAACCTATAAACAAAGGAATTCCGCACGACGCTTGCGAAATTGAAGTACCCACGATATCCAGTCCCTTCGTAAGCACAACCCCATGAGACTATAAACATGTGGACTTTAATTGTGCAGATCCAGATTTTTATGATTGGCAACTTTTTCCATCTATAAAGCTGATGTTGTCAAGGATGAATCAAACTTTATATCCGTAGTAATTAGGTTTCTTTGCTTTTAACTAGGTACTTTTTTCGGATGGTAAGATTTATTTGCCACTCACACACATTTACGCAGCCTCCATTGCTAAGTTTCACTTTTGTATTAGGAGTAGCGCCGTCCTTTTTCTTGTGGGTTCATGAATATAGCTATTATAAATAGTAAAATTTATTCATTTTTCTTTTTCTAGAAACTCATTCGAGTTTTATATTGTTGGTTCCTTTATTAAATGGCGTTTTACTGAGAAGACTTCTAAATTCAAAGATGTCTCTTGTAAAGGGGCTATGGATAATCTGTGGGACGTATTGTATAATTGCCTGGATGTTACGTAAGTGACGTTAGACTCTGATTGATGATAAATGATAAATCTCGATAGTTGCAGAAGAGTTACATACTCGGAATTCATAATTACTCGTCATTTACCATTACCTTTGGGTACCATTTGCTCAAACTCGTATACGGTAACGAACACTTAACGGATAATATTCCATCCATATTACACATTAACACACAGGAAGAAAAACAATTTTGAGAAAAAAAATACAATACAATACAACAATGTCACATTTCGTTTTCCCGCCGAAAATCCATAATATTGTTTTTTTTTTTTCATTTTCAGCTGCGCTATCCTCACTCAAGCATGGAGGTAAGCAATCAATAAGTTTTGACTACTGGAACGGCTACGTTGACAACCCACCAATCCCACCTGGCATATCACAGCTGAAAGTCAAAGATTTCAAAGGTGCTAAAGGTGTAAAAGGTGTCAAAAGTGTCAATGGTGTCAAGAAGCCAAACACTATGAGAGGGTTATGGTATCCACCCTACCACATTTCAAAACGTAAGAAAACGTATTTGCGGCCACTCAAAGTCAAAAGAGATTTGAACCACCTTTCGTTTTATAAATGCCCAAAAATTTACCTGACGCTGTTAAATAAGAAACTCTAATATTTTTAAATTTTTGACATACTTTACCATTAATACAAAATTAGAATAAATAATAATGTCATCTGACTACTTTTGTGTTTAACTCCGACTCCAAACATGGCGGAATTCCCAGCTCTGCGTCACAGAATAAATAATAGTACTTGCGTACAGAAGACATACTCCCCTCGTAAATATACTGAAATATACCTACAATCGTAAGATCTCAGTGCAAGTTAACCGCGAGCCGCTGCGGTGTGCGAAGGTTGTGACTTGTGAGCCACTCATCCGAGACAACAAACTTTACCGCTTTTAACCTCTTACAGTGTAAAATTATCATAACTAAAACCTATTTCCCTCAAGTCTATTGTGTTTGTAAAACGTCTTTTAACGTCGAATGCTTAGTACACAAGAAAACTGCATTAGATGTCGTGTCATGTCGCAGAGAGGCATGTTTTGCGGCCACTTGGCCGATTGGACATCGTTTACAAACCTACTTAGCTTTGCAATCAAGCATTCCGCTCGCTGAGAGAGGAGCTAGCTGTATGATTGGGAAAGTTAAATAATTTCTCGACAGAATCTCTCTTCAGGGTATAACTGTAAATTTCAATATTTAACAATGTAAGCTCTAAGTAAGTAGAGAGTAAGAGACGAGAGTTTGAGATTATAGTAGACCGAGGCGATGCGGATCACTTTTTTCGAAAAGAGCGGTCATCTGAGAAGCGTCGCCCGGACTGACGCGTGAGGTAATTGTCAAGCTAAATCATTCTCGGCGCGTGTCGGTAAAAAGAAGCAACGCGGTTGCGCTGCGGATTCCACTATATAATCGAATTTCTCATTGGAATCCGATTCCTTCCCTAATCCAATTCGCCTCGGTCTGTTATACATGAAAATTCATTGAATTATATTAAATTTTAGTTCTTTTTTTCTAACACTAACAATTTCGTAGTTTCTAATTACCTAGGAATTAGACATTGTTAGAATAGAGATTGATTTATTAGAACCCACCACGTAAAACAAGTTACTAAACTAAATAAATTTCATTATTTTATTATAATTAAATTCACATTCGCTCTTACAAAATTGTAAGACACCCCAATTAAATAATGAACCATCTATGCCATCCTACTCCACTACCCACTAATATACTCGTAATAAAGACAAAAGAATGGATGTTTGTTTGTTTGCTTGTTTGTTACTCAATCACACCAAAACGGCTGAATAGATTTTAATGAAACTTAGTACAAAAATATACTGAATAATCTGTATATAGTGTATATAGGTACATAATACCTTTTAATCGAAAAATTTACTCTTTAAATGAAGAGTCAAAGTTTCGATGGAAAACAAGAAAATCGCAGGTGAAATTGTGGGGCACAGTTAGTATTAACTATCTAGTAAGGAGCAAAACAATAGAACAATGTTAGTGATAACTATCTGATTTCTGACATTATTTCTGATCAAGCACTGAGATATTCCTCGTTATCTGAAACGATTGCACCCGTTTCTCGTGAACTATCACGAATCTAAACCTTTATCTTCCTTTATTGATAGTAATCCATCTTTGTAGCGCTGTATCGCGTAGGAAATGATCTAGATTCTAGTATCGAGTCTATTGTTTGTTTGTCAATATCAATATATCAAAACTCCCACGGTGTTCGGACTATTGAAATAGGAAGTAGGGCGTATCGTGTACTTCTGTTCTTATGAAAATGATTGCAACAAAATATCAAAACGTAGGTAGTGGCTACCTGCTGAAGTGATCCTTGTAACCGGAGAATTTTTGTAGCTTTTTTTCAGATAGCGATCATAGAAGAATAAGTGACTCTGCCTCATTGAATTGTGCGTAGCCGTGTAGCCAGAAGATTTAAGGCTCGAGGGTTTCTAAAAAACTGATGGATATGACAAAAAGTAGGTACCTAAATAATACGTTTTCACAATGTAAAGTCTACAGTTCGCACTGCACTCTCGCCCCATCCCTTCATTTTCTCATTCTGCATTCCCATTTTCTTTTTCGCTGCATTAATTTTTCTTTTTAAGTTATTTTGCTCCCACTCCGCAGACTGTCCAATGTAAGAAGACCTCGGAGATCAAGCAGGCTCTGTTTTACTGCGGCAATTTTACAAGAGCGAGTATAGGGGGTGGGTCGAGTTGTGATGGTTGTTCAAAGTAGGCAAAAACAAAAGGTGGTGGGACATATTGCTTGCTTTCTCGCCGGCTTGTAACCGAACCCTTTCATTTGCGCCTCTTTAAAAATGTAAGCACTCCTAAAGACCGCAAACCGGTGATTTTAGTCACCATATAAAAAACAGTAAAGACAGCTACTCTGTAGGTACCTATACGAGTATCTGCTTAGCCTTTAGCCATGCATAATTTATTAGGATTATGACTTATTAGACACGTCTGCTCAGGATTTTCCATAACATAGAAAATCTTGGGAACGAAAATGATGATCATTGAATGAATTTGACCTTGCGGTTTCTGGAGCGCTGATCCGTTTCTTCCTAAGCTACCCCATTTTGCCATTTTTAGGGTATGTTTTGGAATTAAAAGTTATCCTTTTATTATAAGTACGCTGGCTATAATTTATTTTTCTATCAAAGTCGTTCGGCCTCTTTGATCAAGTAATTACATGAACAGATATACAAACATTCTAACTTTTACATTATTATGTTAGTGGGAATTGGTAAAATGGAGCCAAAAACCATTATACTGTTGGGCACATATTACTACTTCGATAAGTTTTTTTTTTATCTAGTTAAGTTAGAAAATATTATCTAGTCGTGTTTCATGCTACAATCACAAGACTTTTGTTCTGTTGTGGTCACTGAGTAGAAGTTACTTTTTGCAGTAGACCAAAACCATGAAATCCTTTAAAATCCACTTTAAAAGTTGCCCATACTGATAATACACTGTAATTTGTATATTTGTCGTCTGCCACCAGCCAGTGAAACGCTTGTTTAAATACTTCGACAGCGTCAACTTTCCTTCTGTGAGGAGTTTGCTCTGTGGTTTTCAACGCATTCCCGGCATACTACCGGATTTTCTTCGCAAATAGTGTTTCAACTGTTACTAGAAAAACTTTCACTGGTTACTCAGTTGCTACTTTTTTTTTATTAGACTTAGTGACGAGCCGATCAAGTGGTTCACCTGATGGTAAGCGCTACGCCTACCCATAACAGTCACAGCACCACCCAGAACCCTACATTGCAGAATCTTGGTTGGAACTAAACTGCGCTCGTCACCCTGAGACATCGGCTCTAAAGTCTCATATGCCCAGTAATTTGGCTGGAAACAATGCCCTTCAAACTGGAACGCAGTAATGTTTGCACACTACTGCTTGGTGGATGATTATCTGGCAAAGGTGTGGTACTTTCCCAGGCGGTCTCTTGCAGAAGAGGCCTCCCACTACGATACGAGTACTACGATTATTTTAAACGAATTGGCCACTGAGTTTCTTGCCGGTTCTTCTCCGATTCGGTGGTAAAATGAATTAACATGAATGAGCGACCTTTTAATGTACATAGTTTTATGCAATAAATTCTATTCCATTCTATTAATTTATTTTAATACGAGTAAGCTTGCTTGCGTTAATTATTGTCCCACGGGAACCGTTATTTTTTACGGGATAAAAAGTACCCTATGTTCTATTCCAGGTTCTACAATATCTAACTACATTTTTTTTTAAACATTAAGCCGTTTCGGCGTGAATCGAGGACAAACGCACAAACACGCAAACTTTCGCACTTATAATATTAGTACGTATTAGTAAGATAAGGAACTGTTTTCATGTCGGTTCATAAAGTCGTATACTATTATTTTTGGAATAGGTATGTCTTTATTTTACATACCGTTACCAGAATTTACCTCTCGCAAACTTGCAACACCTTTTCTTCTCAAAATATTCTGAAATAACCAGCACACATACCCCCTACCCCCTAAAAAGCGACAAACAAGCTCGTCTCAGGTCGAGATTGGTCATCCCCCGATGCGGGGTCACGAGCGCGCCTGACTTCGCACTCATCGGATGAAGGGGGTTTACCCCCCTTAATACCGTGCAAAGCTCCCTGTGTGGAGGGATGAAGAGGTGGACGCGACATTGTATATTTTGGTTATTTTTTAACTCCACGAGCATTCCGCGTACAATATAGCCCGACTTACATGTTTTACGAGCATTTTATACGTCCTATTTTGGTTTCCGATTGTCTGATCAGACTATCGGATCGTACGCCTTGGCGTGATAATTGTTTTTTTACATTTAACGGGCTTATAATTAATTGTAATAATTCTTTTTTGAATGTAAACGAGATGATTGTTTTTTTTATTGTTAAAATTGTTTTTTTATGTTTTATTTAAAGGGCAGGTGTAACGATTGACGTCAGGTGAACGTCCTGCTCGTCTCTTCCAGTAATTTGGCATCCTAATTTTCTTCCATCCTAGCACATCCCCTCGTCGCGGCAGGTGGGAGGGAAGGGGTAACCTACCCTCTTTTGTATTACACGCGAATACTTGACGATTTTTCTTCTCTTCGCGTTGAAATCCCGAAATTATCCGTCTGCGACAGAGTCGTAAAGATTTGTCACGGATTTGTCACGGCGTCAAATAATTTGAGGCCTGTCTAGTTATTTTATTTATTGAATTGACAACTATCATTACAGACGTTTCCTCGTTAATTTTTTTTTATTGTTTGATGAGATGAGCCTGTCGTTCACCTGATGGTAAGCGCTACGCCTGCCCATAACAGTTACAGTGCCACCCAGAACTTTGCATTGCATAATACTGCACGACATTGCACTGCGCTCGTCACCCTGAGACATTGGATCTAAGGTCTTACATGGTCAATAATTTCGCTGGAAACAGTGCCCTTCAAACCGGAACACAGTAATATTTGCACACTATTGCTTGGCGAATGAATATTTCGGGCGGTCTACAAGAAGAAACTAACCAAAGTATAGTAAAGTTACATCGCGAGCGGCACACACTCAGATGGGTGACTGTTAGCATCATACCATCTGTAATTTGAACGCTTCCGTGCTTCGGAGGGCACTTGGCTTTTTCGGTTGATTCAAAGACCCTTGGTCCGCCTAACACACTCTGGCACCAGACCCACTACTCCATTTGAGATTGATCTCATTTTTTCACTAAGCTTTTTACTCGTTTTACGTTGAACCGGGTTTGGAATTAGGCGCATGCACTATCTCAGTATCTGCCGACAGAGAGCCGGATTCGCTGTCACTTGAAGCACTCTATGAATGCTACGTGAATACCGAGTGAGTGCCGGGCGAGTATCGAACGAGTACTCGACGAGGGCACTCGACTGCTTACGAGTACATCTTTAAAGAGACTTTGGGTAGAGACTTTCGCATCTCGTGATTCGAAATATGATCGTAAGTTCATAGGTTAACATTTAATAATATCTATGGGAGTCAATATTTTATATAAGTGGGTATACTCGTAGATATAATATAGTAAATAATAATCCATACTATATCAGTGGTTAACCTTTTAGACCCTCTAGGGTGTCGCGAACTAAACATTGAGAAGCACTGTACTAGAGGATACTAACAATAGGAACCTTCGAAATTATTGTAATTAGAAAAAGACGAACTAATTTCGAAAGCTCATTAGAAAAAGTTTTCCTACCACATGCGTTATGGAGAACGTCCGCCTTCCAATCAGAAGGTCGTGAGTTCAAATCCCAGTGCAGGCACGTACCAATGTGTTTCTGTAAAACATATGTATGTAATTATCACTCGCTTTTCGGTGAAGGAAAACCTCGTGAGGAAACCCACATACCTACCCGAGAATTATTTCGGAGGTAGGTATGTTATCCACCAATCCGGACTGGGCCCCTGGTGGATTATGGCCTAACCCTCCTCACGAAAGTGAGGAGAGACCCGTGCCCAGCAGTGGGACGTTATGGGTTGATGATGATGATGATGATGCGTTATGGAAATGAAACTCTTTCCCGTGCCTGTACGTCTGTGCCTCAATTGTTATTAATTACCAATACTTGTATAATAATGCTATTGAATAGAACTCTTCATAGAATTAACTTACATGACATTTTACACATAATATAAATGTCAATTATTCCACGCACATTTTTTAGTTCTAATTTTGGTTTTAGCGTACTTTTAGTTCAGCGTTAGTTCTGATACTGACTTTTTGTAAAACGCTGTTGTTGGATTACGTAAATAAATAAAATAAAAAATTCATACGACAAAAAAACATAACCTTTATTTAAGCATTCGGACAAAAATCAGAAAAATATGGTTAAGAATCTTACGAGCCTTTCATACATTATAACCGCAACCAATACCTACCTATAGGATGTGATGTAGGTTAAGCCTACCGATACAATACACACACCGATGCGTAAGAAAATTCGGGAGAAAACGGGAAAAATCCGCGAATAGCGTAAGGGGTGTCTTACATGTCACTGACGCCGCGACGTATGGGCGGGGCATGCCACATACCTACCAGTTTTCCTTACAAAGGGGTTACAAGGAAAAAGATTAAGTCAAAATATATAGCTTTAATTCCATCTAAGTTCTCAGACAAATGAAAGATACGAAAAATTAAAGAATACGTCGACAACGCTATGCTAAGCCATCGCCTTACCTAAAATAAAGAAATCACTAATTAACTGAAATCTTTAAACCCTTCTAATAACCCCTTATGACAAACAACCGCCACGTAACACTAACCCCATATTTAATTAAATTACTGAGCATATGACTCCTTAGAACCAATGTTCGAACGACCCCTGAAGTGCCACACAAGATTTAGCAATGCAAAGTACTGGATAGCTTGTAACTGTTATGGATAGGCGTGGCGCTTACCATCAGGTGAACGAGTCGCTCGTCTCGTTGCTCCATATCATGAAAAAAGTTACGATTACGTATCCTACGTATTTTAGAATAAAAAAGTATGCCTATTGTACCACAGGAGGGTTTTAATGACATTTTCAGTTAGGTCTGACACATAACTGGAACTCACCCACGCTACCCTAGGGGGGGTGAGTTCCAGTTATGTGTCAGGAACTATGTAACTATTTGATCGTAACGCGTCACCGTTGTATTTATTGATTTTGTCAGAGTTCCAAAAAATTTTAAGTTTTAGAAATTTTTTTATGAAATTCTGTGAATTTCTTCCAATTCACAGAATTTCATAAAAAAATATTTAAAAAGTTATTTACGTAATAATAGTTGAATATAGGAACCCATGATAGCTACCAGTAGCTATCATGGGGTCAGGAAAGAGGGTTCAAGTTCATCAGAGCATTGTTCATTAGGGGAAAATCGATTACTCACACAATAGGGTAAAAACAGGGGTTAGACTTCAAAAAGTTTTTGAAGGAATAATAATTAAAAAGACCACGTGCATTAAGCTAGTGTCAAGTTAATAATTATTATACTTAAAATATTTCATTTAAAAATATAAAGGTCTATACATAACCACTATATATGTGAGGAAACCCACGTACCTACCCGAGCATTATTTCGGAGGTAGGTATGTTATCCACCAATCCGGAATTGGCCCCCGTGGTGGAATATGGCCTAACCCTCCTCACGAAAGTGAGGAGAGACCCGTGCCCAGCAGTGAGACGTTATGGGTTGATGATGATGATGATATATATTTCTGATTTGTTTTAATTTTATTTATTTTTATTTAAATTAAATTAATGTCAACGTTAAAGTCACGTTTCAGTATAGTGGCAGATAGTTAGGGAAACATCCTGAAAAGTTTAGGTGAGAACATGAAAAGTCTACTAAAAGATTTCATATACGATATATCAATATCGCTTTCATCATATTTTATTGAAGAGGCAATAATAAGGCATCCTTATACAAAATTTTAATACAAAATATAATAATATGATATTTAATTCCAATCCAATTATTTTTTACGCTCTTTTGTTAGATTTTTAAGTTTTTAGTTTTAGTTAGTTTTCCTTTTATTTATTTTGTTATTTAAGTTCTGTCAATAAATAATATTATTAAAAAAAAAAAAACAATCCAACACATTATTTTTTTCTCAACTCTCGGGCAGTGTATAGTCAGTGTACGTAACCCACAATAGATCCATTTTTCTTTAATTTTGAATTGTAAGTACCTAGTTATTCACCCTTATACGATCTTAAATATAAAAAATCCTTGTTTACACCCAAATACTAAAGAGATATAATATTTTTGTACATTTTAACACTTTAACTGCAGAGCCGATTTTCTTGTCTAGCCACGGTTACGGATCTGCCCACACCGTTGTGTTTTCGCGTATTCGCCGCAAGTTATAAAAACACAACAGTTGTGTTTTCAGCAGTGAACGTGTTAATGAGATATCGTAAGAACTTAAGTACCTCATCAAAGCTCTCACAACTCCGTCGACAGTGCTAATTGAGTGGGTTTCTAGTCGTTCGGTCGTTTGGCTTTTCAGACTGCTTTTTAAGACTTCGAGTTAAGTTGTAAATCAAATGAATAACTTATTATTAGTAGAGGTTAGGTTGAATTTCACTTATTTACTGCCTATAACGGTTTATAGCTTTCTCATGTTTAACACTAAAGAGCATTCTTATGACATTTATGATATAGCTACGCTTAAGGGCCTGTTGAACAATATTTTCTTTGTTAACTTTCCCTTTATTTCTATTATATTTAATAACTTAACCTAACCTATTTATTTGATCCTCCTCCCCCTTCTTTGTTCGTGTCCTTCTTTTATTATTCGGTTTTAATTTTAATTTTATTTATAGTCTATGTTTCGACCACTTCTAATCAAAATCTTAGATGTGAAGTTGGCTGGTCCTGAGAATCTATATAGTTTTTGTTAAAGCAACATTTGAACGTGGTGGTTTACTATTTAGCTTATTAAAACTAAGCTGTATCTTTAAATTTTGCGTAAGAGTAGAGACCTGTCTATATATGTTTCAGTTAACGACAAACATTCATGAATTAAACGCTATTAACAATAATTATGCGTGATCGCTATTTAATGTCAGTAATCATAAAATATGAACATCAACTTAACGATACAGTCATGGTCTCGACCTCATTGAAACTATAAATAAGACTTACGGGTTCTGAGTTAACAAATTCGTCATTAGTTTCGTAGATCATAATATTTTGACTTATTTTTTTGTTTTTCTATACTTATGTATAAGGTATTATTTTTGACGTGTAAAAGTGCAATATTTTGCCTAATACACAATAAATGATTTGAGTTTTGAGTTTCAAACGTTTGTTAACTTTGACAACAGAATAAGTATTTAGTATATTGCGGTGCTAGACAGAGACAACAATCTACTTAATAAGCTGCCAAAAAATATTACAGAAACCGGCCTAAATAATTTACAGTCTTCATTATCTACGTGTTGATATTTCAATCACTGTCCATTGAGTCATGTTTCGTTAGAAACAGCATTGCCATTAAAATACGTGATCTTGCTGCCTAATGTACAGTCAGCAAGAAAAGTCGTTGAGCAAGCCTTGACATCCAATTTTTTTTTAAACTGTCCGATCTCACTGCCGGGAAAAAGTCTCCCCATCTCCTTCCACTGATTCCTCTTTCTATCGCTCTGTGTGACCAGGAAAGCCTCTACATAATCCTATCAACGGTTTCTGGGCCTTCCTCGGCTTATAATTTGACTTTACGTAAACCATAATTAAATTTTTGTGTAAATAGTGGTTTAAAAGTAATGCTCATAAACCATGCTACCTATTATTGAATCGCCATGACACTACAGGCTTGATCTAATCTGCTGTTCGTTACTATACATACACCACACAAGTATAACTTTCATGAAAATTCACGCCCGCATATAAATTCTACTTGAACCGGTCGACAGCGTCATGCCGGAATTGGCCACTATTAGGAATTGTTCAGTGAATTATGTTGCTGACTGTACACCGGATGTCTTTAGAATCATAGGGATTTAAAACACTACACAGGAAGGCTCCTGTTTTACGTCTCAGTTAATATACCGGCTGGTTAGTTACTACTTATTAGCGACATATAATTGGCATGCCGTGGGATACTTAGTGAAGCGAGTTAACTGTGGATGAGTGAGACGCGGTAACAATCTCTTTAGTGAGGAGGATGGCACCAAGAAAACGCAATATATTATTATTACTAGCTGTGTCCCCACGAGTTTTTACTAGATAAAAAGTATTTTTTATGTTAATCCAGGTAATAAACTATCTGTGTGCCAAATTTCATCTAAATCCGTCAAGTGGTTTTTGCGTGAAAGAGTAACAAACATCCATCCATCTTTACAAAATTTCACATTTATAATGATGCAGTAAGGAGGATAGTAGGATAGCATGTTTTACGCCATACAAAAAGTACCATTATTCTTTCCCACTGAACTCATTTCCAGACAATTACTGGGCATAAGGAAGATTAACAAAATTTTAAAACTTATGTACTGACGCGTTATTATTAATAGGTTGATATCTCACGGGGTTTTTGCGATATCCGTTTCAGTACAATTTGTATTAGAACGCGTGCGGTCTTAAATACACTGCTGCGATCATAACTATCGCACCTGTGTGGTAACGGCTTAAGTTTTAAGCTCCTACTACACTGGTGCGAAATAAGAGAAACGTGTGAAAAAATACAACATACTTAAAATTGATAAAACACAACTAAAAACGTAATATGAATTTGTAAGTCGTAACTACGGGTATGTTTGTATGAAATTGTATGACTTTTGTCGATATGCATCTCTGTCCTTTTTCACGTAGAGACGAACCGGAGCTTAGTCAAAAAAAAGCATACCTACATAATATGCTACTATTTCCATTTTAAGCAGATTTGCAACAGTGGGTGGATACGGCATGATTTGAGATATCGACGACCGAACCGAATTTCCCCGCCTTCCTCTTCCGACACGACCTAACTGTCGACTTATTCGTGCTTATTTAACCCTTGTCTTCCCAAGTATAGAGTTGAATTTCAAATAGTGATAAAGGGTAAATTGGGTATTAGATGTTGGCGTTCAATAAGGATATGTGAACGGAGAAATCATACGTGAGGGGTTTTACGTAAGGCGGGAAAATAGAAGGAAAAAAATCGCTATTTTTCCCAACGTCTGCTCTGCTATTGGTGAAGATGTTGGTAGGTAGAAGGCATGTGTGATGAATAAGTACCTAGGGGGGTAGATAATGTTACGGTGACATGATGGGAAGAATGCCCAAAAAACTTTTTTTTAATACTGGCTGCGCCCCGCGGTTTCACCCGCCTAGTACCCGTTCCCATACTAATATGTGGATAAATATAGCCTATGTTACATGCGGCTGATAATAATGTAACTTTCCATTGGTGAATGAATTTTTAAACACAATATTGTGGTTTAGGCGTAACAAACACACAAACAAACTCACATTCGCATTTATAATACTACTTAGGATTCTAATAATATGAAGTATTAATTAAAGTTACCAATGTACTTACTAATAAATGATTTATGAGTTTTATACTACATATAGTAACAATTGAATACATATTACGTATAATCATACTAGCTGCGCCCCGCGGCTTCACCCGCGTAGTTCCTGTTCCCGAAATAAAATATAGCCAATGTTACTCGCTGTCAATGTAGCTTTCCATTAGTGAAATATTTTTTTTTAATCGGTGCAGTGGTTAATCCGAAACCTTAAATATTTCTATACATACTTTCATCCCCTATATTTATTTTACCCCCTCAAGGGTAAAGTTTTACAAACTTTAAATGCCAAATTCATTTATATCTAATCAAAAGCCTAAATAATAAATTTCAACCTTCTATCTTCAAAAATGACAAAACTTCCATACAAACTTTCATCCCCTATTTCAAACCCTTACAATTCTTTTTTCGCGATAAAAAGTACCCTATGTCCTTTCCTAGACCATAGACTATCTTTGTACTAAATTTCATTTCAATCGGTTCAGTAGTTTAGGCGTGAAAGAGCAACAGACAGAGTTACTTTCGCATTTATAATATAGTAAGGATAAGGAGTAAGGATAAGGAAGTAAGGAGTAAGGATAAGGATAAGGATAAGGAAGTAAGGATAAGGATAAGGATAAGGTTAAGGAGTAAGGAAGTAAGGATTGTAGTTAGAACTTAAAGTATATGAAGGTTAAGTATTATTATGCTACCACTATCTATAAACACTCAATACGTAATAAAAACACAGATTTATATATTTTATTATTTTATTTGTATCAAGGCACAAACGGTTTACCATAAACTTTAAATAATAGACATAATTAATAATACACACACTAATAAAGCCGCCACTAATAGAACAGAAATAGAATAGAACAGATTCGAATGATAAATCAATTTGTTTTAACAGTCAATCAGACCTACAGGTTTTCATAGGTCGATACAGCAACTTTTACATATATTTTATTTTTTCTATATATATATATATATATATTTTTTACTTTTACTTCTAAATATTTTTTTTTATTAATATGCCTTTTATTTATTAGTTACTAGCTGCGCCCCGCGTAGTTCCACGGGAACATACTATCGGAATAAAAAGTACTCTATTACTCAATCCTGGTTATAAACTATCTGTGTTCCAAATTTCATTCGAATCCATTTTGTAGTTTTTGCGTGAAACAGGAACACACATCCATTAATTGTCATAAACTTTCGCATTTATAATATTGTAGTAAAATTTGTGTAAAAGTCATTAAATCTATACGTTACTGCAATCAAACAGAAGTTGGGCATTTCATGAATACGATTAAGTTTAGTATACTTATTTAGATAAAATATGCCAAATCCCTATTACGACATTTCCAATTATTACGTAACATCACATAAAAATAAATGGTTTCTCTCCATATTTTTTATATCACAGCCTCCCGAGCGATATTAAAAACCTCTCAGGAATATCGGAGGCTCTTCTCAATACCTACTCTCATATTTTTCATACGCTCGAAGATGACATATTATTAACTAACTCAGCGCAAAAAAGTCCTATGGCATAAACTTTTTATATGACACTTACATCATTTTTCCACTGGCCGTCGACATATCACGGCAGCTCATAATTTCAGATCGTGCTAAAGGAAGATAAGTTTTAAGTCTGAGGTGTAAAGTTGGTTGTTGAGTGGGGGCGAGAACAATCCCTCTTCTGAGATTCCATACGATTTCACCGAGTAATGATTTGCCTAGTAATGAGGGAGACGCGCCAGTAATATTCTGAGAGGAAATGCTTCGACTCTGTAAATTGTGGATAGGAAATTAGGAATTACGACATTTTCACGTCAGTCTCTCTGTGTTCGCTTTTTTTGCTGCTCGCATTTTCACATACGTTAGACAATGAGACTATTAAGTAATCTCAAAAGGTACCTAGTAAAATTCTATCTCCAACACACATTGTGTTAGACACGTGTGATCATAACTTTTGTTACAGTACAAGTACAAAAATAATTCTATGGTCAAAAACGTTGAATGAATGACCACTATAAATTATTATAATAAAAGCTGACAATTAATTCCAATCGGTGGTGGAAAGTTATTGGTTCTAAACATGATAAAAACTATTAAATATATGTCTTCCAATTCTAAAAAAACACTTATCCTGTCCACGGTCAGTTCTGTGAAGGAAAACGCTCGTCCTTCCGGAGTTTATTATTTGCTGTTATTGCTTCCATACGTCAAACAGCCTTACGCACACAATTATGCGGGACTTTGTACCGGTTTATACCGCTTCGTACCACTTCATACCGCTCGTCCCGGTTTTACTGATTCATTCCGGTTACTATATAAATTTTCAAGAAATTCTTGCGTTGTGATAATGTATTGAATTAAATGTTTTAAGTGTATGTGTTTCGTTACTTAGGGCGTTAACGGGCCTTACCAACCAAGATTTAAAAATCTACGCTGCATTTTGCCCTACATTTTCAGCGGCATTACATTTTCAGCGCCAGAAACTAAATTCGAAGCAGTAAGTTGTCCTGCCAATTTGGTTTTATGGACGCAGAATAATAAAATTCGTTGTAGAATAGTAGGTACATTGAAAGGTTGGAAAATTTCAGCTGTTTTTGGCGCTGTCTATACCACATACTCCGAAGAAAAACTTACAGAAATTGTGACCAACACTGCAAAGTCCCAGAGCCAAAATATTTTTCCTAGTTTTCTCTTACTCTCTCTAACTACGAATGCTTCCACGTAGTGTCACCATCATTTTCCTACAGCTGGGACACACACAGGCCTTCTGTCAAACTGAGAGGATGGGACATCATCGACCACACTAGTGGGTTGGTGGATGCCACGTGGTTATACTTGGTTTGGTATACAGGGGCTCGTCTAATTTGGTGTTCCCAGGAAGACAAGCAAAATATCTTATTATGTTTTGTAGCTCGAGCCCCAAACATGGAGCCTCCTCAAGTCAAGTCGAGAGACAAGACGGCGCAGTCGGTCCAATGGAACTTCCAACAACCAGCAACTTTCATCTCATTACGTCGACATCGCTCCAAAGCAAGTATTGTCACAAAGGCGGTTACATTTTTCATAAAATACTTGTCAAAATGCCTCCCACACCGCGCCCCGGGCCCTAAGGTAACGAGTGCCCGTGTATGAAGACTCTTAACACGAAAGCCACTTCACCCCCCGTCTCGTTCTCACACACAAGAACCAAAAAGGATGCAAGACGCACTCCGTCATATTTTTCCCTTTACCACCCTCGCCATCTGAAGCGTTCTTTTACATAAAAGAGGTTCTCGAGAAAATAATAACGGGACTGCTCAAAGGGCACCCAACTTTCGCTATTCGAAGCTTTGATTTTCGAGTTGGCAAAGAATTTTCGAGACCACAAAGGGAATTTGTTGGGATATTAAGCAAGGATTTAATTCCAGAGTTGATGCAGTTTGAATACGTGTTTTTTGTTCGGTTTTAGTGGCGGTAAAGGTTTATGTGGCGGCGACAGCTCTTAAACTAAATTGACTCTGTTTACAAATTGCTCGGATGCATGCAAACCTATTCGGCAGCGTTTATTAGCGGGGATAATGATTATGGATCTCATTCTGTTACTTTGTATTGTGATGGCTTCCTATTTAACTTCCATTATCTAATTTCTATTTATATCCTAAGGGATACTCGTTGTCTTTATAGTGTAATCATCTGTTAGTACGTATTCCTACTTGCTGATCGTTCGGTATTTGGCAACCACTAAGTCTATGAAATATCCTTCCTACAGCAATTAATCCCAGATTCCTCTTAGAACCCTTCCGAACTTTGAACAGCATAGTCCTGCTTATCATCCTGGTACAGTTATTAAGTGCCTTTCCGAGAGGAATTTTAGTAAATAGTGCCCTATGACTTTAAAATTTTTAGCACACCTAGGGAGCTAGAATGCGTCATCAAGGTCCAGCTGGTTAATGCCCGCAATGATCCCCTGACCAATGTGACAGTGGAGCCCCAAAACAAACGATGCCGCATCTGCTGTCACTTGTCATGCTCTTTGTGCCCCACGTCCTGTACAGTAGTGGAATTTACCGCTGCCTCAGACAATACGGTGGCCTTGGGTATAATATTCTAGTTAGTTCTATGAGTTTTGACCATTGACTCCAAAAACAAAACATCACCCAAACATCTCCAGCTACAACGGTTTAAAGATTAACACAAAAGCAAAATATTTAAATTCTAGCACGGTAATTTTCCAATCATTACTCTCTTACAACTTTCAAAGCTCGATCCAAAACGATAGCGACCCAGTAAAATTAATAAAACCTGCTTAAGATTACTTCTCAAGAAAATTAAAAGTTCGTACGCCGTAAATCCACACCGTAATTCGTAACTTGAGCACGCGAAAACATCTCCACGCGAATTTTTCTTTAGTCGGAAGATTTTATGACGACAAATGACAAAAATACTCAACGTTTCATTGTGGAACTTGGGAGCGGTGCTGGGAGCATTTTTGTGCTCCTATACATGTGTACAGAAGGGCGAAGTTATTTGCCTTCGCTTCTCTTCCATCCATTTGGCCCCCTCCTCCCCCTGGCTTCCGGTTCCCATATTCCGCCTACCCCCCGTCGCGCTCACCCGAAACTGGGCAAAGAAAACTGTGCTCTAACTCTTTCGCGAAAGGAGTGAATTCTCCCGGCGATGTGGTCACTATTTTTCTTTTAGCACCGAGAGCAACGCGACACTTTTGGCCCGAGAAAGAATTAGGACCCTGAAATCTGCGATACACATCTGATATTTGTTAAAGTTGCAAGCGGTGCGTACGTCGTTTCAGAAGTGGGATACAGGGGTGCGGAGGTGCGAGGAGGGCACGGTCCGTACGAAAAACATATTTTTCAGATAACGACAATGAGAAAGGAAAATATTCAGATGAAAATTCTCCGATACGGCGCGCCGGGTGCGCCAGCGTGGAAGTTATTAAGGGGGGGCGTGTGCTACTTAACGATATTTTTCGACATGCTTTACTTTTATTGCTAACTCACGCTCCGATATCGGATACCCGTTTGTCGTATATCAAAAAAGAAAACTCGATTCTGTAGTATGAAAATTAACGTAGCGGAGCGTGCCTGAGAATATGCCAAGATACGCCACGTTGGCAGTTTCTGCGTCACTGCGCCTTCTGTAGGTCCTTTGAATAATTTAGTGTCAGATGGATTTTATTTCTCGTGTAAGTCTGAAGAATAACTGTTGAGACAGTATAATTTTTTTAGAAATGATTATCCGAACGATGTCCCAGTGGGGTATTAAGTAACGGGATATTAGCATCCCTTCTTAGAAAGGGACAGAGGCACAGACTAATCTGTTAATTAGAAAGGGACGGAGCAAGAGGGGGCGATCTTGTCTAAAGGACATTGGCCTCGGGGGCACGCGACCGTTCATTCGAACTCCGTTTTAATTCTTTTTTATTAAGTATACAGCGTACACATGATCTTGGTACTTGAATATTCATGGGCATGGATCCAGCATATTAAATTCTGATGTAAGTGCCCGTATTTTGCGATTATTACAGGCTCTTTCTGTAATCAATATCAAATTCTATTAGCACTTTACTTTGCAAATGTGTATATATATGCTAAGTATATTAAAATACCCATTTTATTTGGTATTATATTTCTGCTCATTTTGATATTTTTCCTCTAATAATTATATACCATACAATGTAAAACTACTTATATAGTTACCAAACACTTTGTAAAGATAAGTATGTACTGCCTATTTTGAACGTAGATCATAAAGACAACATACAATTTTGAATTATGCAATTATTATAGCTCTTCGAACAACGAAAGATGATTATTTAAAAATAAGTCAAGTATCAAATCATTTCCGCTCACCCCGAATCTTAAACGGCAGACTTCCGTCGACTCATTAAAGAGCTTTTTCTCAAACTCTTAACGGGCAGCCCCAAATTCAATGTAAACTTGGCAATGGGGCCGAAGTAGGTCAGTCGGGGCCTTAATTTTTCCACCCAAGGTCGGTTATAATCAATAGGGAGGTTTACGGCGGTAATTAGATTTTTGGGGAATCGATTTTTTGGGGCAGGTCCGGGATCGATGAGGGCTTCAGCTGAGATTCGGGATCTGGGACGTATTTTGGTGCTCTAAGTTGACTGTTTTTACAGATAACTGAAAATTTCTAGAGTTGTTTCGATGTGTGGATGATTTTTACTATTCCTCTAGCAATTATTATCAGCAAGTACATAATTGTCCCATTCAAACAATTTTGATTAAAGGAAGTAGACGGATTCGAAACAGGACTTAAGTAACTAAAACGTGTACTAAGTATTCTACGAGTAAGATTGCACACGTTGACTTTAGTCGCTAACTGTACCTACGAACATTCAATCTCTTCTTCAAATACCGTTCTCATCTCAAATCGATTTTCACGTAATCCCTCTTATCACTCGATGACTTGCACATCACAATCGAGTACAATAGACCACTAGAGGTCCATATTTGCCGACGCACTTACTATCACTCCTGTATGCCTACTCGGTGGTTAAGCTTGTACCGATAGCAGAAAAAGCGGCCCGAGGCGGTTTGGTGATATTTGTGAAACTAGACCTATTGCCATACAAACTGGTAGTGGGTTAGAATACTTGAGATACTTATGAGCCTGTAATGGTTTATATTTTGTCCAACTGTACACAAATACACAACTGTCAGACAAAAAAAAATACATAATAATAATGTCATTGTCTTACATTCATATTATTGTATGTTCGCAATGAACAAACTGTTGTTACATAATTTAGTATTAAAACCCTCTTTGTATTCAGTTTTGCAATAAATATGTATTCTATTCTATCCGTAGTACATTAGTAGTAATTTATCAGGAATTAAATAAAACACTAGAAAATTTTCAGATTATACATTTAAATTGTATGTAAATCATATTATAATATTCGAGAAAGCTGTCTCAAATCTCGAAAGTATTATAAGAGCAAAGTCAAACCTTATTTCATGAGCACACACAATACTTCTTAACCAAAAAAAAACAAAAACTTAACAAAAAGGCCAGGCTTGTACCGACCGCAAAAAAGGCGCGTGTGTTAAAAAGCACAAAGCCTTCTTACAATATTTGGTCTAAGGCGGAATGCGGTAGCCGCGTGCAAATATAGGTATTGCGTCAACGGCAACGGTAAATAGTAAATACACTCACGCTTGCAAAGCGACGGTCGTTTGAAGGGTAGAGCTTACAAAAAAACGCTAATTTAACTAAAAGTCACCATAAAAAAACTATGTCAAGAACCACGCGAGTAATTCAAAGACAATTTTAGTGATTGTTGTTAATTATGTTACATGTGGGAATTCAGACATCATCAATTCATCACACACAACCCATATCTGCTCTGTACCCACTGCTGAACACGGGTCCCACTTTACTAATCCCTACGTGGGCCCAGTCCGGATTGGTGGATCACATTATAATTCTTAGATATGTTAAATTCCTTACAATCTTATCTTCTTTTCTTCAAGTATTTGAGCTTAAATACGGGGTGTAGCCTGAAAATTACATTTAAAAAAAAAGCTTCCAAGAGAATGGTAAACTTTGTAAATCTGTTACATTTTTTCGTTATGACTGGGTTTGGCAATCCCTAAATTTTATTCCCAACTGTACCTTAATATTCTCTCATGATTGGACAAACAATCATACACGCAAAATATTTCATTGAATACAAAGTTAAAATAAATTCTTTATAATAATTATAGTCTAGCTGACGTGAGTCAACGTGAGTCATTCCATTGCCCGTAGAGCTTCAGAGATACTGTTTACTTTGGCTTTTGCCATTTGCTAACAGTTTTATGTTTTCTTTATGCTTGCATTACGGTTTATAACGGATATGCAATTGCAGTCGCAGCTGGGTATAAAAATAATATGAAAAGATTATTCAAAGAAAATTATTTCAATTATAAGATTAATATTAGAACTTTTTCGGCGATAACTCTGCCCATTGTAAGAGTTAGTTATTTTTCTATGCAGATTTAGCTAACTATATTTCTGTAAGTACCTTGTGTACTTTGTAAATTGGTTTACAATAATTCATTTTCTTTTCAAATTTTTATTTAGCTGTCTTTATTCCATTCTATGTTTTTCAATCAAATTTCCGAAATGCTTAATGAAAACTGAAAACTAAACTAGTTCAGTCTCTTAGCATACTATTAGTTGATAGCAAAGTATTGTATACCAAGGCCTTGCTAACAAAATTTCTCGTAAAGAAATTTAATTTTAATCGAATATTTTCCTTAGGAATTCCCAAAATTAATAGACCTCAGTGTTGGGTCAAGGAACTAAGCCCAAATATTATTTTAACGATCTCAACATATCTCGAGTATTTAAGCATGGTTTGCATACTTAATAAGTACGGGGAATTTCGTACATTATTCTGGGAATGACGCCTACTCCGATAGGTTAGCCTGTCGTATAAATAAAAAAATGTCGTATAACCTCGAACAAATATTTCTTGAGCAAACCCACGGTGAAGCTCAAATTTTCGTATCCATTACACATAGACATGTTTTGAAAACAAACATACGCAAGTAAGAGTAGGTATATGTATAGTAAAGTCAAATTTACATTACAAGCTAAACATGAAAACGGCATATAGTTCTTAATTAAATTGATAAATATGGTCGAGTAGTCAATACGTTTAGTTGGAGGCTCTTACTGACTTATTTACTTACAAGCTACGCCCCACGCTTCCACCCGCCTTGGGTATTAACCGTTTATTTTTACGAGATAAAAAGTATCCTATGTGGTAATCCGGGTTATAAGCTATATGTGTGCCAAATTTCATCAAAATCCGTTCCGCGGTTTTTGCTTGGTTGAGTAATAAACATCCAAACGTACAAACTTTCGCGGAAAATATTTAAAGTCAATTAACTGCAGCAGGTAAACATTAACAGACTATAATTATCATAATATTATTAAGACAATGTGGTAACTTTGTGGTCCTTTTTCTAACTCAAACCATAATTAGATAATAATCATTAGTTTCGTAGATCATAAAATTTCACTTATTTTTTTTGTATTTCTATACTTATGTATAAGATATTATTTTTTTTGACGTGTAAAAGTGCAATATTTTGCCTATTTACAATAAATGATTTGAGTTTGAGTTTGAGTTTGAACTAAAGGGTTATTTATATTCAGACAAATCTGCAAATGACAGCGGCAAGCAAATTTTTCTTTAACTGTCGCTTGCTTCATTTTTACCACTATTGCATTAACTATAAGCTAACCCCCTTATTCATAAAAAGTTATCGAACGTCACTTAGTACTGCGCAGTACAAATTTTGCGCGATATTATGGAACGTCACGTAACTTTTTATGAATAAGGGGGTAAGAAGTTCTAGGTTTCTATTTAATTTTGGTTCCACACTCTGGTTTATTTATCTTAGAAAGCTTTTATTTGTATCCTGACGTCCTAACGACCTAGCGACTCGCGCCTAGTTTTGGTCTAATAGTTATGCTACGTGTTCGAATTAAAATAGTATTTCTATTTCTGAAAAAAATACCTTCCTATTAAAGGCATAGAAGGAATTCAAACCTAATAATAAATTGTATTATCACTCGCTTCGCATCGCGAGGAAACCCAATCACATGCCTACCCGAGAATGATTATCCACCAATTCGGGCCGAGTCGCCGTGGTGGATTATGGCCTAATCCTCCTCACGAAAGTGAGGGACGACCCGAGCTCAGCAGTGGGCCGATATGGGTTGATGATGATGATGATGTATATTGATTGAAAATTGTATTATATATAATGAGAAATCGTGTCGTTGTATAAAATGAGAAAAACATTTCACCCAAAAGTATGTTCATAATAATAAAACTTGACGTTTACAGCGTGTAACTACACATGACAAGAATTAGAAAAGTTCACGACAATAAAATTAACGTGAACCAAAAAGCAAAAAGACGCTAACAGCCAAAGTTACTAATTCCCAACTCAAATTAAATGCTAAATATTCACATATTAACTTTCGGACACAGGGCCGCAATACAAAGGGCCAGGTCCTAAGATAGTGGCCTAACGGGGCCAAAAAAATATTTTTTATAAAATATAATCGATTTTATTTTCTTCATTTCAATCAGACGTTGAATATTCTTTTACTTTTTAAATTTTCGTATCCATTCTATTTTTAATTTTTATTTTCATAGGTCAATATTTTCCTTATTCGCGTTATCTATAGCTCCATCACGAAAAAGGCATAGAATAAAAAAAGAAAGTAGTCGAAAATAGTTCTTCTAGTTATAAAATGACTCGACATGCAATTCCTTTCTTTCCAGCACTTGATAGTAAGTTATAATAAGAAAACTACATCAATGAAATTAGTACGTATAACAATTTACCTAGATCGTTGTATACTTATGTTCCAAAGAGGCCTACTGTTGCCTCCCCCCTATTCCCCACTGCGTGTTACTGCTCCGTCACTGTTGCGAGCAATATTAGAAGTTCGCGCGACTTGAATCAATTTGCCCCGTCTGCCGTCAAAGAAAGAATTTCTCATAAGTTGTGTGGAGTGGGGTGTGGGGGGGGGGGGGGGGTACGTGTCTGCCCTCCTTCATTTCTACTACTTTTCTTTTACATTTCTATTAGGATCTAGTCTGGTGAAAAATAGAGATCTGTTAGAAAAGTTCTTCATACAGACAACGTCTTACTGAAAAATTACTAACTGTATTTCGAACCTATTACAGCGTTACTTATATTGTACAACCCTGATACATAAGAATTTTCGGGTAGACATGTGGGTTTAGGTAGGTGAGGTAGGTATGTTATCCACCTATCCGGACTGGGTCCCCTTTGTGGGTTAAGGCCTAATCTTCCTCACGAAAGTGAGGGGAGGCCCGTGCTCAGCTGTGAGTGATTTTTTTTACAAGATAGTAAAAACACATTTTTATTGGCACTTAGCTTTTTCTCGTGACTTTGTCCGCGCGGGGTACAGATGATCGCAATGGCAAGTATCCTTTGTCTTTCCCCAGAGTTCAAGCTATCTCCATACTAAATTTAATTAAGATTTTTCGTGAATATGGAGAAGACAGATAGAAAACGTTTCGGACTTTCGTTTTAGGACAGCTTCTATTATCAGACATGTGTGTGTTTCCGTAGCATCTTTCTCGCGAGTTACCCCTTAAGGAATCTAATAAAGTCCGTCGCACGCATCACCCACACACGCCCCCAACTCTTTCCGTTTTTCCCCGGCATTTCCCCCGTTTTCCCGTATCGTTCGCCAATAGTAACTACGTGTGTGGGCGGGGCGCCCGGGATTTTATTGCGAATTCTTTATTTGAGAAAAATCCGGCTTACTTTATATTATGTAGGGACACGTGTGTGAACGTATAGTTTCATTATACATTGGTTGCTATCAGTGAGGCCGCGGCTAGAATTCTATGTAAGTAGGTTCTAGGAATACTACCAACTGGTCTTATCAAAAAATACAAAAGGTTTCGTTTTGTTTAGATAATGGGTTTGTTAGCAGCAGCATTTTACTATAAGACCCAAAGGAGTAAAATATAACCTTAATTATTTATTAGACGTCTGTAGCATAGGTATTTAATAAATAATACAATTTATTTAACACGAACACATTTTTTTTATACATTTTTTTTATTATTTTCATAAAATATGCAAACTGAATCACAGGATTCACAGGAAAAAGCAACCTTTAAAGTCATAGCACACTAAAAGCAGAAACACTAATGATTAAAAACAACTAACAGCTCGTACCCTAAACTATAAAGTCCACTGAAAGACGCCGACAAAGGCAAAACACTCCGAAACACGATATTACACTCTCCATAAAATATCTTAACACCGGAGTAGAAAAAAATATTGAAAACTTAGTTCCGTGACTCCGAATGAATGAAGGGTCTTACAGACTAGCATGATATTGCGAAAGTTCTGGCGAGAACTTTTTATTAACGAGCAAGGAAGGCCTTTGTTCTACAGCACTCCTTTCTAAACACTTCTTACACGCGAAAGTTGTAAACTCGACACTTTATTGCGCCCTGAGAACTAAGACTGTGGCCACACTTGGTTAAAAACTAACTAACTACGTAGCTAAACATAACATATGTTAGATTGCTTCAATTCTTTGAACTAAAAAACCGACTTCAAATGGATGTCCTGAGAACTAAAACTGTGGCTACACTTTGCTAAAAACTAACTAACTGGGGAGCTAAGCATAGATTGCTTCAATTCTTTGAACTAAAAAAACTACTTCAAATGGATGTCTTGAGAACTAAAACTGTGGCCACACTTTGTTAAAAACTAACTAATTACATAGCTAAAAATAGATGGCTTCAATTCTTTGAACTAAAAAACCGATTTCATCTGAATGTCCTGAGAACTAAGACTGTGGCCACACTTGGTAAAAACTAACCAACTAGATAGCAAAACATTGATTGCTATAATTCTTAGTAACCACCACTGAAAAGTCAGAGGAAAGTAAAATAGGCAATTTCGGTTACTTGAATGACATATTTTTCCAGTTATTTTGATTTAAAAACCCAAGCTCCTAAACCGATTTTTATGAAATTTCTATGCGAGTTTCATACTAAAAAAATATTAAATCAAAATCAATTGATTAATGACGGAGACCTGAAGTAGCAAACATAAAAAAATTAATGAAATTGAGAATCTCACCCTTTATTAAAGTATACACAAATGTCTACTTAAAAAGTACACACAAGGCACTACATCGGGTAAGTTTTGCGATTCTATTATGTAGATGTATTATATTATTCGTATTTCCGACAGTTAAAATAATAATTAATGCTAATTTACATCATTTTGTGAGTTACGTGACAAAAAAGAGTTGAACAGTTATTATAAGTCAAAGAAACGTGTATATAATTACGTGTTGCCTTCAGATTTATAATCTTGTTCATTTTTCTGTATTATTTTTCATATTTTATTATTGCCTTAGTTTTTTGTTTTAGTTATTTCCTTTTGCGTAATTTCACTCTCCCGTGTACATACCGCCTTACATGAATTACTTTGGGTATAAGTCTAAAAGCAAAGAAAACGTAGTAAAATCGCGGAAGCTTTCTATTTGTTGTTTAAAAGTATTTTAACATTTAGTAAAGTTTATAAAATAGAACCTTTTCGCATTCAACATTTTGCAATTCACGAACAGAAAGCACATAACTGTCAAGTGTTCATAAAGCGATGAAGGGGTTAAATATTAACTAGTTGCGGAACGGGACTTCTATAAGTGAAGTTTTATTATTGACTATCGTTTTATTTTTAGTTGCAGAACTATCGTGAATTCAATAATCTATATATATATATATATATATATATAAATGTTATGTTGGTTTGTGTACGCTTCAAAAACTCAAAAAGTACTGCACCGAACGAGCTGAAATTTTAGCATGATATATAATCCGCATCAAGGATTGTTTTTATCTATTTTTTTCATCAGTGACATATCAGCGAATGTGCGAATGTGCCACAGCGAAGCGTGGCAGGGTACAGCTAGTACCGTATATTTATCGTTTTTTGTCTTACGATCTGTAAACTTTATTATGTCAAAGGATTCTGAAAATCGGACTAATAGTAAGCCACTCTGCAGTGACACTTAACCATCATCATCATAATCATCCCAAACCGGCTCACAGCTGAGCTCTCCCCTCACTTTCGTGAGGAGGGCTAGGCCATAATCCACCACGGGGCCCGATCCGGATTGGTAGATAACATTTCTACCTCCGAAATAATTCTAATAGGCTAATTAGGCTGCAGCCTAGGGCGCGAGGATCGGGGGGGGGCTGAAATCGTGTCTTCGCATCATTGCTCTACCCTACATATTTCAACTAGACCAAGAAAATATGAGACAAACCGAGACAATTTTGGAGGGGGGGGGGTGTCCTCATAATAAGCCTAGGGCGGTCAGACCAGACAGAACACTAGTCATAATAATTAGTACTGGTAGTGTGAGTAACAGCAGTAGTTGTGGTTGCAATAGGTAATAAAATTCAATTTCTTAGTAAAGTAGCAGTAACTACGATGAAATTTAACTGCTTATTCTTAGGCATAATTTAACAGTATTCAGAATTTTTCACGATTTCGTCTCCAGGTTTGTAGATATTTCAAAATCGAGCGCTTGCAACCCTATAGTCGGTACCTATTCATGTCGCTACTGGATCTTCAAAGAAACGCCGCAGCAGTTCCAATCCACTCAGACCAATCTAAATAAAGCTAACAAGGTAAACCGACGTTGACTGAACGAAGGAACATTCGTGGACTCGCAGCCTTATATTATTTTTCCGACGCCTTCCATTTCCACTCTTATATTTAAAGTTCAATTTATATACGTACTTATGTAGAGTTATGTACACACGTTTTGTCTCGTATCTCTTTCTGGCGCATCTTCTGTCCCTTTCCAGGGATTTCGAAGCGCCAAATCCTACTTATAGCGTCTCTTGGCTCAGCTGAAATGGATTTTTTCTGAAGACTGTGGCGTGACATGTTTTGATACTTTATCTTTGGACATAGTTTTTTTTTTGAGAAAAAAGCTGCTTATTGTTTTTTTTAATGTGACTGAGTAACGAGACAAGCAGGTCGTTCACCTATTGGTGAACGCTACGCCTGCCCATAACAGTTACAGTGCCACCCGAACTTTGCATTACATAATACCTCGGTCTGGGAACTCTAAAAACCGGCTGGTTTCATATTTTATAAGAGGAACAATATAATAACATTAATTTTAATTATTGGATTCATTTTAAGTTATTCATTTACTTAGATGAAGTAGCTGTAAGCTATTTGAACATCATAAACTAAAATTATTTAAAATAAGATAAAAAAAAATTGTCACAATATTGTTTCTGGCAGACTCGAAAGTATATTTTATATCCATGATAATGATAATATTATAAATTAATGACTTAAATACTAACATACAATAACAAGTTTAGATTTGTTACAGATATTAATATGCAGTTGAAGAAACCTTTAAAGGAAGATGGAGGAATTTAAAGCTGCCAAGCCTCAATTGGGTATCAATAGTAAGTAATATTTAAGGCATTAATATATATCTATTCGGGAAGTACGTGTCAGTCTGGTAATCAAACTTATTGGAAGAAGTTGGGAGTCGGTGGGACTGATACGGAAGTAGTTAATTAGGGCGAAGCAGCACAGACCCTGTATATCAAAAAGAAAAAAAAAGATTAAAAAGAAGAAAAGAGAATAAAGAGTTTTCTATTCTATTCTATTCCATTCTATCAAACATACCCACACATAGGTATCTACATAAATAAAAATTATACTCGTCATCCTAGTTCTATTCTCAAGCTTTATATATTAGGAGACTACGCAATAATGAGCTACTCTTTGTTAAATTTTATGTGTTCCACGTACAAATGATTTAACTACCTAGCAGGTGATCTAACTCGACCCATAAAGCGTCTCCCACGCGCCATGGTTGACCTAACCACGCCAACAACAACCCAATTCCGTCCTACTAGCATAACAATGACCAATATTCTTAGTAAGACGAAAGGCGAAAACAAATCGTGTTTGGTAATTTGAGCAGAATATTTCGCCTCGTGTCGGCACCGCGCCAGAATGTTGTTTACCCCAATTGGGCCGAACGATACTATTGGCAATACTAAAACCAAAACAATAGTGGTGAATGATATCGAACTGTAGTTAGGGAATTTACGTATTTATTTATTTATATAAATAATAATTTACTGCATAGATAAAGTAGCTAGTACAATAAATAATTGGAGGATTAAACCTTTCGTATTTCAATGGGGATCTAGGATAAAAATCTATTGTGTCTGGAAATTAGACATACGAAGAGTTAATGCTAAAAGCACCGCTGTTTTGTAGTTGGTTTTAATTATTGAAATACTTTTAATACTCATAGATATAGGCTAAATTTTGACGTGTTTAGTGACAATGTGAGAATCTACAATGCAAAATTTGAACTTGCTATACGAGTATAAAACAAAGTTACCAATCACCCCTTTTAAAAAATAGGCGAAAATTTTCTAAAGTATCAAAACGCATAAAGTCAAGTACACGAAGTACTGCCGCGAAACGCACTGGAAAGATATTTTCTTTATACCGCGACGCCACTCCTGGGAAATACGCGCCTCGCCGTAATGTGACGTCGTTACGCGTTGCTGCAGTGTGATCTAGCCTTATTTGCGTTAAAACTCTTTTACATGTTTCATCTACCGTTATTCACTATACCACATTTTTGAATAATTAGATTACATATGCCAAACATTAATTGAAATGACACGTACACGGTAGGTCTGGTAAATGTATCACTTGCCCTTGATATATTATTTTGGAATTTCCAGATAATAAAATATAACTTTGTACTAATATTTATCGTAGGTACCTAAACTGCATCGGATGCATACAACCCGTGAGCAAATAACAACGGATGGACATTACAAAAATGAATGGACTTTAATTTTTCGACTTCCTTATAAAATTATCTCGTAAAGCTGACTGATTTCTTTCTTTCTTTAGACATAGGCAAAATGAATTATTTATCAATAAATTTATTTACTCAAAAAGTATAATAAATATAATGATGACGAAGGTTTGAGTTCAATTATTTGGTTTATTTATTTGTAATTCGCGAACAAAAAAGCAAAAAGGTTATCTCGCCACCTGCGTACTTTGCATTCTAACGATGTCTTGCATGGTTACCATGCTGTAAGACATGGAAGAATGGTAAACGTATAAGGATTCTATAAGTAAACGTAGTCACGAGCTATTTTGTAATTGTAAAGAGACATAATGTACATTCTTGTACGAATTCTCGGAACAAGGTGTCAAAAAAGAATTTGGTCGTGCGATACAGAATTCTAATGCAAAAACGTCTGCTGAAATTTAGAAATCCTTTGCTAAAATTAAATAGTAACAAAAATACACCTTCGTAAAAAAAAGCACGCTTGCTATTAAAGCGTGTTTTTTTTATTATTGTCAGCGGTCCTTGCTAAATGTGCAAAATTTGGATTTAATCCAACGTTATGAAGGGGATCAAAATCTTGTTCAAAGTTTCCGTTACATACATATATAGATACTAACAAACGTATAAAGCTAATAAAAGCGTATTAATAAATCTCCCTTCTATTTCCGGTAGAAATCTGAAATCTACTTTTTTTAGAATATGCGTTAATTCAGAGTAATAATACCTCCATGTTATTGGTAACCAACTTGCACAAGGCCAAAGGGACTGGGGCATGAAAGCTGATCACCTATTCTCTCTCTGAGAGCCCTATCTCAAAGATAGGAACATTATAGCCTGATTGAAGTTAATTTGAAAATAAAATTAGACCTATACGGAATTCCACTATTCCTATTGTCAACGAGCTTTAGAATATTTTAACCATTTCATTCTCCATTCGTATTAACGATTACCATTCGCTAAACGAGACAAATTTTAATGAAACAATGTACTTATGCAGTTACTGTAACAAGCCGACGATTTTATATTCACTATTGTATGCTAATGCCATAGTTTTTAAGAGTTTTATTGAGAACTAGCTTGTTGCCCGTGACTTTTCGTATGTGGGCAGTTTGTGCCCGCTGTACCTGGCATGCCTAGAGTATGTATTATTTAAAACGTCCTTGGCTCTGGCTGACACTAATCATAATAGTTTCTGTATTAATTTTAAGATGACGTCTACTTTTATAAGTATAAAAAACCTTGGCCATGTTGTTTTTAGCTTACTTACACCGTGTACGTACAAACAGACATCACTATAAAACTTGGGCTGTGATAGAAGAGTTTATTTTAAAAGATCACATTATAGTATGTTCCTTGTTGCCATGCTAAAAAAACAATTGGGTAACTCTACATAATTGAAAAAGCCCCTTTACTAATTACTACTTATTACAATGTACCAACTACTAAAACAATTGAACTACCAACAAACCATTATAAGTTTATAGGTAGCCAGCGAAGTGTTCCAGCTAGTATGGTGGACTGCATTATCCAGTTGGATCGAAAAAGTAAGTTAAAATACCTGTTTCTCTTCGCGTAAGTAGATAAGAACACTCTTTTTTTTTCTATTTTCCGTTCGCTTGATTTTCCTTCGACGACGCGGAAATCGGAGATTTTATGCAGCTGCCCATTTGCTTTCAGTGTTGCTCCGTACGATATTCACAGACTAAGTACAGATGCTAACGTATAGTATAGCGATTCAAATACTACCCATCCTAAAGCTTTAAATTATTTACTCTGTGGCTCTACACATTGCAAAAATACGATTCCCTCAAACAATTAAGCTTCAAATGAGCGTTCTAACAGAAGTTTTCCTCGGTTTTTATACAGACTGAAAGCTCGTTTGACGCCAGTGAAATAAAATTGTTTGAGTAATTCCTCGGCTGAGTTAAAGGGAAGCAAAAAGTGCGAGGAAACTTGTCCTTTTGATAATATTGGACTTACGAGTTTCATTGTTCACGTGCTGTATTTTGAATTCTCGATAATGGACGCTTCTTACTCGCAAACTTACCTAATACAACTGAGCTTATTTCGAAGCTAATTTGTATTCTATTTTTAGGAATTACTTTTCAATGTGTTTTTGTGTTCGAAACCGATCACTTATTTTGTATGCATTTCTCTTACTAATTTTCTTCTACATAGTTTATGTTTTTGTTGTTTCAGCCCCGTAAGGGTTGAATTGCGAAAAACGTTTTTATAATTTCACCCCTTCACATTATTAACTATTCGTACTGTTTGGGTCGTGCGTTTATAAATATACCAGTTACAAAAACAAAGGTTAATTTGTCTAAAAAAATATTTTTTGATGGTTTTTATTAGTTTTTATTTCGTCTGTGTAGACCAGCGGTCGGCAACCTTTTGGCAGGCAAGGGCAAAATAAAGTAAAGGCGGATGTAAATCGTCTACAGTAGACGAATTAAGTAATCAACCCTTCGAACGTCGGGCGGAAAAGAAAGCGACCGGATGACGGTAAAATGTTTGTGAGAAACACCGATTATTATTTATCAAAAAAGTTTGAAGAGACTTTTATTTGAAAATAATATACGAAGGCGAGCTTAACCCTTTAAAAGTTTTCTTCCAGCAACCGCTTGAGGAAAGAGAGCATTCAATCGAATGTCCTACACACTCCTGCGTACATGATTTATGATTTATAGATACAAAAAGTAGGTATCTTAATGAACTTATCGAGAGTAAGGTAAAACAAGTAAGTTTCTAGAATTTCGCCCCATGGGCAGTTTTTCATAGCGATTAAACTTAAGATTAAAACTTATTCGAGACGTAATGAGTGTAACCTTTATAATGCATATACGCCTGTAATTATTGACCTTTATTTAGGAACAGTTAAAATTCAAGCTCATGGCTATTAGATCGATGTACAGTAATTATTACTTTGGTATATTGAATAAACGCATAATTATTATGCAGTCGAGACAGTCTGGGTTAAAATGTTTGAAATAAGTATTTATTATAAGTAATTATATTATTATTATTTTTTATTTTACTATGTAATGAGACGAGCATGTCGTTTACCTTGTGGTGGGCACTACGCCTGCTCGTTACATTTGCAGTGCCACCCAGAGTTAAAAATTGCATAATCTTGTGACCAGAAATAAAAAGACACTCCTGGCAAAATTATATGAATATTTAGTACGGCTAACTTAAGTCTATTACCTAACTTTGCGTGCACTATCAACACAACCCTTATAAGTTAACCTTTTAATAGGGTTAATTCATCACTTAGTTTTTAGATCGTAAATCCAGGGCTGCCACCTCGCCGCGTGTTTGAACCTTCTAATGTGGATGCGATCATATTGTGCGACTAAGTTATTGAGTGTGGTGGGAAAACACCATGATCCGTTTTGGAAAATAAGGACAAAGATAAATAAGGTAGAGCAAAAGTTGATAAGGAAACAGAAAATAAAACGGAAGGGTAGTTAGGTAGGTAATTAATCTTGTTAAGGCAAACAAGCTAAAAGTATATCATCATCATCATCAACCCATAACGTCCCACTGCTGGGCACGGGTCCAAAGTATATGTGTACGTTATAATCACTCGCTTTTCGGTTAAGGAAAACATCGTGAGGAAACCCACATACCTACCCGAGAATTATTTCTGAGGTAGGTATGTTATCCATCAATCTGGACCGGGCCCCCGTGGTGGATTATGGCCTAACCCTCCTCACGAAAGTGAGGGGAGACCCGTGCTCAACAGTGAGACGATATGGCTTGATGATGAAGAGGTGGCACTGTTATGGGCAGGCGTAGCGCTTACCATCAGGTGAGTGACTTGCTCGTCTCGTCACTAAGTTAAATAAAAAAAGCTAGCATTTGCCTCTATATATCCGCTTAATTACAACACCATGGTTCCTATCTCTCACTATTGTCGCAACATTGTTACAGGCCCCCGCTGCTTGATTCACAGCCATCCTTAACCTGTTATTAGCTTTTTCATGCGGCTCTGCTTGCGTGACTGCGCCAAAGGCGGCAATAATCCATTTTAAAAACATTTGGTTAAGTTTCATTTAATTAATGGCAGTTAGAAATATTTATAGTATGTCAAGAATTAGATTAGAAAATAAATATATAGGTAGGTCCTTTAATTGTATATTTCATAGTGCAATCATAATTTCCGTTGAACACATGGTATATGGCTGGCTTATCACATAAAACCTATTTTAATCTAAAGTTTACTCGAATAATCCAAACTCAACCAATCAAAACGGATTCCCATTTAGTCCCTTTATTTATTAAATTCCGATAAAGATTCGCAGTGCCATAAAAATAGTCAATTTCTCGCAATTTGTCCGAAGTCCGGACCCCGGTACAGATGTTCAGCGCTCCATGTTTTTTTCGTCGTTTTATTGATATGTTTTTTTCGTTTTGTCCGTAATTTCGTTTAAATTTCATTTGGACGCCGCCGGTGCAGTCTGCGCTGGAGAAATACTGAAATATTTTACCTTTTTGTGTGGACTGGGAGAAATTGCTATTTACTGATAATGTTTGGCAGTTTACTAAATTGGACGTTTTGAAAAAGAGATAAAGTCCTGATTTGATTGAAGGTAGTTTTTCTTTCTTTATCAACCGCCCATTGTGACACTAATTGTAAAATTTGTTTTGTTCTAGTTTTAAGTTTTCTTTGTTCTGTGGTGTTTCAATAAAGAGTTTATCTATCTATCTATCAACATTCAGAAAAACCTAAAGTCGCGTAAGTAAATAGTAATATTTTGAGAAGAAGATAATTTTTTCTTTGTTATCTTCATTATATATTAAAGATAATCAATTTATAGAGCCTAATTTTAGATTATGATGTCCATATGAATTTTGAACCAAATATAATTCGTCGTTATCTATTTATGAATATTTATTACATAAAAAAATATTACCAATATTAATCATAAGTTTTAACATAATGAAGCTAAGTTAAGCACATGTTAAGATATGAAGGAATCGTAGACACTAATGGCGTATAAAATATTACATTTGCCATATCAGTTTAAAGCTATAAGTCATATTTATGTTAATTTTACTTTACTTTACTAAAAACATGGATAATAAATCAATGCCTGATATGTGGAGAAATATTCATTTTCTGATGTATTCGCCCACTCTGTAAAACGATATTTGTCATCTTTGAGCATATTTTTATGATTATAATAAAAATTAGAAAATATCGAATTGATGAATGGATAAAGATTTTTATTCGGCCGACGGTTAAAAATGTTTGATACTTACTAAAAAAATACTTATCTGAAATTACGAAAGATTGGAAATTTTAATGGCATGCAATTTAGATACCGAAATTCAATACTTATACGAGATTTGTGGCAATAAAAATTAAAATAAAACTGATAAACTGGTACAGAAACGCACATAATGATTTTATAAATAGCTAGGAAGTTATTTATTACAGTTGTTATTGGCTTTTTTTTTTAGTTTCTTGTTCATTTAGTAAAGCAAAACGAATAACCCTAAAATATAATTATATTAAAAAAATAAGCACTCACAAGTTTTTTTTTAAATATTTAATTTATAATGGTCTAAAAAGAAACATTAAGGATATAAAACTAATATACTTATTTAAGTATATAAATATAATACAAAAATAAATCAATCACAATCTTATGTTTTTTTTACTGAGTTTTGAGATGATCAAATCGTTCACCTGATGGTAAGCGCTACGCCTGCCCATAACAGTTACAGCGCCACCCAGAACTTCGCATTGCATAATCTTGCGCTCGTCACTCTGAGACATCGGCTCTAAAGTCTCATATCCCTAGTAATGTCGCTGGAAACAGTGGCATTACGTTATAAAATATCTAAAACAGTTTTATTTGCACAGTAGGTATATCTTGCCCAGCCAAAGATATTGATTTCTGAACGAACTCCCGTACCAGAAAAATATGCTTACATCACACTGCCTTTGTCTCCGACTGCGGAGATATGGAAGCTGGGCTAGTAGGGATAGCAACTTTTTTTTTACTTCCATAACGGAAAACCTCTTCAAGGAGGCCGATAATTCCTTCATAACTTTTTTAGTTCTGTTTTACTGTCAAACATGTAATACAGATTAGTAAGTACAGACTTCCTTCAAAGAGGTTTCTTCAAGGAGGTTTATGAATGTAGAATGATAACTCCTTGATTACTTTTTATTGAATTCACTGGCACATGGTCCAATGAAAATATACAGATCAGGGAAAATAATATTCTCATGGTATTATTAAAAAAAAAAATACAAAAAGATTACAAGTTTTACAATTTTATGTTTTACATTGAAAAAATGTTCCCACATCGGCCTTTGTCTTGGGGAAATCCAAAATACTGTTTTTTAAGAAATATAATTTAGAATGAGAAATTACACTAATCTGTCATCTTAATACCCTTTTAACCAACTTTAATTTACACCTAAAGCAAGTTATTTATTTCACAATACCTTTCCACGCCTTCATAAACCAAATTAGTTCAATACAAATTACTATAAGATGTACACACCCACACATACAAACCTACGAATAAACATCAATGTAAATTAAGGTACGGCTTTGACTTACATACAAATGAGTTATATTAACACTAGTCCATTAATATTAACTAATAGGTGTGTAGGCTGAAGCCGGCATGAGATTCTATCTTCAATATTCAAATCTCAATAGTTCACACAGCATTATGGTAATTTTATCGATGGATTAATTTGTGGGATAAAGTTAATTCCGAGCCTCATAAGCCACCTTCATATTTAAAACCACTGGAGCATATGATTGGTATTGACATGTCTTGCTATCAGATTTATTAGCATGAATTGGATGATTATAATTTTGAAATTATTTCTCTATATAATATAAAAATTATATTTATTTGATGCTGATGATAATATTTATATAAATGTATTCATAAGTTACTTAACATAAACAATAACCGGCTTGTTATGGCTTATAAGTTGTTCAACTGCTATATTACAGTCGTTAGTTGAACTTTGTTGTAGGTTCATTATTTATTAGTCCCGTTAAAAAAGAAACCAAAAAATAGAATATTCAATTTACACTATAAAATTATAAGCGTCCTAGCTGCGGCCGCGGTTAGAAAAAGTATAACTATCTTTGTGCTAAATAACATCTAAATCCGTTCAGTAGTTTTTGAGTAAAAGAGTAACAAACATCCATCCATCCATTCTCACAAACTTTCACATTTATAATATTAGAAGCCTACTGGGTAGGATAGGATTAAATAACCAATTGACATAAAAAAAAGCTTTGCTATTTGGCATCAGAAAAATGAAAAAGTCCATCTCCACACAACCCCAGCATCCAGTTTCAGGATTTGACAGAAAGGGATGCGACTATACGCGCAAAAGAGAGGGACAACGTAATCCACTTATACGTCACGGTCGGGTTGCTCTCATACATTTTTACTGGAGAAAATTCGGGAATACCCTTAATGCATATTAAGCCGGGGCCAGAGTTATTTGCCGGTAGGTATCAGGCGGTATCAGGGCGGGCAGCTATTGAAATGAAATTTTCTGCCATGTAGATTTAAGGGATAACGAAGGTCCTGCACACTTTACGAGGACTTCGTAGGTAAGAATGTGACCCTTCCGGGGAGGCCGGATTATTGTTTCAAGTGCCTTTTTTTTAATAAAGCGGGCAAATGTGGAATGTACGGGAGAGTATATTGATTTGTGCACTTTTTGTCCAGTCTGGGCTTTGTGTTTTAATATTTAATTGAAATTAGAAACGGTGTTGCGGAGGGAGGGTAGTCTGTGTTGTTTTGTGGTTGTTTGGTAATTTGACAGTGTATGTTTGAGCTGGACTCGGCAAACATTAGGTATACAGATTATTTATTTATATTATCATTTGAATAAAAGTACTCGCTTCAGAAGTTAACACGTTCAGCGCTGAAAACACAATTGTTGTGTTTTTCATGGCTTGGCACGAGTACGGCAAAACACAACTGTTGTGTTTGTTGTATGGGAAAGCACTATGGCGTGTGCAGAGCCGTACCTGTGGCTTGACAAGAAAATCAATTTCAATAAATTTTCAAATACCAAGCAGTAGTGTGCAAAGGTTATTGTGTCCCAGGTGGTTCGAGTTTGGACGGCATTGTTTCGAGTAAAATTGCTGAACATTATGAAAACGTATCAGCGTGAGGTGCGCAGTGAAGTTACGCGCAAGACTTCGCGTCTGAAGCTCTCGATGGCAATGCAATTATTATGGGTGCTTACCATCAGACGAACGACATGTCTGTCACCTCACTCAATTTTCTAAAAATGATAATAAAAATTACTTACAATTTAATTTTTTTTGTTTGTAGTTTGAAAATCCAGAAGCGAAGAAAACATTCGGCAAAAAAACAGAAGCTATCGAAGACATTGTCGGTAAAACTCCAAGTAAACTTTTACAACTTTCCAACAACATTTTGCAACGGTCCTGCATTGGCACAATACACATAGCAACAAAACATCTTCTTAGCTTCCAATGTATCACAGAGTGATGACAACCAAAACATACTGAAAGTCCACTAAAAGTTGGCAAAGAAGCTTGCGGACTCTGATCGAACATTTCACATCACTGAAAACTTTGACATCGAACCTCCCCAAACTTAATATAGACTAATTCGAGGAATTACTTTAACTGGGAGACTCATCTGGCAGTGTTCCTCCGACGACACCCCAGTCAGCACTGGTGAGCTAAATGAGAAAGGTTTTCCTATTTCTTTCCATTCGAGAGAGAATATAAAACTCTTTTTCGCCTTTTTTTACTTCCAACTTCGTCTTAATATGCCACCCGCTCGGACCTCGGGCCGCAGATTGAGGAAACTTTAGACCTGGCAGAGCACTGTTCGCAAAGTCTTTGCAAGGCTGGAAGAATTACGATTTAAGGCGCTGTAGTATCGACCTTATCGTATCGTATGCCGCAAACGCAGCGTCCGCGCTCTCAAAAATCCTTATCCTTATCCTTACTTATATTATAAATGCGAAAGTAACTCTGTCTGTTGCTCTTTCACGCCTAATTTACTGAACCGATTGAAATGAAATTTGGCACAGAGATAGTCTAGAGCCTGGGAAAGGACATAGGGTACTTTTTATCGCGAAAAAAGCATTGTAAGGGTTTGAAATAGGGGATGAAAGTTTGTATGGAAGGTTTGTCATTTCTGAAGCTAGAAGCTTGAATTTAATTTTTTAGGCTTTTGTTTAGATATAAATAAATATGACATTTAAAGTTTGTAAAAAATTACCATTGGGAGGGCGGGCTAAGTACAAATAGGGGACGAAAGTTTGTATGGAAATATGTAAGGTTTCGGCTAAACCACTGCACCGATTTAAAAAAATATTTCACTATCTTTAAAGCTGCATTGACAGCGAGTAACATAGGCTATTTTTATCCCCATATTCCCGCGGGAACAGGATCTATGCGGGTGAAACCGCGGAGCGCAGCTAGTGTTCAATATTTATCTTACTTTATTTTCTAGACAAAACCTTACGCTTTTACAAAAATCTGAGCTCACATAATTGTTTGGATGTTTGTCGGGATAACACTCGTTATTTTTTGTAAAAATATCTGCGATAGTAACTGAATGAAGTTGATAGTCTCCATCGACGGAAACGTCAAAAAAGTGTTTTTTAGGAAATTTTACGATTTTTTTCTATAGAGCCAAATTTCATTCATCGTGTTTCGGCGCTCATAACAATATAAAGTATTTTGTGAACTATTGTTACACATTAAAATAACTGTCAATTAACCATTTTCAAGGGTATAGTTTTAAAAGTTCGTGAGCACGAATCTTCATATTTGAAGCATGCTTCGTCTTAAGACGAAGTATGCTTATTAGTTATTAAGGATAGATCTCTTAAGGTCCTAGTATTTGGATAGAGCCCAGTCAAAGCGTCGTGGGGCCCCTACGCGTTACCTAGATGAAGCCTAGGACAATAATTATATCCAGACAAGTTCCATACTTCTTAGCTCTCCTTAACTAATGCACTGCCTAGAAATCAGCTAATCTTCTTTTTCTTGCGTGTTTTAATTTAATTCTTATAATAATAATAGCCAGCTAGACTGCAGCACAGGGAGCGCAGGGCGTTTTTAGAATTGTACAATAGAATACGTTTATTGTTAAAAACTGTGTAGGTACAAAACAATATTGTGGTCTTAAAATTTAAAAAAGGTCCAATAGCCTGTTCATTTCGAACATACAATAATTATTTTAAACATGTGGTAACATTATACAATAATACAACATTAACACATTATACGAACTATTATAACATATTAATAAGTGTTAAAATATTCATGTAGAATAGAAAAGAATAGAAAAACTCTTTATTGTACACCAGAAACAAAATTAAAGACAGTACAGAAGAATTACAATAGAAAAAGAATACAATTACATTACATTATTATTAGAATTACAATTACAATTTTTTTAATTAATATTATTATAATATTAATTATTTTTAATTAATTTAAATCATAAAAAGCCTGGGTTAATAACCATTTATTATTTTTTTTTTTGTGGGGATAGACATATAAAATCTCAATCTTCATTCCATATTCTTCAGTCTACTTCTTGATCAAGAACTCAATGATGGTTAGTTATCCATCATCATCATCCACCCGAAACGTCCCACTGCTGAGCACGAGTCTCCCCTCACTAGACCATAATTCACCACGGGGGCCAGATCCGGATTGGTGGATAACACCACCAATTGGTTGGTTATCCATGAATGATTTAACTAACTAGGATGGCGCAATTAGCCGAAATGAGTCTTGACCTCCGAAAAGAACAGTCGTCCTGGATCCTCATTAGTTGATCATTAGTTTAATTGATCATATTAATTTTTTTCCACGTTGCGTTCAATAACTGGCATCGCTGATGTAGGTCTCAAAGCAGCTAGGCTTAAATGGGATTGGGCGGGCCATGTAACTCGAATGCACCCCGACAGATGGGCCAAGATCGTCACACAATGGATGCCTGAAAAAGGGCGTAGGCGCCGGGGCAGGCCAAGAAAACGCTGGCGTGACGATCTTGATACATACGAACCAAGTTGGTCCGACGTGGCAAACAATCGCGACATGTGGAAGGAGATGGGGGAGACCTTTGCCCAGCAGTGGGACAGTATAGGTGATTAAAAAAAAAAAAAAAAAAAAACCTCTGCGTATTGACTTGTAAAAAAGCTTTTACATTAATAATTCATTTATAAATAAATATAATATAAATATAAATATAATATAAATATAATATATTTATTTATAATTTATAAATTATTTGAGTTGAGTTGATGGATGATGTGGGGGAGGACTCGCGCAAGCTCCAGCTCCAGGAGGACTGGCAGGAGGTGACTTATGACAGACCATAATTATACGACTTGAAATGACAACTCTTCATCCTTTAATTAATGTATCACTCTATTAGTAGATACAAATTATCTTAATTCTCTCTCCCGGAGCGTGTCTAAACGTTCTCAGCTCTGGTCCAAAGGGGAGGTTGTGTTAATCGCGGGGGCCCCGTCTTCGTTAGTCTAGAATTAATTCGTTGATAAGACGCCGCGCCCTCGGCGATGTCTTGGCTCAGGGTTGTCACGCGGAAACTTAGGAAAACTTCTGGCAGAAAATTCTTAATGTACTTACTTCTTACTGATGTAGGATACGTCTTTCTTATAGGAATCCTTAAGTAAAGAGTGAATAATAGGTTACTTAAGTGTAGGCGAGAATGAACTAGCTTCCTGTCTTGGACTATCAATACGGGATGCTAGTACGAGTCAAACGCATACCTTACCAAACAACAATGAATAATAATGTTTTGTATGTCTGCGAGGATGATTAGTCTATTATTAAATTGGTTTATTTAAAGTTTATTTGAAGGTATGCAACTTGTAAAAGCGTAAAGCGTCTGATCCTTCGTATGATGAATTAGTTTATGTCTTTTTTAAACTTTAGTATTTAAATTAGTCCATCACAACTCGTAAATGGTGAAAACAAGTGTGTAACAAATATCATAAAATGATGATATTTCCCAAAGGAATTAAGAAATCAATTATACCTTTTCTAGAAAACATGACAGTCTGAAAATTTCCAAACCACCGGAAAAATCATCCGTGGCAACCCTGAAATCCAAGAGCAAATTAAAAAAGACGACCACAAGATCGCCCGGGGGTGGGGTATCACCCTCTACACTGACCCTTTTTAATGAACATTGCACTTATCGCTATCTCACTTCCTCGTTCTAATTTCCCTGAGAGGACATTTTTTTCCATCTCGCTCTCATGCTGAGACTGCTATGATACCGATTGTCTGCGCTGCATAAAAATATGGAGGCTGAATCTTTCTTTTAGGTCCGAGATTTGTTTGGGGATGCCTATTTTGTTAACCAGATGCGACGATGCTGGAAGATTGGTTATTATTATATATTTCAGCACTATTTTTAACAAAACATTTTGGTAATTAGTAGACAGGCCATTAAATGGGTTCTTTATCCGGTTTCACTTGTTTAGGAGTCGACTAAATTACATTCATAAATTTTAAAACTGTCAAATACAAGTGTCAAAAATCTACGCTACTCTTAACTTAAAAGTCACCTACTGAAAACCAATTAATGAAACGGAAGGTTAAGTTTAGGAATTGGCTTACATTGGGCGTTACTTAATTAGGAGACGCTTGGTTTTAGTAGATACTAATTGCGTTAGTCAGTAAGCAAACGACCCAGTCTTCTAATCAAAATGACGATCGCCCAATTATATGACATTTTCAAAGGAAGTTCAATTATATTAGTACTTTATAGTGTTGCTAACCATTCTTGATCCATTCATTTCTTTACTTACCTAAAGGACAAAACTCATTACGTTCACGTGCTCGTGCGTTCGTTTAATTTTAGGAATTGGACATCTACTTCATAACATGAAATAACGATGCGTAACATAATGTTATCAAAATAGTTATCTAAATACCAACATGTTTTTAATTGACCTACTTGAAATATAGCTTTATTTGTACAATTAGGTACAATAGTGAACATAATCGTGCCTTCCCTAATACAACTCGACATTGTTTAATGTCTTTATAATTAACAAACTGGAATTGCCTTTGCTTTTACTGCGTTGGAGTTTCATATAAACCTAATAAGTTGGGAGCAAATGTCATTATTTATTACGAGTCAGGGTAAAGGTGGTTTGTGTTAAATAACATTGAATTTTAGTGAGATTCTATCCACTCTTGTGTAATATTTCATGTAGCTATTTTTAAAATTCAACTATTTTAATAATTATGTAGTTATGATAATCCAATTTTCACGATTGGTATTCATTTATATTAGATAATCATAAATTTAGCTACAGACTGACTTAAGGTCATTTTACTTTAAATGGTGGTACCAATTTTGTGTGTATAAACTTTTAGCCTGTTTATTGTATAATAATCTTGTAATAAACCAAACTATTTGATTCGCATTCATAAATAACAAAACCCATAGCAATATCTATTACTAACCAAATTTAGTTTTGGTTCACATTGTGTAAACTCTTGGCATTTTCGATTCGTAATCAAAATTGCCAGTTGGCTCCTTACCTTTAATGTTTATTATGAAAAATATGTTCCAACGTCAACGTGATGTGTGATAGGTGCCTATTAAAATGTTAATTGCTATTTCAAAAGCTATATTTAAGAGTTCCACCGGTTACACAGACTAATTTACGTGGTACGTTTTCAAATTTTGTGTCCCTACTTCATTTCCTTCAGTTTGATCGAGATAGGTAAATGAATAGGTTCGGCTGTAATGATTCGCTTCTGGCCACTAGCCGTTAGTAGTAGCTTTGTGTAGCTAATTAAGAAACTGCTTATTAGGTAGGTAATAAATAAATGGTTAGTTGAACCGAAATTGGGAGTTGGCTTGTGAATGGCTTCATTTCCTTTTCTGCTTTTGGTTAAAGGCTAGTTGTAATAAGTACTCGGTTATTAGTGGTTATAAGTACCACTATAACTAGAATAGTATTAAATAAATCAGATTTCTTTACTGCAACGTACTTAAAGATGATTCAATAGTTTACTTTAACTGCAATAATAATACAAATTGGCCATTGTTTTTCACCTACTTTTTTTATTTTATTTTATGTCAATGCGAGTGACACTGCGGGCCACAGCTAGTGTCCAATGAAACTTCACTTTTTAGCTCCTATTCAAAACTCCACATATCCAGGGTGCAGACCCTGGAGTTGCGCAGAGATGACCAGAAAGCGAACAAAGGGGCGCAGTTACAGAAGCTCGCGCTGGGCGCATAAAATTCCAGTTATGACACATATCCAGTGGTATGCCAGGCGTCCAATACAAAAGCCCTGAGGGCTCTTCGTAAAAAGTAGTTTAAAAACTCATTAGCTGTAAATATTGATCGGAAATTGATTTAAAAACGCCCGAGGAGCCAAGAATTTCTCACCTGCGCAAGTGAAATTGGCGAACCTTTTCGAGTGACGGCGTTACTTTTTTTGTTACGTTAATTAGAGGTAAGTAATTATTATTTTGATCATGACTCATTCGGACAGGTTTAGGGATTTGTCGAAAAACATCCATTATTTTCCTGTCAACCAATGATTAAAATGTATACGTCCTTACTTACTTCAGTATTGTCAATTATCACAATTTATCAATGTAAATACAACGAGGATTTATCATGAGACTGGTTTTATCATTAAAACATGATATTTTACCATGTACAAACATACTTACTTATATAAAAGTATAAAAAAAAAACCTAGTAGAAATATATCTACAATTATGATAAATTTAAATTTTCAAAGCATAACTTATATTACTTGGATTCGAAAAGTCTAGAAAATAGTTCATCCTCATCAAATAAAAATAATAAACATCCAAATTTATTAATTATCCCGCAAAATACACTCGAAAAATTCCACATTTTTACCCAACTGCTCTGTTTTGGAAGTTAGTAAATAAAAATAGCTAAATTAAACAATACCGTGTGAACTAAAAATACTCTTATGATGTAAAACAGAATAGGTCTTCGAAAAGCTAACCCAGCAGAAAAATTCTAGTCTTTTCTACGGCTCATAAACTCAAAAGGCAATTTATACGTTGCATAGGAAGCATGCTCTACCTTATTACCCTACAATATCGTAAACCGCTTGCATCTAATACGCCTCAGGTCTAGAATATTAATTAGCAAGACGTTATTACTTTTATTTCTATCATATTACGCTTTAATTACAGTTGCTGAGTTCATTTGGTAAGCTGATAACACGATACTTACAAAACACTAACAGTATGGGCGTCACTGACACTAAAGAAAACAATTACAGCTAGTGACACCGACACATATCGGGATATTTATCAGTTTTAGTCCCCCGTGGTGGATTTATGCCTAACCCTCCACACGAAAAGTGAGGGAAACCCGTGCTCGTACTAGGTACGAGTAGAGTCGTGAAGAAATTGCATAAATATTTGGGATGCATGAAATACCTTAACAAAGTGATTATGATCTGATATCATTGTCTTATTTTTTATTTATAACTCCTAAGATAGTTCCTAGTTTATTACCTTCTACAAAATTGATAATTATGTGGATGTCGTTCAAACATTTACGTCGAGGTCAACTCAGCTTCTTTTGAAATCTTGACATCGAGGGCCTAACTTAAAAAAACTTATTAGTATCCCGTTTGGAGATCGCTGAAAAAGACAATTCTCCCGCACAATATAATATAATTCCTTTTTGCACCAGAGCACTTACAGAGGAACAATAAACGAAACCAAATATTATTTTGTGTTTATTTTTCCATTAGGGGTTCTTTGGTCCTTGTTGTTTCAATAAAAAATTCATCTATCTATTTAATTACCTATCTTAACTTTTGCAATTTTCGAGCTTTCCAGCTCTTTCCAACGCCAGTCTACCAGGGCAGTAGGTGTCCACAAAGGGCGCGAAAAAGCGAAAAAAACACAGAAATCTCCTCACATCGAAATTGAGAGAAAGCCCATACTGGGCTTGCTTGTACGTTGCACAAATGTTTCACAAAATATATTATTATAGTGTAGAAACACCAGAGGGCGTGGCTGTAGCATCGCTAATAAGTACTTAAAGGGTAAAATTAAATATAGAGATATGTACTTGTAATTACACATAGGTATTACAACAATTCAATTACTAATATTATTGAGAAGGTCGCAGTAAACGTTGCGTTTAGCGGGAATCGCTAACAGTTGGACGGTTACTTTACGGTTTCAGAAAAAAATTAAAAATGAAGGTTCGTCCAGTGTTGCGTGCCACGACCTTTTAATGAATTTTTAAATTTAAATATTTAAATTTTGTTTGTGAAATTCATAGGCTCGTGCTGAGAAGTGCATCTTTTCAGAGTTGTTGTTAATTGTTAATATAATTTAAAGATATTCCAACAAGTATTAAAAACGAATCAACAATCACACAATATCGTGATATTTTGTTAGTTTGAAATACATTGAAAATTATAAAATAATACCGTTCCAATATTATTTAAAATTGAGCGTACCTACATAATTATCATAAATCGAACCCGACTGTTTACTATACAGTTACATAGTTAAATATTACAAAATGAAAACGCAAAACTTTTTAAATCAAACAACATATTTTGTCCAAATCATAAAAATACCCTTACGTGTTACCAAATCTCTACTAAAATAATCTTAGATATCTGTCTGTTTGCTTAGTTTTTTTTTTAATATTTTACTAAGTAACGAGACGAGAAAGTCCTTCACTTGGTAGTAAGCGCTACGCGGGCCTTTAATAGCTACAGTGCCACCCAGAACTTTCTATTACAAATCAAGAAAATAAATCAAGTAAAAAAAAACAAATTCAATAAATACTTGACATACCAGTATTTCAATGAAAGGAGAATTTCTTGATAAAATAAGTTAAAAAAAAGTCCTTGGCAGTCCTGACGCTTGGATATTTGACTATAGATGAATTTTCATTAGAGGTCTATTGATACATCCCAGGATTAAAATGTAGTTGCATTTCTATAATTTCTAGAGACAATCAAAAACATTTGTAATCAAATTTCTTGTAGTCCAAGCCACGGCCATGAGCTAATCTCCGCAATAAAATAACCCTACGCACGCGACCAAAACAGCTCCTAACCGAGTCATCTAAATTTTAGCACGTACCGTAGATTGTTCCATTTTATTATAATATTCGTTATTAAGAGCATAAACGTTGTCAAGATGTTCTCATGATGGAGAAGTGAAGACCTCCCTGAAGCGAGCACGACCACCTGAGCACAGGGCCGGACTAAGTAACATTGATTGGCATCTGCAAAAGTTATTGAAGGAACCTGTTTGGAAATTAATTCTCGCAGGTTTTGTTTTTCAACCTCTAGAGGGATTCCGTTTGTTCCATAAATTAAACTTGGCTTTTACAGTTTTAACCCCAAGTTTCAATGCTAGAAAAACTCTCCTAATTAATCCTGTTTACCTTTGGCTTTATGTACACGTGTATACATTTTTTGCATTATTTACTAGGCGAGCGTAAAACTTTCCAATACTTGTGAATAAAGGTACAGAGCAGACTCAAACTCTACCATAGAGAAAAATTCAACTTCCTACAAAAAACTGCTCAGAGAATTCCTCACGAACAATTCGATGAAAACGGAACGTGTAGTAAGTCCAGCCAGTTGCAAGGGCGTCAACGCAGATTGCTTATAAGATACAAAACCCCTTCATCAAGATTATAGCTCATAATGATACGCAATTATCATTTCGATAAAGAAACTGATTTATCATTTCCCTGCGGACGGCGCGGGCGTGACGCAGATGTGAAGCGAACTGGCCAATAAGATACCTACTTATGAACTAGAAGACCAGCTTCATCTTATTTACAAAGAACTTCATGAGCAACGAAATATATTTTTAGAATATTTATTCGAAAAGAAGATGATCGAAGTGACATATGTGGCAAACTCCTTGCGGTAGTAAGCCTCTTCTGCAAAGGTCTGCTTGTGGAAGTACCACCTCTACTTGTTATTAATCAATCTGCCAAGTAGTAGTATGTCAGTGGTTTCTGGTTTGAAGGACTCAGTTCTCAAGGTTTTTTTTTTACTGATTGATTTCATGGTAAGCGCTACGTCTGCCCATAACAGTTACAGTGCCACCCAAAACTTTGCATTGCATAATCCGTCATAATTGCATCCCATAATGTGACGAGCGCTGTGCAGTACCATGCAAGATTTTGTTACCTAAAGTTCTAGATGTTACCTTAGCTGTTATGACGAACGTAGCGCTTACCATTAGCGAATAACAAGCTCGTCACGTTACTCTGTTGTTTACAAAACTACACCATTCAGAGAGGTGCTGACGCGTGCTCAGCAGTGGGCCGATATGAGCTGATGATGTCGATGCAGATGGCACACTGCTAAGAAGTAAGTATTTAGCAGCTAATTACAACACTGGTATAATATTATTATACTATGTATATATGTTAAAGTATTTAAATATATTAATATTTAATGTAATACAATTCATACTAATGCAGCCAGTGTTCTTGGCACCATGCCTCATGGACACCCTCTTTTGTTAGATTTTTAAGTTTTTAGTTTTAGTTAGTTTTACTTTTATTTGTTTTGGTAATTAAGTTGTGTCAGTAAATATACCAAATACATTAAAGAAAAATAAATGTTTAATATAATTCATACTTTTATAAGAGTAATAAACAAACTTCGGTGCCTTTAAAACCAGATTAACGTTTCTGATGTTATTAGCCCAGTTTCATGTCCATCAGCTCTGATGAGTTTTGAACTTTAGCAATTAAAGAGCGTTTCTTCAGGAATAATTTCCGGCACAAAATGGTAAATAAATGTATACTTTTAATTGTTTTTCTTCTAAAGAAAAGGATAAAAGAGTCCCCAGCATTACAAACTGTATAGATGGTATGGTTTATTGGATCGAACACAATATAGATTAAAGAAATTGAGAAACCTTAGAGAAAACCTTTACAGAACGGCACTCGAACACCCAATTTAGACCCCGATTCTCTTTTTTCAAGAAACCCTATAAGGAAATTAATAATTCAATTACTAAAAGGGGCAAAGATGAAAATTTTGGGTTGGTTTAACAGATTTGGCTCGTGAAAGCAACAGTGATTCCTTAGTAGAAGATTCATCCTTCGTCTATATACATAAAAATAAATGTTATATGAGTATGTTTGTTCTCTATGCGTTCCTAAATCTTTTTATTTTATTTGACTGTGTGACGAGACGAGCAAGTCGTTCACCTGATGGTTAGCTCTACGTCTGCCCTATCAGTCACAACACCACACAGAACACTGCATTACATAATCCTGCGCGGCACTGCACTTCGCTCGTCACCCTGAGACATCGGCTCTAAAGTCCCATATGCCCAGTAATTTCACTGGAAACAGTGCCCTTTAAACCGGAACATAGTAATGTTTAAATAAGATGAAAAGATTAATCAGATGCTGATGAAAATTTGGTAGGGTCTTCTGAAGAAAAAATATTCATTATGTTTTTGTACCAATGCAACGGATATCTAGTTTCTCATAAATAAGGCAGCGAATGAAGAATAAGATAAAAATTAGAATCAAGTTCTTTTTAGTCCAAGTTCTGACCACGACGCTTCTAATTCGCGCCAGCGTATATCCGCAGCCGGTCAGACGTCTCATTATACGAACATGACTATTCAAAAACTCAACCGTCCAAACGTATTGAAATAACTGCACCATTGAATGATACCAGCATCGGGCACAAATACATTTTTCAGTGTCATTATTTTGGATGAGTCAGTCGGTAATTGTTATTTAAATTAAATGGATACGCAATGTTATGGAAATGAATATTTGGATTCGCTGCAATTGGAATGTAATGTTTTGTTCATTTTTGAAATGTCATCAGGTGTCTAAGGGCCGTATTTTATAATCAAAGCTCAGGTGGAATCTTGACTTGCGCGTTATTTTTTGTGATCTGCATAGAATTTGACTTTGAATTACTGAGACTTGTTCTAAAAAGCTGGTATCTACTGTACCAAAGATTTTTTGAATTATCGACTGCGCTGGTTGCGATCTTAGATCCAATCAGTATAAAACTGAGCCAAATTATGTCAGAAGGAGGTTCTATCAAACAGAATAAAACCACAATACAATCCTGTGGTCAACCATCATCAGCGCCTCTATTTTAAACTACCCTGCTCCAGGACCTTTCAACTACTTCTATTATATCCTTGACTAATGGGCCAACGATACAGATAAAAACAACGTCTCAAATTAATTCAGCTCCTACATTGAGTTACAGATGCCTTTTAAGTATGTGTTAACCTGGCTGGCATTAGTCCCTCAAACTGCCACTGGCAATTTAAACAAAGCGCACCCTTGCACACGCAAGCTCACCGCCGCCGGCCCTGTCCGATCTTTATCGACGACGCAAAAATCAAAAACCGCCTTTGGAAAATAATTTGCCAGAGTATGAATATAATTTATAGCTTCATTCGCGTCGATCACGCCGATACCTACTGCGTAAACATTCAATTTTAAATTTTAATGTTCATGTAATGAACTCACGTAGTCTCATTTAGGAGGGTGTAATTTGGCTGTTTATCTTGGTATGTTCTACGTATGTAATTTTAGGTCTTTAAGTATTGGCTTGACTTTCGCCAGGTGTTGGCTCTTGTGGGATTTCTTCTGTGTGGCAACGGTTTCGCCAGTTATTCAGGACCAGTCAAAACTTTAGAGTACAATTTGACAATCATTACTAATGATGCAGCGTCTCACAAATTGTACTCAGCTTCCGATCCATTTCCTTTAGCGTTGCCAAGAACCTTAGCAATTCGTCTTGCGAGTACTTTCAGTAATCGCAGCGTAACAATATCGACTAGACCATCCGTCAAAATCGTTACGGACTCTGACGGTAATATAGCTTTTACGTGTAAAATAATACGAACCATTTATCACGATCCCGCATAAAGCGAGCCGAGTTTATCATAACGAGTACTGGATCAATCACATCGTGAGTCGACTTTCACTCGACATTCATCTTCGACGGTACTTGTTACGGGACGAAATCGATTCAACGCAAACGAGATCTCGATTCCCGATCGTATAAATCTTTTTTGCGGGTGCTCGGGGGCGCGGGCGCTCTGTAACCGATTAGTAGGTGCGCCGCTCCGCGAGAAACAATTTCCAATGCATTATATAATTTATGACTTCATCGACCGATCTCGGGGTCACGACTCGCGTGTTCGAGACGCACATGAGTCGAGAACAAATCGTAGGGGTCGGTGCATGATTGTCCCTTCTTTTGAATTGATGAAACGTGTGAATCGAATGGACAATATGTAATTGAATATGACAGCGGTATCAAATGGGACGGAATTTGTTTGTGGTATTATGTTACAAGTGATTGAAGCAATTTTTCTTGTAAGTAAGCAGCTAGAAGAAAGATTAACGCTAGTTTTCTCTGTGATTAATTCCCAAACATTAACTAGCGTCATTTCTATTAATGACATAATTATGTGGAGCCGCCGTTGAATAGATTAGTATTTATTTTAACTTTTAACCCGTTATCAAGCCCATTTGAAGATAAATATATTTTTCTCAGCCATATGCTGGCATTTATAGAAAAAAGTCGCAAAGCCGACCGAATTTCCGTTCACAGATCGTGGTGGCAAATGAATGGGCTATTAATTTTTACTGCATCGACGATTGATATAATTACTTCATTTTAAGCGTGCTTTGTTGAATTGGATCAGTACAGAGTTGTCGCAGATCAGAAACGACTCTGTAAGCCGAGGACCGTATTTAGTTTCACAAATGCGCACCTGTCTAACAATCTCTTTGTGATCTATTATCTGGACTTAGAAGATCAAATTTGCGTATCTTAATCCTACTTGATACTAAAAGTATACGTAACTAGAGATTTCAAATTTCAACGCCATGTTTCCGACGACGACGACAGATTTTAATATTAGATAGTTACACCTACATTCATCTTCTGATATCGATTAATGTTTTAACAACGAATTGTGCCCTGTGATGCGGGATTTTGGCTGATACATCGATGGTAATAGGATTAGCGAACAGACTGCGAAGGCCGGAGACGCAGACAGGTCACTTAGGTAGGGGTCAGATGAGATGATGTTCAGAGATCGACTGTGGATTAAATTATCACAGCTTCTCTATTTTAGGGTAGTTTTAGTCATCATCGTCAACCCGTATCGTGCCACTATTGAGCACGGGTGTGCACTCACTTTCGTGAGGAGGGTTAAGTCATAGTCCACCACGGGGGCCCGGTCCGGGTTGGTGGATAACATAACTTACCTACAAAATAATTCCCGGGTGAATATGTGGGTTTCCTCACTATGTTTTCCTTCGCCGAAAAGCGAGTAATAAATACGTACATAATTATGCTTTTTACAGAAACACATTGGTACGTGCCTGCACTGGGATTTGAACGTACACTGTTCAAATACGGTGTTCGACATCCTGTTGAAATGCTTAGTTTATAGAAAAGGGTCGGTTCTCATGTTTCTAATTCTCCGAGTTGAATGATCGCTGCACTAAATGTTAATGGTTAATTGGTTTCGGTTTACGGATGTGAGTAAATCCGAACTAATAGCGTGGCCCTGTGAATAGACAAGACAAGCAATATTTTATTTGGGTACATAAAGAAAAAAAATGTCCAGTTCCCCAGAGAAAAAATATCTAAATTCACAGAGAAGAGCAACTCAACTACTGATAATTATGCATTTAAATTTAAATTAAATTCTGGTAGGCCGATGCGATGGCTCTTATTATCGGAGCCCAAGACTCTTTTTGGGTAATTGCGTCATCTTAATTAGTTCAAATCCCGATGTTGTATTGCTACATAACCATTTTATTAATCATGTCATAAAAACAGTGGTTAGAAGGATAAGTATTTCTCGGACTTGTTTAGTTTCCACTATTAATATCGAATGCTATCTATAGATAGAGCGTGTACTGGCAGGTTTCAGTCCTTCGAGTCTTGAAAAATTATGTTTGAGTGTGTATTTTGCAAGACTATAAGACATTGTTCGAGAGAATCATTAGGTATTTGGTTATCACTTATCATTGGTTGGTAGTGTAATTGTTTTCATTGTCCTGCGTTAAGTATCTACCTACTAATACATTGGATAGCTTTGGTTAAACATCAGCATTATCTAGCCAAAATTAAAATTTTGGTGAATTTAAATTTTAACCAAATTTTTATTGCTAAATTTTACCGAGTTTTTAATTTCAGACACCAGCCTTCAAACTTTTTTGATACAAATTAGGAATCACTTCATGAACCTCAATATTCCTCGCTGCAACATAACAAAGTAAATATTGGAACCTTATATTATTCCTTACAGAAATTACAATTCTGCGATATTTTCGCCTACTCCGGTTTTATTGTGAGTTTATTTTCCGAGACCAATTTGCTGTGGGTCTATGGAAACAAGTCGTTGTCTTTACCATGCCATTTTAAAATATTTTGTCACAACACAAAGTAGGAACTTCAGTTTTCCAATTTTTACAATAAGACTTTCTTTATAGTACCTACTGTGCCGTTCTGATCTTGGTAAGACTCAAGACTAGTCTTCCAGTAGACTAGACGCCCTAGTCTACTGGAAGACTAGTCTTGAGGTGCAATTAGTACACTGGTACAGTCGGGTGCAATTAGCCAATCTCACACCTTCGCCACGGAGCACCGCGGACCCATTCGATTTTATCGAGCAATTAGAGAACATAAAGTCAGTAGGCTCCGTCGGCGACGACGAGCCGAGGCGATGTGCTTGAGTTTTTGAAATCGCGACCGACATTCCGACAAACACAGAGAGGGACTAGGTGAAGTGCGTCGCAATGGATTGCTGCAACTTTTTTTTTTATTGGAATTGTGGGCCAGGTCCATTACGAGCTTGGCCCCACATAATAGGAAACGGCGACGCGGCAGGCCCAAAAGGAGATGGCGGGACGACCTTGACGCCCAATTGAAGGACTGGACAGCCATAGCTCAGGATAGACCGAAATGGAAGGAGGGTAGGGAGGCCTTTGCCCTGCAGTGGGACATCTCGGGCTCAACAATAACGTTAACCTGATGATAGCAGTGTTTCTTGACCTATACGAAAAAACTGTTTGAAATTTAAATTTCCCGCCATATGCGAAATGTTTCACCTTAAGAATGTACACACTTACACTCAAACTTAACTCACCTCCGGAGCTAAGATTCACCGTCGACGGATACGTCACGGGGAACATCTTCAGGTAGCCTTACATTTCTGAAAGCGGAGCACCGTGCCCAATCCACCTCTGTCCAGCAACATAGTCTAGGATTCCATGCGCACCTCCGGCGATATTTAAGGCAGTTTAAAAGTAAGATTAAACGATGTCGCCGCTGTTTTTTGTGCCATTAACAGTCGCCATACATAAAGCGCTTTTTCTCGGACGCCATTTTAAAATAATAAGCGCTACATTTTCAAGTAACAGGACTATAAATACGACCATTTAACTAGGCGGTGCGATTTGATGAACTAATATTAAGCTTTCTGATTAAAATATAGAACCGGATAAAAATATTGAGCTTTCCAGACAAGCTTTAATTAAATATGTATGCGGTACTCCAATTTGTTTAAAATGAGCCCAAAAACTATTAATCAGCACAGTGCAGTGCAGCGACGCGCAAGATTATGCAATGCAAAGTTCTAGGTCACACTGTAACTGTTATGGTCAGGCGTATCGTTTACCATCAGGTGAACGACCAGCCCGTATAGAACTCAATAAAAAAAAAGTACTGTTATTTACTCAGGAGTTTCGTGGTCTACCTTCTATCTCCATCAACATATCAGTTCACCGTCACATTATACTTTATTGTCTCCAGAAACTGACAGGCGTCCAAAATGCAACTCAAGTATTCTGGGAATAACATGTAACTAATCTTGATTTAAACCCGTAATTTAAACTAACAATCCCACATTCAAAGTAAGTGTACTGAGAAAGACCAATAAGTACACATTTAATTACTTTTTCATTAATTAAACATTAATTCAATTTAACAGTGAAATCGTGACCAGATAAGATCAGCGAACACCTTTCTCATCTCTTCCTATGAATGAAACATGGTAGTGGAATACGAGTTCTAGGTATCTTGGAAAGAATTTATACAGTTCGTGGGACTAATTCAGTTTAGGCCTCTGAAAAAATAATAAACTTTTTTTTTTAAACTGGCAAGTTACTACAAAAATTTATAAAAGAACAAAAATAAGGCTATTTTGTTTCTAGTTTTAAAGTCGCACGATTTTTGCATTTAGCCACTGTCATATATTTTTTTCTAGTTTTAATAATAATATTTTATTAAAAAGTAGAGTCTTAGATAGCCGGGTAGTCAGTTATGCAGTCATAATATTGAATGAAGCTGAACATAGAGTTGTAGAGAATACGAAACCACTACGTTCTGTGCGTTGTACGTATGTGTAAGAACTATGATAGACAGCTATCTACTCAAATGTAACTATGAACATGAACAGTTATTACGATATTAATAAAGCAACAAATAACCACACATTCATTCACAAAGATAAATCAAGTTTGTTGTTGAGGCGTGCCGCGTGTCCAATTTAACGTCGCTTATAATGAGATTTTAAGAATTTCATTATAGGTAGGTACATACTCGTAGATACACACACGAAATATTATTATGTTTTACAGTTGAATAAGCTGGCGTGTAAAAAATGAAATAAAGATCTCATCCATCATCTTACAACAGAGACGCACGAAGGCCTGCTTTGTCTTAGAAACACAAAGACAGATGTTCAAAAGGCAGTTCTATATTCTCCTCATTAGTTAATTATAAATTGCCACTGAGTTATCATCACAATTGGCGCATTCTGTGCATTTCTCGCGGGTAATTGCTCCTCCTCGCTCGTGTTGGCGCACGCAAGTACTGTTACAGCTTGATGGATAGCCTGTAAAACGAGGTGTTATGTAGTGCATAAACTGTTTAATGGGAGCGATTCGAGCGAACAATATTCCTTTTGTTGATCAGTCTATTTGGTTATCTCGGACTTTACTATATGGCTTTAAAAACCGAAATTGGTACTACAATTGTGAAATTTGGTCGTCCAGCAGTGAGATAGGTATATATAGATAGGATCGCACGTGGATACGATAATCGTATCGCTGGATTGTAGAAACTGGCATAAGCATTAGAAGGCATACCCAGCATCAGAAAGCGAAATAAGGTTATTGATAATGGTGAAATGCAGAAGTCATATAACACTTGGTCATTTTATTATGCCTACACAGCTGCAAAACCCATTTTTTTAAGGTAAACAAAGGCGCATAACTTTAATCGTATTTTGTACATTTGAACCACCCAAGAGTAACATAAAATAAAACCAATCTTATGACAGTTATGTTCACACTTCTCACCATTCCTCGTTTTACGGTCTCTCATTGATAATACTCGAATGCGAAAGACCCGTTACACCTACGAAGGTTGCTTGGGTCCAATGGGCCCTATTTGTGGGCCCACGCGACCGTAAACTCTACGAATGGCTACCACCGAAGCAATCTCTTGATTGTTGCAGTGCTGATAGCATTGAAATAAGCACGTAAGCAATGCCTTAAGTATCTTTGATAAAATAGGCTTTATCAAATTAAACAGTTAAAACACCATAAATCAGGATTTAAGACTCCCGGTCTAGACTCTGGAATGTCGTTTTATCGTTTTTTCAACTAAGGCATTTGTGGACTTTTTTGTTTTATTAGATAAAAGGGAAGTGCTTATAGAAATAATCATAGTGCATAAAAACGTGTTGTCATATTTTGCGGTCTGATACTTGATAGAGAATCTTTCCATCGATATCTTGATTGTTTGGTAATTGTTGGATTAGTCTCTATTTTCGTGGAGCATCAATTAATTCCACGATCAACGTATAGCAATATCTACATATATAAAAATGAATACCTATCTACCTTGTTCACGGCATTAATTTAGAACTTAAAAGTGCTTCTTTCTTTGTGTGATTTTTATATAAAATTTCGGCAAAACTTTTATTTTTTTTATTTTCTTTTTTTCGCGATCTTCAGTTGTTTATTTTATTGGCTGACATGTGCTGTTTGTTACGCAAGGCTAACGTATGGGAATCGCTGCGCTTGCACCGACCTCAATCAACATTGCACACGGCACAGCGGACACGATGCGCGGTGTCAGCATTGACGTCAATGGACACCGCATGGGAATTTTACCTAGTTGTAGTTTCTAGTTTCTAAGGCATTCTTTGTTCTCACTTCGAACGAGTATCATTTATTGTAATTAATTATAGATTCCTTTATATTAAATTCACTTATAAGAAATTATTCTTTTTTTTAAAAGCATCCCTCTGAGCCGTCGCACTTATCTGGCGCAGTCGGTAGGATCTTGTAACTAGATTCATCTTAAATCTATTGGATAAATCTTACAAGTAAAAGAACCTACCAAAGTGATACAAGTGCCGTGCTCGAGGAGAATCCAGAAATCGATTCGACGATGCTGTAAGTCCTTGAATCTTTCAAGTCCTTGCTCTCCTAATTCTAATCCTTTCTTATTTGCATTTTATATATTGTTTTATGTGTATTTCGTTTACTGTGTTAGGTTAAAACTCCAAGATTTTTCATCCTAGAGAAATACGGAACCGTAGGCTACGTAGTGTTAGATTAGATTCGAGTAATAGATATAGTGCTATGGACGCGAATAGACAGTTAGACGAAGCTGCAGCGGGAATCAGGATTGTGACGTATAATGACGTCGATACAATTTATAAGTCGCTTAGGCTGTTACCCGAGTTCGACGGAAATCCGCACATTTTAACGAGATTTATTAACCTCTGCGACCAAATTGTGTTGGCTCATTTTTCAACGGACCCAGGCCATGAGTTAAATAATTTGTCCTTAATTAATGGTATTCTTAATAAAATCACTGGACCCGCGGCCAGGTTAATTAATTCGAATGGCCTACCAGACACGTGGCAGGGCATTAGAGGGGCGCTTGTTAACAACTTCGCAGACCATCGTGACGAAACCGCTCTCTATAGTGATCTATCTCTACAGACCCAAGGGTCCAATACACCACAGGAATTTTATGAACGGTGCCAAAATTTATTTAGCACCATTATGACGTATATTTCACTCCATGAGACATTAGGTACCACCATCGAGGCGAAACGCACCCTCTACCAAAAATTAACCCTTCAGGCTTATTTGAGAGGTCTCAAAGACCCTCTAGGCTCCAGGATACGCTGTATGCGTCCCCTAACGATGGAAAGAGCCCTGGAATTCGTTCAGGAGGAGCTAAACACGTTATATATGCAGCAGCGTAACGAGGGTCCGAGTAGAAAGGAATGGCATCAGCCTACCCCTAACTCTAACTTTAATTTGCCTCTAAATAATTTCGTTCCTAGACTGACTGACTCACACGGACAGAAACAACCAATCTTTAGCATGCCTGGTCCATCAAGGCACGTGCCCATGCAAGTGCAACCTAACCAAGGGTGGCGGCCTAACCCTATGCCACACGTGCAGCAGCCACGTGGTCCCACGCGCACTCAACAGATGATGCGCGCCCCACCTCAAAATTATAACCCGGCGAATAACGCGTTTAGGATGCCCAGTAGACCTCAACCGCAAACATCATTTAATTTTGGAAATGCCCCGCGTCCTATGAGTGGTGTAAGCCACTTTGTCCCGAGACAATTACCCCCGACTGGACATGACTGGAGGAAATTTGGAAATCCACCCCCGACTAACTACTTTAAAACACGAGAGGTGAATTTCAATGAATTTGATTATGAACCTAACATGAACTACTACTGTGACGACTACAATAACTACCCCGAGTGCTACCAGGAGTACTACTCATGCGAACCGTACCCTGACTATTATAATTATGAACAGCACCCCTATTCTGAATCTCAAGTGGTAGAAGAAGTAGCTCAGTCCTCTGATGAAAATTTTCCACAGGAGTCGAAATCCGAAAAGCCAAAATAGAAGTTAATTTTCATATACAGAGACAATTAGGCTATATACAGATCGCTAATCCGCCCTTAAAATTTCTTATCGATACAGGAGCTAATCAGTCCTTTATCAGCCCTGATGCCGTGGAAAAATATTTCAGTAATGTACAGTTAAACTACGATCCCTTTGAAGTGACAAACGTGCATGCAACCAGTAAAAATGATTATTCGATCACATTACCCTGTTTTCAGGAATTTAACGAACCATCTGACATAACCCTATTTGTGTACAAATTCCATAACTACTTCGACGGGCTCTTAGGCTTTGACTTACTTGACAGCTGGGGCTCTAACATTGATTTGAAAAATAGATTATTAGTGACCCGGAATACTAAGATCCCTATTCACATGTATGACTCCCGGAACGTAAATCTGTACGAGGAAATTATTCCATCTAATTCTTCTAAGGTAGTTAGATTGCCTATAAACACGCGAGACGGTGAAGTTTTAATCGAAACTCAAATGATAGGTAACTGCCTTATAACCGATTGCTTAACAACCGTACATAATAACCGAGGCTGGGTAGAAATTACCAACCCTTCATCTAATGACGTCATATTTTCGATGGACCGCCCAGTCGAAGCTGAGTTATTTAATATTGAATGTGATAGTACTGAAATTTTATCAGAACGCGCGAAAGATGTTTTATCTCGTCTCCGAACTGATCACCTTAATCCGGAAGAACTTGCAAATTTACGAAGATTATGTGCGAACTACGCGGATGTGTTTTATCTTGAGGGTGAACCCCTTACATTCACAAATAAGATCAAGCACAAAATTAGGACAAGTGATGAAATTCCAGTACATACCAAGACTTACCGTTATCCTTACGTACACCGACAAGAGGTCAGGGATCAGATTAATAAAATGCTCGATCAACATATTATAAGACCTTCGGAATCTGCTTGGAGCTCTCCGATTTGGATTGTACCCAAAAAGGCAGATGCTTCTGGCAAAGTTAAATGGCGTCTTGTCGTGGACTTCAGGAAAGTGAACGAGAAAACGATTGATGACAAGTACCCAATCCCAAACATTACAGACGTACTAGACAAGCTAGGGAAGTGTCAATATTTCACCACCCTTGACCTAGCAAGTGGATTTTATCAGGTAGAAATGGACCCCTATGATGTGCATAAGACCGCCTTCAATGTGGAGAACGGGCATTATGAATTTTTAAGAATGCCCATGGGACTTAAGAATTCACCATCAACTTTCCAACGAGTGATGGATAATGTTCTGAGGGGCCTCCAGAATGAAATATGCTTAGTATATTTGGATGACATAATAGTGTTCAGTACATCCCTTCAGGAACACATAATTAATCTAGGGAAAGTGTTCCAGAAATTGCGAGAATCTAACTTCAAAATCCAGATGGATAAATCTGAGTTTTTGAAGTTGGAGACCGAGTTTCTTGGGCATGTCATCTGTAAAGAGGGTGTTAAACCTAACCCCAACAAGATTAAGGCTATAGAAAAATACCCCCTACCTAAAACACCAACTGAAATCAAGCGTTTCCTCGGTTTACTTGGCTATTATAGGAAATTTATCCCAGATTTTGCACGACTCACCAAACCATTAACACAATGTTTAAAAAAAGGCTCCAAAATTTCATTAAATCAAAATTATATTAACTGTGTCGATCATTGCAAAACGCTCCTTACAAATGACCCTATTCTGCAATACCCGGATTTTACGCGAGAATTTGTCTTAACCACCGATGCCTCAAACGTAGCCATAGGCGCCGTTTTATCCCAGGGCACCATAGGCTCAGATAAGCCGATTGCATACGCGTCGCGAACTTTAAATTCCAGTGAGCTAAACTATAGTACCATTGAAAAAGAACTTCTAGCTATTGTATGGGCAACTAAATATTTCAGACCATACTTATTTGGCCGTAAATTTAAGATCATTACGGATCATAGGCCCTTACAATGGATAATGAACTTAAAAGAGCCTAGCTCACGACTTACAAGATGGCGTTTAAAGTTGAGCGAATATGATTATACAGTCATCTATAAGCAAGGGAAAAGTAACACAAACGCAGATGCATTATCGCGCGTTGAAATAAATAACGACGAATTGATGTCGATCGTTGTAAATCCGTCTGAAACAGATCCCGCTTTGGATGACTCTAGAACCATGTCAGCTACGGATGCTGCAGACGGCTCTAGGACTGCCACCGTTCATACAGATAGTGAAAACCCTATCTTAGAGGTCCCAATTTCAGATGATCCTTTGAATAGATTCACAAAACAACTGATATTTAACATAGTAGGTGATATCAAAGGAAGACCGGTAGTCACTAAGCCTTTTGAAACGCATACCCGAATTTCCATCCAAATATCTGAATCAAACATAGAGGAAGATGTTATCAACGCGATTAAAGAATATGTTCACCCCAAAATTAAAACAGGATTATTAATAAACCCTCATCTGGCCATGTACACCATTATACCTATTATTCAAAGAACCTTTAAGAACTCAGCTATGAACTTAACCCTTACAAAGATAGAGTTAGAAAACGTAAAAGATTATTTAAGACAGCAGGAGATTATAAATAAATACCATGATGGTAAGACCAATCACCGTGGTATAAATGAATGCTACTTATCTCTGTCCCACAAATATTTCTGGCCCAAAATGAGAGAACACATCACTAAATTCATAAACGAGTGCATTATTTGTGGACAGGCAAAATATGACCGCAATCCAGTAAAGCAACAGTTCAAAGTAGTCCCCCCAGCTAGTAAACCTTTTGAATTGGTCCATCTAGATCTGTTAACCATTCAAAGCGAGAAGTTCCTGACAATAGTAGATTCATTTTCTAAATATGCACAGGCCTATCACTTAAAAGATGGCACTGCTGTTAGCGTAGTACAAGCCCTATTAAGTTTCTGCACTCATCATGGAATTCCTATTACTATTGTGACAGATAATGGTAGTGAATTTACCAACCAGCTTGTTGCAGAGTTTGTACGGATGCACAAGATCCAGCATCATAGGGTAGCTCCCCACGCACCTAACGAGAACGGTATAGTTGAGAGATTCCACTCAACAATATTAGAACACCTACGTATTTTAAAACTGGGTCAGAAATCAGAATCCGTTATTAACTTAATGCCCTACGCCCTCTTAGCTTACAACAGTAGTATCCATAGTTTTACGAAATGCAAACCATTGGAATTAATTACAGGACATTTCGATCCTAGGGATCCTTTCGATATAGACATTTCGGCTCATTTGCTACAACAGTACATGACTAATCACAGAGACAAAATGACTAAGGCTTATAACACAATACATGACTTATGCAATACGACACGAAAAGACTTGACGGACAACCGGAACAAAGACCGGGAACCTGAGGTCGACTATTCCCCAGAACAACAGATTTTCGTAAAGAATCCATTTGCTTCCAGACAGAAACTAGCCCCAAGGTACACTCAGGACGTTGTAATGGCGGACCTCCCTATCCACATTTACACCAGGAAAAAACGAGGTCCTGTGGCCAAGTCTAGATTAAAACGTCTCCCTAAAAGTGCCCAATTGTTACAGGACATTCCTGATACTTCATCTCCTCCTGATACCAGCTCTTACGCAGGAGATAAAACTTGAAAGCCTCAACGATGGACCCGGTATCTTACCCTTTAAACTAGGTCCAGCTAAAATCATTTCTCATTACCACTCCTTTTTACAATACATCAACCTTCAACAATTGCAAGATAAAGTAGATTCAGTTAGTAATCAGTTAGACAGTTTCAGCCCTCAGTTGAACGATAAAACTAATTCATTATTTGAACCCCATATAAATTTTCTAAAAGATAAGATTTCACGTGTATTGGATCAATTGCGTACTTTCGAGATAAATCGTGTCAAGCGAGGACTCGTAGATGGTCTCGGATCAGTAGTAAAAAGCATTACAGGAAATCTAGACTATACAGACGCGTTACACTATGACCAAGCCATCAAAAATTTTGAGTTGAATGAAAATAAGTTAGCCATAGAATTTAACAATCACGTTACTCTATCGAAAAATTGGACCACGCAATATTCAAAAATTCTAGACAGTATAGTAGAAAATCAAAATAAAATGAACACATTAGTAGATAAAATAAATCAAGCCGATGCTACCAGAGATAATGACCTTTTGAAGTACGCACATTTGGCTCAAGTTCTTACGATCTTATCAGATAACGTAGATTCTATTTCCCAAGAAATAACCAAGCTCCAAAATATCCTAGCCTTCATAAGAGCTTCTACGATGCACCATTCGGTCTTAAATTCGTACGAAATTCGCGAGATAATTCGTAAATTAAACATATTGTATGGTAGCGAGAAAGTAGTAGATTTAGACTTTAGAGAATATTTTGATATTATTAAGTTAGGCTCGTACTATGTAGGTAACGAGATAGTTATAGTATATAAATTTCCAATCGTGCTCCCATCATCTTATGATTTTTACAAATTATCTATTATCCCTAACCGGAATCACGAGATCCTTAGCCCTCCATACCCTTTCCTAGCACTTGATGAGAAAGATTTCAAGTACATGGAGGCTGAATGCCCGAAGACGAGCAAATGGCACCTCTGTAAAGAGAACCCAAGTCCGCGGAGTCATCCATCAGAGGACTGCATCCAGCATCTCATCTCTACACAGCAACGAGGCGAGAAATGCAACCCTACCACCATCGCCTTAGAGAAGCCAGCATATGAGGAACTTGACGAGAAACATTACACCATCATCTTCCCAGTCTCAACGAAAGCACATCTTTTCTGCGGACAAGACCTCTACAACACACTTCAGGGCAGCTACCTCGCAATTATCCCCAAAGGATGCTACCTGGAGACGCCAGAATTCACGATCTCTAACTCAAATGATCGATTGAAAGGACAAGCATTGAAGATAATGGACGTACCAAGGGACGACGAAGTGGCTCCGTCCACATCTTCAGCATTCAAACTGAACACCATCGACCTAAATCAACTTCATTCCATCAACAAAGAAATTTCGCTGCAGTCACCGCTACGCCTTGAAAAGGACACCGACTACAGTTTATACCACACCACTATCCCCATGTATGTGGCTCTAACCGGTGCATGTGCACTCGTCAGTGGCCTGCTTTACAGAAAATACAGAGTGAAACCAACGGGGAACTCGTACAAAACTTCCAACGTGATCCAAGCTGAACTGACAGGAGTATATGCCCTTCCAACTACAAGGAGGGACGAACGCAATCAACCCCCAGCTCAATTTACGACAAGCTTCAATAGTCGCTGTTCTTCGGGGGGAGGTGTTACGCAAGGCTAACGTATGGGAATCGCTGCGCTTGCACCGACCTCAATCAACATTGCACACGGCACAGCGGACACGATGCGCGGTGTCAGCATTGACGTCAATGGACACCGCATGGGAATTTTACCTAGTTGTAGTTTCTAGTTTCTAAGGCATTCTTTGTTCTCACTTCGAACGAGTATCATTTATTGTAATTAATTATAGATTCCTTTATATTAAATTCACTTATAAGAAATTATTCTTTTTTTTAAAAGCATCCCTCTGAGCCGTCGCACTTATCTTGTTTTTAACCTAGGAAATGCAGAATACTTGCGGGAAAACTGGGAGTACGCGCGTGAAACTTCGGGGCGCAGCTAGTATCTGATATTTCTCACTTGATTCACAAAATCCAAATTGCTCAAGTGTAAACTATTCGACAACCAACGAACACATCCCACTCAGCCACTTGCGCAACGATCATAAATCGAACTTTTGACACGTCGCCTGAGCACAACCTTTGATATCAATCGTTAACAGTCAATTCGCGTTTCGAAATGTGATTTACAATAGATTTTACAGTAAACATTATTGATTCTAATTTGGTGGGTTTCAAGTGGAATAAATCTGATTTATTGGAGAGGACAGAGGTGTAGTTTATAACTGATGAAATTCATGAATTGAATGTTGATGAAATCTAATCAAATACTTGTGTTTTAATAAGAAAAAAATTACCCACACCCACTTCAGAATAAACGCTACTCTAGTATAACAAAACGCTACCAGTGGGCAACGATCCTAAAGCGCTGGTGGCATTTCCACATTGTATGGCAATGCTTAATTTCTGCCACAGTATAATATTATACATTAAAAAAACAGCATTTGATCATACATTCATACCCATATCCTTCTCACATTAGATAGGATATAATATTAGTATTCAGTGACATTAGTGTCCCCTTCACGCATATCTAATCCAAGTGGCAGTCAAAACTCATAACCCGACGTCAAGTCTTGTTCCGCCCACGCCAGACAAGCTCTTGAGCATTGCCGTATTCAATGGCATTGCATTACACGAGCTTGCATTGAAATAGCTGGATTTGTTGGCACTGCCCACGTCGCGCAAACAACCATGCGAAAGGTGGTCACGATTTTGTCGACAAATGGGGTCAATTGCTAATAGTAGGCAAGGGTCATGGTTATTTTGAATAGGTGTAGACATTTGACGAACTGACAATAAGAGGCACGCTTGTGCTTTTTATGGTTCCTTAGCGGGATGGTGAAAATGGAACCTGTATAAGGTCTAGCAGTGGTAGCTTAGTGGCAGAACGTCTGCCTTCTAAAGAGAAGGTCGTGAGTTTAAATCCCAGTGCGGGCACGTACCAATCTGTTCCTGCAAAGCATATGTACGTAATTATCACTCGCTTTTCGGTGAAGGAAAAAATCGTGAGGAAACCCACATATCTACCCAAGAATTTTTTCAGAGTTAGGTTTGTTACCCACCAATCCGGACCGGGCCCCCGTGGTGGATTATGGCCTAACCCTCCTCACGAAAGTGAGGGGAGACCCGTGCTCAGCAGTGGGACGATATGGGTTGATGATGATGACAAGGTCTTTACCGTTTGTAATGTTCTGCTGAGACAGACTTTCTCTCAAAGGATCTTAAAATTATGCACTGTCTTTGGGGAGTGCAAATTATGGTGAATAATTTGTAAATAAACACTATGATACGTATATGTATCATAGTGTTAATTTTCCACATTACGCTCATTTGCTTCAAGAACATGGTTATCCTCTCAACATTTTAAACGTGAGATAACCCGTTCTTGACCAAATCAGTCATTGAAATTTAGCCCTTCCGTTCATATCAAGAACGGCAAAATAAACGCGTGCGTGTGGATGCAGCAAAATGCACAACTTTGTAGCAGTCTAGTAAACCAGCGAGTAATTGTAGCATAGTTGCCAAGAGCTTCCCAATTAAACCTCGTCCGTACCGAACCAAATAACTTATTCTGACATAATTATAAACCCGCTTTAGAAAGGGCTACATATCCTAGCAATGGGCGAGTCCAACATGATGCATTTGGTGTAAAATTACAATCGAGACATTAAACATATCACTCTCCTACTTAAGAATCGGTATGTTTTTTTATTGTTCCGAGTCAACTGACTCGCTGCTGCGTTCATCGCTCGCTCTCTCCAACTAGGATGATCTTTTTTTTTAACTATAGCGTCTGCTAGGCAAAGATCTGCCCCGATTCTTCCCACTTTTCTCGATCCAGAGTTAGTTCCTTCCAATCGTTTTCAAAAGAGTCGAGGTCGTCGCGCCTACATCTCCGAGAACGACCTCCACATCTTCGACTATCTAGAAACCCCTAGTCTGTTGCAATTCTAGCCAATCTATCTGGGTGCATTCTACTCACGTGACCTGCTTAATCCCACATGAGCCTAGCAGTCTCGACTCCAACGTCTGCTATGGAACGTCTGTCATGGAACGCAGGGTGGTGTTTCTGACGCAATCTATTCTTCTATGTTGAAATATAACTTCATATTAAAATCGAGTGCGAAAGACATTGAAAACAATCGAAACACTCGAATAAAACATCTCGGATTTACCCTTCACTAGCTTATCCTCACAAATTATCATTGCGTGTACGTTACATCGTCGTATCCCTCCGTGTAGTCCACCACGAAACAAACCATTTCTTCCTTATTCCCAAATTATAAGGTTTAGAATATTTGAAGGGTGTGATTAATTTATGGTAGGAACTGTTCGGAAATGCTAGATTACTGTGCAGACTTTAAATCGCACCAGTAGCTGGGACGAGTTTCCTAGAGTAATTTGATTCTCCATTTTTTTTTCACATTAACAATGGCAGTTCCCAACCAGACTACTAATAATATACCCACCTTGTAAAACCCATTCAAAATTAGTGCAATTAACATTTTATTACCGATATCTAAACTATAAATCAATTGGTGACAAACGATTAACAATTTAAACGATTAACAATTTACATTTTCGCTTTATTTGATGACAAAAATTTTAAAAGCAATGAAGTCCAACCTGTGAGTTCAACACATTGCTGCCATGCAATCTTTTGAAACATAATCATTTCATTTACTTTTAAATTCTGTTCAAAACAACGGTATTAGCAGTGTTGGAGGCCAGTACGTGCCCATAGTACTGTCTTCCACCTACTAGCCCTACCCAAACCCACGGCACAGCGAAGGCACGGTGCCTCAACAATTCCCTCTTACGATAATTACATACCACATAAGATAAGTACCCCGATAACACTCCGTAACTTGTACGCAGTTACGGAAAGTACTGAGCGCAAAAAAACTGACACGCAGCAATATTATGAAACGAGTCGCTCCGTAATTGTCTTATTATGTCTATCAGGGAATGTGAAGTAACTGTTTGTTGTTTGCATGATTATACTCGTAGTATTGTAATTTCACAACTGTCCATTCTACAAAAAAGATAAATATTTGCTTCATTGAATGCAATCAAAAATAATAAAATTAAAATTGTAGTCTCTGTTATTTCAAAATAAATGTCAAAATTTAAGTTTAAAGTGCTAGAAAGAAAAGAAAGAAAGAAAAAACATTTATTCTGACACAACTGCACACAACAGCGAACAACGTACTTATTTAGAGACAAGACAAGGAAATGAAAACACACGATGAACATATTTATGTTTAATTTTGTCCGTCTGAATGTTTGTCCTAAATAGGTTCCGAAACAGTTCAACGCAAGAAATATAAAATGAAATGATATAGATAAAAATATAGAAATTAAAAATACACTATCTGACAGTACTAACCAAAGCCAACAGCATATTAGTAACACACAGATATCGTAGATATTAAAAACATAGGCGTGTCTTAATTAGAAATTTAACCTGTTAACAAATTGCCGATGGCTCGCCGCCACCCAAGGTGTGGCAACACTCCCCATTATTTCCCCGGAGAAATAACAGCGCTGTCGTGTGTTGCCATCGCGTCAACTTTTCGGATATTTTAGGAACGCATTCCGTTTATTATTATGACTTTTCCCCGGAAAAAATATTATCTTCTATTAACGTCTTGAGCTTTTATTTATTTTTCTACTAATTTAAATTTTCGTAAATATTTTTTATACTAATTTCGGATAAAATAATATGAGCTTAAGGATCATAATGTATACGGACAATTAATTAAAATTCAGTGTGATACGTCCCTATAAGTGACAAATAAATATAATTTGGACTGTGGTGTTTTGGAAAGTCACAGAAATGATGGCTTCGCTTCAAAGAATTGCCACATAACTTTTCTTTCCGTAATCTTTTTATATTGTTTGAAACGAAAACCTTGTAATTTATTAGTGGCTGAGCCAAAACCTTAGAGAAGCTACACTGTGTAGGTACTTAAATTTAATGTCTTTTTTGTAAATTTAGTACCGACTTTCTTAGGATCATTTTAAATGAGCTTTCATCCCATCTTTCTGTTTGTTTGTGTAGCTTTTACGCCTTAAAATCTGAACCAATTATGATACAATTTTGCACTGAGATACCGAGACAGAGTGCTGTACTTGTCGTAAAAAAGTGCCAGCGGCCCCGGCTCGCGTCGGTCGGCGTCGGGGCGGATAGCACAGATCAGGCGTCAATCAGTATCATCCGCCCCGGTATCAGAGGTACGTGTTACCCTTCGATTTTACATCAAAGAGGACAAAGAAAAATTAGTCATGCCACTCACAGTCGCCACGACACGAACAATAAAAATAAATTACAGCCGCTAATGAGCGGATTGAACACTCGTAAGTTATTTCCATGACCGGTGTTGTCATCGGGAAGTTAGCATTATAGAATTTTTCGCTGGCAGTCCCGCGCTTTTCTTGTGTTCCTTAAGAGTTGATGCTCCATTTTACCTTATAAGGAGCTGATATCCCTCGTCGGAATATAACTTAAAACCCTAAATGTAATCTATCGAATTACAGAAGGTATCCGAATACGTACGAGTACATTATATATCTTATAGAAGCTTGTCTGGAAATACCTTTATTAATTACTAGCTGCGCCCCGCAGATTCACCTTCAATGAGAGTTATTCCGCAGGAACTGCTAACAATTTGACTGCTGAGCCGTTTTGCTTGTCTAGCCACGGGTGCGGCTCTGCACACGCCTTAGTTTTTTCCCATACAACAAACACAACAGTTGTGTTTTGCCGTACTTGTGGCAAGTTATGAATAACACGACAGTTGAGTTTTCAGCAGTGAACGTGTTAATTTTTACGGGATATAAAGTATCCTGTGTGGTAATCCAGGTAATAAACTATCTATGTACTTTTCATCCAAATCCGTTCGGTAGCTTTTGCGTGAAAGAGTAACAAACATCCATCCATCCTCACAATATTAGTCAACAATTTTTTTTTTGTACTGATTCACGTTAGTACACCCTGGTATATGATGTTAAATGATGATGCGGTCGACGATGGAGCACGGAATTTACTACCCACTTTCAGCTTAGCATGCAAGAGACTTACTAGATACTCATGTTAATATTTTAATACACTCGGCTATGCCTGTAGATTCTGATTAACATCAATTTTCATTGACAATGCCACCGAGCCGCGACGGAGGCGGCATACTGAGTAATGTTGGCGGAACATTATCATGTAGAACTGCGGTGTCAATCAACGGTCCATTCCTAGAAATATTTCCATTTTATACTCCTAAGGATGTGTCGCCTAGCCTGAGTATGAATTACTTACTAATTGTATGAATTACTTAGTAGTTCTATGCGTCTGGTTTGGTGCCAGAAAATATTATTTGTCTTTTAGTTAGAGCAGTAATGTTAGACGCTTTCTTTAGACCTACAAATTTCAACGGAATCCAAGATGCGCGAGTTTAACTGATAGTTGACCGGTTTAAGCGGTGGTAGCCTAGTGAGAGAACGTCCACCTTCCAAGCAGAAGGTCGTGAGTCAAATCCCAGTGCAGGCACGTACCAATGTGTTTCTGTAAAACATATGTACGTAATTATCACTCGCTTTTCGGTGAAGGAAAACATCGTGAGGAAACCCACATACCTACCCGAGAATTATTTCGGAGGTAGGTATGTGATCCACCAATCCGGATCTGGCCCCCGTGGTGGACTATGGCCTAATCCTCCTCACGAAAGTGAGGGGAGACCCGTGCCCGGCAGTGGGACGTTATGGGTTGTTGATGATTGATGATGACCGGTTTTTATTTTTTGTTTTGTCACTTGTACTTGCATTTGCGTAAATCAACCTTTTATTTTATTTAGGGCGCAATGATAGAAATTAATTGTCAACACAAATATTAGGTGAGTGAAATGACAAACACCAATATAATTATCTTATGTGTACCTTAATATATTCTTTATGTATTATAACCTTGTAACCTCCTCACGAAAGTAAGGAGAGACCCGTGCCCAGCAGTGGGACGTTATGGGTTGATGATTGATTGATTATAACCTTGTGTATTTCTGAATTCTATTCTATTCATTTGAATATATGTATAGCATCAGCTGAACAAACCTCAATTATATTATTTCTCATCATCATCATCTTCATCAGCAGCCTATATTCGTTCAACGTAGACCTCTCTTAGGTGTGAGACAGATGCAGCGCGCTGTCTCTTTAATATTACACATTTGGTATGATAAAAGCATCGAGTGACGTAATGCTGCGCGCCATATGCAGCACGCTGCCGCGCTTCTTTTGTCTGGCTTGCTGGTGACCGCCACTAGGCCCAATCTTCGGCTCTCCTCATCCAGTCCCTACCAGCCGTTTTTCGCAAGTCCTCACTCCACTAAGCCACGGCGGCTGTTCTATAATACCTGCGTTTATATCTACGCTTCTACGTGTATTATCATTCAATTTTATTAAACAAAAAACACACAAATGTTAAAGAAAAGCTTTTCTCCTCATAAAAAAACCAACGATGGCGGTACTTAAGTGTAAAATAAAACAAAACGTCTCAGCTACATGCCTTCATTACTCAAATATAACAGCTCACTAAATTGGAACAAGATACCATAGACTCGAGCTTAGAGCTTTTCTTGAAAACGTCCGATGTAACGCAAGCTTTCTCCACGTCCAGCGGCGGCTGTGGCAAAGTGCGCGGCCTCTTTGATCCGAGATAGCGGCGCGTGTGAAGTCTGACCGTGCCGCGGTACTGTGTGCTGCAGAAGTGGTATGTGTGGAAGTGATTTGCTGGCGGTGTTAGTGCTAGAATGCTAGCCTAGAATGTGAATATGGATACTGGTTTACCTTGTTGATAGACACGCTACACCACGACACCGGGTTTGAAACCTTGGCCTTGCACTAACCACTAAAATTTCATATAGGATTTTCATCGTTCCGTGCTTTCGTCGATTTCGGTTGTTATTGATTGATAGCAGGAAATACGTCAGAGACCCTGGTCTGACAAATACCTGTCAGCACTAACATATTTGAGAAACACCAATAATAACTCGCAAAGCACGTCAGGATTGAATGGATGAGACTGGCACAGGACCGGAACAAATGGCGTGAAACAGAGGAGGCCTATACCCAGCAGTGGGTGGATACGGGCTGAATGGATGGAATAATAACTCTTAAACTAAATCTTTATTGGAGACCAGGTGATGATTATACATACATACACACATACATTCACGCTTTTTTCCCGTTGGGATAGACACAGACATCTTTCCACGTGCTACAATCCCAGTGGAAAGCAGTACACCAACTCCCCGACGCCCTCTACTGGTTTCTGATACTCTAGACCAATAGGCTGCTAAGGTCCATGCGTGTCATATCCTTGTACCTGGTCTCATTCACACAAAGAACATCAGTCTGTCTTATACCCATCATCCATCTCGCATATTTCCTAAATCTTATCTTTCATGCCTCCTCCAACATCAACGTAGCATTCTTCTTTTTTTTATTGCAGAATAGGTAAGCATTTCACCAGAATCTCACCTGGCAGTAAGTGTCGACGCGGTCGATGGTGGAACATGCTTGCCTAGAAGATACCTGTTCACTCTTTACTTGAAGACTTTCAGATTATAGTTTTCGGGAAACATGAACGCGGACGCATAGAATAGCGGTTCTTCCAAGCTCAATGCCTTTAAAAAAAAAGTGGATTGACAGTTTTCTCGCCACCTGTACCCCCAATATTTACCGGCTGTGTGTTCGGCACATAACGCAGTGCCAAAAACATCGTTATACGGATAACGGTCCCCTAACGACACCGTTGGCCCGCACTTTGAAGAAAGACATTCTACCGGGTAATCCTAGAAGTCGTTTGCAAGTTCCCAGTAGCTACACTGCCAAAATAATCATAAAGTAAGGGAAATAAAATTAAGTGCTGCACTGTAATGGAGTTTTTGTTATTAATTTATTATCCCCGAGCTACGAGTGCAAAGTTTCTTCATGGCCCTAATTCACATGGGTAGTTTCTCAGAGAAATACATAGGAAATTAATATTTATGCTCAGTTCTAGAGCCAATTTCTTTCACTAGTAGGTACTTATACGATAGTTTTGAACTGCAGCACAATTAAAAGTTCCAATATACGACTATTTATTGTTAACTCAGCTACTTACATAGACCCTGGCCCTTAAATAGGTTTCCCTGTATCTAGTTAATCAAAAGTCAAAAACTACGAAGACTACAGTCCCACAAACCTCAGAAGAGAAAAGACCACAAGTATTTGTCCAGTGCGGGATTCAAATCTGCAGCTTCACGCTTCACAATTGGCTATCAAATTACGCCACGGACGCCGACGTTATTAAATCATGGGATCCTTCAAACATCTGCAACATCTGGAGTCTAAAGCTGATGGACTTATCGACCTACTTCGAGAATTAGTCACTTTGAAAATTATCTCTTTTGAAACCAATAAGCCATTTTAAAAATTGGGCATTCTGCACTTTAATACTAACTTTCATATAGATTTTTCGACTATTGAGCCATGTGCTGGTATTGAAGTCACCGAAATCAACTTGCCAGTGGCACGGTCATCATTACTGTTTCCACTTTCCAGTAATTGTTAGCTTCGTGTTATTGCTTCATTAATCTTTTATGGTTTTACGAGAGCCGGTTGCCACTAAAGCTGAGCCGTCTGCAATTCACCCACTTTAAACGCCGATTAAAATCCAATAGATAAAAATCTGACAAGCCTATCTGCAGGCCTATCTAGGGAATCTGCTAAAGATTCCCCATAAATACGAGTAACCTCAATTTGTCGACCATAAAGTTCGTAACGGTGCAATTTGTCAACGTCAGACCGCAATGTGAATCGATGCATCGGAATGGAACGATTGAGATCGATATCTCGGTAGGAATCGATGACGATTATCCTATCGATCGAATGAGGTAGTGGCTACCCCTGCTGTCATAGTTTGTCAGGCCACCCAAGGGCTTCTGACATGGCTTAGCTATTTCTATCAATCGATAACAGTTAAGCCAACGTCCGAAGCAATGAAACGCTCAAATTTTATGCCACTAAACGGTCACCCATCCAACTGTGTGCCACTGGGGACCTTGCTTGACTTTCCCAGTCAAACTATGCCAGCGAGCGCTTATCCGATTGTAACTGATTCGGTTCGATATGACCGCATGCAACTTGCATCGCCAATCGAGGAAGCTATGTTCGAATGCAAAGTGATGGGTGTTTGTTCAGATTTTGAATACCAATATGCTGTTGCCACAGTCCGGAATACAGATGCGGTATCGGGCTTGTAATCGAGAGGATTATTATGATTACAATGTTGCATACGTTTTGCAAAAGTGGTTGGCGTATGAATGTCATTATTTGTCATCGCTATTAAAATCAATGACTTCAATAGTGTGTACATAAACAGAAGGCCTCGTTGGTTGTCTAACTGTTTTAAGTAGTAAAATAATTTCATAAGTTGCTACGCATCTAATAAATTTTAGTTGATTTTAGAAATAGATCGACTAAAGAGTCGGAATTCAACAAATGTTTACTGGGGCGAATTCTTCATACGTACGAAAGAAAGAAGTCTGTTAAGTGACTGTTTAAGTTCACAATTAATTAGTACATCAGGTTGCAGCGGCAAAATTATCTCATCAAAATCTAAACTAACATAATAATTTACTTGTATGATGTTTTGTTAATCATCCTACCAACAGACCGCTACCCACAAAATGAAATATAAAAGATCAAAGGCTAAAACTTGGGGACAAAATATCGGCCCGCAGCGAAACCGAGCAAAGGAGCACCGTATGCCACTGATTAAATTATCTCTAAACGAACCTTCAGCGGCGATGCACATCAAAGTGGACGCAGTGGAGGGAGACAGCTAGGAAACCAGACTAAACCAGCTATTAATACCTATCAAGATGCTCTACGATGAAAACTGGCGAGATTTAACGGAGCGATATTACAAACTATGATAATTCTAATTTTATACTCCAACAGTAGCAGCCATACTCAACTTTTGGTTCATGAAACTCATGTGCGACCCGGGGTAGTTTTTTTTTTGTGGCGAGATTTGACTTGAACACCATTGCACATGGTAGATTAATCACAATATAGAAACTAGTACTGGTAAGGTTACTATGGTTTCCTTTTCCTCATAATTATGTAAGTATGTCACGATCAAAATAAATATAAGTAATGATACTACCAATACATATTCAAATTTTCTCTCAGAAAGAAACAGGTAGAATCATACATCGGCCATGTTGTCTGCGCTGTTTCGTGGCATAGATGGTGTAAAATACAGAGTCCTAAAATTTGAAAGCGACCCATGACTGAAAATGTTGTAAGTACCTCTGATCTAAAGGTAGCGACGTTTTCGATGTCATGTTTTGTCAAAACAGTCCAATTGAACAGTCTATTCTGACATAGTATTTGTATACCCTTTGAGTCCATCTGTCTGGCTGTCCATCTCCCGAACAGCGATGTTTAGCATAAACGTTTGAAGATTGCTTCTATAGATTGTCTTCCGAGGTTGTATCGGCGGGTTGTATTCATGAATGATAATAGCAAATCACGTTCATCCATTCCAATAGCTTGTGGTTCTTGGACTCTATACCCCAATGTACCAGATATTATTTAAGATTCATATTATTAGGTTATTGGAACAGTTTCATCGTGAACATGTTTGATTTTTTCATCTCCATTAGACAGCCTTTGTACTTACCATAGTGTATTTTTTGCAAAGAACGTCGATTGATATTTTATGGTTCTCGTAGCCTTCCATTCTCTCATTACAGAAAACTTTAAGGATCGTGAACTAAGGATATAGAGACGTAAAATGTAGTATTATGGTGATCGTTGAGTATTGTTTATTTATTTATTCACGATCCATCAGCTGCCACTCCTCGACGGTCACACTGACAAGCAACAAGATCTGTGACTCCAACAACAAGAACCACTTAACCCAGAACGGCTCCAGGATCGGTGTCACTTGGCAGAATCCCAAGTGATTCACTTACCGATGCATATTTATCGTTAAAACAATGCACTGACGCATCCTGCGCCCGCGCTTCCTCATGTACCCACAAGTATAGATATATCTTTTAACATGCGTCAGTCTTTATAAATGTTACTTGTTTATATTTTATACTAGTTCGCCCCGTGGTTGCACCTCCATAATTCCGGTTTTCTCTCAAGATAGATAGATTAACTCTTTCTTCTTTTTCTTTCTTTCTTTTCAATTCTGCATTTTCCCGGGATAAAATCGCCTATGTCAGTCATTAATACTAAAGCTTTTTGTCAATGAGAGAATTTCCGAAATTGAACCGGTAGTTCTAGGATAACCTTTTCATCCGCGGTTTTCTCGTTTTTCCACAGGAGCTTTACCTTTTTCAAGTACAAAACATAGCATATGCCTATAATAATGAAAGGGATAATGTAGCTTCCTATTAGTAAAATAATTTTTAAAATTGAATCAATAGTTACCTTCTACAAACTCAAAATATATCTCTTGAAAACATTTACTTGTGTAGATTTAAATGAATTTTAGGTTACATACACATGTTACCAGTTTTCTGTAAAATACTATCTGTAAATCAAGCTAATGGGTAAACAATAGCGGCGAATCATGCAGCTGATTCACGACGATGGATGACTGAATAGTAGGGATAAATAATAAACAACGAGGAATTCTAGTACATTCAGTAATATACCTAATGTGCCCACAGCGCCCCGCGGTTTACTATATCCCCAGAAACCATCAATTTTTACGGGATATATCCTACATCATATTCCAGGACCTAACGTATCCATTTATTACATGATATGGTACTGAACTCCTTGATCCGAAAGTTTTTTTTTTATTTGACTGAGTGACGAGACGAGCAAGTCGTTCACCTGATGGTTAGCGCTACGCGTGCCCATAACAAACTTTGCATCGCATAATCCTGCGCGGCACTGCACTGCGCTCGTCGCCCTGAGACTTCGGCTCTAAAGTCTCATATGCCCAGTAATTTCGCTGGAAACAGTGCCCTTCAATACGGAACACAGTAATGTTTGCACACTACTGCTTGGCGGATATATATCTAGTAAAGGTGTGGGTGGTACTTCCCCAGGCGGTTTCTTGCAGAAGAGGCTTCCCACTACAACTGGAAATTATTTTATCTCACAGGAACCTTTAATTTTACGAGGTAAAAAGTATTTTATGAATTCCAGGACCTAAAGTATCTCTACACTAAATTTCATCAAAGTCCGTTCAGCCGTTTCAGCGTAAAAAGAGGACAAACACTCAAACTCATAATCTTTCGCATTTATAATATTAGTGAGATGAAATTGGTGAGATTGGATACGTTTGGGAAGGTTTGGAAAAATAGTTAAGTTTGGAAAGAGTTATTCTGTGGAGGTCTATCAGGTTCACTTACACTACTCTTGGAACTTACACCATCTCTCAGAGAGTGAGTAAGGGCCATAGTGTACCAAGTTGATCTTCTGTAAGTGGATGGGTGTCATCATGTCACCCTTATGAAAATTCGGTATCGAACCAAACAAGATAAGCTAGAACAGTCAGTACTCTTTGATACTACGTGTAGTTTTATCAATAGTCTTATTTAGCACTAAATTAGTTAAATAGTATACAAAGATAGATATTACAATGAGGTCGACATGCAGCGTTATTACCAGTTCAAACAGTAAATATGAATTAAAACCCTTCATAACTGCATGTAAAGTACAACCGGCGCCATCCATCAGACAACAGTACATACTTAATGGCATAAAATACCCTTTATGTTAATTAAACTATGCCTTAGAGGCAACACACACGGCGACTTTTTAATGGCGCGCGATCTGGCAAGCGTCGTCAATAGCGATACTAGAGCTGAGTCTAGTTCGTCACGTCACTTTCGAGGCTGGTCCCAAAAACAAAAACAAAAAGAAATCTAGAAAATTGTGAAAACAGCGACGTAAAATATTTTCCAAGCAGTTGAATATTTCAAGCCTATTTGTAATAAAATTACACAATAATTGACACCTCTGAAACAAAATCAAAGGATTGTAAAACGAATGGCCCATTGTAACAGAGCGTTACTCGAGCAGTTCGTCAAACGCGTGTTTGCATCGCAGAAACGCACGACGCTCGCGCTGCAAAAAGCCGTCGTGTACAAAGGCTCCTATATCTATGAACAAAGAGTGCTAGATTGTAGTAGTCACCAAGCAGTAGGCACTTCTGGTTGGCCTTGGCGCAGTCATTAGCGTGATGTATCGCACAGTAATCCAGCGGTTTACGGACCATGTCGAGAGCCAATACTGCGTTATCTATCTCTGTAATGGAAACCTAAGTGGGCCGCAAGGATTTCTCGACAACCTTTTAACTTTTATTACCATCATGTTTCATATTATTATTGTCGTTTAGACGTTTACCCACTTTAATTGCCGTTTAATGCTGCATGCTGCTATTTAAAGCTCATCTTTATAAACATTTCGCATATATCCTATTTCTAGTGCCTATTTTACTGACCATGGAGATGAGACCTTAATTTATATCGCTTTCCAACATAAACTTTACGGGATTCAATATTACACAAGCGCCGTAAATGTTTATTTTCTTAGATGACGTGGTGTGAGCAGTAAAAGGCACCGTTTTAGTATAATTTATATTTAGTGCAGTGTCCTCGATCGGTGAGAGCGAGGCGCAGGGTTGTCGTCACGATCGATAAAGGCGATCGTATCGAGACTACTCGACGACTGTAGAGCAGTGCCAGTCCGTGTGCAGATGGCACGGTTGTTAAATTAATAGCTAACAAATGGCCCAGCGCTCTCACAGCACGACCGAACATCGGATCTTACTTATTTTATATCGCCGAGCATTACCGGCGACGCCGACGCTGCCCTAAATGAACCTCCACCTTAAAAGGCAGCGAAATGCTGGAACTAAATCGCTATATTGTTAAAGTAAATTGGTATTTTACAACACGAAGTTTAGTGTGGCGTTCCCTTGTAAGGGATTTCGGCCGGGCTGCGCTTGCGCGTGCCTCTTCACTTTGGTGCGCAATTCGAACCTTATTGCCCAGGTAATAGATAAATTGTAGCAATTTCAGGATGAAGGTAGTTCGACGAGTGGGCTGGGTCTAAAATTAAATGTCATTCTCGTTGACATGATGGTCGTAATAGCGACATCTAGCGGCAGGTCGCGAACGAAACGTGACCATTACTGTTTTTGAAAATAACCGTCACTCAGGTTCGTCTTGTTCGGAAACCTTTGCCTCAAAACGCTTGATGGCAGGGTAATCGAAAAGACGCAAAGAAGGGCAACATTGTTCACTTTCTAAATAAAGGTGAGACAACAGCTATATCTAATTTAGTGCTTATCCTCGTTCGAGTTGCTTAGTTCGACCATTTACCATCACAGTTTACACGTGTGAGTGATTGCTAGCAATTTACTTCGCGCAAATGCATAATTCGTGTCACCAGAATGAAGACACATTGCTAGTTTAAATTTAATTACGAATAAGCATATAACTTCCATATCAGGTGATGCAATTTCCCGGGAACCTAATTTTTTTACCTTTCATAATTCCGCCGCCGGCGATGTGTAACGGCATTTTCTGTTACAAACGCAACAACGAAATGTGGAAAACAAGTTTCATGTTAATTTTACTGCGTCCAGTTTTATTTTTTATATTGGAATCGAACTTTTGCGTATTTAGCCATTGTTTAAAGTAGTAAAAACATCTAGTCCCACTCAGCTTTCCGAACCTTTGGTGGTGGGTGGTGGTGGTTGGCCTTTGGCCTTTGGAGCAGTGACTTTGGTGAGGAACTGTCTTCTGATGCCGATACAAAACTAGTAGTAAGCCAAGATACAGCCGCATAAATACGCGAAGCGGGAGTGTCAATTAATGTAAGTCCCGCTATTATATTCGTACCTATGCGTATGCGGAAACGATCGACTCTACTGCTGGGGCTACACCGACGTCTACCGTTTACGGTGGAATTGATCGTAATTTTATCGACGTCAACAAGTGCAGCTGTGTGAAATTACGATAGGTAATATGGTTCAGCACGTTAATTTGCTATTCGACAATTTTATTGTGAACTAGCTGTGCGTCGAGGTTTCACCCGCGTAATTCTAGTTTTCAAATATAGGGAAGTTTTTTATGTATATAGATAGATTGTGTCTAGAGATTTATCGTTAGACTTTTCAATGATCTATTATTAGAAACAAGTGAAGGCAGATGGTGGTGAGGGTATACAAAATTGCATTTCCTCCTTAGAGTCATTACATGGTAATTACCCAAGAAGTCATACTATCAGTAAAAATAGTTTTAGATGTATAGATGTGGTCCCAGCTTAAGTTACAACAAAATCTAGCAATATATTATAGAAGGTAGACTTTGAGAGATGGTAGAGTTATAGCAGAGTCCAGCAATATATTATAGTAAGCAGCTACGAATAATCGTAATTTAGACACGTCAAAGAGAAAATAATGGCCCATGCGATGGCCAAACCTCTGGACCTGTAGGAAACAGAGCCAACATTCCTCAGCGATTGCGACCACTGTGACAAGATGAACAAATGTGTCACCAATGTGATGAACCCCGTCACATTGGTTCATCTTTAAAAATTGGCTCCACAGAAAAGGTACGCGACTCACAGTACATGTGAGCCCACGTAATTAAAATTTGACAATCGTTAATGATATCAATTTCTTTCCTATCGGTGTAGCTAAGCGGGAGATTACGAATCGGAATTTTGTGTCAGGTACAGCCGTTTTTCTCACTCCTTAGGCTGGCTCATTCCATCGTTCATGATTCATCCTAAATCGCATCACTTATGGTGAGGTAGTCAAAAGCTATTTTATCTTGGATGAAAAAATAGAATGTCTATTCAATGTCTATTCATTCTATCATCAACTTCAGCTATTGTCTCAGCAATTGAACATAAATGCGTAACAGCTTGCAGCGTAGTGCACAGTCGCTGAGCTTAAATTGCTTTGAGAAAAACGTTTTTGCGCCATTGCTTTTAATAAAATAGAGCCATCTTTGCAGCAGCTAGCGGTAAATTGATTTCTCCTCACACATCGCAGCAACTTTATCTATTTTATCTAGATAAACGCTTATTTCTATTCGGTATCGGATTTCTGAGAAATTAATTTAGTCTACACTGCCAAATCAACGGTGAAAAACAACAGTTCTATTCTGTTCGTCGGTTGCTCAAGCCCTGACTATGCGTGTGTTGGGGTGTTTATTATAGTCACCCTTTTCGGCCTTGGTTCCGAACTTGAATCACCGGTCCACCATTATTTTGGTCTTAGCAATGACTAACTTTTCCAATAACTATGATAACGATAATGCAGTAATCCAAATTGTTTCTTCGCTTCCACAGCGTCACTATAGCTACTTACATCCTAAATAAAAATTATGGTAGCTAGTGGTCTTAGATATTAATTAAAGAACTCAATGTCAAACATAGGCACTTTCTTATATTATTATTACAGTAACATAGTTATTTTCGACTAACGGAATAGTAATTTAATACTTTTTTATGGGAACAATACTATTATACCAATCTAATTTATTGCCTCTACAGAAATAACGCATTTCCATAAACACGTCTCTCATTCAAAGATATCAATTTAGATATGCGTCGTTTCACAACAAATTCCGAAACCAACCTCTTGGGCAGAGACTATTCTGGAGAGCTCAAAATGACCGATAATTTGTAGTCATAACGGCATAGTCGTGTATTCCACTGGAATACCGGATATTATTTTTCCTGTACTAACTTAACAGTCTGATCTAGACTTTTGTGGTATTCAAGAACACTATTGTTAACCATTGACAAACTGAAATCCTATCACCCTACAGATGTTCTTATTTCCGACAATATCGAATTGTCAAAGTTTTCTTTTTCTTTTCCAAGAATCCGCGAAATAGGACTAAGGCTCTACAAATGTAGAATAGGTACTATAACCCAAGAATTATCGATTCTGAGGACACTCCCATGTACAATTACTTATTACTATTACAAGTAAACATTTCAATCCGATTCCGATTGTGACGCTTCGCAATCTATGTCAGTATGAAACTTCAACTACTATCTAATTCCAATTTTATTCAAGAATAAACCCGCTACATCAAAAACAACTATACCACCCCGGTTGCGATATGGTTGCTATATTCGACAGCCTCCGCGGCGTAAGTTGAAGATGAACTGACTGAGAATAACAACGTGGTGTTTTTGATTTCTTCACAAGACAAATAATTGTGTGAGCCACAGATATTATCACTGAGTCCGGGTGTTGGTGGAACTACGGTTCTCGTAGTTCTTGAATCTCTACAGACAGGACATTTTAGTAAAGGGTCAGGAAATATGTAAGTGATCGTATCGTGAGTCGTGACGCGTTATAAAAAAGTATGTGACCAGCTTAAATTTTAATGTATAAATGATGTATCCCACTCCAGTAGGCCAATCTTCCGTAACCATGTAACACTGCTCATTTACACAAACACGCACATCTGATAAGATGAACATAATGCGTGTTCTCATGACATAAACCAAACGGTATCTTTATAGCGGATTTGTATATTGCATTTGTGTAAGCAAGTATCCAGTAATACACCATTATAGGCAACCCGCGGGTCAATTGATAGGCGAGCCGAAGCAGTATTAACTTGGCAGGTGTCTTGAAATCTCTCATAATATATTGTTCAAAATCTCCATGATTGAACTCACACAGTACATTAGCATTAAAGCTGCGCAGATGCGGTGTAGTTTATGGAGACCATGGTGTCATAATTGAGAATAAAATCAGTGATGTCATCATCATCATCATCACAACCCATTCGTCCACTGCTGGGCACGGGTCTCACCTCACCTCACTTTCGTGGGGAGGATAAGGCCTTAATCTATCAAGAGAACCCGGTCCGGTTTGGAGTAACAATACCATTGAAATTCTGATACTAATGCCAAACCAGATCCAATAAAAAATAATCTCGTCTCGTCGTATAATTTATGATGTGACATTGCTTGCATAAAATTCGAGTTCAGATAAATATGGTTCCTCCCAAGAACTTCCAACATTTTTCACATGGGATTTCTAAGCACTTTCTATAGGCAATTTGGCGAGGAAAACTTGGTTCCTGGCAACAATAATCCTGGGCTTCATAATTGCGGTGTCGCCGACACTCTGCGCGTCAAAGGGCAAAGGGCAACTTTCGACACTCAGCGGAGACCCAAGGTACATCTACTAAGGGCTTTGTCTCTACTTTCACCCACGATAACCTCTGCGCCGACTGCAAGCCTTAATTCGAGGGCTAGAGGTCCCCATATATTTTTATTAGTTTGACGTTAGCGTAACTTCAGATAACTGACGATAAATTTTGTTGTAAAAACTTGTTTTCATATTTTACTAAAATTATGTATGTACATATTAAATTGCTTAATTTATTTACCTTTATCAGAAAGTGATGTGTATATTGAAAGTTTCGACACTGTTGCTCTGGCATAATCAATGAAAAATGGTGAACGTAGTTTTTTTATTAGAACTTTTTATATAGGCTTGTGTTTCCCCATAGTTTTTCACCAGATTATGTCAATTATGGCAAGCCTAAAAAATAGCACCCAATATAGTTTAAACTCCTGTTTTTAAGAGTTTTTTGAGTCAAGAACAGTTTTGGACCCTTCACTGGAAGTAAGGTTCTGTAATAATCCAAAAATATAGGAAAATAAGAAAATAAACTCGATCTTCCCCACTAGAATCCTTAGTGGGAAAGCGTCCTCACTGATGATGAGCTGACCAATGGGGGCTTTGGGACTGCCTATCTAGCCAAGAGACGCACTTTTGGTTTGCTCGTGTGTAGTGGTAGGCCTTTTCTGCAAGAGACCGTCTAGGGAAGTACCACACCTTTGCTAGATATTCATATGCCAAGCAGTAGTGTGCAAACATTGCTGTGTTTCGGTTTGAAGGGCATTGTTTCCAGCGAAATTACTGGGCTTATGAGTTTTTAGAGCCGATGTCTCAGGGTGACGAGCGCAGTGCAGTGCCGCGCAGGATTGTGCAGTGCAGTGTTCTGGGTGGTGCTGTGACTTGTGGGCAGGCGTAGCGCTTACCATCAGGTAAACGACATGCTCGTCTCATCACTCGGTCGTATAAAAAAAAATATTAAGTGGTTACTTCTGATTCGTGATCTGACTCCAGTTTTGTATTAAAAATCATTTATGGCTCACGGCCGTCAATTCTCCGGCGGTACTTGTATAAATAATTTAAAATTACATATTTATTATGAAATTATGCATACAGAACAAATTATGCAAATATTGTATTGCGTGTTTACGACGTGGTAATAATGGTTAATGCAGAAAAACACCTGTACTGTTATTACTCTGGACATATGCACAATTTACCAAAGGGCTCAATGGCTCAATCCTCATTACACATTGCTACAATGTATTTAAATGGCAGTCCGAAGGCCAGGTTTGGTTTTCGGTCAAAAAGATTATCGGCATTTATTTCTGATTTGGATTGAAACTTACAAATTGAAAATGAACTAATCGAAACTTTTTACGAGTTTTTGAGATGTTTGCAGTGTCTATCATCTTTGTACATTATTGACTGTGCACGAAGAATTATTCAGTTTGTAATACACATTTACATAAATGGTTGAAATTGTATCTTATGCATGTGTATATATTTTTATTTTCGGCGATGGGAACGTATTCAACGAATGTTTCGGCTTAAATTCGGCTTCCCTTGAGAACCCGAAAAGGGTTCCCAATTCGCTTAAAAGTCTCGTGGGTCCAAAACGAAAACTTCGTTGCAATTTGCAAGTTGTAAAAAGCCCCGGTGTTTACTTTAAAGATGTTTAGTCGGAGAAGAAGGCTGTTCATCAAATTGATGGAAGCATTCACGCCCTGCGACTACGACGGACGCACGCATCCAAACGCTGACAGATAAATAATGTAACCAATGTTGGTTTGTAAGGCTCGCAGAAACATGTAGCTTTCTTTGAATTTCTGATAAACTCAAGTAACAGACATGAAATATTGTAGCTTTCGTGGTGATGTTGTCTCATAAATTTTTTATGAGAGTTTTCTTTTTTTTAATTTTAGTAGACCGACGTGGCTCAAAATGAAACCAATCAGCGTTTTATCCACGTGGACGCGCCCACAATATGTAAGCTTGACATTACCTACCTCACGGGTCAGTCTCGGCGACGCTTCCCTGAGGACTGCTCTTTTCGTTAAAAATGATCCAAATAACCTGTGTTTACTATAATGTGTAAAGCATACTAAATCAAATAAAGAAAAGAACCTTATAGGTCCTTGAAGATACCATTCCATTAGAAAAGGTGCTGTTCCATATATTTAGGAAACCTCTTTTGGTTGTTTCACAAGTACTTGCAACTTAATTAAGAAAGTCCCTCTCGGGTGTCCGATTATGTCCGGTTGTTGGCTCGATAGTTATACCTATACATTCATAGTTGGGCGCTTCAAAGCAACATGTTTGGCTTGTCCATTCCTTTTCTCATTTTAACTATCGGCCATGTGCGTGGCATTCGTTCATGGCATTGTTACCATGATCCAATAAAAGTGATTTTTGTAGGTTTATTATACCTGTCACGTTATTAAGTTTCGTTGTTACATTGCACTTAATTTCGTTGTTAAATATGCACGTCTAACCGAAAGAGCAAATCATTGGTCAAACTCTTGAACCCATTTATTGAATGAGACGAGCAAGTTGTTCGCCTGATGGTAAGTGCTACGCCTGTCCATAACAGTTACTGTATCATTTATGTTATTTTCGACGTAGCAACACTACAATTTTATTTTGTATAGTTTATTTTGCAGACTCTACACAAATCTATACCAAGAACAGATTCAATCGTGCGCCGATGTAGTAATAAGTTGCAATCAAACAGTGCCCAGAGCGACCGTTTCGCGCGTGAATGATTTGTCATACTCGTGAACGGCGTCTATTCGTGCCTGACGCAGCATATTTGAATAAACCGTCAATAATGAGATATTAAAGTGCTGTAGATTTACCAATATGGTTATGAACTGGAAGATTATGGAGTTGAAGGTGAAATTTGTACGAGCTATCAGTTTTATTGTATAGGTTGTGTTGTTCCTTGTCTGTATATCAGACAGAAATCCAACATAGATTGACTCTTTTCTCCCAATAAGTTCTCGTTAAATTGTTGACTCTTTTTAGATGAGTTGCTCTGGTACCCATATTAGAGAATATTATCCTCTATTATACGACTTATATGCCACCTGCTATACTGAAGAGTACCACCTAGACTAGATTACCTCGATTCTAAAGGGCAACCATTACCGTGCCTTGAGCGGTGGAAGCCGCCGCGCAGATCATGGTGTCATCGAGATAGATGACCGCGCATCGGAGCGCATCCTGCATATTAATATATCATATACTCACTTAATACCACAGGATCTAGAAATCTATGCTGTTCTGTGTCAATGGATGAATCTCTGCAGTGTATATGTGTCTGTAGCCTGTTCAGACACTCACCATGTGGATGGACAATGATCACAAAGAACGAAGCGGTAGATTCCGTAGAACAGTGCGTCATCGATATATACGACCTAGTTGCATCCAAGTGCGTTCTGCGTTATATTAGCTTAGAAGCTTGCATTATACACAAGTGCAAATCAACACGGCCTAAATAGGACGACGATGTAAGCAGCGTTTCTGAGTACAAGATCTTTATAACAGACTGATAACATCTGTGCAATACTCGTGTTTTGAGCAAATAAACAATCTTTATTTTCTTTTGTATTTGCAGTCGACTAATTAAGCTAATGTCACAGGGTGACGAGCGCAGTACAGTGGCGCTGGAGATTATGCAGCTAAAGTTCGGAGTGGCACCGCGATTTAACCATCGGGTGAGCTAAATGAAGAACACGTCCACATTACTGAATAGCTTTCGTGCAAAGCAGCTGCAGGTGCCTAGTATACCAATAATCGGTCACGTACAATGAAAGCCGAGCTACACTCAACCAAGTGCATTCGAAACCACTCTTAAAAGCTTATAATAACGGTTTATTAGGAGTTAGATCTATAAACGTTAATGCATGGCTGTAAAATTGCACGATGGGGATAATATAATAATGGCAAATTGATTGCGGTTAGTTTGATTGTACGTTATGCCTGGTATTAGAGCTTGGGGCCAATGTGGGTGCAATTTAAGAGAACCTATATTTAATTCTAGAATCGTATTGTTCAGTTTAAATTGCATTTCAATTTGCATTTGCGTATACCTATATTTTCATCGGCAGCTCTACAGTATTCTTATATTGGCATTACTATGCAAGTCATGGACGGATGTCTTTACATGTTAGGCGTTACCAAGGTTTAGCCTTCGTTGTGCTTTAAGTTCGTGTGCGGTTTAACTAACGCCATCTATCGCTTAAAAGGCTTTTCATTAGCGGATTGGCTAGTTATCTTTAAATAATGTTGCAACACTCCGTCATTTTACCAGTACCAGTATTTTGCAGTATATTACTGAAACTGAAGCAGCCAACGCCAAACACCAAATAGTACAAAAATAATATTATAAGAGTGCCACATTCATTTTATTAAGCTTCTGTTCGAAAATGGATACCAATACCGCCGGAAATTCTGTCTTGAACCCTAATTCTTGAACATGAAAACTCAATATTGCTAATTTCAACAAATATTCGCATCCAAAATCGATACTCACAAGTTGCAAAATGAAACAACCGGCGGTTTACGTAAACGGTATTATGACACATATAAAAACAGTCAGTAGTCCAAATTGGCACACCCGATGATGACAAAACTTTTCGTTGAGCAAAAGACAATAGACGCGTCTTCAATTTTGGAATTTCCTTTTCGTGTGTGTTCTTCCAAGAAAAAATTTCCTTATCTTTGAAGATATAAGATAGCTGTAATCTCCGTGAATTAGGCGCTAACAGAATGACTGAGAAATCTTCTTTCTTGTCGATGTACAAAGTTTTCAACCATTGTATCTATGTAACGGTGATGCGCTATTGTCTCTAAGATAGGCGGTTTTGATTGAAAGCATTAGCTAGATAGAGAACTCAAATATAATCAATAAGAAAAATAGAGATCGATGTGTATATTAAAAACTTCACACTGACAGGCTCCCCTACATCTCTCTTTCGAAATGCTATGCATTCATTTTTTTCTGATATCCTATGAAAGATTTTACCTCCCATTCCCATAGGCGTATGATGTCCGATTAGTCCGTAACTGAGCTACTGTTAACACCGACGCACTGTGCTATTATCTTCGGCCATAAATCTTCACCGGTTCAAATTATTCTCATTTCACACCAAATAAGTTATGGGGATGAGCAGGCGCAGGTAGTCTGCAATCATCCACCGTAATGATATTCAGCGTTCCGCAGCTGGTTGGAGGCAAATGCAAGGAGGTTGCGTTTTTAGTAAATACCTGGGAGTCTAGTTTTAGCATTCGCACCAATCCGTAATAGGAGTGGCTTTATACTACACTGGGACAATATGTATGCGATGAAAAACGATGTTCAGTAACTCGAAATAGGCTACAGCGAATACAATGCACTCACGTACCTTGGACTGCTGCAAGCACTCGTTGAGCTTCCACCTTCGGTCGTCCACCAGCCGGCTAGTTATCTTGTTTATAGGGATACACTTGGGTCTGATTAGCACACGCGAAGAGCAGGAAGATTTGCTTTCCCGTTGGAAGCAACCGATAAGATGTGTCTCGCGCGGCGTTAGCTTTCACACTCGCTTGCGCTCCAGATTTTTTACCAGCGCGCGGTGCATGGGCAGTCAATATCTGACTACCCTCCACTGCTGATATTTTGAGTTTTTTTTTCTGAATAGGCAAGTATTTGACCACAGTCTCACCTGTTGGTAAGTGTCGACACGGTCGAGGATGGAGCATGCTTGCCTAGAAGATACCTATTCACTCTGGACTTGAAGACTTTCAGATTATAGTTTTCGGGAATTATAATTATAGTTATTTTTTTTAACCTCGATAATATTATAAATTCAGTTAGCTATATGATAACGAAACACTGGTCGATAGGTCACTTCTAGGTAGGCATGCGCCATTGTAGACCGCATCGTCGCTTAACATTAGGTGAGATAGTCAGAGCCGACTTTAACATATTGGCGGCCATGACCATTTTAGAACAATTAGGCCTGTAGGACTATGGTGACAATATATGACACAGGACTGTTTTATTAACACGCAAAAGAAGTAGGTAAGCTAACAAACGCAGCGAGCGCGAAAACTTTAAGCTATTTCTATCAGTCAGGAGGTAAGCTAAAATGTACAAGGTAGTATTAACACAACAGCACAAACGCAGGGAGCGCGAAAACTTTTAGATATTTATTTCAGTCAGTGGTGTATGAAACAGTGATCTGGTAAGAATTCGGGGGCCCATAGATCGTGGGGCCCTAAACCATCATCACCCCATATCGGCCCACTACTGAGCACGGATCTCCCGCACTTTCGAGAGAAGGATTAGGCCTTCATCCACCACGGGGGCCCGGTCCAGATTGGTGGATAATATACCTACCTCCGAAGTAATTCTATTACCGTTACCTACCTACCTCACACAGTGAAAATTAATTATGCGATAATTATGATAGTAATAATATAGTAGGTAACTTGTCTGGAAGAAAAGAAACCTTTCACGCGCGTATCATAATTTACATTAACTTTTAAAGTTACATGTTCCATTACAATTTTACATTATACACGATCAAATGCATGTTAATTCACACACGAAAAGGTCAATTCATTTGGGATCGTGCACGGAATCCTGCTCACTCCCTAACTTACAGCTATAAACGCACTATTATGATAAAATAAAGAATATTTTCCAATTAAACTATTAACCCCTTTATCGCAATACGTTTATCAATTTTTAGAAAGAGAGTGAAGGATATGAGAAAACATTGACTGTGCAAAGGTTCTGCAGTTTAACGCACAATCAACTATTATGATGAAATTAAAAGATATTCCAAACAATTTTACAACTTTGTTGCAACCAGATAAGATGCCGATACATGGAGTTGTGAAAGGAAATACTAAAATATTTACTATGCAAAGGTCCGTCAGGGCTCATTCAGTCAGTAAAGTGCAGCATCGGGTCGTCAAAGTTTTTGCTGTTAATATCAACCCTGTAATTATATAGTGGCAGGCGCGTGGTCAAGCTGGAACATTTACACTGCTACAGTGTCACTACGTTGAGAAGTTCGAAAAAACCTAAAATGTTCCTGGGACTGCTGAGATGTGACCCTTGAAGTCATAAAATTTACATAAAATACTACAATTCTATGCTTTTGGAACGTTAAGTCGAGCTGACATTAATCTAAGTACCTCACAAAGACAGCAATATATCTCGTCGAAGTTAATTATGCCATTACTACAAAGGCGGGATATTGTAGGTTGATCTATAATCAAAGTTCTCAGTTAAAAGACTAACAAAATGTAAACTAATTACACGAGTCGTTTGCCTAATGGCAACTGCCTACAGAACCCCATTGAGAACTCTATACTCATTATACCGAAATGTGCTAAAATATGCAAGTCATCAACGTGGTCCTACTATAATACCCTATACTAAATGTTCATGCATAAACATGCGGCCTACAACATCGACGGACGGAAACTTTCTTTGTCGCCTCCAAGGTGTAACGCTGACCACCTGCCATCTAAAGACTAGGGATACACAGTTTTTAAAATTAAACTCGATTATGAATCGATTTGAGTTAGTTGCTTTTGAATCGGTTGGAAACTGTTGTCAATTATAGATTAAATTGAAGTCTAGAAATATATTTTTTGTAACGATTTGTAAGCCATATTCATTTACAGGCATAATCATCATCAACCCATATTCGCCCACTGCTGGACACGGGTCTCCCCTCACTTTCATAAGAAAGATTAGGTCATAATCCGCCACGGGGGACCGAACCAGTTTTTTTAGTAAACCCTGAATAAGTATTAGTAATTTGTATAAAACGAAAATCACGTCAGAAAAGAAAGAAAAAACTATATTTGTATTAGTTGCAATTAAATTTACACTACAATCTTTTTTGGTATTTCAAATCAAATGGAGAAATAAATAAATACTACTTTTCTAATATCGATACACATAACAATAATCGATTATTATCAAATGTATTACAAATCGCTAGGCCATCTCTTTCTCGACTCTACCACTTCAAATTTACGACATTAGTCAGTTAGAACTACTTAACAGAATTAACGAGCTTTCTAAAATGTTTTATGCAAATTAACATAGTTTGTAAGTACGTACTTACCTACTTATAAATTACAAGCTTTTGTCCGCGACTTCGTATGCTTCACGGTTCGTGGCGTCATATTAATAGCTTGCGATACTTCAGTTTTTAGGAAGTCCATTCGCCAATGATTATAACCTGTGGAACTTAACGGTACAGAATAGCTATATGAACCTAAAGCGGTTCACATCCGAATATCCTGAGTGGATGCCTGACCGCTTGGTGATTTTTATTTTTATATGCACAAACCGTTAGAAACCAAAACAACGAGAAAACAAAGGAAAATGGAAATGCTTTTAATATTGTCTCCTAGTTCTTACTACGATCTAACTAAAAGCCCCCTTTGCCAAAGTTATACGATCGACTGTTCGTAAAGGTTACGGTAGCAAATATGTGATCGTCATTTATTTTAGAAACAGCATTGAAATCTTTAGGATCATTGATACACACAAACGGGCAAAGCAAATCGATTACCAACACTGATAAATAAAGCCTTCCACACGCAATCTCCTCATACGAAAGCCAGGAAGCCCGATAATTTATCAATAGGAAGGCTACCAACTAATTCGAAAGGGATAGAATTATTCCATGACACACAGTTTCCGCACGTCGACAATCAGTCAGGGCGTGCAGGTGCGCATTGGCAACCTACACACATCTACCCGCAAATTCGCAAATAACATCTCCAATCCAACAGAAAACATTCCTTAACTTCGATGGTTTGGGTTGATTTTTGAATGAGGTGGAATGCTTTTCAGCTCTTTTTGCCGGGCCCGTCATTATTTTATCGATGCATCGTCACAAGCGGTTGCGGCAGGCATTGCGTCGACGATGATAGAGTGAGGTACCTTTTATACAATTAGCCAGTAAATACTGGAGGCAACACGGGCTACTGGAGAAGCGAAACGAAGGGCTATGGGGTGATGGTATAGATTAAAAATAACTTGATGGATTCCACGCGGTCGTGTGTCAAGTTTTATTCATACTATAAAACAAGTATATAAATTATATAGGTGTATAATTATTGTTATTTTATGTTTTCTGTTGAGTTTAACTACCACAAGCCTAACTAAGATTATATTTCTGTCCATCTAAAGGTTGCCTAAAGGAAATTGCTTTAAGCGATAAGGCCGCCCATTGTACCACCTGTTTATTAAATGTTTATCGTACTGTGCCTACTGAATGGTAATGGCGCTCAATAAAGAATTATTGTATTGTATTTTCCACCATTTTTATTGATAAACCGTATAGGTAGACGAGACGAATACCCGTAGTTTAATTATTTAATAGTTAAATAATATTGAACATAACACTGAGCACCTATTTATCCAAAATTATCATTATGTACAATTGGCTTGTTCCCATAAAGCCACAGCCCATTGTTCTAATAATACATCTTACATTTCAGACCTTGACTTTAGAGCGTTATTTGGAGAGTAAACAAATTGGGCTAGGTACTTAATGGACGGTATTTTACATAACCATAGAGCAGCTGAAACATGTTGCTATTTTCTCGAACGTGCATTTGTTGCAATATCGAATTATGGATATTCCGAGAAAGCCCTTGTATCCGTTGCATGGAATACCTACGAAGGCTTATATTAAACCTCCGTTATTTCTCACTAAAACACATAACTTACAAGGGTGCATACACACCACGCGATATTATATCGTTTCGAAACGATTATCTTATTCAAGCGACAACTTTAATGGACGAAAAAAACTGTCATTTTTGCCTAAGTTGTTCTGCAAATCAATGCCATAAATATAATATGTAAATATGACTATATTGTTTACCAGGAAAACAAAATACAGTCGAATTTAGAACCTCCTCCTTTTTTGAAGTCGGTTAAAAAAGTTAACGTGTAGTGTGAATATGTCCTTAGCGTGCATTTAGCTCATTGAGAACTTATCGATTCGCAACGGCAAGCGACCGCCAGCGGTAGCCAAGAAATTGACTCCTCAAGCTATAAATAATTAATGTTAATAAATAAGTAAGTAGATATACAAGTAATAAATACTTGTAAGACTTGAAAGATGTGCACTCAATTTTCCTAATAACTGGTAAACAACACAGCTCTGTACATTTTATTATAGGCCCTCATTTGACCGCAATGTCAACTGATGGTACGTGACGACGCGGTCGACGGTGGAGGACTCTTACCTAGAACATACCTATTAACTCTCGACTTGAAAACTTTCCGACGAACGCAATGTTGGTAGGTACTTCATCGTACATCGTAGGATATCGTATCGCAAAGTGTAAATGTACCCTAAGCCTGCGTTTATCTCTTCGGAAAGTTATCGATTCACCACGGCATGGCAGCGGCAGGCGACCGCGTGGTAGGTAACAAATTAACGTCTCCAACAATTATTATTAATTGTTTTAAATTATCACTTGCAAGCCGTGCTACATTCCTGAATAACTCGGGGCAATGTATACTTATTGGTAAGTAGAGACGATGCATAGATAAGTATTGAGGAAACTACGAAAACACTCGGCGTAATGTAATACTGCGTTCATTTTAGAAGAGATCGAAATGTATGCAGATTCGAAACGATGTGGAACGAAAATAGGATCTATATGTAGAGACTCCTGCAATCTCGCACAGGAAAAGAAAACTCCATTTACTGTACCAGCGCTTCGGAAATATGCCCGTCAGAGAAGATAGCACCAAGAAACTCTACGGGGTTAATTTTTTTAAAATTTTCTTCATTAATTTTTTAATGCGACAATATTCTGGGGACTATGTAATGTAGACTCACTACCGCTTCGTCCGCGGCACCAGTCACGACCCTCAATCGAGTAGAGCAACGATCAGATTGCCATTATAACTAATAGCCGATTGAAATTTATCGCCCCATTTAGCCGGTCAAAAGGCGGATCAATTTGTGCGCCCAAGTGTCGGAGATCATAGATGCAATTGGTAATTTGGTAGAACAGCAGACAGTGCGACACTGGCCAATAAATAAGCTAAGTGATTGTTTAGGGCGCCTTTGGTTGGTTTGTCGAATGATGTATTGCCGAACTTTGGTGTCAAAGTTTGCCAGATCGGCCGGACGAAAGTCGAGATCTGCCAAGCACAGTACACATTTGCACAGCTCGGTGGTGATGGCGCGTGCACGGCGCGGGCACTATAACTGTTATGGGCAGGCGTAGCGCTTACCATTTGGTGAACGACATGCAGTCATCTCGTCACTGACTCAAATAAAAAAAATAAAAATTAAGTTACGGAATTGCTCACTTTTGTAATGCAAGAGAGAGGTTTTAAGGGCATCATGTAAATAAATGGCCATACAAGTTTTGTTTGATAGTAATAGAAATATAAAGCTTTTGTCTATGACAAAAAAAAAACATATTAACTACTAGGTACTTCATATAACAATAATATTTCTAGTAGGTAATGAGAAATTTGTCGGAAAATTCGAAAATGTAATGTTGATTCTGTAACTTGTGTTTCTTCTCATTGGTGCATTTCTACCGGATACCGTTATGTCTATACCGGAACACGCCTCAAATAACAGTATCAAATGCACACAAGTACCCACTGAGTGGTTCTTCTAATTTGTAGGTATCCAATTAGCAGTATAAAGGAGCCTGTCCATTGTCCGAGCCACAGTAGCGTCAGGAAGTCACGCGCGAGGTGACATCGCATCCATGGGCACGCACGCGCGATCTATCGCAAGATAAGACGCTATTGCTTGCAGGTGATAGATTATTTGAATTTTACCATGGTAATTGTTGTCAATATTCAAATACTGATGATGCTAAACTTACCTTGTGTCAAGATAAGTATCTTTTATAATTAAACCACGTAGGTACATGACTAAATAATACGTTTTGAGTATCTGATGATAATGTATGTATTTAGTAAAGATTCAAATGGCAACATTTGTTTGAGGACTTAACTTGATGAATTTGGCAACATTCACTGGTTTCCAATAAACAGGAAATTACGTTAATGTTTATAATTAATATTGTACGTATTTTAGAAAAAGTTTGACTGATAATTATCAAATAATTATGATTTCTGCGGCTAGATTTAATCCATGTATTTTCGTCCATATTTCATTTAATGATATGATAATTGACTTGTGTTAATTCTTCAATATTCATACTAATATGAATATTCTTAAGTATTAATGTATCGAATCATTTACGATAATTCATCTCTGTATTTGTAAGATAATTGGTAATTGAAAATAAACGATGAAACAGCTTTATTACTGTTAGAAAACCATTTAATATAATAATTGGAATTATTCACGTTTAAACAAACTTTAGTGTACATATCTGTGGATATGTATTGATTTAGAAGGTTTTAACATGTATTGTAATAAAAATCAAGCAGTAAAAACGTTTAGTTTCAATTTAAGGAAACACGTGGTTTACTGAGCTTGTTTATTCGCCGCACGGCGGCCGGTATAAATAGCCTTGCATTTGAAAGGCAGATTCACTTCTCAATGTACCTCGGAACAGGGCGGACACGCCGCCCAACTAAATAAGTTAAGTACTATTATTATATCTATTAACTAGAAAGCTATTATTATTGTGTATGTGTATTAATCTTCAGTTTAAAACTTACTATGTGTATTGCAATAGTTATCAATATTGTGTATCAGTGTGAACATTACAATCGCTAAATTATATCGTGTTATATATAGATACAACTAATGTGAGCATTTCATTATCTTCCTACTTATTTCCAAATGAAGCTTATATTTTAAATTAATTATTGAGAGTTACAATAGCTATTCCTGTCGTGTAGTAATATGTAGATTACATTAACTTCCTACTTATTTGAAAGTAAAGTAAATGGCTTATATACTATTTATTCTTGTGTATTATTACAATAGCTATTCCTGTTGTGTATTAATAACGTGTAGATAAACCTATCCGTGAGACTTAGATTAACTTCCTACTTATTGCAAAATAAAAGAATATCAATATTAATGTTTATTCTCTTATATTCCTTTATATATAGATGTCTTTACCTAATTTAGTTATTACAGGCAACAGATAGAAATATTAGCTGTATTGCCACGAGGAATATATGCATTCTACTATCGTTTTTATAATGGCCAATCGCGACTGGAATTGCTTACAAATCAATACAAAATTCAATTGCAATTATCTTGTCAATAAGATACAAAATGAGCGAGCTGTTCAATTACCAACACAATAGAATGGTAAGAAAAGTTTTTGGTAAAAAAATATTTTTCCATACAAGCTTTTATCTTTTACGTATTCGGTACTGCAAGCTGATCAGAATGAGTCCAAACACCATCAATCTACTGTTAGTCACTGAGGAGTTCATCAGCTCGTTGCCATCTTAATATTGTATTGTCATCGGAACTAAACAGGCATGCAAAGTTTCAACTCAAATCAACGACGGGAACAACAAACAAACATTGCAAGTTAAATGAAAGCTTGTAAAAACTGACAACACGGCACCACTATCTGCGAGCCAGCAGCACTGGCCACGACGCACCATTGTCTGCAATGCATGCTGGCGATGCGCGATAAGCGTTTATTACCACCGTTAGCGACTGATGCACGTATAAGGCCTCGCCTTAATGTATTCATTGAAATATTCGCCTAGTGAGACGTCCCCTTAATGACGGTGCGCGGTATCGCTGATCTCGTGCATATTTTCACGTTATAATATATACTTTCAGTAGGTGTGCGTGCGTGTGTGTGGTGGCATCGTAGCAGCAGCTCCCGAACGGGTGAACCGGTTTTATTTTGTTTTTTTCTGAAACTAATTTTTTCAGGTGTTAGTGTGGCAATAAATGAGACAAACACATAAGGTGTCATTTCATGTTCTCTCCAACACAACAATGATGATGCCTCTTCCGACGTTGACATAAGTTAAGATAACTCCAAAACTCAAGGGGTGCGGGCCAGGTAACCTCCACGAGTGCCCGGCTGTTGTTCGTCCCTCTTGATGCGTTGTATCCAGAGGGAAGGGCAGAAGCTGGGACAGTGCACCCTGGGGTTCGGTCAGCAATTCTCCTAGGGGAATTGGTGGCCGTAGCAAATAACCTGGCGAGAGGAGGTCCTTCGCGTGTCCCTCTGATCAGCAGAGGGCACAGCGAGGGACCAATAACGGGACTTTTGGGCCGCGGATCGGGGGGTCCAACGCCCAAGTTAGAAGTCCCGAGCTGAGGTGCGCCCCGTGTGTTCCGGGACGCACCCAGCGGAGAAAGAGGCCCAAGCCTCACTCGGCGAGCCCGAAAGGGCGCCCGCAGAGGTGGTCGCGGAAGCGCCGTACGTCCCCGTAACCACCTCCACAATGCGGAGAGGAGAACACCCCGGGGTTTTAGTGGGTAAACCCAGTCAGACCGCCTGGTGGTATGCCTAATGCATTTCCCCGGGTAAAAAAAAAAAAAAAAAAACTCCAAAACTCATATGAAATTATGATATTGTGACAAACGCATGCCACTAGCGGCAGCACTGAAATAAATAAACTAGCGTCACAGAACATATAGTATGAAGTAGGGACCGCACCTCTACCCACAATTCGGAGGGCAATCGGGAGGCTGTCAATATTACACGCCCAAATGTAATAGACAATCGGGCTGATAAGGGCTTTTATACTAGCGGATTGTCTTTAGTTTAGCTCGCGCGGCATGTTTAACGATCTATGTACACACGCCTTTGGCGCGTGTACAAATGAAATTTTATATGTGTGAGTTGTCAAAGCAACTTTTGTATCCATACAAAAGCTATGTCCACATAAAAGTGACCGGTGTGTGCCTGCGTCCAATTAGCGCCATCCCATCGGCTGCCTGCATTGCCGCCGTGACAGTTGACGAGCTCGTACCAACGTGACGCAATTAGCCTTTGTTTCACGTTGATTACCTATTTAATGATGTTAAAAACACGCTAACGCGATCAAGGTTTACATGGGACTGCTTGACACGTGTCTATCTGAGGACTTAATTCGGGTTTTTGCCGCGTATCATATTTGACTTGCGCTATCTACTTATAAGGCGGGGAAATTCGGTGATCGTTGCTGTTAATTTTTGGTCTTACAATATTACTTTGTCGTCGATGGTTTTTGTAACTTTTCCAGATGTATCTAATAGTTATGTAAACAGCATACATAACTATAAGATTCATCTGGAAAAGTATACAGTATACTACAGCGAGATCAGGAAAGACGTTCACATCTTGGCCTCGAACGTCTATACAATACAATACAATACAATATTTCTTTACTGAACACCATAAAGCTTAAGTAGACACTTACGTCTATACTTGGTATAAACAATAATATACTATTCCACCCTTATTCCTCCAATGTTTGTGGACGCGATCCCTTTGCATTTTTCTCTAGGTTATTTCCAAAAAAAAAACAGACAGATTCCAAAATCGAGCCAAAGATTGAAGTTGTCCACCTGGTTAGTTTGAAGAATTTCGAAGCAATGTTGCTGCTAGCAGCTCTGGCTTTCCATTTAATTGTAGGTGCAGATCTTGCAATTTCCGCAGCAGCTACAACACCGTGTGTAGCTACCATTAGCTGTCAAACGGCCATTATAATTGTGTTATACTTGTTTGTGAGAACGATAATTACTGAAATGGCTGGCAAACAGGGCTAATTGAACAAAAAGACTGGCCCGACATACCCCGCTCGCAATCAACCCTGCACACTGCGGGGTAAAAACTGCCGGCTGGCGTCAACCCACGTCAACCCGCCAATTATAGGTTCACTTAGGGTGGCATAGTTAGGAAGTGGACATGGAATTCTAAAATACGGTTTTAGAGATGGTGATAGCCAAGAATAGCCACGTTGTTGTCCGTCGGTGAAACAGAGAAACATAATTTGGCTCTATCTGTGACTCTTGTCTTTTCCGAGACAAAAACAAGAGCCAGTTCAAATAGTAAGGTAAGTACTAATTCTTGACAAAAATCGCTCAGTCTTTAATGTGGAAGTGACACGTTTGCATCTCTACCTAGTCTGTGGTTGTGATGTGTGGACAGAAAAACGAATCCACAGACTACTAGACACTTGGAACCTCTGCATAACGAATCTCTGTGCGCATCGCGCGCGGCTGCTAAATTTCATATTAAATTAAAAGTTACCGAGCTACCGCCAACACCGTTACATTGTACGGCCGCTTCGCCTACTTTTTTGGTCATCAGTGTGATGAGCTTATTACCTTTAGTTGGTTATTACCTGGTGTTATTATGGCAGCTCTTATATTCGACCGAATATTTCATAATCGCTTCGATACAATGTACTTTGAACGAAAACAACTTTGCTGCCGCAGTAGGCATTTAAATAGAAATATATAGTAACCAAGGTCTGTGAAGCGCCGGCAGCATTAAATTTTGGAAATCTCATCAGAAGTGCTTTTCAGTATGGAAGCCTTACAATTTGTGACTTAAAAATATAGAGCTAAGTTTCACGACTCTTTTTCTACCTATAGCTACTTACCAATATTCTTTTTATTTCTTGACAACATTCTCTATTTAAATGAATTTCTTTGAAACAATGGTTTCCTTAAATCATTATTTATTTATACACAGTAATAAATATATACTTACTCATATTATGTTCCCATTTGTATATCTTAATAATTATGTAGTTAAATAGGCATATACAAAAGGCTAAAAATATATTAGGTAAATCACCAAATAAAATAAATAGATCTTACGTATATCTACTAACTTAACTATGTATATTTAACACTTACTGGCCACTAACAAATTCCAAAACGAGACTGTAAATCGTTTTAAGCAATATTATAATTCACAAGCGTTGAAAACACTGCTGTTCCTAGTATCTTTATGAACCTCTACATCGTCATATTTCACGGCGTTGTGCTTGACGTTATAATCTCTGTTAAAAGACATAATAAGTACATATAATAATTTTGTTATATCGATAGCAGCAGCCGGTATTTCAGCCTTGTTACTTGAAGCAAGTTTTTTATTGTATAAAATTTAGTTTAAATGTTGAGTCAGGTGGTTAGTCGGAATTCTACTACTGTGTCTATCTATTTACAGTGTTCCGGTTTGAAAGGCATTGTTTCCAGCGAAATTACTTGGCATATGAGACTTTAGAGTCGATGTCTCAGGGTGAAGAGCGCAATGCAGTGTCGCGCAGGATTATGCAATGCAGAGTTCTGAGTGATGCTGTGACTGTTATGGGCAGGCGTAGCGCTTACAATCAGGTGAACGGCCAGCTCGTCGAATCACTTAGAAATAAAAAAAATATAAAAAATCGAGTTAGGTCGCAGCCTACCGTCAGTGGTGGATTTTACTACAAGTTTCTGGGGACCTTTTTGGAGATAATACACGAATTACACATGATTCTGACATACTAAATAGATAAAAATATAAATCGTTCTTGTCACAAATGAGCTATAAAAACATTTTATGGTGGAAGACATTCGCTGATTTTCTTCCAAATCTTCCAAAATACTCCCATGACAACTCCATGCGATGTAATAGAAAATAACCATTAAGTACTTACAGTATGACAGCTACAACATAGGCCTTAACCCTTTTCATGTCTGACCTCTACGTCTGAGCCATGTTAACCCCAGCCAAAATAAGGCCGAACCTAAACCGAGCGCCCTTTAGACCGGCTGAATATGAACCGAATATCGATTCTATAAACAGAGCTCATTTGAGCCTAACGATTCACGTTTTGCTAATAGTATCGTCGAATCGGCAAAATATCCCATACAAAATGCCAAGGGGTCACAGCGGCCGAAGTTGCCAAAGAACATGAACCAAACATAGATTCGTTCGTGCAATGGCGGTCATTACGGATCGATGATCGATTGATCCAACTCGCACGCTTTAGAGCTTTCGCAACCAGTAACACTTCGTAGGATTCCAAACATCGGCGAAAGGTCGTGACTCGTAACCTTTTTGTTTGAATTGTCAATCAAGTGGACCGCGAAGACAAATCGAATTGTAGGTAAATCGATTTTACCATTCCCAACCAGAAATAATGACGTGTCAAAAGAAACACACACGTCTTGGGATAATAAGAATGTAGCTGATGTAACGAAGTATTTAATCTGTGAACTGGGTAAAGTATAACCTGTGAATCTTTACCGAGACAAAAAATACAACGAAACGGTATCAAAAGTGTTTGTCTAAAGTGTATTATATTTATTACTTTAGACTTAGAAAGGACTTTGTCTTGTTAAAAGGTAAATGCAAATAAATCTTCTTGAACTTTTTTAACGATCTACACCCTGACGAACGATTTGAAGATAAAGAATCACTCGACATAGGCGGCTATGGCCTGATAATTGAGGATGTTTAAGATCAGACGAAATGGAGAAGTAATAATTCGGGAACCAGTCGGTGGCGACTGTACGTGTTAACACTTCATAACAGTTATCTCAGAAAGCAAATTATCGAGCTACCAAGGAAGTGTGCGGAATTCAATCAATGAAGTCGACAATTTCCGCTAAATTAAAAAAAAAACTCATTTACTACGATTTCCGAACGCGATGCGTCGTGCAATGTGCGTCCGATGTAATTACGCTGGAAAATTGCAGCTGCCAGTGTTGCCAACCAGAGCTAACTCAACTTTAACTCGGGAGAAAAATAGTCACGTAAACTCCCTCACTGATTGTGGACGTGACCGAACAAGGCGAACAAAACTGGATCATATACTAAGTTAAATCAATCATTGGTGACAAATCAGAATTTCTAGGAATCTTTCTCGCTATGGTCAAATTACTCTTGCTCAAATACAGAGGTAATTACGTGAAACAGGAATGAGAAAGTTGAAAGATAATTTCGTATCAATCACACCAGAAAAGTAACTGAATCAGTTGGTTAAGCGGCGCGCAATCCTGGGAAATAACAGTTAAGTGTTAGTACACTCTATCTGTACGATTATGGACAACCGCGAAAGGGGTAATAAAATATCTGAACAATAAATCACTGATTTGCGCTAGAACAGCACCTGCCACCGATTTAGCACCGCACCGAGCAGGCTTCGAGCCGGAAACTCGAACAAACGACCAGCTGAGAGCTATATCTTTTTAATCACGCTCCGTAAGGAAGTTGTCCATAGCACTTAGACAAGATCCCGATGATTGCTCAACCCCAAGGCGAGTGCAACTAATTATTCCGTCGAGGCACTACACTGATGGATGGCACACATTAGAGATAGCCATTCGGATAGATAGCGCGCAGGGCGTATAAATCTTTGGCATTTGAGGTTCTAAGGTTCCTGGATAGAACCGGTCGCGACTTCCCTGGGAGTGTATGGAGTTTGTCAATGCTCACGGAACCTGACGCTGTAAATTGCAATCTCAAACATTGTAATTAATCCTCATAATTTAACTTAGGAACGTCTCTATATCCTGTTTGAAATGAAAAAGCAGGGATCATTATAATCCAAGCAAAGAATTCACAGACGATCTAGTAACGTTATTTATCACGTTCTGGAATTTGTGAATGTCCATAATATATTACATTGTATTTGAATCAACATAGTAAACTAGCTTACCTAACCACAATTAAGTACCCAGGCACTTTAAATTTAGTTCAGTTACTAAGTTGTCGGCGTTTGATTGGCCATTTCCATTAGAGCAGCAAGAATTTTAACTCCTAAAGCACTTCACATTACAGATAACAAGGCTTCAACATTGTACACATTTGCCACATAGTTCCCTGTCTAAGTAGACATATTGACACATCTTTCCGAACTCAGACAGGGACGTGTATATTCTATTTGCGACAAAGCGACATTGATTATCTACAATACATTATCTAGGCACAATATTATTTAAGATCATCACGTTATCGCGATCGCTGAGCGCAAGCTGTGATCCGACCTTATTAGCATGCTTAATGCAACAATATCAATAACTCAGCACGATTAGCGACCTACCATAAATACGGCGCAAAGGTCATCTCCCGATGTTCTGCTGATTGCTGGGACGGCCGCCTGGAATTAACTAGGTGTTGGTTTAAGATAAATGTAATAGAGGTAATAACGAACGCTCGTAAACCAAAGTTGTGTCAGCCTTTGTTTATTGTAATCGTTTAGCAACAGCTGTGGGAGAGATAGATTTGATCAAATTTAGCCAACGACGACTCAAACAATCAAGGTATCATGTAACATCTACGAATACGTCCACCTAGGTACTTACATACTTACTGATTTCTATCTGAATGAACTCTTTAAAATATTTTTTGTGGTTACTTCTTGAGACATTTCTCGAGCTGGTCAGCTCTTATTATGAAAAGAAACACAGGTACCTTGTGGTAACATTATTCATTGGCAAAACCATTACGACTTTTGCAGGAGCAGGCCAAAGCTTTTAGTGCCAACTGTTTCACAATAGCAGAATGCAGATTTACATCGACGATTAAGTCAAATGTCCACGCTTCCAATTAACTGTTCTACGCAAAATCCGGTGATCTTTCGAAAGAAAAACTAAGCAAAAAAGATCATATTCAGCGACAGTTGTTTCTGACTGTACCATTCCATAAACAATCAGATTCCAAAATCGATTTCTAATTTTGTTTCCATACCTGTCAGATTGCATGGAATTGAATGCGTACCGAGAGTTGCCAGCACAACTATGTAGTTCGTTCTCCCTTAATTGCTATATTTCAAAGGAGTTAACCGCGGGCGACGGTCCCGGTCCCGACTGCGTAAAATTATGGTAACTGGTTTAATGAGTAATGATGTGTGTCACGCCGGATAAACATATTAACAGATGCTAGTTGGTAAGGAGTATACGATAGGAGCTACCTTTCTAGACTGAACGAATGTACTCTACGAATCTAATTTGTAATGAAAAAGTTATCTAGGATTTGAGGAATTGGGTTTTAAAGATGAAAGCCGTGAATCGTGTAAAAAATCATCATATTGTTCGCGATTTTCTCGCAGGAAGTACCGGATCACTGACGAACGTAGAAGTTTGGAAGCCAGTAGGACTTATCCCTCATACACTTACTCAAACCCCTAGTCTATTCTACCCCCTTATCACGAGGACCTCCAAGATCACTGATTACATGATCATATGGAATGCTCATATTAGTGATCACTGATCACTTGTTAGTTGATCAGAGTCCATTTTCTAATGTTACTTTATATATTTAATCATAGAAGTAGAAAATTAAGATACCTTACATGTAAACGGAGTTAGCTCCTAGTCTCCATCGAATGGCAGTTCTAATGCAGGAGGAAACTGGAAAAGATACTGCGGTGACGCTCGTTACTGTAACTATGTTTGCAGATGTCGTTAGAAATACTAGATACTTTGGATACGATTGATGTGTGATTTTGCAAGATGGATTACAGAGAAACGTGCAAGAAATGTTCTGATTCGGGAAACTTATACTTTTTTTTAGTGCCAATTGGGTGGACAAGCTCCCGCGCAACGGCTAATCAAAATAAATCTAAATAGTTACTCATTACTCAAATCATTTATTGCAAATAGGTAAAAATAATGCACTTTTACAAGTCAAACACTATTAAATCTTATATTATTATTTTTATTATCAGCCATAGTCGTCCCACTGCAAGGCAAAGGCCTCCCTCCTTTCTTTCCTCTTGGCTCACAGACTTCTGCAGCCAGTTCTTCCAGAAGACGTCCACCTCGTCCCGCCTTCTCCTTCTGGGCCTTAAATCCTATATAGGTACTAACTTACATAAAAAAGAAATTTGATGTAATAAACTAATGATGAAATGATTATGGGTTGAGTTATTAAAAAGGAAATTTCCCCTTAAAGTTGGTTTTAAAGTTAATCAAATCATATTTTACTATTGTACCTTCCTAAATCAAAGCCATTATTTATTAAAGACGTTCAAAAGCGCACGTGCTTATGAAATAAATTGTTTGAATTTGAATCATGCATGGTATATCTCTCCGTATTATTTACTAAGCCAAGAGGCCTTTACGTTTGCCAAAACATAGCAAGCAAACAGTACATGGCATTCCTAAGATAACTCTCGCGCAAGACAAGACAACATTCATAGAAACCAAGTTACAAAATAAACCATTGACCCGATTCTCAAGCCCATCCCACACGGCACATTTACATTGCATTCTACAACCTTGTAGGGATGGGACTCTGTTATCGAAAATGTAACTCCAAAATATCGACTTTCCAATATTACAAACTACTTAGATACATACACGTATTGAATATACTAGCTGGGCGGTCTTTATGGAAAATCGTAAACAATAAGCCAGCTTTAAAAAATTTGCTGAAAAATGTATTTCATTGCTGGTTTCAATTAATTTCGAGGTGTCTTGAATGCCCTATAAATCTATAATTAGATTAACATCACTTTGTTCGAATGTAATATCGTGTTATAAAATATTTTGTAGAGATTTTCTTTATAAACATATTTAATTAAACGTGATAAATATACGCTTATTTAACGGTCAGGTCTCACACATGTGTAATAGGTATATACTTTATTCCAAACGTACACGTCCTATCATCAAGGGAATAAGAAGAGTTATCGATTATATTAATCGATACTTTCGATCAAGACGTGCGTCTCTAAAACCTTGTTATATATGAACGTTACTAAGCTCCATCGTTGTTATCAGATAGATTTGCGGCTAAATCTGTGCGAGCGTGTACAGTCAATCTTTAATTTATAATTGCCTAGGGCAACAACTATAAGTAATCTCTTTATTAATCAAGCTGAGTAGGTAGGTAAAGGCACAGGACTATCATTTACAAGACTAATAATGTGGGTAGAGCTAATATCAGATTGTTTATGGTAAATCCAAAATTAATCTGAAGACTTCTTTTATTGTATTTCCGAAGACGTTGTTGATCTTGTATATTTTTTTACTGTGACCAAATATTACAAACATAAAAAGCGTGTAATTTTGTGTTTTCTCCAAAACAGGCAAGGAAGTTTTCAGTAGTACCTATCTACTGAAAATTTCCATCACTTTACTAATCTTTACTGGAACATACATTGATTGCGATTAGTCTAGACTCTAGACCACCTAACTGACTAGAGCTCATGATAAATATTTATTGTGTATCTACCAAAGTATGTAGAGAATATGCCCATGAGACCAAAGTAGCACAGAGGACTATGGAGCGGGCTATTCTAGGCATATCTCCTGCAGACCACACAGAAATCCGACGTCGTACAAAGGTTGAAGATATGGGTAAGCGGATAGCAATGCTTAAGTGGAGATGGGCAGAACACCTGGCCAGAAGCGATGACGGCAAATGGACAAAAGCAGTGACGGAATGGTGGCCGAGAGAAGAGCGCAGACTGGTAGGCAGTCCACCAGGCAGTGGATACGTCTCGTACAGGACCGAAATAAGTGATGTGAAGGAGAGGAGGCCTATGCCCAACAGTGGGTTGATATGGGCCGCGATGATGATGATAATGATGATCTATCATAAACATTTTCGTCGTCAAATTTTACTACTACATAATTAGACAGCATTGTGTATTCAAATAAAGATTCAATTAAGTATTATTTATGGATAAACCCACAATACTATATTATTATCTTCAATAATATCATAGTATCTTCATTATTGCTAAATGCCGATTAATAATAGACTGCCCTTTTGTTTACTCGTCGATAACAATACCTACGTAACTATTTTCAATTAGTATTAACGGAAAACAATAAATTATAGCGATTATACAGATATATAATTTATAATGCGATTAATTTATTTCTACTCTGCCAATTGAGCTTTAAGTTATTGACTTGGAAATTAACTTTAGAAAGTTCAAGTTGCTCACGAATTATGTTGAGAGGGTATAAATATCTAGTAATTCATTAAATTACTATTATAAGTCATAGTGCTGACGGTGGGATATAAATAGTTACCTATAGGTTCCACCTTCTTAGCTAATATTCCTTATAATTTTCTTTATTATTGTAATTCTTCTGTACTGTGTTTATTTTTGTTTCTGGTGTACAATAAAGAGTTTTCTATTCTATTCTATTCTATTCCTATCTCGTTGCTCGCATTTAACAGAAGTATCGACAAAGACAGTCTCAATAATTTCTACATGTTCTACCAATGAGATTTGAAATAATTAAAAACAATTGGCGTGAACTTATTTACTACCTTATTACTTCTATATAATTATATCTGTAGATGTGACAATCGTATCCACGCGTACCTTTCAAACCTATGTATTTGGAACTTCGATCGTTACCAGGTCAAATATCTAGCCTAAGTGGCTTGTTTCCATTGATCCAAAGCCCACTGTGTCGAAAGCAAAAAACTTTCATACATTCCATTTAATTCCCACGAAGTTATAGGCGTAGGGGACCTATCTAAACAATCGTCTTCAGATTGACGTCTTCCTTTTATTCAAACGTCACAATGCCACAAATTTCCATCAATGCGATTTCCAATAAAGGCGCACAGTCACATGACGTTGCTAAATACCACCGGCGGCACTCGGATATTCAATTTAATATCTCGGACGGTGGATTGTAGGAATGGGAGCGCCTCGGGCCGAGGCAAAGGTTAACAGTAACACGGCCGAGGCGCTCGAAACCGGGGAACAACTAACATCGTGCTGGTGTAATAGCAAAGTACCTAGTAACTGTTTGGTCCAGCAATGTTAATAATCTATTACTTACTTATAATAATACTAACTGCGCCCCGCGGTTTCACCCGCGTGGTTCCCCTTTTGTCCCACGGGAACATACTATCGGGATAAAAAGTACCCTATTACTCCATCCTGGCTATAAACTATCTGTGTTCCAAATTTCATTCGAATCCGTTCAGTAGTTTTTGCGTGAAAGAGGAACAAACATCCATCCATCCATCCATCCATTCTAACAAACTTTCGCATTTATAATATTAGTAGGATAGGATAGACCTAAGCGTTTTGTAAAGCAAAAAAAGTCTAAACCTACTTTGAAGATGGAAGTTAAAATACCCTAGAAGAAAAAGTTCAATATAATAAAAAATGCTGTTTGTCCGCTGCGGTTTTAACCGCTTTCAATGCCTACTAAATAAGTATATTATGAAAACATGTCTAGAAAAATCTTTTTTCTCCAAAAAACTTCACATAAACTGAGGATATATTGTTATGATGTTCCCTTTTATTCTCTTTGATGTTCTTATCTTAAATATCAAGGCACACCTGCAATACTCGCATGTACTTAGCATTCTGCTTACTGTACCTTATTGATTGGTATCTGTGCGGATGTAATAACTATTAACGGTAGTGATTCTGATTGGAATAAGAGATTGGAAGATCGGAAATTAAAACAATCATAATTATCATTGATGGCTTTTGACGTTTCTACATACTTAATTGGTCTATCTTAATTCGCTCCTACTTAAATCTTGTCTAAGTACTAGCTGCGCTCCACGGTTTCACGGTTTCAGTTTTCCCGCACTAACTCTACATTTTCCAGGTTAAAATCCACTATGTTACTAAAGAATCAAGATATAGACATAATAATATGCTGTCGCGGACTTTTTTTAGAACTATTTATTATTACATCATTTTTGCGTAACTTTAACCGCACACGCAACAAAAGCTCTCAAAAACATTATATTTTCCCGTTTTTGACACATTCTTCATTGATGCTCCGCGCCTTTTGGTCATAGCGTGATATTATAATTGCCGATAATCTTCCTCGATAAATGGACTATCCAACTCAAAAATAATTGTTCCATTCGAACCAGTAGCTCTTGAGATTAGCGCGTTCAACCAAACAAACAAACTCTTCAGCCTAATATATTAGTATAGATAGGTAACATTTATTCCAAAGATCTTAATTTTTTTTTTTTTTTTTTTATCTTAATTTTTTTTTTTTTCTTTTTTTTTTTTTTAATTTTGTAAGTATGCATACTGAAAATTAACTATCTACCAGAAACTTAGATGTTTTTAGGTACGTACTTACATCCCTACATGTAGGATTTTAATGGCAAAACAGCATAAACTATCCTCTTCGTAAATATTAATAAATGCTAAAATTGATACAACAACGTCGCAAACTGCACAAATACATATTTATGATGAGCATTTATTTCCTAATTCGATATGAAACTGATAAAACCGAACGACGTAAATGGAAGAAGGGAATCTACTCGCAGATATTGACCATACATTGCTGCTTTTTGCCTTTCCCGGCGACTCACGCTGAGACCCAATCCATCATTGGAACGAAAAACTACAATTGCTTACCCTTCAATTGTAAAGTGGTGGTAAAATATGGTTCTAGTTAAGAGGCGAGCACATCAGGGGGTATGAAGAAACGCTTCTTCTGACTCGAGGCTTGCCAGTATGAGAAGTTACCCGATGTAATTGGAGTTTGAAACCATCTTACGAACTTCCAAAAGAATATAGTACCAAACTATTAATTAAGTGGGTATACCTATGGCTATAATGTTTCGGTATATTATTATGCTCTTTAGATTTTAATATAACAGGAACAGACCAACGAAACAACCGTAAGTTATTATTATTTTTCTATGATCGCGTAGCTCGATTATAAAAGGCTCATGAAAGCTAAACCTTACGTACAAAGCTTTACCTGCTTTTATAAATTAAATAAATACACACCTACTTTAGAATCACCACAGATACAGTTACCAATCGGACCATGAATTTCGGGATGTGGACTTCCAGGATCATCTGCAATATTTTCAATATGTAGGCACTTTCAACGTCTTCCACTGGCAAGATCTGAACATATGCGGTGTCTGCTGCCATCGACATTCTGCCAACGGCCGACGAGTGCATTATTCAGTCAGGCTTGCGTCCGCATTATACCGTACGCTCTTTAACGCCCGCTCCTTAAGGTGCGAAGAAAAACTAACAATGTCGTACCTGTTACATGACAAATTGGAACTATTAGCCGGCGGACTGCGGGCCGCTTTTGGTCGATGGTCTAGGGTTACCGCTAGCAGCCCTATTGTATTGCCCTAGGGATATGTTATCTACACTTACTCCTGTTTTCTAGATACATACATACAGTCACGCTTTTCTCCCGTTGGGAGAACTACATCAGGCAGAGACAACATATTTCCAACTTACTTACTACAATGCCAGCGGAAAGCTTTACACCAACTAGTGACGATGTCGCGTAACTCTCTCTATGGAGAGATCGTTGTAAAACGCAGACCCACGACGTAGCGTCCGGTCATACAACCAGATGAACAATCATCGCTACGTCATGCATGATCCAACACAATAAAGGCTTTTTTCAAAAGCTTCTGTTTTCTATGATTGAGTACCTAATCAAATTTTTCTCAATAGGTAACAATATAACCTCTTGCAATCTCCAAAAGCTGCAGCCCTAGTATCTATTATGGCCAGTGTTTGTTATTCAGGTCGCGGAAAATGTCTTTTTGCCGTAAAGGAGCTGCGCAAGCGCCGAAGCAGGTTCCGCTTAGGGACACACAAGTGGCCACTGGCTACCACTACCAGTTACCAGAGTCTATTGACATATCCGCATACTCCTTTACTTGGCCCGAGTAAATAAACCTCGTATAGTACGCGAAATATTGGCATTTCTCGGAATGCAATTGTTAGAGCTGAATAGGTATTGCTGCGTGCCGGTCTTTACGGAAATTAAGCTGTAAGTAAAGTGTATGGACAACTTTATTTTTGACGTCTCAATATAAGGACCGGGTTGAATTAACAAAGGGGTCCGTGGACAGATCGAATTGAGTTGTTTAAGATTGTGAAATTCTGAGCTAAATATTTGTGAAACAGAATTGATAAAGGCAACAAAGTAATATTACAGTCTAAATATTATCTAGACTTTATTTTCTAACACTATGCCATTTTATAAGTAAATCAATTTTGGTTGATGTCATCAGTTTGGATGTGGAGATATGTAAGTTATAGGTAATATGAAATGTAGTTAGCAGCTTTATAATAGGCTTTACTGTTTAACGGAACTAATATAAGTACTTTCCCTAACTGGCAACACCACATTAACTGGTTGCGTAAAAAAATCAAGATAAAAACAAAACGCACCCAATAAAATGAAAACAAAAGAACACGCTACTGACGAACAGACCTCCAACCTCGGAATCCCAAGTGCCAAGCCCCACCTGCTGAATAGATAAAATCACGGAGCCATTTCATTAAGTCAGCACCTCGCTTCTTGAATACTACGTATCGACTGGACAAAAACATGACTCTATCTAACTTCGTATCGGCGAGAGGATCTTTAGATTTCCTAGTTTGTAGGCTTCAGAACAACAAAAGCGGTTAGACGTAGCATTCTCGCGTGCTTAAAATATCACAAGTATTTACGTCTCGGAGACTCTAAAGTTATAGCTTTCCGGTACAAAGAAGCTGACAGATAATTCCACTCCCTGCTTAGTGAATCAAAACTGATATAGGATACATAAAAGAAAGCTATATGTAAATGATGAAACAAAACGCAACGCCTTTATAATATTATGTCAATCATAAATCTATACCAATAATAAAAAGAAATGTCTGTCTATGAGTTCAAAATAAGTACCAAAATTTAAGTCAAAACTACTATAATATTATATGGGTAGGTAACTACCTAGTTAGTAATCAAGTAATCAGAAATGACTGTCTTAAGAATGTTTGTAAGGCTCCGAAATGGCTCAACGAATTTCAATGAAAATTACAAGAATTAAACCAGGGATGTTAGCTTCAATTTTTGTGTATATTTAATGTTGATACCTTCCAGGATTCAGAAGATATGAATATAAATATATCTCCAAGTTCTGCGCGAACGGAGTCGCGGGTTACAACTAGTAAGTTAATACGTTCAGCTGTTCTATTATGTTATTTCTTTTCATAAAATGAGCATTTAAAAATCACAAATACATACAGTTGGTATTTTTCTCATCTCTAAATATACGTGCTTCTTAACCTTTTCAATCTAGTCCAATAAGTGGCGCCCTTTAATGCTGACAATTTAATCGGCGTCTATTATGTAGTTGGCTACGTTACACCCCTATTAGTATAGTACTTTGTCGCATTTAATCATCTCACTTCAGCTCAAACAGTAGCTGATTACGCTGATTTTTATTATTACCACAAAGTACTTGAGTGACAGCGTAGTATCTATAGTTCATTGTGCACGCCTTAAATAAACCATTACAACTTACCATTACTTTGTCGCAGTTCGTCAGCAGAGATTAGTAAACCCAATAGGCGATAATTTACATTATTTCTTATTTCGACAAGGAGTGCTAGTGATAACGTGTGTCCATAGTTAAGTGTGTGGATAGACCATTACATGCAGATTTATGTCACTGTAACTCTGTAACGAGGCGTGGACGCCTTGAATTCCCTTATACGAACACAAGGCATTTCTGTAGGTGTGTACTTGATTGTTTGAAGGTCTCTGTGTAATGGGTATTACTACTGACTTAATTAGAATAAAGCCGTATTTGATTTCTAGTCCGTCTACAATTAAATACAAGACAGTTTTATGAGGTTAGTAACTGCGCCCCCGCTCCTTTACAGACATTCTTCCTTGTGCAACTCGGGAAAACTGCAAAAGTGCAAATACGAGTATAGGTATTCATAATATTTCGGATTGTTAAAATCAAAGTATACCGCTATCAGAATCCGTTGAGTGTTCAAAGTGTTTAAAGGATAAACATTTCAACGTACGAGCTTCCTCTTTCATTATACTAATAATAAATTATGCTCATAAGACGAACATTCAAATAAACCTTGTTGGCTAGATTTATGTAGGTATCTCTACATCGGTGTTAAAGTAATTTAAAAGTATAAAAACACGACCCTGCCAATGTATCTCATAAATTATTTATTAAAAAAATTAATTATTTATTTATCTAGGTCCACAGTTACGGAAAGGTCCTAGCTGCGGCCTGCGGCCCACGATTTTAGCCGGGTTCATCATCAGCCCATAACGTCCCACTGCTGGACACGGGTCTCCCCTCGCTTTCGTGAGGAGGGTTAGGCCATATCCACCACCCGGGTTGACTATTACGAATCGTAATATTTTGCGGGATAAAAAGCAGCCTATGTTATGTCACTTCCCAACCCATTATCTATATTTATGTAAAAAAAAGCATGTCAACCAGTTGCTCCGCTGAAAAAATGACAAACCATAAAACTCCCTGTCAAATTTATAAGCAGAATAGAAGAGAATAGTAGCTATTGCTATTCAACGTGGAAACGCAGCCTGTGTTCTTGGCACCATGCCTCATACCCTCGTTTGTTAGATTTTTAAGTTTTAGTTTTCTATTTAATTTCATTTAATTAATGTTATTTAAATTCTGAATAAAAAACGAATAGTATCCTAGTAGAGTAGATATATGTTTATCGAGTCAGGCGTTTATCTAGTTTGATTTACAATCGGTAATCGCGATTTTTATTTCATTGCTTCAATGATTTATTGATGAAGTCATAATTTTCTGCGTTCCTCGCTTATTCGCTTTTTTATTGAGACGGAGTTATGAGCCAGTAGAAACTAATGCATTGACATACAAATTATCATCCGCATAGCATAGCATAGATCGGCTTTGAAAAAATGTTCATAGACGTATAGACAGATCTGATAAATAATGGAATATTTTTTCATAATATTGACATGGCAAAGTGATTTATCTATTGCAACAAAAAATATCTTCTATGACTCTTTCCAATATAAATCATTATTATCAATAATAATCATAATGAATGGTTAATCTGAAGACCTACACACACACACATACACACACACAGCTTGCTCACACAGTTCGAACAGAAACGAACACATCGAAATATATAATTTCTTACGTATGAGCTGGGTATAAGCAACAAACATTCAAACTTTCGCATTAATAAATCAGTACCCGGACATATTATGTGAGTGCGTGCAATTATGTTGACATATCAACAACCGCCTTCGGTATTTACAAGCATAGAAAAAATACTCCTAGGCCAGTTGTAGTGACTAATGGAGACGTGTGTCCGCAAATTGACCCCCAAGAATTTATTATTTACTAGCTGCGCTCAACGGTTCCACCTGCGTAGTTCCCGTTTTGTCCCACGGGAACATACTATCGGGATAAAAAGTAGCCTATTATTCAATCCTGGATATAAACTATCTGTGTTCCAAATTTCATTCGAAACTGTTCAGTTGTTTTTGCGTGAAAGTGGAACAAATATCCATCCATCTATTCTCACAAACTTTCCCAATTATAATCTTAGTAGGATTTGTAATACTCTTCGTCGTACAAAATCCCGGTGTTTCATATTCTAAAGTTATCAAAAAATATTGGACACTCGTTGAATCACATAAGCCAAGCACTACTAGGGTGCCGATCAGGCGCCGTATAAAAAGTTCAATAAAATGTTTTACTCGAGCGCCTGGAAAATTCAGGACGGCAACCAGCATTCTTCTTCGAGTTAAACTATTCTGAGATGATCTTTAATTATTTTGATTGAAACATCGCTTTAGCCAGCTAGGTTCTTGCGGCCGCCCATGTGCCAGACGCTCTGAGTACATAAGTACATTTGCTCTACTTTCTACAGTAGGTATGAGAGAGCATCTCACACAGGGTTTTGTAGCACGGAAGCAGTAAGTTGCCGCCGACATCTTTATGGCTTCGAACCTCTTCTGGATAGCGTTCGGGGAAAGCCGTCGGCACAGTGACTGATTGCAGGATGAATAATTCACATTAAAAAACATTCGAAGACGTGCTGCAGTCGGATAAAAGGAAGAGCGTCTCGTCACGTCTTTATTGTCATTTGTCAACTTTTTTTAAAGCGTAGATGGATAATAGCATACATTTAAGGTGGACTTCCGTGATTTCACCTTTAGGGTTGCCATGCCGTGGGTTGCATCCATCAAAGGTGATCGAAAATGATGCTGAGTGTTGATAAAACAGCATAGAATAAGATGGAATCATTTTCTACCACAAGTTGAATGCTATGGTGTCTAGCAAGTTCAATGCCTACCTACTTACTGCCGCATTTAGATTATCTGAAGTCAATATATTATACTAGCCCCTAGACCGCCAATACACGTCGTAATGGCAATCCTTGACATGTATCCATACTAAAAAAAGTCAAGAATTTTTAATACAATTTGTTTTTTTTTTTTATAAATGGACAGTTTACTATGGATTTTCGTTTATAAGACCATTGATGAACATTGTTTGTATACAGTAATATAGCCATTAACTCGTCCAATCGCCAGTACTACGTCCTACCTACCGCAAGTGCGTTAAAAACAATTTAGCTCGTAATCAAACTCAAACTCAAACTCAAATCAAATCATTTATTGTAAATCCCGCGGCGCGCGCCTTTTGCATCGCTTCTCGCTACTCATTAGCAAACGCTAATGCAGAGCTACTTAAATAATCAGCTCCTTAACTCTTAGTAGATTAAAACACTAACACTTTACATAACTACGTTTTTAAATATTTGTTACCCTGGATTCTATACTTGCTGGTTTTAATGTAAACAACCACAGGAAGAGAAACATTTATGTTTTAGAAGGAGAAAATCAATAGTTTTGTCTTAGTCCCGAAGCGAAATTAGGTAACTTTCTTTGTCGCTTATTCCACATAATAACAGATAAGTAATTGGATTATTCAGGCCCTAAGCTGTTTTATGGATTGTTTTTGTGTGTTTACACGAACAGCAACAACAAACAAGAGTAGAAAATAGTTAACTACCAAACTGTTTAGTTTGGTAGTTTGATAGTTTTCTAATATAATTACTTTAATGAAATATGTTAGATTGTTTGAGATATTTAATACTAAAATATTGATTTCATTGTGGCATTTATAACAGTGTTTCCTCCACATTAACTAAATCAACGTCTACGTCAAAGTGACCTTTGTCTAAGTCGCAGGCCACTTGGTAGCTCCACTCGTCTGTTGCCAACGCCGTGTGAGTTTGTTTCTGAAACAAAATGCAATAAAAAACGGAATGAAAGAAACACAATAGAATAGTGGTTGATGGTTTTTTGTGAATGCAATAGAAAAACTATATACATACAAATATTTTAACAGCTTGTCTTGTATGAGGGTCCCAGCGCACTCGCTCGCGCACGCGGATTTTGTTAGGCGCCACAGTGCCCTCACCTGTGTCCCACTCAACCCACAGCGCGAACCCGTTCACTGGGTATTCAAGATCCTCTCCCATCTCGTTAGAATTACTGTGAAAATAAAATGCGCTTTAGTTAGCTTTATATAAGAATAGAATAGCATGATTTAATAATAATAATAATAACGCATCACTATCAGATACATAGAACCTGACCTCTAACTAGGACTCTGGAATTCAGCAATCTAGGGAATCAGGAACTACGAGGACCATGGTCCTACAAACACCCAAACTAAGAGCAAATAATTGTGGTTCACACAAATCTTTGCCCTGTGCGGGAATCGAACCTGTAACCTCTCGCTTCGCAGTCGGCTCATCACCCACTTGCGCCACGGAGACCGTCAATTATTAGCCAAGTAAATTTATTAGTCATATCTATACACTATAACTAACTACATATAACTTAGTCTATTATATTAGGGGAGTCCATATAGTATGGACTTCAAATATATGGACTCCATACCATATGCGTATAATTTTAGTAAAAAATGTAAAATAGTGTGTAAAAGTGTCTCTTCTCAACTAACCTCAGTGCAAAAGTGCCGTCTACTGCGTATTTGGGTTTCAAGTCTTCGAAATCGATTCGCAACAGTCTCTGCGGTACTCCACTGCTTTGGCAAGGATATTCCCATAAAGGCTGCGCTTCGATTTCGTCATCGCTAATTGTTCTGGAATTCTGTAAATATAATCAAAAAACTAAAAAATAATATACATTGTGAAGTAACCAAGAGTTACGGAGAATATAAGGGTGTTGCCACACTAATCGATCAATGTTCTGTCAGACGAAGCTACCATACAATCTATCGACATAGATCAATGATAGATCGATTGGTGTGATGCGATATTACAACAAAAAACAAGTGTAGAAAATATATGCTCTGATAAACGTACGAAGGGTTGCTAGTAAAATAATAATACTGAAACATACACTGACCTCCACGAGGCGATCGAAAATGGACATATCAAAGCCCTCGCAGCTACCCAAAGGCACCCTAATTTTATGGAGGTCCTGAAATTCAACAGGCATCGCCCACAACTCAAAAGCCTTAGGAATTATTGACACATCTGCCCGTAAATGTTTCTTACAATTATGCAATATATATGCTGTTCTCAAATCCTCCCATGGCAAAATAGACGAACCTAGCACAGGATCACTAACAACATTAGTTATCTCTTTCAACAAATCCTCTTTTAACTCCGGCAAGAATTCTACATTCTTAATATCATTTGCTTTGATATAATCTTGTAAGATATTTATGTTGAATTGTGATGTTTCATGAATGTAGACCTTCTTTGCTGTTTTAGCTGCGAGTAAGCCCAGCAAACTGCTTCCGTTCAAATCTAAAACAACTGAATTTGCGTTCAGTTCTTTCTTGAGCTGCTTCTGAAGACTGCTGTTTCTCATTTGATTGTTGATGTATGAAACGTGAGTCCGCGACCAAGCCATGTGCACTCCACACTCGCAGATTGGTCTTTGGTATTGTTTGATATCGGCATCTAAATAGAACCAGAGAGAATATTCGTCTTGACACGAGATGAGAGTTATCTGAGTGTCTTTTTTAAGTGCCCGTTCTTGGGGCAGGTAGTAGACAGCTTGCATCCAGTGGTCACGCCAGGGGATGGAGTCTTCAGGACGGTAAGCGGAAGGAGCTGAGCTTGGATGATTCCACCATGGTGCACAACTGAGAACTATTTTTCCTGGAATTTTTTTTTGATGAATTAGTAGGGTACATTAGAACATTACTATTTATATTTGTACATAGAAACATAACATGTCTTACATAATATTTTCTACATTTAAATATAAAAATACAATTCTTACATTTTTTTTTGAGAAGTGTTACATAAATAATTGTGAATTGTGTGGTGCAGTTAAACCATTGTGGAAGTATCTTAATTTTTACCCGACTGTGCCAGAAGTAGGGCTCTTTAAAGGATCTATCTTTGGAGTCCATAAATTTAAGAGGATATTTGCGTCTATGCTAGTCTATTCTATCTTGTGTACAAACCTTCAGTGTCCATATTGAGCTCCCACCACATAAACACTATCTGTGCTGTACCATCTTTCGAGACAGTGAACTGCTGTTTGACTGTTCGGTTCATGACTATAGGAGTCTTGCCAGACCAGTCATAGTAAAATACTGGCATCTGATCCGAGAGCTCCCGGAAACTGGAGCGGTGCAGTTGAGACAGTTGGAGGTCGTGAACAGCAGCTGAACCGGCGCAGTCCTTCATCTGAAATATTCAATTAATTCATTTTAAATACTATTACTCAAGGTAATGCTTGTGCGTAAACAATAAGGAATTATATTTTACAATCTACCTTTTGTGGAGTCTTCAATATTATGTCAAGCTGAGGCGCCTCCACATCCTCAATTTTGTTCCATTTCTGTAGAAAGGGACACTCAACCACTTGTGCGTAAATAACAGCTGAATCCGGAACCACAATGCAGTCTTTTTCTAGTAAATACTTGTGTGCGTGTGAGAATGTAGATAAAGCACCTGAAATTAATAAATTAAAATATTGAATAACAATGATCAAAAACATACCCTCACTGAGAAAATTATAGCCACACCAGCTGTGCCTCGCAGTTTCATCCTCGTAGTTCCCGTTTTGTCCCACGGGAACATATTATCGGAATAAAAAGTACCCTATTACTCAATCCTGGTTATAAACTATCTGTGTTCCAAATTTCATTTGAATCCGTTCAGTCGTTTTTGCGTGAATGAGGAACAAACATCCATCCATCCATTCTCACAAACTTTCACATTTATAATATTAGTAGGAAGTAGGATTTTTCATTACAAACTTAATAAGTACAATGGAGACTGACAAACGAAATTGGATCATTATTTTTTATGTGACCGAGTAACAAGACTAGCATCTCAACTTCAACTTCAACTTTTGGTTATGGCTTCTGCGGGGTTGCCACAATTTTGCCAGTGTCGCGTGGATAGAGTGGAAGGTACACGATGGAGATTGATCGGTGGCATTTATTCAGATGATCGGTGTTACATTCAGTTTTCCCCCCATCTGAGTTTGGCTACTTGTCTGAAACCAATAGGACAACACAAACATTCACAAGACAGCACAAAAAATACATCAATACATGAAAAATACATAACATATGTAACATCATAAAAAATTAAATAAACAAAACAAAAAAAAAAAAAAAAAAATTTACTTATTATATTACAGTTTAATTTTGTTAATTTGGATGAAATTAGTTAGAGTGTTTACAAAAGGTGTAAAAGCAAGAGTTAAAAGATTAGCAAGGTTAGTAGGACGAGAAATTTCCGCAGGTAGTGTATCATATAGGGAACAGTGTAGCCTCGAGCATTCAAAAAAGATATGATCAGCGGTTCCTTCGTCCAATCCACACTCACATAGTGAGTGGTCACGGACTCTAATTTTTGCCAGAAACACCGGAGTGCATGCATGACCCAATCGCAAGCGACAAATGACTGAGGTAGTGACTTTAGTATTATTTTTAAATTTAAAAAACCAAGGTTTTGGTGGAATTGTGGGTTGTATCTGACCGTAAAACTTGCCTTTTACCTTTTTGGAACCCTGCCAAAGAGAATTCCAGGAAGAATTCATATGAATTTGGCAAACAGAGGTGAGGTCGTGAGAATAAATTTTAAAATGCTCTGTATTGCCATGTAAAGCAGCTTGTTTGGCACAAGAATCAGCAGTTTCATTTCCTGGAATGCCTGCATGACCCGGAATCCAGGCCAAGGTTATATTTAATCCTAGATTATGACAATTGTATAGAGCTTCTTTTATTTTTAGAATAATGGGGAATCTAGATTTAGACCTAAACTGGTTTGACATAACTGCTTGGAGACAGCTTTTTGAATCAGTAAAGATAATTGATTTGTCTATCCTGTGAGCGCTGACAAATAGTATAGCTTCCAAAATAGCTACTGCTTCACCCGTAAACACCGAAGATATAGATGGGCATTTATTGCTAATGATTATTCTGTATTTTGGGATCCAAACCGCAGCTCCTACATTACTATTATTCAAAATTTTAGATGCATCGGTGAAAAGTGTGGTCCAATCTTTCCAGTTGCGGTCCACATTTTCGTAGAACAGTTTACCTGGATCGAGAGAGTCTTTATCTATGCCAAAGTTTAGTATAATTGAAGGTTGAAAGATAAGGGCGTTATAACTTACTGAGAATAGAGGATTGATTGGATACTGAATTACAGGACAAGGTAAATGAGAGTATTTAATATAACTACGTACAATGCATGGGATTTTACTGTCTGGTGTGTGTCCTTGAGACTTAATAGTGTTACAAAGTTTATCAATTTTGGGTAAAAGAGGATGGCTAGAATTTTGAATTAGTTTGAATAGGAATCGATCTGAGAGGAATTGTCTACGGAGTGGGAGAGGAGGCTCTACACATTCTACCTGCATGGCATTAATAGGCGAAGACTTCATGGCGCCAAGAATGATGCGGAGGCATTTAGACTGGATTTTCGTCAATTTTTCAAAAGCAACTTTATTGCCAGGATCCAACAAGAATGTACAATAATCCAAATGACTGCGAACAATGGCATTGTATAGTAGCTTTTGACAAAATGGATGGGAGCCCCACCAGACCCCTGATAGGGCACGGAGGATATTAATGTTTTTTTCGCATTTAGATACAACATAATTAAAATGGGGAACACCTGTTAATCTTGTGTCCAACCAAACTCCTAAAAACTTAACGGAATTTTGTTGGGGAATTATTTCACTATCAAAACATACATCAACATTAGGAATGTATCTTTTTCTTGTAAAAATTATGGTACTGCTCTTCGCAGCCGATACTGATAAGCCATGATCAACCAACCACTCACCAAGATATCTAAGGGCCAGGTTTAATTTATCCTCAGCTTCAAAAACAGATTTAGTAGGCAGGTACAAAGCCAGGTCATCAGCATACTGGAGAACATGACAGAACGGGTTAACTGAGAGCTCCAAATCAAATGTATAAAGACTGTAGAGAAGGGGACTAAGAACCGACCCTTGAGGTAGACCCTTCCAAACTGTCCTAGGGGTTAAATATGAATTTTGAGTTTTGATAAGGATAGACCTGTGCATCAAGAAACAGGAAATAAAACGTACTATCTTCACAGGGATACTTAGCTGTAACAATTTGTTTCCAAGCACTGGAAGAAGAACGTTATCATATGCACTTGCTATGTCAAGAAAGACACCAATAAGGTATTCTTTGTTTATAAAAGTTTGACGAATATCAGTGGTTAATATGCTGAGACTGTCAGAGGTGCTCATTCCCTTTCTAAAGCCGAATTGGGTCTTTGCTAGAAGGCCTTTACTCTCCACCAACCACTCTAATCTATTTTTAATAAGGAGTTCTGATATTTTAGCTAAAACACACGAAAGAGCTATGGGGCGCCTTGAATTGGGGTCAGATGGATCTTTGCCAGTCTTAAGGAGAGGGATGATAACTTGAGTATTCCAAGACTCTGGAATTTGCCCTTGGTCGTAAAAGCTATTAATTAAATGTAGTAGAAAGCGTTTAGTGTTATCTGAGGCTTTTGTAACAAAGGAATATGGGATCCCATCCAAACCAGGAGAGGAGTCCACCAGGCCATCTAGTGCAAGTTGTAGTTCCTCATATGTGAACAGAGTGTCCATATTGTCGGATGGGGCTGTAGGGACATTAAAAGATAGAGGAAGAGGGACAAAAGGGGGAGCCAGCTTGTTGGCAAAAGCTTCCAACCATGAATTAGAGTCATTTGATGTAATATTTACTGAATTATGGTAGCCTCTAAATCGTCGAATTTGTTTCCATACCAAAGCTGAAGGGGTAGAAGGGGATAGGCTTTCACAGAATTTAATCCAGCCTAGTTTTTTCTTTGATGATAATACCCTTCTACATTGTGCAGCTGTTCTTTGGTAATCTAAATAGTTATTGAGGGTCATAGTTGAGGTATAAGTGGTTTCTGCAGTATTACGTTTCTGGACTATGTTGGAACAATCAGCATCCCACCACGGGGGGGACAGTCTGTGAAATCTGTTTTTTTTTTTAGGGATATGCTCATCAGCCGAGGTTTTTATAAATTCTATAAAGTTTGAATAACAGGAGAGGGAGTTTGAAGGGTTAGGGCAAGGCATAGTTGTTATCTTATTGTCTAAAGAGGAAGAATATGAATCCCATTTTGCACCCGAGAGTCGGTATTTAAGGAGAGGGTTAGGGGGGCTAGTGGGGGGGACTCTTTGGGGAATTTTTATTAAAATGGGGAAGTGATCACTGCCATAGGAAAGGGGGAGGACTTCCCAAGTAAGAGTAGAAGAAATAGATGGGGTGCAAGCAGTAAGATCTACTGCACTCTTTGGATTCTGAGTTGGTAGAACTCTGCGAGTTGGCGATCCATCGTTTACAATGCATAAATTTAACTCATCAAAAGCTTCCAGGAGAGCAAAACCAAATGCATCGCAATTAGCTGAACCCCATGAGGTGTGGTGAGCATTAAAATCACCCATTAATATTACAGGGGGAGGGACAGAGGAAATTATCAAAAGAATATCAGGAATCAAAGTTGGTTGAGGGTGGGGAATATAAAATGATAAAAAAGTAATGTTAAAAACTCTAACAGCTACAACATTTATTTCAGAGCTGTGAGCAGGTATAGCTACCTGAGAGAAGGTTAAGCAACGCTTAACAAGTAAAGCACATCCGGCATACCCATCCTGGCGGTCGTCCCTAAGACAGGTGTACCCCGAAACTCGAAAATGAGATCCAGGAACAAACCATGTCTCAGAGACGGCCACCAGGATGGGTGAATATTTTCTAATTAAAAAGTATAATTCATGAGTCTTTGGACGAAGACTTTTGCAGTTCCATTGAATTATTGGGGACTGATCCATGATGGCTAATTAAAGATGTGAGTTGGGTGAGCATTTGTGCAACGTTGGACGGTAAATTAAGGTTTTTTTGGGAGATAATACTTATAATGATGGTCAACAATTGAACAAGAAGTTGGTCTTGGGGTTCCTCACGAGGAATAGGGGTTGACTGAGACATGTGTAGTGAGAAACCATTGGGAAGCTGAGACGCTTCAGTTGCTACTATAGCCTGATGGGCAGATCTATCAAAAGTTTGACCCAATGGTACATGGGGGCGGGGGTTGCGAGTCACTGTTTTCCTGTATGACCTTGCAGGCAGGGGTTGACTTGTGGGGGTAGGTGCCACCATGTGACTGGGGTAGGATTCGGGAGAAGTCTCCTTCACCACCTCATTAAAAGCTCTCATTTTTGGGCATTGTGTTGAGGCCTCGTGATACGAGATCCCATCCCGTGACATTATTAGTTTAATATGTTTTTGTCGATCCTGTTCGGGGCAAGACCGGTTGGTGGCAAAGTGATTGGCGGAGCAGTACAGGCAAGTAGATTCTGCTTCGGGCAGAATGCATTGATCGCCATTGTGTGGTTGAGCACAACGGTAGCAAATAGGTTTAGATCGGCATTGAGCCTTTATGTGCCCAAATCTGCAACAGGCCATACACTGGATTGTGGGAAATTGGTAGGTTTCTACGGCAAGGGAGGAGTAGTAGCTAAATATTCGCTGGGGAAGCTCTTGTCCTCTGAATGTTATCACTACTGTTTGGGTTGGCTCCCAGTTAACTGTACCATCTACCTTTACTTTTCTATTGAGTCTGCGAGCCTTCAAGACATACGAGCAGTGTCCAGGGATTTGGAGGGACTTTACAAATTGGTCCATAGACCAGTCGACAGGTACACCCCGTACTAGACCCATTCTTGTCACATTGTAAGTAGGGATAAATGCTTCGTATTTAAATTGCTTAAGCATTGGATTGTTGACGAATTTGTTTGCTCCTACAGCAGATTTGAATTCGATGGCAATTTTATTCCTACCCACTTTTTTTACTCCATCTTGGCAAATGTTATCAACATTGTGAGCAAACAAAAATTGACCGAATTTCATAGGCCTGATAATTGTCCCCGCGGTTGGATCAGCATCCACTGCAGTGACGTGTACAATAAATGGTCCGCAATCAGTTGGTTCATACGACCTGATGCCCAGGATCGTGAGTGAAGGATGCGTGAATGTAGACTGGATTGAGGCAGACGCTGATTCCTGGTTGATAATGGTTTTTTTGCCCTTTGGACCATCACCGACATTATCGACAGCATGACGCTTGTTAGTAGAACTAGTAGCCGACAACGGGGTCGACGCCATCTCCGTTTCCATCAACAAAGATGGATCCGGCGGCTCGACCGGTTCAGGGGAAATGGATTCCATTTCCCCTGCTTAACTACACAGAACACTTACCACCACCAATAATAATAATATATAAACACTCAGGGAGAAAAATTAAGTCGAAACAAGTGAAATTTCGCTGTAAATTTAACACAATCTCACTAACACGTGTACCCCCTTTCACACCGAGCACTGTTTTTTTCGACTAGCATCTCATTGACCTTATGGTAAGTGTCATGCCTGCTAATAAAAATTGCAATGCAATGCAGAACTTTGCCTTGGAAAATCTTACATAAATAAATAATAAATAATGTGTCATAATCACATACATAGATTTTGACCCCTAACTAGATTTTCTTGTATCTAAGGAACCAGGAACTATAAAGACTATTTTCCTACAAACACCCGCACTCAGAGAAAATTCTCGTTGTTCATACAAATCTTAGCCCTGTGCGGGAATCGAAACCGCAACCTCATGCATCGCTCGAACTACTTTTCATGCCGGATCACAGAAAATAATCTTAATTTATGTACCTATTTCCTAGTTCTTACCTTCACCAATCAACTCCGTGTCAAAAACCTCAGTGACGAGAATGTTTGCTTTCTCTTTCATATCGCCCTCCTCGCCCACAGTGATCTCTGTTGACCTCTTTGGAATGACTTTAATCTTGTCGGCAACACTGTTATGTGCCAGTATTTTGAGGCAGCATTCAGCCATGGGTTTGAAGGCTTCACACGCAGTTATTGTGTCAGCTCCACATTTAGCTGCCATCATCGAGAGGAGTCCGGTGCCTGTGCCTGGTGGAACAGACATTCTATAATAACAATAGAACAGAAAAGAAAGTACAGTAATACAACACAAAATAAACGAAAGGATGTACAAAAATGGATCTTGAAATGGACGGAAAAAATATATTTATATTATCTGGCTTACCAATATCCAACACATTTGCCTTCTTCCCATTTTTGTGCATTTTCTCGATAGCTAGTTGCAAAGCTCTATAATACATCTGATTTCGCTCAGTATCGTGAAGCATATCAGCGAACGCCGAGCGCGCAATCTCTTGGTGGTAGTCATAATCCTCATGGTCCACTCCAACTTCCCACTCCATACTACCAGTCAAAGGGTTCCTTTTCTGTAAGAACACCTTCGTCTTCATCTCTGCTACTTCCCTACCCATTTTGAACCTGTAAACGCCATAATTTAGATGAAATTTTACCAAAACCATAAGCCAATGATTCAGAAAAATTACACATTACCTCTTCACAGTTGTAACTGTTGTAACGAAACTGCTACAAAATCTTTGATTTAAGAATAAGCTCATTAATTTCTATTTTTGAAGGCGACAATCACAGTTTTCAGTCATTCATTATAATTCAAAACAAAACATAAATTAGTTTTGAAAACATAACCTACAATTATTTTCAAATTCAACATTTTTTACTTTTAAAAGTTTAAATGACGTTGACGTTTACTTGATAGTTGACTGAGCTCAGATAAAAATATTCCACGTGATTGATGATGACAGTGAGATGAAGTGGTGACCTTTTTATGTTTTAGCCTCACATGATTTCTGCCGTATGCCGTATTTAGCCAGAGATTGGGCAATTATTTGTATAATTAATTTTTATCTCTGTCTATGAGATAAGTAGAGAGACCGTAGCGTTGAATAGGCTTTTGCAATGCCAGACAAAACCAAAACCAGGGATATCAGGAATGTATTTTGTATCCGAATTAATTTTGTCTGCATACCATAGAGTATAGACCATAAAAGATAGCAGCTAAAACGTCATTTGGATCCTTACTGTCAGTCGATCATCTTTCATTACGACGTTTTTCTATCATGGCGGCCGCCGTCGGTAGGATTTGCGGGGCACGTCTTTTCAAAAATTTCGGGATAGTAGGACCCCAGGTACAGAAAATATGAATATAATGATAATCTATTCATCGCTATTACGATTACAAGTTATCAGAGTGCTTCCTATGTTAGTATGGTTGAGAATAGTGAAGTTGAAAACGTCACAGAAAAGTGGTGCAATTTATCAGTTTTAAGAGTTTTACGACGCCTGATTTTACCGTTTATGTAATTACGTGGTTGCTTAGATCTAATGACAAAGGAATAATGATTCTGTGTGGTCGAAAAGTATTAATGGGCGAGTGATAACCTATTTTGCATTATGTAACAATTACCTAGGAAGTACAGTAGTCCCCATGCATTGCAGGTCTGTCAGCTGTCCACCAACACTCAAGGATGGACTAAAAGTAGAAAAGTGGTAAGTTATCCCTATATTTAAATATATTTTACTCATGAAAAGAAAATTGCACCAGCCTTGACATTCAGAAGAGCAAATGAACACAGTCATATTGAAATTTTAAGAAACGTTTTTATTTAAATTTAGCGTATGACTATTAGTTGGCAATGACGATTTACCTACTGGAACAATTTAAACCTAATATCCATAAATTTTCTGTCTTATATTTTTACTTTTTAGTCACAATATTTAATTTCCCGTAAGAATTAACATGTTCTAAAGGTACTTACACTGATTCATAAATCTTCCAACTGATTTTTAAATACCTTGAGCACATTGCTATAAACTATGAAACCTTACCAAAGAAAACATGTTAAAACATGAGTAGGTAGTAGGTTATAACTATGTCAAAATCAAAGATAAGGTAGAGATGGGTTGGCATTTGGTAAGAAATACGGGAAGACAGGTAGTCTAAAGTTACTAATTGAAAAAAAGTGATTAACTTCTAGGCTACGTAGACATGAATCCAGCCAGTTAACAATTAAAATGTCTATGGTCTCTATAAATGCCGCATGAGAGAGTTCGAGACAGACCACATAACAATATCTATATAGATACCGCATCTCTATACCACATTATCAAGGTGGCAGCAAGATATTGGAATAGTTTAGGATAGGATTGCAAAAGAGGTGTGTACCTACTTGATGCATTTACTCAGCAGTGGGATCCATTTGGGATGAAATAGCTTGGTCAATGATGACGCCTCCATTTGAGATGTTGGTACTTTTTTATAGGGCAGTATTTGACCACTATCTCTCCTAGACTTGGGTATAATTAGTACAGTATCTGGGTATATAGTAGACCGCCCATTGTGACACTAATTGTTAAATTTGTTTGTTTAAGTTTGTAAATTTTCTTTGTTCGGTGAAAAGAGAAAAAAAAATAAAAAGAGTTTATCTAGCTATCTATCTATTACAGGTTAATTATTATCTAACACATGCTTTAACTAAAACAAAATTCACTGAAAATAAAATACAGGCTTCTCAAGACTGTCTAGTTTCGTAAACAACAGTACATTGCATAACTCAACTCTCAATGGCCTGTAATTATAAGAAAATGTGTAATTTTCGTATCACTGCTCTATATGGCATTATTAATAAGGAATTTATCAGTACTAAGATCATTTTTACACATGTTGAGAGTTTTTTCTTGTAAGTATTTTTGTTTTCAAAAACTTTTTATCACCACAGCTACTATCAACACTGGGAGTGGTGGGTGGAGGCGTGGGTGCTTTACTGATTGCCCTTGAACAATCCGTACAAGCGTCGGGCTCGGAGGCCCATCCTCCGCACCAACCCTGGAGCCACGATGGTTGGTTCAAGTCCCTCGACCATGGCAGGTATGAATAGTAAAAATTAATTGCAAGTCAAAAGAAAAATATGGTGATTATTGATAAATTTGACTGCACAGATATGGAAATAAGGCACAGTTTTGAACACACTACATCACAGCGGGGACCTACCCTTGGTTGCCCCGCTATTCTAAATTGTACCTTATTTCCATACTTTTAGAATAAAATGTTTTATTATACATTTTAATCCAAAGTTGTGTTTGTACTAAAACAGCTTATCTAAATGTAATCAAATCTATCCTTTATGAACATACTGAAGAACTTATCACATACCTGTACTTACCTAATAGCATACTATGTTAATTAGAACAAGAGTGTGAAACTTTTCAATATCATGTGTACCACATTTCCATGTCCCATCAAAACAATTTTTTTACTATAGAATTTATTTCCAGTTGTAATAACTTGTCTTTTTGTGCAGTATCCGGCGGGGCTACGAGGTCTACAAGCAGGTGTGCAAGGCGTGCCACTCGTTGCAGTACATTGCGTTCCGTAACCTGGTTGGCGTCTCCCACACCGAGACTGAGGCCAAGGCTGAAGCAGCTGAAGTCAGTATATAAATCTTATTTTAATATCTTCTTATCTTCTTCTTCACATTTTATAAAGAGGTAAAGTTTGCTAGTTGGTTTTTCAGGGCTAATACCTGGCAATAGTAATCGGATTAAAAAAATCTCATACAAGTATGTTCTCAATTTCTTGTTGGACATAGGTTATATTAGTACCTGACAAAGGCTGATAATGATAATTAATTTTTCATTTTATTTATTTATCAGGTGATGATCAAGGATGGTCCCGATGAGGAAGGCAACTTCTTCGAGAGGCCTGGCAAGCTCTCCGACTATTTGCCGTCGCCATACCCCAATGAAAACGCAGCTAGGGCTGCCAACAATGGTAATTTACTGCTGTCTTCAGCTAACAATAAACAAGGATTGTCTACTAATATCATAAATGCAAAACTATGTGGTTATGTATAGTAGCCATGTGCTTTTGCGTCTAAGATCCATAAGGGCTGACTGAATTTTAATAATATTTGATGTGGCATAGAGTTAATGAAAATGCAGTCAGTTTGGAACGGAATTATTTCTTTGCTCAAAGGTTTTGTGAGGTAGCTAATTATAAAATACATTACATGTTTAACACTTTCACTGCTGAGCCGATTTTCTTATCGAGACACGGGTGCGGCTCCGCACACTCCATAGTGTTTTCCCATACAACAAACACAACAGTTGTGTTTTTTCGCACTCGTAGCAAGTTATGAAAAACTCGACAGTCGTGTTTTCAGCAGTGAACGCGTTAAATTGCTAGATTTTATAAGGGTTAATAAGGCGTGCGCGACCCTGCACTTAGCGTTTGATTTAATAAACCAGGGGTATTTGTCACCAAAGAGTTGCAAATTAAACAGATAAAAATCCGCATTTTTCAAAATTAAAAGGGGGAATATTTACGCAAACGCCACTTAGGGAGGCTCTTGTACTACACTTGCCGGTTCTTATCTATTCTGGTGTTTGAGTCGCTCTTTAGGCCCATACGAATAAAGATATATTTGATTTGTTAATATTCCAGGTGCATACCCGCCGGATTTGTCATTGATCTGCTCGGGCCGCAAGGGTGGTGAGGACTATATATTCGCGCTGCTCACCGGGTACGTGGACGCCCCCGCCGGAGTGGTCCTTCGTGAGGGACAGAACTACAACCCCTACTTCCCCGGTGGCGCCATATCCATGGCACAAGTATTATACGATGAGGTCAGTATACTGCAATCTATTCACCTAATCAGCGGTCAAAGGATTTTATTTCGTACATATGCTATTATAATAAACAAATTTCATATTATTGTATTTTCAAATAGCAAACATTTGCAACAAAAATAGATAGTCTCCGTGCATTTCAGTAGTGGTGAAACACTAGCCTAAGACAAATAAAGCCAAATGAAGCATTAATATAGCTTATCGTAATGTTTTAAACACATTTCGTATTAGAACATCTGTGATCCTACATACTGCTGCAATAATATGACCACCATTACGCATAGACCCTACACATCCCATTAGTCTGGAGTCCCAGAAACCAGTAGAAGGTGTCAGGAAGTTGGTGTACTGTTTTCCGATGGGATCGTAGTATGTGGAAATATGTAATCTATGTCTATCCCACCGGGAGAAACGCGATACTGTATGTATGTTATATCGCCGTGTTAGAAGATGGAAAAGAGAGGGGATGTATTACTAGAATAACGCTACAATATTATCAACCAATATATTTTGTATGTCTTATAGTGGTTTTGAAAAAATAGCAAACTATTGACTGTATCCATTTTGCAGTCTGCTGAGTATACGGACGGCACGACGGCGACGGCATCGCAGCTAGCGAAAGACGTGTCGACGTTCCTACGCTGGTGCTCGGAGCCTGAACTGGACGACCGCAGGCTCATGACCATCAAGGCCATTGGCATGTTCAGCATGCTCGCCGCCGTCGTATACTACATGAAACGGCACAAGTGGTCCACACTCAAATCCAGAAAGCTAGCCTACAAACCCGTCTCTAAGAAATAATCAACCGCCACACAGACAGCGTAGCGTTTTAGACAAATTTTTTTCGATAGGCACAGTAACATGTTATTTGTTTAATTATTAAATTAATTTATTTTATATCTCGTCGCGTTTATTAATTTCAAAACTCAAATTGTGTTACCGTATTGTGATTTTATCTTATAGCATTTCGTCAACGAGTGTTGATGTATGACGCAGTCAAATTAACTTGCGGTTATCTAGTGAACTAATGATAGCTGTGCTTGTGATTTCGTGGATGTTAACTGTGAATCAGTGTACAGTTTAATAAATGAGTTATTGAAAATCGAAATCGATCGTCTTTTAATTTTAAATATCTGTATATTGCACTGATTCCATTTGGTTATAATTCCTCAACACTAGTTGTGAAGTCATGAAGCTTGTAGGGAATATTAGATCTAAAAATACATCAATAATAACTAATGTGACATGTGACATGGCAGAAACCGATCGACGTGCATTATTTACATCAAAGCATCAAATGCAAACGTGGGAGGAGAGTAATCGTCTGTAGTGTTCTGTGGGCGTAATGGAGCGACTTACTACAGTCCCAACTCTGCCAATGGGCAGAACCGGCAACGGCCTAGCAGCCGGGGAAGCAACAATGTATGGAATATATTGCCGGCGCCCCTGGCCCAACTAACCGGCGTGTTTTTGCTATCCAGCTCCCAGGCTGGTACCGTGTCGGCGAGTGGAAAAACGCCCAATATCTTTTATGTTGTTGCTAACTGCACATGTAGGTCTATTATAATTAATACAAGATAGATTTTGCTGGAAATAATATATAGATTGTTGTCTAACATATAAACTAATCTACAATAAGAATCATCAAATTCGGCGCACGCGTTTGGTCTCTAGATCGCCAGATAGGAACAAACATAGTTACATAGACTGATAAACACAATACCTTCCTTTGCGTTGCTCAGTCGGGTAAAAACCGATGGAATTCTTACTAGCCCCACTGGGGTTCAGTAAGGAATATGAATTTATTATCTGTATAATCTTTGTACTTAGACCCATGCTAAAAATGATATGACAGCTGTCTGTAATCAGTATCAGTAATGGCTGGCTGGTCTGTCAATGTCAAACCTGGAACATAATTAATTATTTTGATTGAGTATGTCAGCTGACATAGTCCTTTTCGCTCTGCTCTGTTTAAATTTTTTAACATTGCATATTGCATAATAATGAATGCTATAGTAGGTTTGTGCCATTTCTGTGAAGCTCACGGCCCACGGCCGATATTCTGCACATTCACCACCGACATCGAGGATCATACCACGAACTCTTCCAAATCTGCTGTTCAATGCAATGGTTGCACTTCTCTCGGCCCTGAGACGGTTCTGGTATCGAAAGACGATGATGGCACCATATTCTGCAGCAGAGAGTCCGTGCCTAGTGCAGACGTGACGGCGTTTTTACGGCAGGCGGCGATTAGAAGCATTACATGTGAGGTGGGTTCTTTCAAAGCAAGTTTTTTTAGTAACTACAGTTTAAATTATACACTTTATTATTCATCCTCAACTTCACACTAGACACTCGTCAAAATTTTGGTTTATTCTTTATTGGGTTATTCTCGGATCATCCAGCCATAAATATTTGGTACTTTTCAGGCAACTTGGAGTAAAGAAGGTGGTGTAGTATATTTCAGCGACACGCACGGCCATGTCCTCAGCTTCACATTCCAACTGCGAGACACTCGAGCAAGGGGCCTGAAGAGATGGTTCTCCATTGTAGTCCTGATGAAGGACAAAATGCTTCTACTGAACATTTCAATGTTGCTCTCGGAGCATATGCAGAAGATATCTAAAGAACTGCAACAGCTTGCTGGAGTAGTGTTTGATAACGAACAGCAGATTTGCTCACAGAGGGCGTTGAGGTTGAAGACGGGAAGGAATGACTTTGGACAGTCTAGGTCACTTATACAATTAACTGGTAAACTTTTGCTTTTGTATTTCTTGCAATAACAAAGTACCCAATGTCAATGTTTAGAAGCCTCTTGCTGATGATCAAATCTCTTCGCAGAGAAATTTGGAACTATTAACTCTGAAGCTTAGTTTAATGTGTTTAAGGTGATGAAGAAGTATACAAAAGACTCCACTCCCACTTCACTTGGATGCTCCAAGCTGGTGCTCACATATACTCTGAAACACTGTACACCAGTCAGGACCTCCTCAGCAAATTGAATCCTCAGTCCAATAAAGGGTCCATATTTGAGCCCAATGTATGTTCAGTACCGAGCGACAATGAATGCCCGCCTCTAAGGGCTCTGGAGAATCTGCTGTCAAAGGCAGTTTTCAGGGTATTGATGTATTGCACGTTGACTGGAATAAATGTAAGTGCTGCCGCTTTAACACCTTCAGCTGCTGGAAACACAACTGTGTGCAGGAAAACATGTTGTTTATTGTATGGGAAAACACTATGAAGTGTGCAGAACTGCACCCGTGGCTAGACACGACAATCGACTCAGCAGTCAGTGTTAAGGTTCCTACTAGATTGAGTAATGTCAGCAATGTGTAGGATGTTTTAAAAGAATTTAGCTGTTTTCAGATTTACGTAAAGACTGGACACAGAGACCCATCTGCCATAACAAATGGACTGGCTCGATTAGTGCCACAGACTGACAAAAATGTACTTCATATAAAGAGTAGTAATAATAATGAAGAGATCTCGTCAAGCAGCTGTGTTTTGGAAGAGATAGACAATGGCAAATTTTGCCACAAATGGTCAGGAAGCTTACCCGCTAAATGTAAGAAAACTACAGTATATCTTACGATCCTGGAGCATAACAGTATTTCAGGAATATTTAGAGTAGTTGTGACTGATCTTTTGTATACATGTTGTCTGTTATGATTTTATGAAATTAGGCACAAGAGACTGCTATTGTGCAAATCTAAGGTAGAGCAAAGCAGCTCTCCATAGACTTCATATTAGTGAATCCTATGCTTCCAATCCCCTAATCCTACTATAGTAACAGTACTGAAATAAAGAAGATACTTTTTCAAATCGTCTCACTTGTTCGTTGTTTGTAGGTCCAACACTCATGAATAGAATTGAAAATGCAATGAGCAATGACAAATTCAATGATGCAGTGCTGCACCAACATGTTATGTCTCTACAACTGGAATGGCTCGGGTATGACATTATCTTTATACACTACACTGCTTTGGAACCCTGTTGTTTATTTTTACCTAAAATTCAGTGGCATTCCATCCTCTCTAGTTACTGAAGAACGGGCCACTTACTAGTTGGCAGGTCATCCTTCACAGTTGAAGTTACTTTGGTTTTGTTTACAGATTATCAAGAAGTGTAAAAGCAGCTATAGAATCTTCAGGGCCAAAGTCTGATGCAGTTGTGAAGTTGAAACAAGTACTCGGAGTCACACGATATGATGAGCAGCTTTTAGGTTTTTGGATCTCCACCTTTTGTTGATAGTGCAATATTTTTGTAGATTAGACTTAAGAATAAATCTGTGATAATTTTGTTACTGAAATTCATTTAACTATTTTTCCTAACCACCTAAACCTGTGTAATGAAATGATAGCTCCCAAATTAATTTTAAAATAGTGTTCCGACAGGAATTATCTAAAATAATACCAACAAAATAGTTTGTAGTCCTTATATTTAAAAGATTACACGTTAGAGCGACGGCTGGGGCGTGCTTTCTCGTGTCCCTTGGAGCGCACGTACGGCTTAGTGTGAGAGCGTGGGGCACCAGGCGCAGGGCCAAAGTGCCTGACGGCTTCGCGAGCATTGCGGCGACCCTGGATCAGGACGGTCTTGCGGCCCGTGGGGGCACGCAGGGCCAGCTGATCAAATGTCAGGATTTCACCTGGAATGTTCATAGATATACATTAATGATAAGAAATAATAGGACACCAGATGCCAACTATACCTCATTCAACAGAAGGATATGAAACTATGTTTAAAAATGGAGAGTAATAGCGTTTGGAGTGGTGATAGCCAATGAACAAAAAATAGAGGCAATCAACAGATGCCGCTATAGTTTTGTAAATAAATTATTAACTTTGAATAGAAAATCATGTAGTTAACACTATCACTGCTGACCCGATATTCTTGTCTAGCCAACGGTGCAGCTAGTGTTTTACCATACAACAAGGACAACAGTTGTTTTCACTTTCATGTCAAGTTATGAAAACCACCACAGTTGTGTTTTCAGCAGTGAAAGTGTTAAGACTCAAGGGACACCATATCATCTTATTATGCCTCTTAATTTTGATTTCATACAGCAAGAAACCACAATAATCTCTAGACTTACACACACAGAAGAGAAAACCAAACATTTTACATTATGGTAAGAGACAAGACCAGAAAATATGTAAACCAGAAAGAAATTGTACATCAAATGTTATTTTTTACCATGCCATTTAAACTATTAGTTTTGCAGTTATATAAATACAAGTGATATGAACAGGTGGTATAACATTAGGTATATTCAATTCATAAGACTATTTTTGGGTCACTAAGAAGTTACATTTCAACATTTATAAATGAAATTATCATTATTTTGCATGCATTGATCAACAATGAGGAAATTAGAACAGTAACAAATCTACTCCATGTTTTTATAACCTCAAACAAACAATAGAGACCAAAATAAACAACTTACCTCCGGCAGCCAAGATGCGGGCGCGGGCCTTCTCAGTAACGTGCAGAGCAGCCACGGTCAGCTTGGGCACCGTATACAGCCTCACGTCATTGGTGATGGTACCGACGACTACGGCGATGAGGCCCTCGCGAGTGGGCTTCTTCATGTGGCGCGTCAGACGGGACAGGGAGATCGGAGGCCGGTTGATACGGCTCATGAACAACCTCCTCAAGATGATCTGGTTAAACTTGGCATTGGTACGCCTGGCCAAGTACCTGTATAGCTGTCAAACAACAACAATAGGTTAGGTCGTTCGACTTCAATGATCAATGGAACTTTTCATAAAAGAGTCGTAGATGGAATTGCTCTGGATTAAGAAGAAAATAGAACAGTATACTCACTTTTACAAGTAATCTCAGGTACACATCCTGAGACTTAACTTCAGTACGCCGGACTTTCCTGTCGTGTTTATGATTGATGTCGATACCCTGAAATATAATAAGTAACACATTTTGATTTCACTGCATTAAGTAAAAACCACTTTAAACTTTCACTGCACATAATTTTCACTAAGATATTCGTGGATTTCTTATAATTTTACACCACCGAAACTCACCATCTTGACAACCGGAAGAAAAAGAGACTATAGACAAAAAATAATGGCTGATTTGACTTTGACAATTAAAGAAATGTTGCCAGCACAATAAAATGTCAACGGAGAATAGACAAGCGTAACTTTTTATTGTAATACTAGCTCCGAACGCGGTTCCACCCATCATGTTATGCCCGTCATCCCGTAAGACCTCATTTCCCGGGATAATAGGTCTTACTTCGCTCGGGAGTAGATAAACTTTCTATCCGCTAAAGAAATTTCTAAATAGAATCCGTGTTTCTCTGTGTTATCTCCCTTAAAGTCACAAACTAATAAATGCACCTCGTTCTATTAGTATGAAAGTAGGTATAGATAAAAAAAAATGAAGAAGAAGAACCTATATAGATATAGATAAAAAGAATGCTAAAATGTTTTTAAATCAAACCTACGTATTACATTCCGTCAGTTTTGAATATCTTTGTCTCTGCATTTGAAATATTATGTCAAAGATTTGAAAACAAATGAAATCTTACATTACCACAATGTCTGTCATTGCGACAGATAAACAAGTTTCGACCGCCGTTTTTTCGAAAGGGATGGAGTTTAATACGAAACACCGAAAATTATCAAAAACTAAAAATTCCGTACGTTCTACTGCATCTACGAAGCCGCGTCTATCAAAAAAGAAAATTGTTACACGAAAACGAAAATGCGTGTGCCTCCCTGAAAATTATTCAATAGTAGAGTTCCCAGCGATATGGAACGAACTACGACAAAACGGCCAACTTTGTGATGGCAGAATCGTATGTAGGGATATGAAATCAATACGTATTCATCGGGCAATACTTTCAGCTGTAAGTCCATACTTCAAAGCTATATTTATAAATTCTTTGAAAAAGGGGGAACCAGAAGAAACTGAAGTATGTGTAGATGTTCCAAGCTTATACGTCAGTTTAATCCTAGATTACGCTTACACTGGCACTTGTAAAGTCACTGCAGAAAATGTAGAGAACTTATTACCATACGCTGATCAGTTCGACGTAGTTGGAGTTATACAACTGTGTTGTCAATTTCTCCTGCGAGAGTTGAGACCCCACAATTGTCTTGGAATTTTTAAATTCGCAAAATACTACTTCTGTGGAGACTTGGAAAAGAAAGGGAAGTCGTACATAAGGCAGAATTTTGGTAGGATTCTTAAGGAATGCAATGAATTCAAATCACTTACACACGGTGATTTAGAAGATATCCTCAGAGATGACGAGTTAAATGTTAGAAATGAAGAAGTAGTATTCCAAGCTGTGAAGACTTGGATTGAACATGATTTAGAAAACAGGAAGAAGTACATTCCGACATTACTTTCGTGCGTTCGGTTTGGACACATCAGTTATAAATATTTCAAATCAAAGATACTGCAATGGCAACCTATTGCAGATGATGAGGTAAATGGTGCCATAAGTAAAGTTTTGAACTATTTAATCTAGGTAAGTATACTCTTTAAAGTTTAAATAGTACCTGCACAATTTAAATGTTCTCAGTTATGCCAAGAAGCACTTTACCCAGCAGTAGTATTCCTTACACTTCTGGATTCAAGACCTGGCACTGAAGCTGATCTAAACGATCCCTTGTTAAGGCCTCGGATACCTTTTGAGATACTTTTTGCAGTGGGCGGATGGAGCGCTGGTAGTCCAACAAGTTTTGTTGAAACCTATGATACAAGGTATTTACTAATACAGTTACTCTATTTACGTGGCCAAACAAATAAAAAGTTGCAAAATGGTTAAGTGGATGAAGTAAACTTCTTGTAAATATTTGGATTCGCTGTATGATTGGATGGTTTACGTTTCTTCTACTTATAAACAATAAGGTAGCGCTTGGATAAATAATTGAAGATAACTAGACAGAATTTTACAATCCATTAAAATAAATATTGTTAGGCAACAGAAGCATTTTTGAAAGAAATACTACAATCGATCGATTTCATATGACAGCTGATGAGATTTTTTTTATAATTCTGGCAACATTTAGACTCCAAATCATAAAACGGCAGGAGCGCGTAATTCGAACTATCAATCAGATACCTTGAACCATCCTTCATGCCAGACCAGTAGACTACTCAGAACTTCAGAAATACTACGAACTAACTAACGTGCAACGATGTTTTTGAACATGGTCAAATTACAACTAGCTAACTTATTACTGGAGCGATCGTATTGATCTGTTTGGCAGGCTCTTAAAAATCTTTTTTTTCGTAACTTGCTAGGGCCGACCGCTGGTTCCTGTCCATTCACATGGACCTGACTCCTCGCGCGTACCACGGGCTGTGTACGCTGCACAACTTGATCTACATGATCGGCGGGTTTGACGGCAGTGACCACTTCAACACTGTGCGATGCTACGACCCCGTGGCTAACACCTGGCAGGAACGGGCGTGCATGTACCAGGCGAGGTGTTATGTCAGTGTTGTCTCTCATGGTAAGTATTGAAGATGTCGACAAGGTGGTAAATTTCTTAAGTTAGAATGGGACTTGCTTTCAAGACCCACTGTAGGGACCAAAACACTCTAAATGAAAGTATAAAGGTTTTTGGCGATGTTTTCCTTCATCGGAAGTTTATGCTCATTTTTGCGGCTAGCTGGTTTTGAATCTACGCCCTAGTACGCGCAATATGAAGACGGATGCAACTAAGAGAATATTTCCTTATTGTTCCTAGCAAAAAAAAATTATCATGAAATCGTGGTATACTAGAACTAAACTGCGGACCATGGGTGCCAGCTGATGGTAAGTGGTCACCGCCACCTTTCAACATCCGCAACGCTGGGCATTACCGGTATACTTATTAAAGGGCAGTTTTAATTTTTGTTTGATGTGGGGCATTACGCATGCTTGTGTGGCTTGGTGGCGATAATACTGCCTCGAATCCGTCGATTTATTTCTTTTTGAAGTTAAATCAATCGTTATGATCGTGGTAGATGGTCTCATCTACGCGCTGGGCGGCTACAACGGGCGCACGCGCATGGCATCAGTGGAGCGGTACTACCCCGACAAGAACCAGTGGGAGATGACGACACCGATGAACAAGCAGCGCTCCGACGCCAGCGCGGCCTCTCTTGGCGGGAAGGTAACAGTCGTAGCCTACATAGTGCATCGAATAACGCATACGACTGCGTACAAAAAGGGATACAGGAAGCTACGAGGATTTTTGTCGCCCACGAACACATCGCTCGTCTGCGCAGGCCTTTATTTAGTAAAATACGACCAAAAACACAAGACAACCCAGAAGTAGGAGCGTTCGTACAAATCGTTTGCCTATTAAATTTGGAAGGGTGTTTTTATTTAGTGGTGTATAGAGAGCGCTGATGTCGACGCGTGGTGAAGTCAGGGCCGGATTTACAGGTCTAGAGGCCCTGGGCAACAAAGAAGTGGCGGCGGCCCTAATAATGTTTTTTTTTAATAAATTGAATTAATTTCAGTCTAGTGTTTCGAGTGTAAAAAACTAATTCATAAATATTTTAAACTGCGTCGAAAACCACGAAAACGGTCTCGATTTTGACCAAATGTCCAGGGATTTTTAAATCTTTGTCCGATTTTGGCAACTGAAGTGATTCAAACTCAAATCATTTATTGTAAATAGGCAAAATATTGCACTTTTACGCGTCAAAAAAAAAAAAATCTTATACATAAGTATAGAACGATGGCAGCTCTAAGTGTCCACCCAGAACTTTGCATTGCAAAATCTTATTTTTTTATGTAGATATAAATGTCGGTTTAGAAACAGAAATAAAACCGAAATAGGAGCCAACAAGATACATAATTATTATCATTATCCCATGTCGGCCCACTGCTGAGCACGCGGGGCTCCCTTCACTTTCGTGAGGAGGGTTAGGCCATAATCAACACGGGGGCCCTGTCCGGATTGGTGGATAGCATACAATCGTACAACAACATTATATATTATTATATTGATATTAAATCACAATTTTTGCCGAAGATTGTTTTTGAGAGGACATGAGGCAAAAGTGATATCACAGACATAAAAAAAACCGCCATTCTCCTCAGATATATATCGTAGGCGGCTTCAACGGCCAAGAAGTCCTAAACTCAGCGGAAGTCTTCGATTCTGAGACCAGGCAGTGGAGCTTCATCCGGTCCATGCTCAGCCCTCGCTCCGGGGTCAGCCTGATCGCGTACCGAGACTGCTTGTACGCTTTAGGTGGATTCAATGGATACAGCCGGTTGAATACAGGTGAAGTCTTCGATGACAGTAGTCTTCTGGGGCAGTAGTCTTTAAGGGCAGCTTCTGACAGCCTAGGACTTTTGGTCACAGCTTAGGCCTGAGGTATAGTTACATAGAAAAAGAAAGAACTAAACTTTGTATTTGTATTTGAAGGAGGCGTGAGATCTTACCCACACACTTGGGTTACCTGGTTACGCTTTGTACGGCGCTAGAAATATTTATCGAAACATAAAGATGCAGCTTTGTCGTAAAGGCGTGAGATGCATTATCAGAAATTCAGAGTAACGCTGCGGTTTATCGATGGATAGCATCGCGCCTGTGGTGTGTGGTAGTGGCTTTAATGTCTTAATTTTTTCCTTCGGAGTTTGACGAATAGAACCCATAAACACTATAAGTTTTTCAAACATCTCCAATACTATATTGTCATGTGCTTATCCGCAGGTGAAAAGTTCAACCCTCAAAGAGGTGGAGATTGGCAGGAGGTCACTGAAATGTTCAGCGCTAGGAGTAACTTCGCCACGGTTTTGCTTGACGATATGATCTTCGTCATCGGAGGGTTCAACGGTACAACCACAGTTTTAATTGAAAGTAAACCATAGAACTTTGATAAATCAAAGCGTCATCAAAATAAAGGTGTTTGTGAGTCCTTTGATACTGGGAAACCTAGCCATGATCTATGTATGAGATAGTGACGCGTTAGTATCATCATTTAATTATTAAATTAATTAATAATGAAAATAATAACGCGTTGGGAATAGTCTTCTTCTTCATCAAGATAGTAAACATCGGCAGGCTCGACCACCATCCCTCACGTGGAGTGCTACGACGGCGACTCGCTGGAGTGGTATGACGCAGCCCCCATGAACCTCAACCGCTCAGCTCTCAGCGCCTGCGTGCTCGCCGGCCTGCCCAACTCGCGCTCCTTCTCCTACCTAGCCAAGGCAGTGCCAGCCGCTGGGGCGGACCAGGTCCATCACTCCTGATAGTCCATCTACAACACTGCTGGCAGAAATCACACGTTCAATCTGGCGTCATGAATTGCCAGATTGCCGGCGCGGATCTTTTGTTGTCATCATTAGCGGTCATATAACACGTATTGACGGACAAACTTGGAAAGATCCAATTAAGCCAGTTTAATTGGTGAAAGATTGAACGTGTAGTATCTGCCTAAAAGATACCACGAAATCCTTCGCTCCGTCTCCTTTCTACAGCGCGTTTTATCCCGAACTGATTACAGTAATGGTGGCCGCATTGTGATATTTTAGCTCTGTGATATTTGTATATAGAGGAATTTTGAGAATTCCATTTTATTTGTATGTCGTGAATCATGGTTAACTAGAATATTTTATTGTACAGATCACGGATCGTTTAAATTTTTATTTATTGTTTTATGTGAATTTGAGGACGGTTCTAATAAAGCGATAGTACCCTCATATTTATACAGGTTTTAGAAATTCGTTTAGCGAGGGATTTGTAAATTGTCCAGTTTTTTGGTATGTCGTATTATGATTCATTTTTATTTCATATTTTTGTGTACAGTCGCGGCCAGAGTCAATCGGAGAGGCCGCGTTTTGTATATTTTCTAGATCGCGGCGGCGTTCGTGATATTGTTATATCTGTGATATTTTTCATGTTTTTCTAATCATGAAAGAAAATTCAAAAAAATGTAAAATTATAATATTATAATTAGTTGCTCGAAAAATTTACCGTACCTGAACAATGATAATGAATATTTTGATAAATTGACAAATAAAGAAAAACCACACATATCTTTTTGTTTTATTGTAGGTACCACAGAACTTAGCTCAGAACATAAGTCCCTGAAAACATTAATTATGGAGCTATTACCCGCGAACCCTGTGTTTCAACCCATTGTTCCGTCGACGGATCGAATCACAGGGTCCACAGGTAATAGCTTGAATTATGTTTTTATTTTAAAAAGTACCCATCAGCTCTGGCAGTGAAGGTCATTGGCGAACAACATTAATATTATATTTGGCTATTATGAGTAATAGGCTAGCTAACACGACAAGAAAGTAATGTAACAATGCACAAGATGAATTGTGGAAAAGTCATAAATAAGTTTGTGTGTGCGAAACTGCGAAAACGAGAGATTAGGGAGGTAGGTACATTATAATCTCTACAGTTCTATAGTACAATCTATTCTGTGGTTCTATACTTGCTAATATAGGTAGGTACACGAGAGTCGAAGAAGAAAGCGAACACTTCAAACACTAGTTTCGAACGCCTAAACAATACACGCTGTCTGAAAGCCGCAGTTAACCGCACACGTACCAGACAAGCCTGAATCAACGTACGATCCCCATCGTGCGTATTTACTACGAAAGGAGGATGGGAATCGGGAGAAACGGGTGTGTCCGCTTCCCTCCCACGCCGCTCCCGATCGACCGCACTACAGGGGTGACTCTCGAGGCAGACGGAACTTGACGGAGGGGCCGCGGTATTTCTTACTAAAACGATAAAATTTACAATGGAACTGCTCAAAGGCAAGGTCGCTTTGGTCACGGGAGCCGCATCTGGCATCGGATTTGCCTACAGCGAAGAATTACTGAAACAAGGAGCCAAGGTTAGTACTCAAGTCACATGAAGGAAATTAGTTTCTTTCGCGTATGGCGCAGAGCTTAGTAATTCCGGGTTCAAGGTAAAATAACTGTTGAATGACGTGCCCTTAAGTGTTGTATGTAAATAAATAACGAAAGCTTTAGTCATGTGAGAATAAATTTAGTTAAGTGGTTAAAGTACCTAATGCAGTTGAGTTTTTCCGGTCGGCAGACATTTGTATTGATTTTCGCCGGCGGCGCCGTCGCCCGGTGGCGTGTTGAGTTTTCCTCTTACTTCCTTTGTGTTGTATTACTTGAATTATCACTTCTTTATAGATTCATATAATATTTTAAAGATATTACAGAAATAGGGCATTATTATTATTAAAAATTCGCAAGTTCGTCGATAACTAGATTTGTTATTTTTTAGTTAGCTGCCAAACCAATATACTAATGAAAAATAAAATCTTATAATATACTTACTACAAAATAATACTTGCGTAAATTGCGGTCTATGCATCACCTATCCTTGGAGGTCCAACTCAAGAGGAAAATTGGTCAAATACCTGCACGCACACGTAGGTATCATATCCACTGATTATATTCTAATAGCGGCCGATACATTTTTGATACGGTTCGATGGTGCATTGATAGCTTTACCGAAGAACTTTCCTTGTTTACCAGCATACACAAACTGCTCAAACAATGTTAGTGCAACAGCACCACTGCTACCTCTTTTAGCGGTTACTAAGCGTACCTACACATTTCATACTTGTACGCTATGCCGATGGAAGTGATCATGTGCCGACATCGGAAAATCAATGCGCACGGCCGGTCAGCAACGTCTTTTTCAGATATTATTTTTATTACCAGGTGTCAATCTGCGACATCGACTCCGACATCGGCGAGCCAGTGGTGGACGAGCTCGGTGCCAAATATGGCCGCAAGAACGTCATGTTCAACCGACTGGATGTCACTGACTACCCTCAGTTTGAAGGTACACATACCAGGAGGCATACCATGACCTCTTATAGCGATTCAATTAAAGACCTAAACTGAACCGCGTCGAATAATCGTGCCGTGACGTCTTATTTTTTAAGTTGCTACCATTTTCAACCTAAAATGGATTAAGGTTTAAAATGGCAGCAACCTAAATTGAGTCGCTGATAAGCCATTTTCATCCTAAACTATATCCAGTTTAGGTTGAAAATGGCAGCAACATAAAAAATAATTATGCGACGCGGCTCAGTTTAGGTCCTCAACTGAATCGCTATAAGACGTCATGGTAGGCCCCCAGATCGAGGCTAGGTAGAGTAAATAAGTAATTATCCGTTTCTAGGATTTATCTATTCTCTGTTTTTATGTAGGTATGGTTGTCCGCAATAAAAAGCATCCTATGTCCTTCCCCAGGATTCATAACATACTATCTCCATAATAAATTTAATTAGATCCGTTCAGCCATTTATCCATAAAAAGGGAGCAAACATACAGTTACTTTCGCTTATATAATATTTGTGGGATATCATATTATTATGCCATCACATTGATGATGAAATCAGCCTTTCTTATATTATGAGATCATAACTAAAAGACATCCCGTTGTAATTTGCAATTTCTAAACTTGAACCACTTACCTCGTTTGCAGATTTAAGACTGACCACTGTGACAACCCAATAATAAATTTTGTTCCACAGTTCCAATTACATAGGTTCCTAGTCTATTCAGGTAGAAGTAAAACTTAAGTTAGCATCGAGCACTCTAAAGAAATAACACGAGTTCAATAACGGCAGGAATAATAAAGTACTTATCAACGGATATTTATTTTTAACACCCATTATTTTATGGATTTAGAGCGGGACCAGTTAGGACTCACTTCCCCTAACTTGTAAATTTAGAACGATTCTTTCATTGTAACCTTGAGCGATCTAACCAAGTTGTTATAGAGATATAAATAATAGGTAACTTAGGTGTTTCTGCTATGATAAGAAACATCTTTGAAATAATAATTAATAGATAAGCAGATGTACTTATCTATAATCGATAGTTTATGCCCAACAATGCTATTTATATGGGCCCTCCTCACAATCAACAATCATGGATGATCACAGGCAAGCACAAACGTCTAGAGGCCGCAATCGTTGGTATTTGGCAAAAGTATAATATTGTATCATTTTCTAATGATTTTCAGAGGCTTTCATAGTAACCATGGATGTGTACAACCGGCTGGACATAGTGATTAACAATGCTGGCTTCATGAACGACCGCCTGTGGGAACTGGAAGTCGACGTGAATGTGGTAAGTTAAGGTCATCATAATCACTACCCATATTCGCACTGATGGCTGACCACAGCTCTCACTTTTGTTAAGGATAAGGCCCGGGGCACAGACGGGAGCCCGGGCCGGGTTGGTGGATCACATTACTTAGAAATTATCCTAGGGTATTTGTATTTGGACTACATAATTGGGTTCCTCCCGATGTTTTCCTTCACCGAAAAGCGGAGATAATTACGGACATATTAATTATGTTTGTCAAGAAACATTAGTACGTGCATGCACTGGGATTTGGACGCACTTATTTTAAAAACCTGAGAATGTGCTGAGCATGTTTGCTCAAGTTCGAACTAAGAAAAGACTGATCATAGTCAAAGTCATCACTGAACACTGAAAATGACTTACCCTCAAAGCGCTGCCTTCCAGAACGGCGTCATCCGCGGCACGCTGCTGGCGCACCGCTTCATGGGCAAGGACCGCGGCGGGCAGGGCGGCACAATCATCAACACGGCCTCCACAGGGTTTATCCGGCCGCAGGTCTCCGCGCCCATCTATACTGCTACTAACTATGCCATCGTGGGACTCACTAGGTCTTATGGAGTGAGTACCTTCGGGACAATTAGCAACAGAATTAGCTGAACATGTTCACTTTTAATTTCATATTTTATGATAAAAATATTATCTGTGCGTAAAATCATATAATAAATAATTTGAGTTTTGAGAGGAGCAGGTCTTTCGCCTGGTGGTAAGCACCACGCCTGCATTGCAGTGATACCAGAGAAGTGTAGGTATATTTTAGAATTCTTCTGCCGGAATCTTTAAAGAATCCTATAGGAGAATAATTATCATAACATTTGCAGATAGGTACTACTTACCTACTCGATTTCTATGAGATAAATTACGACTTAGTTTGATCTCAAGAAGCTCGACTAGCTTACCCTTTGTTACAATAAAATAATTACTTACTACGTACTAAAATAAAAGTTTTGTTATCCGTTTTTCGCAGGACCAATATCACGTGAACCGAACGGGAGTGCGGACCATGGCGATTTGCCCGGGGCTTACTGACACGGGCCTGGTGAAGGATATCAGCAAGCAGCTGATGTCTTCGGATTACGAGGTGGCGTGGCAACGGGATATCGCCAATAGTAAACTCCAGAGGTAAGCGTGATTCTTAGAAAAAATAATTAATTCTAGTAATGAAACTTGATAGATCTTGCAAAGTTACAAATGGAGGTCGTCGCGTCATTTAGTGGAAGGAAAGCAGTGAACGTGTTAAGACTTTGACTGCTGAGCCATTTTGCTTGTCTAGCCACGGGTGCGGCTCTGCACGCGCCATAGTGTTTTCCCATACAACAAACACAACGGTTGTGTTTTGCCGTACTCGTGGCAAGTTATGAAAAACACGACAGTTGTGTTTTCAGCAGTGAACGTGTTAACACTAAAACTAACATCCTAAAACTGCATCGAATAGGCACACGAAGGACTTACAAGTGCCGCGTACCGAAATCTTCGGGGATCATTGTCTTCCGTCATCAAAACTCAGTCATCTGCACATGCCTTAACGGAAAGGAATATGGGAGACCAATTTTTAGTAGTGGGTTGACATATATCGATTCCAGCAGACTGAATCTTGAACGCTTTGAAGTAGTGTGTATCTAATCTATATCAATGATTTCTTGTTATTGTCCCAATAGCGCGGAACACGTCGGCCGGTCACTAGTGGACGTCCTAAACAAGGGGCAGAGCGGTTCGATATGGGTGGTTGAGAACGGCCAGCCGGCCCGCGAATGGCGTGGCTAAACTCTCCCATATCACAAGGAGTGCGTCTGACGAAGTGATGACGGTATATACAATAAAAATACGCTTGTTTGTAATGCTGTGGTACGTGAAATTACATTTTTAAGGAACAATGCTACTTCGATCGTTATCTTTATACACAAGTCTGTAACATTCGCTCGGATGTAAATATTTTTTTACTACCCGTCATTGTGATTTCACGTACTATCACGACAGAATTGCCACTTTTAAGATGAGGTTTGTAACTGAATGCTAATATTTAATCTCATAGGATAATGTGTACTTTAACAATTTATTAACTATGTAATTTCTAGTACGTTCATATTGTAAGGGGAAGTAAATCTTATGATACCTGCCTACTAAAACAACCATTGATGTAGAAATGGTGGATTGGTGGAAAGGGTGTGTACATACGTTGCGTAGGAATAGACTGTGAAGAAACGGCGATTATATTTTTTAAAAATATATTTTAGTGATCAAGACCCTTACCTACTTTTACCCTGTATAAGTGAATTTACCATAATGTATACTTAGTATTTTATAAACAATTTTGTACTGCTTTCAAGACATGTTACAGATGTGAAACATTTTTGTTGTCTTTTGATAAGTTCATTACTATTATTAGATATACATAATTTACATGTTTTCTAAACTTTTCATGATATTTCTTTGTTATACATGCTATTGCCAAGTACATTGTGTACAAGCTTAAGTTTTATTTGCAATAAATTTTGAATAAAAATAAATACATGATTTTCAATAAAAAAATAAAATAACCATTTGGAAGATTTGTAGTAAATGTATATTTTCATATCAATACAATCACCAGGTACAGTTTTCGAGTTACAGATTTACAAACATTTTATTTGTCAAAAGTTTATTTTTCGTAATTTAACTTGAAAAGGACTTTACGATCATCTAATAAAATATACAATTTTTACGACAAATGATTCCAATTGAACGAGAGAAAATAAAAATGTCCTTTTCAGAACTCGTACATCTAAAAATTTAATATAATGTGAGAATATATCGGATCACTAAGCGTCTAATCGCACTGGCAGTGTCCAAACCGACGCAGACTGATCCGTTAACATTAACATCACGGTCGATAGTGGCACCGCCCTCGGACCGCGCCAGCAGTCCTACTATCACATTTTATTTACTATAATTAACAATAAAACGACAGTCATTAGAACACTTCCAAGTCATTCACGTTACAAACTCACGAGTCGGGCGCATGCATTTGAGGAGCCTCTAGTAAACCCAGGCAGCGAAACAAGTTCGCCAACACGTATACAATTCACTGAAGTGTTAGGTGTCTCTAACACTGTAGGACTGCTTTAAGACCGTCTTTAGTCATTGCCAAGTAAATAAAAATGGAAGTGCAATGACCCTTTGGAAACAATAAAACACCTCAATATTAATCTAACATTCGTTACATCTTTCAATAGGCACATATGCGCATAACAGGTGAGAAGCTTTAGGAAAATATATTTCATTGGGCATGACATAAATAAAGATTCAATTATACTTTGCAACTCTTACATCACCTCGAGCAATTTACAACAGAGGCATTCTTTACACGGCTTACTATTTCACCTAGACACTGACATCTAATATTTAATTAAAGCCTAATATCGTTCAGTTTTCGGTCGACGTTGTGACATTATACAATTTATTCAGTAGATGCCAATGCCAGCCCAATCGCGAGCGAGCTCACTCACTTATTTCATAATTACAGTACACTACCTGAAGCGGAGACCGCCGGACGAAGACTTTGTTCTGCCGCACGCTTACGGGAATTTCCTTCTTTCACCTTCCATTTACTGGATACAACACTATCACACCAAAACTATGTCCTTCTGCTTGATTCCACTCCACAATATAACTTCCCGATAAGACTGAATAATTGATTACATATATGAAACACATTTGCAATCAACAACATACACTTTTCCGTTACTTTTCCATTTGTGATTAGTCCACGCGATAATAAATTAAGATTCAGTGTATTCTCCGCGTCGGGCGACATCTACTTAGCTGAAAACAAAAAAAAGGACAAAATTAGTTTCTTCATAAATAAGAGTCAATATAGGTTCTGCATTATTCTGTACTACTCTGTAGGTGAAAAATTTCGACATGTGTAAAAGATTTTAAACACGACTGTACAGCCGATTTTCTTGTCTAGCCACGGGTACGGATCTGCACACACCATTGTGTTTTCCCAAGCAGGTAACACGAGTTACATGTTTTGCCCATACTCGCGGAAAGTTACGAAATACGCCACAGCCGTGTTTTCAGCAGTGAATGTGTTAATGAGCAAATTTTTCACCTGTTGGTAAGCGCCATGCTCGCTTTTCGCTGCTATTTAAATAGCCTGCACTGTCATTATTTCTGAGTAAACTGGGGCTAATGGGCTGTGCTCTCCACTATTGGTTTACTACCAACATTTGGAGATTGTGAGCCCGCTAATTATAATGCTAAGAGATTGCAATTTTTATCCCTAGCTACAAGCTTATTTCAGGTGGAGTTAAAACCCGCATTGAAATGAACATGAACTTTTCTATTTGTATTCATACTTGTGCATGGAAACACACAGTTAATAGTTAATCCATCAATATTACACAAACACAAGTTGCGAAATGTATATTTAAAAACGTCACATTTTCAGTTTCCACCCAACAAACATTAGTGGTGTGTTACGTGTTGGGTACTCGGGTATAAGTTAGGTAGTGTTACGTACACACCTGCAGCGGTGGCCGGCTGCGGCTGGCTGGGCCCGGGCACGGCGTTGCGCGGCTGGTTGATGCGCTGCGAGTTGAGGTTGTTGTTGTTCATGTTGTTGGGCCTGCCGCGTCCGCCGCGCATCGGCCGCCAGCTTGGGAAGTACGACATTCTGGAAATTAATAAAACAGCCTCAGTGAGTGATCGAGCCGATTGCCAAGTATGATGAAACTGGTTTAAATCCCGCACGGGCTAAATATTTTAGTGGTAATTTCTAATAATGGTAATAATAAGTCTAGGTAGGGGTCAGGATCTATGCACGTATATTACGATCATGTGAACACAATAATATCACATAAAAGTATTGGATATATCAGTGTCTAAATAATAATAAAAAAAACTTACCACAAACAAAACTAATAAGAGGCAAGAAGCTTTAAATTTCTAATTTAGCAACATGAAATGCAGTCATACGCATTGCAATAGAATTAGAAATGGCCGACCGAAAGCATAATATAATATTCTACTATAATATTTAACTTGCTAATACAGAGAAGACGAAAAAACTTGGTAACTCACGGCTGGTGATGAGGATTGTGGCGCCAGTTGCCACGGCCACGCCAGTTGCCACGGCGCGCGGATGCCACGCCGAACGTCTCTGAGTTGAGTTTGCGCTCCGTCCGCCAGTCCGTGCGCTGGCTACGCCCCTTCGACCTGAAGGAATAGTCGCACGATGAACGAAACGTGCTGAGGCCTCCTCGTGTAGACAAGGGCGGCAGAGGCCTCGCACGTGTAGACGACGGTTGTGGAATACGGCACGTGTAGACAGGGCGGGGAGAATTTAATGATGCAGACTTTAAAAAGGAATACTGAATTAGAACTAAATCATGTTTTATGGAAAAGGATAGAATATTCTTCTCTTTTTTTTATAATGAAAAATAGTATTTTTTTAATAGTGTCGTATTGAAGAGCAATCCTTTTTAAAGTCGGCGAAATATGTAAATGGTCGCCGTTAGTAAACTTCACTCTCCACGCGTGCCGAAACCAGAAACTAAGAAGTAAATATTTACGATAAATAGAACATAGTTGGTAATAGGTAAATTGACCCTCAAATTATTAAAGAATTGTGGGTACAAATATAAGCCCATTCCAAAGAGAATTGTTATGAATGATTTATATCATGAGAATACTAGAAGCCTATCTTTCATAAAAAAAAAATATGTACGAAAAAAGGTAAAGGGTGTTGTTACCACACCAATCGATCGATTGCTATTTTGTGAGCTCCTCCATTTATATGGGTCATGGGACGAAAGGGTCGTGGGACGAAAAACTAAAAAATCCATGTCTAGTCTACATGATAGCGAATTTACTCGTACTTTAATTCTCACATAAAAATGAGTTGAAAGAATACCTTCAATTTACAAACAATTATGCTAACCCGTCGCGCGTCTCACATGTGTGGACTCTTTTGTTTTCTTCGCGCGAAAGGGAACTTGGTATCTCATTTATGGTATAACAGTATCAAAAGTGTTAGATTGTCCCTCCTTCTCATATTAACTTATTTTTTAAGAAAAACCATTCCAAAACAATGCACAAAATAATTAATATATAATTGAAAAAAGCAACAATATTGAGACGATCAATTCACAATTTCCAAACAATTTGATTATAGTCCGCGCTTAAGTGATGTCACCGTCTGTATTATCAACGGATATTAGTTAAAACTATTTTCAGAAACAACAAAACATTTTGCAATATTTGTAAAGAAATGATAACATACTCACATACGTATCATTCCTTTAATTTGAATTTACCCGCGCTCATTCAAGAGAATGACCGATTGGACAGACAACATGAAAGTTACAATAAATGACAGACTGAAGTGAATAAGACAATGACACTAGCATGTCTTATTATTATGACAGCAATGCGCGCGTCATTGGGATTTGAAGGTTAGCAAGAAAACCGAAAACTTGTTAAATAAAATACCTGAAGAATATTTGTAAAGGAGACGATATTCGTGAATTTAAAAGCTTTGAATGTTGTTTCTTTAATTACAGAAACGCAGTTGAGTTTTTTTACGGAAGTCGGACCTTACATAAGATATCTTATATATTTTTGAACATTATCATAGGAATGTTTGGTTTTAAAACAAAAATTTGTTGATAAACCTAAATATTACATTAGGCGGGAAAATGCGGTCATAAAATAGTCCCAGACAATTTGCAAAGTAAAATTCGTCATTGATATGATAAGACTCCTTTGTCTAATTCGCCAGCAAGCGAAATACTATATCTATAGGCGGTGACTACCACTTGCACGCTAACTATATTAGCACTAAGGCTCCAATAAGTTTATTTAGCAACCCTTATTAATCAACTAGAAGGACTCACCTCTCGACCGCGTCGCAGGAGATGCTATCGAAGAAGCTCTTCGTCTTGTCGTACGGTGTGATCTCATCGTCGTTTATAAATGAGTTTGTTAATGTTAACTTGCCGTGCCCCACTGTTGGGAGTCTTGCGCTATTGTGGACAGTCGAAAAAAGTGTCAAGAACGTCCCGCCATCCTGCTGTCTACAACGACAGTAAGTAAGAATAATTATCAATGAGTTAATGTTTGCTGTTGACTCACCTCTCGATTGCCTCGCATGAGATGTTGTCGAAGAAACTCTTCTTCTTGTCGTATCCAGTGTAGCCATCGTCGTCTACCTCGGGCTCTCCGGCGCCCGTCTCGTTCCCGGAGTCGTCCTTTTTGTCCACCTCGCCCTGGACCGCCACGACCACGGCGACGTCCTGGCGACGTGACACGGCAAAATTATCAATGATATTCAAAATAAGTGTGATAGAATAATGTTTTTTTGTATAATGAATGGATAAATGAAGATGGTAACTATTAAATAGAAAAAAAAAAAACTGCATGTAAAAATATATTTAGAGCAAAATTTACAAACTATTGCAAACTGTGCTTGTATAACTACAAGCAACTAGGCACATAAGTACAATGCAATCAGTAATAAAACATAAAAAGAGCGTGAACCAATTGGTGATATCATAGATTCATTTTTATTTCAGAGTAGAAATAGCTTTATTAAAACTCAAAAATGGTGAAGAAGGTAGGTAACCTATTTCCAAAAAAACTCATTCAGTCAATAAAAGAACATAAATTAATAATGTTCTAAGGACGTAAAGCGTGATATATTTTGTGTCATACCTCCGGTTTAATAGGCTCATCGGTAATCTTAGTCTTCGCCAGTTGGCTGCGGAGCTCTTCAAACTCGGTATTGGCCTGCTCGAAGTCATAGTCGTTCTCAAACTTGAGGGTGTTCTTGTTTCTCGGCACGAAGCCACGGCCGCGCCCGCGGGCCCGGCCTCGCCAGCCGCCGCGGTTGTAGTTCTGACCCGTATTGTTGATGTTGTAGTTTTGTCCTGTGGAAATCGAAAATGTTTGAAACTTTTAATTTGTATCAGTCCTAACATTAGGATACTTGTAAACTTGTAGATCTTGAAAACACGTCATCACACTAATTAATGCGTCACGATCACGAATGTAAATCATGACTTGACATTTTGGGATATACTGAGCATTTCTGCCTGCTAACATAGCTACCAAGTTATTTAGTTCCTAATGAAAATGTTACTTTAAATGAAATTTAGCAATTAGTGTCACAATGGGCATAGAGATCATCAGCTTGACTTTCAAGTTTTGACCAAAAAAATTCATGAGATTCATATTTTTGTTTATTTTAGGACATGATACAAGCAATGCCTTTCATACATACTCACAGTTCATTGAAACATGTTAATTTTTGTATATCAAATGATAAAAAAAATCCTAATTAGATTTATTTAAAGTTCATGCATACATGATTATTTTAATAAGTTTCTTCAATTTTGCAACAATATAAGAAGAGTAGAGAAGCATGTTCATACAAAGCAAAAAGCCAGAATAGTGACTTACAATAAGTAAAAAGAAAGTAGAGGTGAAAGTGTAACTTCATAAGTGACAGCCTAATGGGACTGAATGCTTTGTTAGTGATAAGTAATTATTGTTGGTCAATTTGTTACAGTGACATACATGTATACGTTACATGAATCATCTGAGATATTTTGAGCACTGGCAGACTTATATGAGCAACCTTATCATATTTCTCTGGAATATTATATTGTTACCAACACTGTCACAACTAAACGAATATAGGTACAGCTTGATAGATGCGCCAATATCGCCTGTCTCTAACTATTCTCTCCAATGTATGAGAATATAACAAACTATTTGAAATTGGGTATGGACTGGTGTTTAACTTTCTTTTTGCGTTTGTAAATAAAGCGTAACAGTGACGTTGCAGCGCCCGCTGATATGAACGATATTTTAATAGGATTTCGTTCCCAGTTCGGAATTGAGGTGCTAATTTTGATTGTGGTAACCTTTAATCTTTTTGAATTTCTAACTGGATCACAAGAAAACCAGATACCTAAGGGCCGATTCTCCAATTAATGAGCCTTAGGGCCTCACTTTGGTCGTTTTTAGTGTCATGTAGTGTTTATGAATATGTTTGCTACACACAACATACAGCAAGAAAATAAAACCGGCTTAATAACAGCACAACCTAATAAATCTTCCTTACTTACACTGCTGCTAAAAGCAGTGGCTAAGTAAAATCAGGTAAAGCTTACCAGGTTGGTGATGATGATGCGGCTGTGCTTGCAGCTGCATGGTCTGGCTCTGGCTCTGGCCAGGCTGGTGCTGATGCTGAGTATGGTGACCGTGCTGCGCGTGTTGGCCTTGTTGCGCATGTTGACCATGCTGAGCTTGTTGACCGTGCTGTGGGTGTTGACCGTGCTGTTGGTGTTGACCTTGCTGTGGGTGTTGGCCATGTTGCGGGTGCTGAGGCGCACCCCCGCTGGGGTACCGCTGTCGGTTCCGCGAGTTGGCGCGCTGTGTGCGCTGCTGCTGCGGCGGCTGCTTGGGCTGGTTCGACGCGCCCGTGCTGCCGCGCCGGCCGTCTCGCTGCTGGCCTGAGCCGCTCGCTACATTGCCCACCTGACAGGATAAATTACGTACTGTTGTCAGTTGCGAGCCAGTTGAGAGAGCGAACTTCACAGCTTCATAATAATACTTGTGATCTTTGAAGCCCAAATGGTATACGGATAAGAACCATTATACACACAATAATAATAATTATATAAAGGACTTTGAACTTTTCCCGAGATTGGCACGGGACAATGGCGACTATACTTTTATCGAAAATCACAGCTTTCAGACCTGAGTTAATGGAATTCTATAAATCATTCCGTAAGTGTACTGATAGAAAACTATTTGCTTACTTGAGTTCCTTGGTCAGCAGTTGGGCTTTTCCTATGCGAGCCAACGGCGGGGGTGTTAGACCTTGACGCGTTCTGCTGTGATCCTCCTCCGATGAGGTCGAGCATTGAGCCTGAAGTATACAGAATTTGATTACTATACCACATCCTCTATAATTATTAGATGATAATGAGTGTAAATTGATGACTGAATGTAAAATATGCAAATAAATTGAAGCATAAGCTTAGTTTTTTTTTTACTGTGGCATTTTAAAATTATGGTGTGCCAACAATGACAAATAAAGAAAATTTTACCAGCAAAGTCCATTCAAATGTAGTATTTATCTTGTTTACTTACGGTCATAGTCATAGCTGGGTCAACTTATAGTGTAGGCCTACAAATTTTTGAACCAAGCCTGTGTAGGAAAATTTATAACAAACAACTTTCGAATTTTCTTTTTATTCATTTGAAACTAGGATCTGACTGTTATCTGAACCGTAAGAAACTTTAATGATTTTGATAGTTTTAAGATAAGAAAATATGCATGAAGTACTCATTTACGTAATTTATTATGCACATTGCTCTATCTTATTACAATACTATGAAAATAATTTGTACCGTGATGTTTCTAAGGCAAAGTAGTTTGTTTGATATGACTGGATGCAGGAACTACCTACTTCTTTTGTAATGAGTTTCAAGTGCCAGGTGTGATATGATGTGATGATGAACTACATTCAACATTCAAAAGCAAAGCATGAATAACCATAGATTCTTATAGTCTAAATATATAATTTAAATGTATTTTACTTATCATTATAATACTTAGATAAATCAAAAATCGTTCCAGCAAGCAACAGACCAAGGAATGTATGCAAATTGCGATTTTTCAAAACTTTGTTAATAAAAAATATTGTAAAGTCATGCATTGTTTAATGTGTTAGTTTTTGGTAGGTAATCAAAATTTTTAACCACACCAAAACATTATTTTTAGAAACAAAACTTTATTAACATTGAAATATAACATTCTAACAGGTATATGAATTTCCAATATGAATCTAATAAAATTATAAATGACTTTCAACTAAGATTTATGTTAATTTTATTTAGGTTAGGTATTTGTTATTTTGATATCAGATAATGGGTAGTAATATATTTGGAACAAGTGAGTCATAATAATAAAACTGAAGTAAATAAATACAAAAAGAATATAAGAATAATGATAGTAGGCGTAAGGAAACATAATATGAAATTACCATACTACAGGAATATTGCATGCAAACAACCAAAACCAGGTTATAGCATTACAGAGGCATTTTCAGATACATTATTTTTATCTAGATTTTATGTAAATGATACAAATCTGATTCAGATTTCAAAGTTGACTGAACTGCAAGTATCTGATTATGACTCAGCAAAAATCGCAAAGTAGCATGTTGAAGCTGAAGCTAAAATATCCACTGAAAAAAAACCTTGGTCTTTCACTTGGTTGGAGTGGTGAGCCACTCCCGAGCCAATGGGGCCTGCCGAGGGTGGCTGGGGAGCCAGGTCCACAGGGATTTGCGGAGACAACTCACTGGTCTTGCCGAGCTGTGCATGCACACTGCCAGGGAAGCCCGCCATGGGGTGGTACTGCGGGTAAGGCGCTTGCCCAACCACTGGGTGGCTGAACTGCGCCGTGTACTGGCCTGGAGCACTCCCCGCGCCCAGGGTTGGCGGCACCGACATCTGCATGATTGCAGGGTCGTTGGGCAGTGAGGGTACATTGTTGAGCACTCGGATGTCCTTGATATCAGAACCACGGAACAGGATGTAGTCATACACTTGACTCTGAGGTGCCACTGGGTACTGCGTCTCGCGATCCTCCGTGCCGAATGATCGCACTGTATAAAACAATATAAAGATTTTATTGGAGTGAAAGTGGGTTGTGTAAAAATTAGTCTTAATGTTGTCCATATGCTGCTAGTAATTGTATTCCCGGGGTTTGTGTGGAAATGCAATGAATTCTTGTCCAATAAGAATGAAAAAAAAAGTTTGAAAACTACCCCCACATATGATTTTTAGGCAAACTTCCACATAAAGCCACGCATGAAGAAATCTGAGCAACCGAGCGCTTTGAAGGAAGTAAGTTTCAGCTGTATTCAGTGAATAAACACAGCATCAACGTCATCAATGTGAACCCGCGGCCACAGGCCCAACTTCTGTTTTCACTCTGAGGGTAGGACAAAAACAATGTGCCTCTTCTATTACTTAGCATAAAAAGGCAAAATTAAGAGCAAAAACGTACAGTAGCATTATTTGACGCTTTTTCTCAAACAATAAACAAATCAGTTTGAACTAAAGGAGGGAAAAATAGAGAAACTCTTCGGACGAGTTAACAGCAAATTGCCAAGAAAAGTGTTTATGGCGAGAGGAAATACGAGCTAAAAACATGATATACACTTAAAATTTAAAGGAAAAAGAGAGAATAACAGTATCCATTTGTCAACTTACCGCTAGCCAAAGCGATGGTACATTCCTGAGGATCAACCGTAAAAAGTCGGCCTTCGTAACGTATGTCAGCTTTCGATATTAGGCTTATCTTGGAGCCTAATTCAGGCATTCCAGTACTCATAATGTCACTTTAAAAATAACTCTCCGATGACAAAGATTTTTTACGATAACGTCGACCGCAAAATTTCAGCCACCGAATAGAATGACTGACACGAAGTTGGCAGCAAGCGCGGCGTTTACAAACAGCTGTGAGGAGAGAGGGAAGTTTAAATTCGAAGTTCGTGAATGAACCTTTCTACTAACTTATAGCGATATAAATGCTTACAAATATGGTTGAAATTGATAAATTAAATATTGTTTTTGTATCAGTACTTAATTTTTGAGTGAGACCAACTTGAAAATTATTTACAACACAAACAATTATTATTATTATAATGAAATTTCATGACTTATGCCAAAAATAGGTGGCGCTAGTAGCAAAAAAATAATTTGACAATTACAAATGGCTAGCTTCAAGGTAGTTCTATGTTTTGCTAGTCTATTGTTTTTATAAATTTAGTTGTAAGTTGAGAATGGCAGTTATTAAATATTTGAAATCAATCGATTGTAATCTATCTGCGCCTGCGGTCCAATATTCATAGATCTGATATATCATCTGTGGGCACGAGACTACGAGCGCGTTCATGATTGGCTAGCGGAACAGATCTGGATCTATCATTGGTCTTTAGTCGTGTCAAAATTGCCTGTTATTGTCAAAAATGCCAAAATCAAAAAAACAAATTGGTAAATCCGTTACCTTGTTTTAGAGTGGAAGTTATGAAATGGTATTTCAAATTTTGTGAATAAAACAGTCCTCTAAGTGTTTTCCTACTATTTCCTAGTGTAGCTATGAGCTAAAACTTTTGGCTGACAAAAGAATAGTCACATATGTTTCATGATGAGAGAGAGTCCTATCACTTCTACTCCTGGTCCTGGACCGACGCGAATAAGTATTGGCGGGAGCAGCAAAAGTTCCATCAAGAGGCGGAGTCTTATACCTCAAATACGGAAGACTCTCACTGGAGAAGAGGTAAACAGTGTAGTTCTTATATTACTTACTTATATATAGACGAGCAGCATATATGTTGAAATGTCTACATTACACAAGCTTTACCACGTATACCACAAGCTCTTACGTCGTAATTCCTCTATGGAGTGACTTCATGTATTGCGCCTCACCGTTCTTGAGCAAATCCCCTTTTAATTGAGGTCATAAAAATGGTTGACCCATCAATACAACTTTTCAGGCATCCAATGGGCAGGCATACAACAACTATCTTATCATTTTGAATATTGTCTTTCAGGATCGCAATGATGATGATGCAGAGAGGTCCTCTCTACTGGCCTCGGAGAAAGCAGTGGCAACAACCACTCCAGCCTCACCGCGATCCAGCCGTGACACCGTCACATCATCACCACAGAAAGAGCATTTTCAGGGATGTCTCAAGCTCTATGCTGAAAATGTTAGTGTTGAAGTTTACTTTGCATACCTTTTTTGCGATTGGAGTGGTTCCCCTGCGCTGTGGTGTTGTGTACGAATCCCCCGTCAGCGTCGACCCAATTAATTTCAACTTCTTTATGAAGTAGAATGTGGTCTTAACACTGCTGAGCCGATTTTTTTGTCTAGCCACATGTATGGCTCTGCACACTCCATAGTGTTTTCCAGTACAACAAACAACAGTTTTGTTTTCCGGCACTCGCTGCAAATTATGAAAAACACGTCATTTGTGGTTTCAGCACTGAACGTGATAATTATTTATTTGTTCATACAATTTATATTCTTGTAAAAACAGTAACTCACCACAGCTTAAACTTATTTCTCAGAAAATTACAAAAAACAATGCATGGAACCTCCAACTGATTGACTTCATGACAACCATGATGCGGAAACATGACACTCGGATGGAGAACCTACAGACTGCCTCGACTGTGATAGATGCCTCCGCTCGAATTTATTCCTTCAGGGTGGATGCTGTGCATCATGATGTGCTGAAGATGTCTGGTGGGCTAGTAAAAGTTGCTCAGGTAATACAGCTGACAGCTAGATATGTTAACACTTTCACTGCTGAGCCGATTTGCTTGTCTAGCCACGGGTGCTGCTCTGCACACTCCATAGTGTTTTCCCATACAACAACCTACAGTTGTGTTTTCCCGCACTCGTGGCAAGTTATGAAAACCATGACAGTTGTGTTTTCAGCAGTGAATGTTTTTTTTTGTAATGATGCATCTTATCATTAAAATTACGATCTAGCCTGAAAGACTAATGAGTAATTTGCGTTTAACATAAATTGCTAAGTAGAGTTATTGCTAAGATTGTGTCCATTAACACATTTCTTACTGTCTGTATTAAGGTGAAGGCACTTTGTTAATGTGTTCTTTACTAGTAGATTTAACCAAACTACACTTCACTGTCACATCACTACACTAACTAGAAAGGTTTTTTCCTTTTTAGTCTTCTCACTATATTAATGTTGTTGAGGAGCTGGATAGCCTCGACGTAGCAGTGAATGTGTTAGTAAATTTGCCTACTCTGATATAATAAATTTAAATCATAATTATGTACCGCCAAATTATTCCCTTGATGTCCATCTTCATCACAATTCTTATCAGCCTATTGCAGAGCATGAGTGGCACGGGTCTCGTCACACATTTGTGAGGATTACTGTGTTTGTGTTCACTATATTTGTTCTCTTATTACTAAGAAAATGTAGAAATATATAGTTTTTATTCCGCTTAAGTTGTCAGATGAATGTATGATAGGACTTTGTTGGATGACTAACCCCTATAACGCCTGATCCTATTAACTATCTCTTATTACAAGTCGAAAAGAGGCCAAAAAGACGACAACGACCCAGAAGACAATGACCTCATGGACAACGATGCTCCAGCACAAATTAAGAAGAAGAAAAAGCGCACGCGAGGCGCCATTGCGCCCAATCCCGAGGTCTTCAATGGAGACTTTGACGCTAACGATCGTATAGGTCAGTAAGCTCAGAGATGACAATGTTACTTGCCGGCTCTTCCCGATTGGTAGAGTCAGTTAAATGTCACGAGTGCCCTGTTAGGGCCTACGCTTGTGAATAAAGATTTTTGTGTTTGAAATATAAATTAAAATTTTTGAAATGAAGAATACTCAATTCAATTTCATGTCCTCCATGTCGTATATTGGTGATATGCCTTCTTCAAAGTGTAAGGTTGTGGGTTCAATTCCCACTCGCACAAGGAAATTATTTGCTTGAACCACAGGTATAATCTGAGTAAGTGCTTTTTTATTTTACTGACTGACGAGATGAGCAAGTAGTTCACCTTATGGCAAGCTATACGCTCGCCCATGACAGTTACAGTGCCACCAAGATCTTTGCATTGTATAATCCTGTGTCGCTTGCACTGTGCTCGTCACCCTGAGACATGGGCTCTAAAGTCTCATATACCCAGTAATTTAGCTGGCAACAGTGCCCTTCAAACCGGAACACGTGCTGAACCTTGCCATGAGCGTGGTCCCCTTAACTCTTGATTGCCTCGATACAGGGAGGGAATCTTAGCAGTATCTAACATATGAATAGTATAATGAAGCATGACAAAAAAATTTTTGTTTTATGTTTTATAGAAAAAACTTTTTACACAACATATAGATAGAAAGTATTAGGAAACTAATCAAATTAATATTTGTTCCTAGACCCATTCTTCGAAAGACTTGCGGCGACGACCGGCGACGTCACTTCTTCTAACAGAGCTTTTAACGCCTCTCTGCCTATAAATGACAAAACGCTGGCGTTGATTCTAAGGTAAATACTGTCTTGTAACAGTGTTTGTACTTAAACTAATATTGCAGGTTTTATTGACGTTGTCCTGTCCATGTGTACATTATGCACACACAAACATGAAGTTTTATATTACATTTACACTAGCTGCGCCTCGCAGTTTCACCCGCAATTATTATTTTATTCACCAACAGAAAAGCTTATTGAAAATATTTCATTAAAATCCATCCAGGTGTTGTGGCGTGATGGAAAGACACACACATAAAGTTAAAAGTCAATAGATGTCTGTGTACAGTACTAAAATACGTAATAAAGTATCCTCTATTATTATTCAGAACTGACCACCAATTCCTGGAAGAGATAAAAGAGAACATCCCCGAAGACATCAACCTCACAGAGCGTATCACACTGGCTGCAAAGCTCTTCCCAGCGTTCACTGAAGGTGAACACATCTGCGAGCCGTTCACCGGCTTCTCTATTAACAACTGGGACCCTGACAATGAAGAGAGGTAAGGGCGGAGGACCAAATTGCCACACTGGCACTAAGTTATCGGTCTATTATATCGCCTTTTTTGTTCATTTATTATTATTATTTCTATAATGACAATCAAACCAAATTGTACTGGTAGGCCTTTTCTGCAAGAGTACTGTACAAATATTACTGTTCTGGTTTGAAGGGCACTATTTCCAACGAAATTAAATTATGGAGCATAATAATATGATGCTTTAAAACCACTGTCTTAGGATGAAGAGCACAATGCAGTGCCACACAAGATTTTGTAGCTCAAGGATCGGGGTAGCTTTGTAACTGTTATGGACACGTGGCGTGGCGCTTACCATCAGGTGAAATACTTGCTCGTCTGCCTACTCAACAACATTAAAAAAAACCTGGAATGCCTGACTTGAGCCAACTCAACAAATAAGCGAAAATGTACATTTCCAGCGTCCATCGCGTCAACAACTGGGTGGAAGAGAATCGCTTGAATCTCTCGCAGCAAGCGCTAGCGTTCGACGTGAACGCTGATGTCGAGCCGATTCCGCAGGACGAAGTGCATAACGATCTGTATGGTGAGTTTGTATGGTTGCAGTATTTCATGAAAACCACTTGATGTATTCAGTAGTGGTTTGAACAGGCAGTTAACACTAGGTATGTTACTCTTCATTTACTTAGTTACTGATCATTATAATACTAAGTTATTAATAATAATAATTCTCGGTCATGTGGGTTTCCTCACGATGTTTTCCTTCACCGAAAAGCGAATGATGTTTACGAGAACTCATGACCCTCCCCTTGGAAGGCGGACGTTCTCCCACTAGGCTATCACCGCTTATGAAAACTTAGCATAACCTGACCCAAATGTTTCGCAGACGAGGAACCTCTGGGTGGCATTGAGAGCGAAGAGGAGGGTGACGTGGCGGTGGCGGCCTGCGTGGCGCGCGTGGCGGCCGCGCCCCCCACGCGCCTCACTGACATGCGCCCCGCCGCGCCGCACGACACGCGCCTCGAGTACTCCTACTGCGGCGCCATCGTCGCCGCGTGGGCCGGGCCCAGCCACTGGCGGCTCAAGAACAACAGAGGTACAACACTAATCCGAACACACAATTACTAATTGTATTGCTGCTATTAGTCGATCTCTATTATTCTAAAACTGACTGGTGTACTGTGAGCTTTCACCCATAACTATCAACAGAGGCATAAAATTAATCGTGACATATGATATACTTAGGTGCGAGAGCGCTTCCCCGAGTAATGCTTTAGTATGCCGATCCTATGATTCTAACAACGCCTGGGCCATTTTTTTTTTCACATTTGTTATGACCACCTAGTCACGTAATGCGCTCGTTTTGAATTAAATTAAACTGATAAAATAACGTGTGGGAAGCTAGCGCGTTTCCATATGTTATGAGGTTCAAAATAAGATTAAAGCGCGTTATGACATCACGCATTATCGGCAATAAAACTCGTGTGGCATAGCGAAAAAGGGCCCTGGTGTACCTTAGGGAGCCAATCCCATCACCGTGGATTCCACTCAGAACAGTCTCTCTTATATTTACTACAGAAAAAGGAAACACGGACAGTCTATATCAGCCATCCATATTCCAACAGCACTCACTAAGTGTAGTCAGGCGGCACGACACAATGTTTTGAACGTTAACACGTAGAAGAACACTGACATATCCAAGTCCTGGGTTATACTACAATTGACCCTTCATAATTATGCATTTTCCAGCGTCAAAAATGTCAGAGCGCACGCAATCCATCGCCGCGGGCCGTCTCACTGTCGACGGGCAGATGAAGAAGCCGACTCGTACGAAGCGCCAGCTAGACTTTCTGTGCGCTGGCTTAGCGTTCGATTGCCAAACCGAACCGGTGGGAGATTACGAACCGACGCAGCCTGCTAAGATCATGATCAGCAGAAAAACGCTTGCTACAGGACACACTTGGAACGAAGCTAACTTCAAGACTCCGATAGATAGGTAAAGCATGGGCCGAGGCGCAAGCCTGTGTTGTGTATAGGTATAGGTAGCATCCTACGCACCTGCACAATAATATAAGGGAGGCGGTTAGTCCTGCGACGCAGGTCTAAAACTTCCCTCTGTTTCGCACACCGCCCTAATTTTTTCATATTCAATTATGTAATCCATTTAGTTCTCATTCGTTTTCGTTTTTAACACTTTCACTGCTGAGACGATTTGCTTGTTCCCTTATACACTACAAACACAACAGTTGTGTTTTCAGCACTGAATGTGTAATAGCTCACTGCACTGTGCACTCGGATCTTTTAAATAAATTACGCATTACTACGCGTAACGTTATGACGCATTATTTATTAATCCTAGTTAAAGAATCAGGCACTACGAGGATCATGGTCCCACTAACACCCAGAGTTGGAGCCTGGAGCATATAACTGTGTTTCACACAAGTCTTTGCCCTGCGCAGGCATCGAACCCACCTCACGTTTCGCAGTTGGCTCATCACTCACATAAACTTTCAATTGCCCATTTTCCCGTACATCTATATTTCATTTAGTTTAATTTTTTTTATAAACATTGAACAACATCTTCCCCAGGGGTCTCGAAGAGTCATTTTTTCGTAAACTGTTCACCCGACGCAACGTGATGATGATCCGTCCTCGCGACGAGCCCCCCGCGCCGAGCCTGCGGGTGGAGCCAGAGCCAGTCACTATGGAGGAGGCGCGCGACTACGACTACAACAACGAAAACGACGCCTCCTACTGCCCTGTCAATATGCAGGTATGTTCTATTGCTTGTTGTTGATGCTTCCTAGTCTGTCCAGTCATTCTGCTGGTTGCTTCTATGGTGATTGTTGTTGACGCCTCCAACTGCCCCGTCAATATGCAGGTATTCTCTATTGCTTGTTGTTGATGCCTCCTAGTCTGTCCAGTCATTCTGCTGGTTGCTTCTATGGTGATTGTTGTTGATGCCTCCAACTGCCCCGTCAATATGCAGGTATTCTCTATTGCTTGTTGTTGATGCCTCCTAGTCTGTCCAGTCATTATGCTGGTTGCTTCTATGGTGATTGTTGTTGACGCCTCCTACTGCCCCGTCAATATGCAGGTAGGTTCTATTGCTTGTTGTTGACGCCTCATAGTCTGTCCAGTGAATATGCTGGTTGCGTCTATGTTGATTGTTGTTGATGCCCCATCAGTATGCAGGTTAGTTTTACGTTGATTGTTGTGGACGCCTCTAACTGCCCTATCAAAATTTAAGTCGAATAGTTATGTGATACAACTATCATTTATGTAGATTGTTCTAGACGCCGCCAGTGTAGGTTTGTTTTATGATATTACTGCCCCCGTATATATGATATACTGCTGACACTTACTGCCCCCCCTTAATAATTATGCAAATTGCTTCCATTTCAATTGTTTTGTCCAGTACTGTGACCTTTCTTTATTGTCTTTTTAGCCTTAAGAATTACTTTAAAAGTAATAATGAAACACATGCAAATTACTCGAAATATTTTATCAAAATAAACTCAATTGAAATGTTAAAATTTGTTGTACTGTTTTAGGATGGCGATGAGTGGGGCAATGAAGACGGCACTGCTGCCGGGGATCTTCATGACCAAGTGAAAGCCGCTGAGCCGGAGGAAATAGGGGAAATGCTGGAACCACCCACTAAGGTAAATTGAACTTTAATTAAATCCCATAGCGCCTCAATTTTGACCTGTTATATTATGGTGTTCACATGGATTATTTTTTCTGACAAAAGATTTCAAAAATATTGTTGTCTTCTCCAAGACATGTCCTGCTCAGTTCCACTTTATCATAACAGCTTTGTGACTTACTCCCATCCAATTTTCAGGTTGCCAAAATCTTCATCCCATATGCAATGAAACCGAAGAAAATAGACATGAAGCAACTCAAATATTGCACTTGGAAAATTCTTACTGAGAAAACTCCAGAAGGCGAGAAAGAACAAGTGACAGAAACTACTTTCTCCTCAATTTACTCACGATTGCCTAGTATGTTGTCTAATACTATGAAAGAGTCAGTCAGTGTTCCACTAGCCTTACTATCCATTCTACACATTGCAAACGAGAAAGGACTGATTTTAAAAAACAAAGATGATAATTTGGATGATATAAGCATAACGGGGCTCAAAAAAGATGAGAATAATTAGGTTTCATAAGCTTTATAAATGAATTTTTGATAGTCTATGAGATGAAAGATTACTTACATCTTTGTCACAATTACTTTAGTTAGAAAAATAGACGCTGGATGCAAACAGTTAGCAACCGCTCGTTGTGGCGTTCTATGGGAGAGCCCTATGTTCAGCAGTGGATGTCTTCCGGCTGATAATGACTTTAGTTGGTGTAACATTCAGTAACATTACCTCATGAATTTATATTTAGCCCTGTCCTGAACAAAAAATAAAGATCTATCTACATTAAGTCGTGTACATAATGTAACTGATATTGTAATATTTTGTAGTGATGGTTGGATTACCAGAACATTGTATTGATGTTGTTTATAATTGCTTGTTTACTTTGTATGCTATTGTAAAAATGTTGAATTAAATACGTTCAACAACGTACCAGTGTTTATTTTAATCACCTACCTAAGTTATAAACTTATGTTTATAGAGAAACATAAAGCTAGGTTCACATTTGTCTGACGTGTCGTGGCGTGGTGCATCGGATAGGTATCGGATTCATACATTTACACAAGCCGTCACAACAATGCATCAGAGAAATGTGAACGCTACCATATTAAATGTATGAAACCGATACCCTTTCTGATGCATCACGACACGACGCGTCAGACAAACTTCGGCGGCTTAACAGTCTTGGGCAGTTGGGTCACATAATCCCAGTTCACAAAAAAACAAATTCTTTTAACAGCACTTTATTGTCTTAAAAAACGAAGAAACATATCGCAAACATAACTGTTGGTACGGTAATCGTAGATTTAATTTTAATCAACTATGTAAATAAACATTTTTGAGGCATTATATTTTATCATTATTGCTCATGAGTAAACCATACTTTACAAGTAAAAATACTCGCAAAAATGTGCTCTATACAAAGACGACCTATAAAATATGAATGTATGTGACTAAGAAATGTAGTTTTTACAATATCTTACATTTTTATAGCTACCACTAGCTGCAGGACGAGCCTGCTTACATATTATTTGTAACATAATGAGTATTAATGATGCCATAAAAATATGAAAACTGAAATGTGACATATGTGTGTACCTACATTGAGCTGCTCAAGAGACTTAAATAGACAATAACTAACAAAAATTAAGACTGAAGAGTGGAAATATACCTAGCATAGAAAAAAAACAATAATGCTGTCTTTCGACTCCAATTATCTGCACTATAACAATAATAACAATGGGATCCAAACAAACTAAATAATAAACAACACTAATCATTCATAACAATCAAGTATTAAAATGTATAAAGAAACGTAAGCGACCAGACTAATCACACATTCAGTCGTTTGTCACTTGTTAAATAGACTGGTAATAGTAAGACATAAGTAAGCCAAAACTTATAGAAAGTATCACAAGCACTGTCCCGCAATATGCTTTAAACTTAGCTAAATGAGATTTTAGTGTCTATAATACAAATGGTAATGAAGTGTCATGATATTTATCTTTAACGTAATTTACTCGGCTTTTGCCTCTTCCTTAGCAGGAGCGTCTGTTGTATCGATTTTAGGGATATCTTTGTCAGATTCCTTCGGTGAAACAGTTTCGGACACTTTTTCCGCTTCAACCTCCTTCGTATCTAGTCGCATTTCAGCTTTGTTCGCCTGGGCTGCTACTGTTTTTTCGGGAGATCGTTCTGTTGGTGCCTCAGCAACGTTATGTTCTGATGATTGTCCTTTTTTCGGTGATTCAGGACTTTTCCTTTCTAGAGATTGATCGATTTTAGGTAATTCGAGACTTTTCTTTTCTGGAGATTGTTCAATTTTATGTAACTCGGGACTCAAAGTTCCAGAACTCTCATTCTTGGGAGATTCCATATCCTTATCGGATGATTTATCATTATCTCCGGAACTCGTGTATCCTGTATCGGTGTTTAGAGAGTCTCTAGACTCTTCTATTTCGGAAGTCTTTATCGTATCAGAAGAATTTTCTAGAGTACCGGAAGATATGTCTTTTTCGGGTGTATTTGGGGTGTCAGTTTTGATGCCCTCATCTAGGATTTCTTCACTAAGGGTGTCCGCATTAGCATCAAAAGACTTATTTTCGATGACAGTGTGAGTGCTGTCAATACTTTCGTCGAGATCAGTTTGTGAGGTATTCAGTTTCTCCGTGTCTATACCTTCTTCGGCATCATCGAATTGTTCGTCCTTTTCTATCGTATCATCGCTTTGTTCTAATATGACTGCATGGTTTGACGCGTCATTCTCTTGTTCTTTTACGACTGCCTCATTTGACGAAACTTCGGATTGTTTTTTTACGATGGCATCGTTTGATGCATCGTCCACTTGTACGTTTAAGGCTATATTCTTTGATTCGATTTCCTCGCTGTCTACAACCTCTTTCGGTTCTTTAATAACGCTTTCAATCAAAGTGTCCGTTTGTTCTCGAACGGTTTCAGGAACAATTTTCTCTATGCTCTTGTGCAGTAGCTCAACTTGAGGTTCGACCGCAACTTCTTCGGGGGTTTCCTTAGGCTCGGCGGTGACATCCGCAGCGAGAATAGCGACGAGGTCTTTACCGTCAACAATAACTTTCACCAAAGTTGGCTCCGTAGTACTATCCAAGTATTCAATACGGAAAGTGACGTCCTCGAGGGCGAACTCGTCGAGCTTGTTCCTGCCGCTCTCGTGTAAAGATCCGTCTTCGGGCGCGCCCGCCAGGCGGCAGCACTTCGCCAGCGGCTCCATCGCGGCGAGCTCCTCGGGAAGCTTCTTAAACTCCTCGCACTTGGCTTTGTTGCCGTAGTCGATGAATTGGACGTGGCAGCCGACGTCGCAGAACTCCAGGACTTTCGCGCGGTACCACTGCTCGTCCTCGGCCCAGAAGGCGGCGCACACCGAGCCGACCTTCAGCTCCGCGATCGACTCGAAGTCCGCGGCGGCCCCCAGGTCTCCCGAGACGCGGCCCAGCGCCGGCAGCGAGGCCACGAGGTGCACGTAGAACTCGTCGAGCGCGTGCACGTAGCACAGCTTGGCGTCGCTGCACAGGTCCTGCCCCAGCGGCGCGGGGCGCTCGGCCGCCGGCTGTTCCTCGCACAGCCCCACCAGCTGCTCCGTCACCGACTCGCCCTCCAGGTGCAGTTCCACGATCGAGATGTCCCCCGACGCGATGAACTGCACGTTGAATATGGTGGCGCCCTCCGCCGCAAGCTCGTTGAACTTGATCTCCGATTTCCGCGACCAGGATTTGATGTCGCGCGGCTTCTGCAGGGCGCACTTTCGCGAGAGCGCCGGCTTCGCCTTGAGGTCGTCCGGTAGACTGCGCAACTCATTCGCGATCGAAGCGTTGCCGTAGTCCATGAAAAGCACCTCGGTGCCCTCTGAGCCGTCGACGATGACCTGCGCGCGGTACCACGCGCCGTCCTCGGGGTACTTGGCGGCGCACACGACGCCCTCCACGCGGTCGGTGAGCGCCGGGAAGTCCTCCGCGTCGACCATGGCCGCCTCCACCGCCTGCAGCTCGGCCGCCGCCGACTCCAGCTGCACCCAGAACTCGGAGGGCGAGTTGACGTGGCTCGCGAAGCAAGACGGCAGGTCGCCGCACTCGGGCGCCTCGGAGCGCGCCGCGTGGCCCTCGCTCACCAGCTTGTCGGTCAGGTTCTGTCCGTTCACGTAGATATCGACGTACGTGGTGACGTCCTTCAGCACGACCAGGGCGTCGACGGGCGCCGAGAGATCCCCCACGAGCCGCGTGAAGTGCTCCGACGCCGCCTCGGACCACTCGCCGGTGCCGGTCGGCACGGCGTTCACGCTCGACTTGAAGGCGTAGGGTTCGACGTTCTTCAGCTCGTCCGGCACGACCTTGATGAGGCCGGGGCGGTTGTCGAGCACGTCCGTGTTGCCGTAGTCGACGAAGCGCACGGTCGTGATGTCCGCATCCGAGTCGAGTATCTCGGCGCGGTACCACTGATCGTCGGCGAGGTACTTGGCGACGCAATGGGTGCCCATCTCGCGGCTCTCGACGTCCGGGTACGAGTCGGCGTGCGCCTGCAGTTTGGCCTGGATCTCATCTATCCTGTCGACCTTGTCGACGGCCTGCAGCCAGAAGTGTCCGGGCGTGTCGATGTGGCTGATGTAGACGCGCGCGCAGCCCGCGGGGAGCGCGGCGGGCGGCTCGGCGGGCGCGTCCTGCGGCGGGTCCGGCGCGGAGGCGACGTGCGGCGTCGCCAGCTTGTCGCCGATGAGGCGCAGGGACTGATCGACGCCGTCGAGGTGCAGGTTGGCGAGCCAGCCGTCGGCGCCGAAGCTCAGCGTCACCTGGACTTCCTTCTCGGTCGTCCACTCCGTCAGCTTCGCGAGGGCGTCGTCTTGTAAGGCGACGAGGCCGAGACTCGCTACCACAGCCAGAGCGCACGGCTCATAGAATTTGGAGTCCAGTTTCCTAAGTGAGTCTTTCGCGACCGTTTCCGAGTTGCCGTAATCTGTGAAGTGCACTTTCACTTGTGCGTCATCGGCGCTGACTATCGATGCGCGGTACCAGTTTCCGTCGGTCGACTTGGCAGCGCAGATCGCGTCTACCTCAAAATTAATCTGCGCTTCTGGTGTTCCTGGTGACAAACAATACCACCGTTATTGTTTATTTCCCATAAAATATACGAGCGATTTTTTTTATTTCAAGGTTGGCAAGCGTTTTATAGTTGTCTCACCTTATTGAGTAACAATGTAACTGAAGATAAAGCATGCTCGCCAAGAAGATACCTAATATTATTTTTAAATGCAGCACCAATTACGTACCTTCCTCGTAGAACTTGTACAGGTCGTCCAACAACTGTGCAAGCCTGTCTCCATCGGTCGATTTCTGCAGGTAGAATTCGTTCAGGTTCTCCGCATGGGAAATGTACGCCATGCCGAAGTTGTAGTTGAATACTGCACGCATGCACAGCGGTACAACTTCGTCGTATGCGCCCTCGTCGGGAGAGAATATGGCGATCTTCTGGCCGGTGATTGGATCGTAGAGGGTTGATACCAGTCTGAAAGGAAAGAAATATAAAATAATGTTCAAGAAAGTGAATAATTGAAGACCCAGAAAACAATCGAGCAATGTCGAATTTCACTAAGTTGAGGAATTATTGAGGAGCGCAACGCCTGCGAGGCAGACCACCAGCTCGATGGTCGGATGACAGCGTAAAGCACGTCGGGATTGAATGGATGAGACTGGCACAGGACCGGAACAAATGGCGTGAAACAGAGGAGGCCTATACCCAGCAGTGGGTGGATACGGGCTGAATAGATAGATAGATAGATAGATAGATGAATTATTAAAACAAATGTCTAATGTGCAAGTTTTTCAAAATCAATTTTCTTAGAAAGATTATAATCTATTGTCAAATCTCATAATCATTTGCAGTACAACTCTGCCCACTGCTGGGTATAGATAGATAGGCTTAATTTCGCTGTTGCTACGCTTTGCGACCGTGTGTTAACCATCCATGTCTTTCACTCCACCCTAACGAGATCATCGACCAATCACGCCGCTGGACGTCCAACTGTCCTCGTCTCAGTTCTTGGATGCAAACCGAAAACTTAACTTGACACTGAGAAAGACTTACTCCACGTAGTCATGTATCCAGCTCACCTATTTGGCCCATCATAACGTTACGATATTTTCAGACGCCTAGTATCGAAGGTAGCGAATCGCCATAGTCTGTAAGTATCGTAACGCATGTTGAGGCCATTGAATATATTTATGTAAAGGCCTTATTTACATGATACTTACGTAATTTCATCAACATCGTTGACGTAAATGATGAACTTATTGCCCGTCAACTTCGCCTTGAGCTCATCAAGGGTCATGAGTTTTTCCGACTCGCGAGTGTAATTATTAAAGTTACATTGCAGTGCCTGATAGTAGTAAACGCTGAGTTCCGTTGGCAGGATCATTACCTAGAAATGAAAAGGGTTTATAATAGTAACAGAATAATGGAACCAATTCTGTTGGCACAGCCTATACTAAAACTTCACTTAGCTCTAAGGTTATTGCCATCCTTTTTGTTTTCATAAGGTTAAAAAGTGAGAACAAATGGTTTGAAGGTGAAGCACGCTTGTCTAGAACATTCCTAGTTACTCTCGACACGCACACACCTGGGTTGTATTTAATAGGAAACACATAAGAAGGCAAAGCACTCCAGTTCTTTCAGTTCTTAAAATAAATGAAAACATATGAGTTTTCATGGTGTATCAATGTGTACTTTTTACCCTAACTGCGTTCTAAATCTTACATTATCCACAGATGTGGTTATCGCGTTTCCGTAATCCGGTAGCAAAGCCCTGATGTTGGCCATATCAGATGTATCCTGTAGCACTGCTCGGCATATCTTGCCATCATGTTTCACCGTGCAATGGGTGTCTTTGATGATGATCTCCGTGGCTGGTGGTGTCAACTGGAAGTAATTAATTTGTAATTACATTATATTGGATCGAGATCATATACATGGATCCTGACGGCTAACTAGGATTCCCTGTATCTAGGGAATCAGGAACTGTGAGAATCATGGTCCCACAAACATCCAAGCTCAGAGCAAATATCTGTGGTTCACACAATTCATTGCCCTGTGCGGTAATCGAACCCGTGATTTCAGGCTTCGCAGTCGGCTCATTACCCACTTACGCCACCAAATTGAATTTTCAAGTATGATAAAGAATACAGGTATGTACTTGCAACAAATAGAGTATGAGTCAGCTCGATATTTGAAACCTGGCGGGGCTCAAAACTAGCGGGTTGTAGTGATAGGGTCACTAATTATAGATAAATCACAATAGACTGAGCCCTTAATGGATTGATTAACATTAAAAGACAATAGTATTAAAGTGCCACCAAGTCTCACATGCACATTTATTCGATGATTCAACCATAGAAATCTTACCTTAGCCACGTCATAGCTGGCGATGGTTTCTTCGACCAATGTTGCTTTTTCAAGGTCCAGTTGGACGGAGAACTGCTCAAACGATTCCACGTGAGTGACGCGGCACAAGATCTGTTGGCCCACTATGATCGTCATGTCGATGGGCTCGTCTGAAAAGTACGATGGAGTTTAGAATATTGAGTGCTTTTTAAAGTTAATAGAGAGATATGAAATGTCAGTTTTATGTTATAATATTTAGCTTTTATGTTGAAAATCTGTAAAATTAGAACAAATATTGAACAAAACCAAGCCATTGGAAATGTATCAGTCATGTTTAACTACAATTTAAGATTCAAATCACATTCTTTATTATAATGTCTACCTTTCAAAGTGACCGATGACTGGTGTTCAGACAAAATCGCCAGTTCTTTCTCGACTAGCGTATCAGCGACGCTCACTCCGTTATTCCACAAGGAAACCTTGTATTGTTCCTCTGCCATCTCTTGGAACACGCATTGGTACCGCGGCGCGTTGAAACAGAGATCTATCTCAGTATCCGCCTTCCATTCGCCATCTTTAGGCGAGACGCCAACGAGAGAGCAATGTACCGCCATTTTGGGCAGCTCCATTAGTTCTTTATCCAGCTGCCAGATGTCCCGCGCATCGACCAGCTGCTTGTTACCGAAATCTACGTATCTGACTATGAATTTGGAGAACGGTTGGGCAGACACGACGGTCGCTCGGTACAAGACGCCGTCGGCCGGATAGCGAGCTAGAACGGAAGCTCCCACCGGCACATTCCCAGTGTACGGCTTGACACCTTTGTAAAGATCGGGAATCTTATGCATCATCTCCAAGAATTTCGGTTGGAGGGACAGTATCTGAGTGTAGAAACTCTCGGGCGAGATTATCCACGTGACGGATACCTCGTGTTGCGCGCCGAGCTCGACACTGGGCTCCTCGAAGGGAGTTTCGAGAGAGACAGGGTCGGAGATCTCTTTATACTGGACCTGGCTAAACTTGCTTCGGGGCTTAAAGGGCGGCGCTCGGCCCGCCTTGTCCCCGCTGCCCTGCGAGCGGAAGCTCTTGTCGGACTTGTTGTCGTCGAAGGAGCGCTCGGCGCGCTCGGCACGCTCCCGCGGCGTGAAGTTGCTGCGAGGCCGGTCGTGGCCGCCGCGCGAATTTCTGCTCCCGAACTCGTTTCTGTCCTTGTTACCAAACTCATTCCTGTCCTTATTAGCAAATTCGTTTCTGTCCCTGTTACCAAACTCGTTTCTGTCCTTATTGCCAAAGTCTCGCCGCTGGCCTCTATCACCCCAGTTGTCGCGTCTCTCGCCGCGGTTGTCGGCGCGATTCTCGCCTCGGTTGTCGGCGCGATGCTCGCCTCGGTTGTCGCTTCGATTGTCTCGCCTGTCCGGGCGTCCTTCCCGGCCTCCCGGGCCGCCTGTCCTGTTGCCCCAGTCATCGTTCTTTCTTTCCTCGCGTTCCTCTGGCTGATTAAATCTGTTATTGTCCCTGAAAAACACGTAGCTTTTCAATGATAATAACGCGATTTTAAAGCTTGATAATGAGTAATGTTATTTTTATTAAACACAAGCGAAACAAACGAAAATATGGGTAGGTAAATATAGCTTAGAATTAGTTGTCAAAAATTAAACGGAATTTTCTGTACAGGTACTGTGCAAACCAAAACCAAAGCAAGACAAAGACTACGGAAAATATGAAAAAAAAAAAAAAAAAAAACAAACGGTTCAATCTAATCTTGCCTAAATACCGTGCTGTAATGAAAACATGTAAGAATTGGCAAACGATACATACACGGTGCAGGAATGTCGCGATATTCGTGATTACAAGAAAAACGAGAGCCGACAGATATGCAACGTATTAAGAACGCTCGACACACGATGCGCAAACCAAGCGTGACGCAAGCAAATAGGGCGAGAAAACAAGAACGAACCGCTTAATCAACTATTAATGCTTTACTAGTTTTACTACACTGTTTCGTTTAAACACAATTAGCATTTGATATTGTTTTTTTTTTGTTTTGTAACGCGTTATGAAGCAAACCGTTGAAAATTTAGAGATGCTAGATAATGTGTCCATACCCAAAATTGTTGTAGTAAAGTCTTGTTAAAGTATAGTCAAAACTTTTAAACCCAATTCGTGTAAAATTATAAATAAACAAACAAAGCGAATCAAAACAAACGCGCACAAAATTCCCCCCTCACCAAAATAATAATCCAAGTCTGCCAACATTGTAACCGCGCCAAATGCATAGAGGATTCCTATCACGCCACTAGTGAAGTTAATAATGAATAGAACTATAAAGCATTAATGTCGACGGATGTGGAAGCGCAAGACGTAGGTAATGCGACAAAGCGTTCGTGACTTTCGTGAGTCACAGTACCGTCTGAGTCTGTCCTGTATCGACGCTCTGGGAACGTTTTGGGTGTCGATCGAGGCCGCCTCCGCAGCTTGCTTTACCCTCTTACCAACGCCCGAGTCCTTCTTCCATCCGGGCCTCGGCGCCCTATCTTGTTGTTCCCTAGGCTTTCTTCTGTCGAATTGTTACAACTGTCATTGTTATAAAAACTAAAGATGCTTGTCGAAAGTCGACTGGACGGAATTCATTTTGTATTGTCACGCAATAGTAACAGTTTTATTTAAAGATATGATATTGACCAAAAACTAATCAATTTATTCGGCCAGTGATATTCTATTGCACGAAGACTGTTTAGCTTAGTATGTACTAGTGACGTATACAATCGTGTCTGTGTGCGTGTCTTAGCTGATAGACCGCAAGCTTACGCACACTTATGCAAGGCGCATGTACATGTATTTTCGTGAGTTGGAATATCTATAATAATCTATATTTAATCGTATCGCATAGAATACTACACTTTTTGAATAGCTACAATTTTCTACCATCAAGTAACTTTTGTATGAATAGCTCCATTGATTGAATTACACTTGAAACTAGAATTAAAGTAACCTACAACTTAAACAAAAAATTACGATAATATCTACATACCTATCGCGGTTGTTATCTCTATCTCTGTTGTCCCGGTTGTTATCTCTGTTATCCCGGTTGTCTCTGTTATCCCGGTTGTCTCTGTTATCCCGGTTGTCTCTGTTGTCCCGGTTGTGTTGCCTCGGCGGCTGGGAGTTGTTGGTCTGAGCAGGCGTCTCTTCCCATTCGTCGTCCGCGGGGAGAGGCGCGGCCTGCGCGGCGGGCGCCGGAGTGTTCGTCTCCCACGGCTTTGGACCTCCGCGTCTAGAAAAGTGTCAATAATATGAACCACAATCGTCATCATCAAGCACATTTCTCAATAAGAACACGGGCAGATGTGTGTTCTCTGTTGATCTTTTGATTAACAGTCAAAAGGTAAGCCATCCCCCACGAGTGTGTGTCGCCACAACGCCCTAACCATGTACATATTATCAATTGCAGTTTCTATCAAATTTATACTCATACTCATACCTCTGAGCTATGAATTAAGGAAGTGATATTGGCAAACATCACAATACGACTTCAGTAGCGCACTGTGTGAACACTATAAAAAAGGCCACACAGTAAATTCTCACACAAAATGCCCTTGTGTTATCGAAAATGCGCATCGATGCTAATAAGCGTATTTCGGCTCACATGGACATTGGACACTCTGGACGACGCGTATTCGGTCGACTAGCCGGTCAGAAACAATTATTTCTATACCATCAACCTATAAAATAAAGACGCGTCGCTAAATGCGAAAGTGAAGCACGTAAGATATACCGGCCCACTCGTACGTACAATATCGTCAATCAACGTACACGGACCGCACGAGCACTCTAAAATTCACCTGCAGTCACGGGGGACATGAACATGATATAGACGAGCGGAGGGTGTTAACTGCGCCAGAGCAGTTAACAGCGGTTAGTGTATGTCTTGTTACTGGTCGACTGCGTGACGGAATTTCACCGTGCTGCTGAACGGTTGCGACTTCACAAGCGGTCTCATTATGCCAATGCAAGAAAGACTAATTCGCTATGCACCCAAAGCTTGAGGCGGTCGGTTATTACTACCTCAAGCTGCCTGTGTATGGCTGCCCTAAGTGTTTCTGACCGAATCGAGTCGAATCCGCGCCGAATGGTTGGCAAGTCCGTTAGCCGCCGACTCACCCCGCGATGCTCAACAACGTCGAGGCCAAGAAGGAAGCAAGACCTGCAGATCTAATAGACATGTTCACTTTAAACTTGCTTCAGGAACTAGTGTTCTTGAAAATGGAACCTTCATTGCGGCTTTGCTATTTAAATTTCAATGAAAATGACATAGTTGATATTATGATAATAAATAACAAAACTACGACAAAAAAGTATGAGAAAACAGAATGAATGGCATGAGAAATGGAAATCCCCTAGCATAGTTTGTCATAATAAGAGCTGGCAACCCCAACAACAATATGGCACGAAATAATTATGGAACAAATTCTATGACAGCTCGCAAAGTCGCAATGAAGGTTGAAAGTTGTCTTTAAAACTGCTACAGGTTGTAATTAGTAAGCAAGTGCTAGAAGTTAGGTGGCTTTAGGTATACGAGGCGGCATGGGGAAGGATGGAAAGGCAGTATAGTGGTAGGTGAAGTTTTTTTTTTCGATGAGCTACGTGGTTAATGTAGTATGCCCCCCCCCCCCCCCCCCCCCCATGTGACTAGCACTTGCACGCGAACAATAGTTAGTTGTTTTCAAACTCACCTTTCGCTTCTTTCACTACGATCGCTATTTCGATCATTTCTCTCTGGTCTCGCGCCAAACTTCTCGCTGTGCCGGCCGGGGCCCGATCTGTCAAAGCTATCCTTATCTCTGTAAACAAAACATGTTTGCTATAACAAAACATTAATTAACAACGATTACCTACGCGAAGGTAGAATAATTAACTAATGTAGGTAATCACTAATCATTGCTCACGTTTACACGTCTGTCTCTAAGGCTGTTCGTGTTCGATTTTCTTTTGGTTATTGTCATGCAGCGAAGATTCGCCCGACGATGTAACATGCGTGTCTAAAAATATCTCTTGAAGGCTGCCAGATTATTTACTAACATAATCGCCGATGAACATTAAATTTCTTTCGTCGTCAAACTGGTGCCACTTGAAACACATGACATGTTAACAAACTCGTATACTATGCGGTCTAAAGGCGGCATAACATATCACGCACAAGACAATTACAAGCACCACGGACCCACAAACGCTAAAACACACGAAGCGGACCACCTGCTTACGCTTAGATAATTTAAATCTGTGTAATCACTCGCATTACCTCCTATACATATCCGACGCAACTCGCAACTGCTACAAACCAAAGCAAACTGCTAACCATGAGTTCAAAGAACCGAAACCAAGGTCAAAACTTCCATGACTCAGAGACCCATTATTACGGTTTTTTGTTATAAAATAAAAAATACGTGCAAGTGTAATAGACGAACTCTTTCAGCGGTTTCTTGCGCTTATCTCTTTCTACGTTTATCGTGACAGGTTTGAGAATAAGTGCCGAAGTACCTGTAGGATTGCGATTTATCTAAAAGTGATTTCGAATTACGAACAATTCAGTAGATAAAATGTTATTTCTTTTACTTATTTGAATACTTAAAATAAAGGGAAAATGGTCTAGGAAACTCAAAGTAAAAGCGACTGGACAGGATAAAAGATTTTTGGAATGGTCTGTCGGTCTGTTTTGTTTTCGCAACATGTAAAAAAATACGGAACCGATTCTATTGCGGTGTTCAAACTTCGGCAGCTTAGAACGTATCCTAGTTTAGTGAGAAACTTCTTCTTCTTATGTATGTATGTAGGTACATACCTCACTGTCAGTGTGGGGTACTAAGTACCAAGAATATTAAATTATATAAAGCTGGCGCGGGGCATCCACCTGTGTGAATATATAACTGCAATTTTATTAAGAGCAATTAGGAAACATTTACATCGTAAACAGCTAGAAATGCCACATTAACTATGTAAATCTGAGTTACAGCTGGATCACGATACGTTTAAACGATATATTTTATCGTCTCGAAATCTAAGTGATTTAAAACTAAAAGAACAAAACAGAAACCATAGAAAATGAAAGAACCAACGAAAACCCTCGAAGCCATGCGGGAGATAACGCAGAACAAAAGCAGATGCAAAGAAAAATCCAAGCAAGCAGACGAGGGAGTCCCCATATTAATTAATTCATAAGGCCAACAATCCACTGAAGCTAAGACAAGTTGAATTGACTCGTGACCTGATAGTAATAGGAGCGAAAATGCCGTCTCCGACATCTTTTTGGTCACGGGTCTGCACTGTATTCGCTTCAGTAGATTGTAAGCATGCAATTAACACTAATGCCATAGACATAAAGCTACTGCAGACCAATTTGATTCCGCATGGGGACTCGCTCAGGTTCTTACCTAGAACGAAAACTGCCACCTCTCTGTGGGAAGTCTTCGTCCCGCGGATATCGCCGCGAGTCTTTGAAACTCTTTTCTCGGCGAAAGGTTGGCCTCCAATCGTCGGGAACACTGCCATCGGGCGAGCTGAAGGAAGAGACAGCCTGATTGGTCGCTCACTGGCTAGCGATAACTTTAATACTGTGCTTTATTCTTAGCGTCGATCTTCCCTCTCACTCCTTCTCGCTTTGGTTCCTAGCTCTGCTCTCTTGCTCGAATATTCTCTTGCTTTAACTTCGCTCAGCGATGAAGCCAAATGTCGTAAAAAGGCGATAGTGGTATTATGGCGGAAGAACTGCAGATGAGACGACCATCGATGGGGAAACGATAATAGTTCCAATAAAACATGGAGTGTAGGTGAGGATAGGCCGGAAAATGGCGTGATAGAAAGAGGTGCCATACCCAGCAGTAGGTTTTATTGAAAAGTATATTTTATTCTTCACTGAACAGATGCTTATGAGACAAATTGATTCAGAATTGCAAGATATACATAAACCATATCTTTTCTGCCGAGGTCCAAAGATTTCCAAACCAAGGTTTATATGTCGCCGGATTGCAAATAGAAATGCATTTAGTGACAATGTAATTGTATATCTTCTTTTTGAAGCTATAGGCTCCTATATTACATGAGCCAGTGCCACTGCAATGAGCACGTCAGTAAGTTCAGTAACTCACCTTGCCCGGAAGCTGCCGGCTCTCTGTAAGTCTTCACTCCCCTCTTTCGGGCGACGTTCGTCTTTGAAACTCTTCTCTCTGCGGAAACTTCGTCCGCGGCCATCATCGGGCACGCTGCCCTCCGGGGAACTGAAGCTGTCTGGCGCGTCTTTGCGGATGGGTGTCGTCGCTTTTACCTGAATGAAGAATTGGGCTTGTAATAACAGAAGCAGAATAAAGTTTTTTTTGGTATAACGTTACCAAGTGTGTTTTTTTTTATAATACGAGCAGGTCGTTCATTTGATAGTAACCACCACGCCTTCCCAAAAGAATTGTAATACCACCTACAACTTTGCGTTGAAAAATCTTGTGAGGCACTGAACTGCGCTGCTCACCCTGTGACATTGATTCTTAAGTCTCTAATATCCAGTAATTTCACTGGAAATAGTACCCTTCAAACTGGAACACAGTAATGCTTGGCAAATGATTATCTGGCATATATACTTCCTATACTTCCCCAGATGGACCCTTGCAGAAGAGGCCTACCACTGGCAGCCCATGTACACTTTTATGGATCAGATTATCATAATGGATCAGCTACTTTAAAATTCTCATTCAATGTTCCATATCTGTTACTTAAACGCTCAGATATTTACGCAACAATGTTGAGTACTTTTCTTATTGGTAATTAATCGACGCGTGCACTACAAATCAGTGATGCGAGCATGCATGTAGCCACAAAAACCGTCTCAGACGGTTGAACTGGTAACTTTAACTAGTTCTTATGTTGCAACGTTTCATTAAAAAGCTATGTTTTAGTGCGGATTCTTTGTTGCTATCGACTGCGAAGACGATAGTAATGATGATAAAATGCAGTGTTAAAATTTTTCTTGACTGGAATTTAATCCAACGGCAATAATTTCTAGTAAACATTATTAGTTCTAGTTGATCAACATTGTTTCTGATCACTCTTATCAGAGAATCGAGAACACAGACATTATTGTTGAACTTATAACATTGACCTATTACTTAAACAGTGCTCGGATTTATTTAATTAAAGGCATGCAGTTGCAATTTCGTGATTCATATTCTCAAGTTTCGAAATACTTTGTTTGTTTGTTGATGGATATGTATTACATAAAAATTATTCTATTATTAAACAAGAAGTGATTACAAATAGATCTCCTGAACAACTATTGGTTTTCACAGTCATTCTATGAACCAAAAAATCTATGTTTATAAACTATGGAACCTTTCATAACATTTGTATCATACCACAGCACCCTGAAAGTCTGTGGGTCCAAATAAAATAATGACTGATTGAAATTGGTTCAAAAGGCCCAGACAGATGTGATAACCATACTAAAAAAACCCGATAATTGAGAACATTGTTTAGTTTTTTGGCAGTAAACTCCGGGACCAACACTGAAAAAGAGAACTCCATAAATGAATTCTTTTAAAACAACAATATATCCCTTACCTCTTGCGAGCTTCTAGGCTGCGAAAGCTGGTTCATCCTCCTCGCAACATCCAGGGGTGGTTGGACGGTATCATCTACCAGTGTCACGAGCATGGTATCACTGGATAGGACTCCGACTATATGAGCCATTAGAGTTTTCTCTAAGGCAAGCATTTCCAGCTGGTTGGAGGTCTTTGTTTCCACTGGTCTGTTCTCGAAGCCCTGGTAAAGATGTTGAAAATGTATTACAAGTTTGAATCAGTTAGGTTTCATAGGTGTTGGTGGCTGGGGCTCATGTGAATATTTGAGTTTTGTTAGTAACGACAATTTTTCACTTGGCTACAAAGCATTGTGTACAATAGATACTGTTTCAGTTTCATTATGACTAGCTAAAACTCAATGATGTCTTTCATCTGTATGTAGATGATGTATGTTTTATTAAGTACCTATAAAATATAACATGAACATTTGGAATGATCAAATTATTAATGAAATTAGACCAACAGTTCTAAATCAAGATAAAAAATGCAGATCAAGAAGAAAAGTGAATCATCGATAATATATTGAAATATCCATAATACTGTTAACATTCATAAATGGAAAGTCCGTAATTGGAGTGCCGACTGCAGAGTTACCTAACGCGAAATATGCAATCATGCAGTTTGGGGCACTTTCACAATAGTTTAGCACAACTCCAATCTAGATCTAGACAATGACTGTATTGTGACTGTTTATTGAGGTCATTATTCAGCTTCAAATAGCCTGAGTCAATATTGACGTAATCAATAAAGTTAGTTATAATAATGATTTAGATTTAGTAACGACAGAAAATTGGATATCGCTGTCAGAGTCAATGATAATGTATATCAATACCTATAGACTCGAGCCCCCATGAAACAGTATAACTAAGGGAAAATTAAACACATCAGCAGTGTATCCTCACCTTCAATGCACATTTCATAGCAACAGCGGGTAGTCTGATCAGGTCTGGTGTAATGGTTCTGAGGTCTGACATGTTAACTTCCTGCTCATTGCCATAATCTACGTAAGCAACTATGATTTTGTTCCCTTTCATATCTCTCACAAGAGCTCTATACCAGTTACCATCGTCAGAGAATCTAGCGCAACAAGCTGAACCAACTGGCAGTTCTCCGGGGGATGTACTGTTCTCGCAGTGGACTTTCACAGCTTCCATCACAACATTCAAGTCATCAATCTTCTCGGAGAGTTGCACATAGAACTTCAAGCAGCTGTCTACGTAGGATACAAGGACAGAGTGTCTGGCTCCCATGGGAAGCATTCCTAGCCATTTGAACAGCAGTTTGTCCTTGATTGTTGTCTGCAAATACTCCAAAATGTTTGTTTTCTCCAGATACAATTCTCCGTACTGAATCAACGGTGGTCCTTCTGGAGCAACTACTTTCAGAGTCAAAACATTTCCGCTGGCCAGTTTCCTGAATGTCTCAATAAGGTGCGGACCCTTCTCTAATTTCTTCACACCCGATAAACAGAACCGCATTGCAAACACATTTGGCTTCACATACTCCTCTGGGATATCAAAGATGTCATAGTAAGATACCATTTCAGTATCCCCAAAATCAACAAAGAACAACTTACATTGGGAGCCTGACAAGTTCATTACGATGGCACGGCAGATTATGCGGTCACCTGACATTCGGCCAAGGCAAACAGTACCTATCATTGGTGGTTCCGCCAGACTGCTATGTGGTCTTCGATTTATTTCGTCCATCATGTCTTGCAGTCTGTTTGCCTCAGATGCTAACTGAACAGCAAATAGCTCAGGCCCTTCCTCTGCATATGACACAAATACTTTGTGCTGAGAATTTACTTCTAGTAATTTACTCTTGTATGTGGTGGATTTCTTTGGCGATGTTGGCTTAGTGGCTACAACCAGAGGTGCCGGTGCTGGTGGGGGTGCAGCAGGGACTAGACCCCCCGCTGGTGGTGACGCATGTTGTGGCTGCCTTACCGGAGCCCGTAGATTCAGAGTGGTCCTTGAAGCTTTGTTAGGTAGCAAACGCTGACTAATCAAGGATGGTGCCACTGGAATACTTCCATTGAATGGCAAGGCAACATTTTGCTGCAAACGCATTGCTGATGCAGGATTCGCCGGGAAATTCTGGTTAATCAGAAATGGAACATGCTCGGAATAAGTTGGAGTATCAGTCACAAAGTTCGTAGGCCAATTCGGTGCATGATGAGTTTGACTTTCAGTCACTTTCACAAGTAGCATCTCTTGTTTGTTTAGATGTATTGGCATGCCATAGTGGATTGATACAAGATGTGTGGACAGATCGTTACCTTTGAACTGTATCGAGATGAATGGAATACTTGGAGTCTGAACATCAAGAGTCACAGGGTACTCAGAGTAACAGAGCAAGCTCTGGAGTTTCATTAGTACGGGTTCTTCCCATCTCCCCGATGGAATTATCACACGAGACAAATAGAAGTCTCTGGCTTGGCCTCGCAGCTGTAGGAACAAAGGATCATAGTTGTCCAAGAATCGGATGGTGCTTAGAGATATTAAATCTTTATTTCCAAAGTCTATAAAATGTACTCCTACGAGGCCAGTAGCAATATTCGTCGTGTTTATGACTTTTGCTCTGTAGTAGGTACCATCTTTGAATTTGGCGGCACAAATAACGCCTTCGTGTATGGCACCCGGGGAAGCTGCCCCGATGCCTTTTTCCAAGTTTTCTCGGGCTGTTTCAAACAAGGACTCGATCATCAGTGAGGATTGTTGGTCAAGCTGCCCACTTATCCTCAGAAAGTGGTTTTCTCCATCCACATGTGTAACGTAAAGACGAAAATTTCTCGGAAACTCACTCGACAAAGCCATTGTCAATAGTGTAAGCTAAAGTTGTTATCCAGAAAATTACGAGAACTTCGTTTTTACTCACATAACTCTTGAGAATACAAACGTGTATTACGTTGTACTTTCGCTATACGTTTTATAAAAAAACACCGCTTTCTTTTCCGTTTACGTTTTCATTAAACATGGCGTCGCATTAATGTGATTGGTTGACCATTTTGAAAGATATGTCTATACTCTATGGTTTTAGGGGGGGGGATCCGAACGAACACATTTCAAAAGTCAAATGCAACTAATTAGTCTGTGGTCAAATTTATGAGTGACTCAATATATTGCTGTCACTGTCAGTGGTTGTCACTGTCAGTTGCTGTTACTGGTCAGTCAGCACTCAGCAGTCAGACTCAGTTCTATCACACACGACACATGATTTATACGAATAAATAAACAGTGCTGCCAGACCTGGAAATTTCGTCACAATATTGTGGGATTTCCCAGGGGAAAAAAAATTGGGTGAAGATATATTATGGAAATGAATGATATTACCAAAAACCTTTTTTAAAGGTTTGCTGTCTATCTAGCTTTTTCGAGCTACGCTTATAACTAACAAACTATTAGTAGTTTATAATAGTTGACATTTCGAGTCATTAATTGTTTTTCTTTCATAGATATGTTTACAGGAAAATGAAGTAAAGTCGGAAAAAAAACAGTGCTCGGTGTGAAAGGGGGTACACGTGTTAGTGAGATTGTGTTAAATTTACAGCGAAATTTCACTTGTTTCGACTTAATTTTTCTCCCTGAGTGTTTATAGATTATTATTATTGGTGGTGGTAAGTGTTCTGTGTAGTTAAGCAGGGGAAATGGAATCCATTTCCCCTGAACCGGTCGAGCCGCCGGATCCATCTTTGTTGATGGAAACGGAGATGGCGTCGACCCCGTTGTCGGCTACTAGTTCTACTAACAAGCGTCATGCTGTCGATAATGTCGGTGATGGTCCAAAGGGCAAAAAAACCATTATCAACCAGGAATCAGCGTCTGCCTCAATCCAGACTACATTCACGCATCCTTCACTCACGATCCTGGGCATCAGGTCGTATGAACCAACTGATTGCGGACCATTTATTGTACACGTCACTGCAGTGGATGCTGATCCAACCGCGGGGACAATTATCAGGCCTATGAAATTCGTTCAATTTTTGTTTGCTCACAATGTTGATAACATTTGCCAAGATGGAGTAAAAAAAGTGGGTAGGAATAAAATTGCCATCGAATTCAAATCTGCTGTAGGAGCAAACAAATTCGTCAACAATCCAATGCTTAAGCAATTTAAATACGAAGCATTTATCCCTACTTACAATGTGACAAGAATGGGTCTAGTACGGGGTGTACCTGTCGACTGGTCTATGGACCAATTTGTTAAGTCCCTCCAAATCCCTGGACACTGCTCGTATGTCTTGAAGGCTCGCAGACTCAATAGAAAAGTAAAGGTAGATGGTACAGTTAACTGGGAGCCAACCCAAACAGTAGTGATAACATTCAGAGGACAAGAGCTTCCCCAGCGAGTATTTAGCTACTACTCCTCCCTTGCCGTAGAAACCTACCAATTTCCCACAATCCAGTGTATGGCCTGTTGCAGATTTGGGCACATAAAGGCTCAATGCCGATCTAAACCTATTTGCTACCGTTGTGCTCAACCACACAATGGCGATCAATGCATTCTGCCCGAAGCAGAATCTACTTGCCTGTACTGCTCCGCCAATCACTTTGCCACCAACCGGTCTTGCCCCGAACAGGATCGACAAAAACATATTAAACTAATAATGTCACGGGATGGGATCTCGTATCACGAGGCCTCAACACAATGCCCAAAAATGAGAGCTTTTAATGAGGTGGTGAAGGAGACTTCTCCCGAATCCAACCCCAGACACATGGTGGCACCTACCCCCACAAGTCAACCCCTGCCTGTAAGGTCATACAGGAAAACAGTGACTCGCAACCCCCGCCCCCATGTACCATTGGGTCAAACTTTTGATAGATCTGCCCATCAGGCTATAGTAGCAACTGAAGCGTCTCAGCTTCCCAATGGTTTCTCACTACACATGTCTCAGTCAACCCCTATTCCTCGTGAGGAACCCCAAGACCAACTTCTTGTTCAATTGTTGACCATCATTATAAGTATTATCTCCCAAAAAAACCTTAATTTACCGTCCAACGTTGCACAAATGCTCACCCAACTCACATCTTTAATTAGCCATCATGGATCAGTCCCCAATAATTCAATGGAACTGCAAAAGTCTTCGGCCAAAGACTCATGAATTATACTTTTTAATTAGAAAATATTCACCCATCCTGGTGGCCGTCTCTGAGACATGGTTTGTTCCTGGATCTCATTTTCGAGTTTCGGGGTACACCTGTCTTAGGGACGACCGCCAGGATGGGTATGCCGGATGTGCTTTACTTGTTAAGCGTTGCTTAACCTTCTCTCAGGTAGCTATACCTGCTCACAGCTCTGAAATAAATGTTGTAGCTGTTAGAGTTTTTAACATTACTTTTTTATCATTTTATATTCTCCACCCTCAACCAACTTTGATTCCTGATATTCTTTTGATAATTTCCTCTGTCCCTCCCCCTGTAATATTAATGGGTGATTTTAATGCTCACCACACCTCATGGGGTTCAGCTATTTGCGATGCATTTGGTTTTGCTCTCCTGGAAGCTTTTGATGAGTTAAATTTATGCATTGTAAACGATGGATCGCCAACTCTTAGAGTTCTACCAACTCAGAATCCAAAGAGTGCAGTAGATCTTACTGCTTGCACCCCATCTATTTCTTCTACTCTTACTTGGGAAGTCCTCCCCCTTTCCTATGGCAGTGATTACTTCCCCATTTTAATAAAAATTCCCCAAAGAGTCCCCCCCACTAGCCCCCCTAACCCTCTCCTTAAATACCGACTCTCGGGTGCAAAATGGGATTCATATTCTTCCTCTTTAGACAATAAGATAACAACTATGCCTTGCCCTAACCCTTCAAACTCCCTCTCCTGTTATTCAAACTTTATAGAATTTATAAAAACCTCGGCTGATGAGCATATCCCTAAAAAAAAAAACAGATTTCACAGACTGTCCCCCCCGTGGTGGGATGCTGATTGTTCCAAAATAGTCCAGAAACGTAATACTGCAGAAACCACTTATACCTCAACTATGACCCTCAATAACTATTTAGATTACCAAAGAACAGCTGCACATTGTAGAAGGGTATTATCATCAAAGAAAAAACTAGGCTGGATTAAATTCTGTGAAAGCCTATCCCCTTCTACCCCTTCAGCTTTGGTATGGAAACAAATTCGACGATTTAGAGGCTACCATAATTCAGTAAATATTACATCAAATGACTCTAATTCATGGTTGGAAGCTTTTGCCAACAAGCTGGCTCCCCCTTTTGTCCCTCTTCCTCTATCTTTTAATGTCCCTACAGCCCCATCCGACAATATGGACACTCTGTTCACATATGAGGAACTACAACTTGCACTAGATGGCCTGGTGGACTCCTCTCCTGGTTTGGATGGGATCCCATATTCCTTTGTTACAAAAGCCTCAGATAACACTAAACGCTTTCTACTACATTTAATTAATAGCTTTTACGACCAAGGGCAAATTCCAGAGTCTTGGAATACTCAAGTTATCATCCCTCTCCTTAAGACTGGCAAAGATCCATCTGACCCCAATTCAAGGCGCCCCATAGCTCTTTCGTGTGTTTTAGCTAAAATATCAGAACTCCTTATTAAAAATAGATTAGAGTGGTTGGTGGAGAGTAAAGGCCTTCTAGCAAAGACCCAATTCGGCTTTAGAAAGGGAATGAGCACCTCTGACAGTCTCAGCATACTAACCACTGATATTCGTCAAACTTTTATAAACAAAGAATACCTTATTGGTGTCTTTCTTGACATAGCAAGTGCATATGATAACGTTCTTCTTCCAGTGCTTGGAAACAAATTGTTACAGCTAAGTATCCCTGTGAAGATAGTACGTTTTATTTCCTGTTTCTTGATGCACAGGTCTATCCTTATCAAAACTCAAAATTCATATTTAACCCCTAGGACAGTTTGGAAGGGTCTACCTCAAGGGTCGGTTCTTAGTCCCCTCCTCTACAGTCTTTATACATTTGATTTGGAGCTCTCAGTTAACCCGTTCTGTCATGTTCTCCAGTATGCTGATGACCTGGCTTTGTACCTGCCTACTAAATCTGTTTTTGAAGCTGAGGATAAATTAAACCTGGCCCTTAGATATCTTGGTGAGTGGTTGGTTGATCATGGCTTATCAGTATCGGCTGCGAAGAGCAGTACCATAATTTTTACAAGAAAAAGATACATTCCTAATGTTGATGTATGTTTTGATAGTGAAATAATTCCCCAACAAAATTCCGTTAAGTTTCTAGGAGTTTGGTTGGACACAAGATTAACAGGTGTTCCCCATTTTAATTATGTTGTATCTAAATGCGAAAAAAACATTAATATCCTCCGTGCCCTATCAGGGGTCTGGTGGGGCTCCCATCCATTTTGTCAAAAGCTACTATACAATGCCATTGTTCGCAGTCATTTGGATTATTGTACATTCTTGTTGGATCCTGGCAATAAAGTTGCTTTTGAAAAATTGACGAAAATCCAGTCTAAATGCCTCCGCATCATTCTTGGCGCCATGAAGTCTTCGCCTATTAATGCCATGCAGGTAGAATGTGTAGAGCCTCCTCTCCCACTCCGTAGACAATTCCTCTCAGATCGATTCCTATTCAAACTAATTCAAAATTCTAGCCATCCTCTTTTACCCAAAATTGATAAACTTTGTAACACTATTAAGTCTCAAGGACACACACCAGACAGTAAAATCCCATGCATTGTACGTAGTTATATTAAATACTCTCATTTACCTTGTCCTGTAATTCAGTATCCAATCAATCCTCTATTCTCAGTAAGTTATAACGCCCTTATCTTTCAACCTTCAATTATACTAAACTTTGGCATAGATAAAGACTCTCTCGATCCAGGTAAACTGTTCTACGAAAATGTGGACCGCAACTGGAAAGATTGGACCACACTTTTCACCGATGCATCTAAAATTTTGAATAATGGTAATGTAGGAGCTGCGATTTGGATCCCAAAATACAGAATAATCATTAGCAATAAATGCCCATCTATATCTTCTGTGTTTACGGGTGAAGCAGTAGCTATTTTGGAAGCTATACTATTTGTCAGCGCTCACAGGATAGACAAATCAATTATCTTTACTGATTCAAAAAGCTGTCTCCAGGCAGTTATGTCAAACCACTTTAGGTCTAAATCTAGATTCCCCATTATTCTAAAAATAAAAGAAGCTCTATACAATTGTCATAATCTAGGATTAAATATAACCTTGGCCTGGATTCCGGGTCATGCAGGCATTCCAGGGAATGAAACTGCTGATTCTTGTGCCAAACAAGCTGCTTTACATGGCAATACAGAGCATTTTAAAATTTATTCTCACGACCTCACCTCTGTTTGCCAAATTCATATGAATTCTTCCTGGAATTCTCTTTGGCAGGGTTCCAAAAAGGTAAAAGGCAAGTTTTACGGTCAGATACAACCCACAATTCCACCAAAACCTTGGTTTTTTAAATTTAAAAATAATACTAAAGTCACTACCTCAGTCATTTGTCGCTTGCGATTGGGTCATGCATGCACTCCGGTGTTTCTGGCAAAAATTAGAGTCCGTGACCACTCACTATGTGAGTGTGGATTGGACGAAGGAACCGCTGATCATATCTTTTTTGAATGCTCGAGGCTACACTGTTCCCTATATGATACACTACCTGCGGAAATTTCTCGTCCTACTAACCTTGCTAATCTTTTAACTCTTGCTTTTACACCTTTTGTAAACACTCTAACTAATTTCATCCAAATTAACAAAATTAAACTGTAATATAATAAGTAAATTTTTTATTTTTTTTTTGTTTTGTTTATTTAATTTTTTATGATGTTACATATGTTATGTATTTTTCATGTATTGATGTATTTTTTTGTGCTGTCTTGTGAATGTTTGTGTTGTCCTATTGGTTTCAGACAAGTAGCCAAACTCAGATGGGGGGAAAACTGAATGTAACACCGATCATCTGAATAAATGCCACCGATCAATCTCCATCGTGTACCTTCCACTCTATCCACGCGACACTGGCAAAATTGTGGCAACCCCGCAGAAGCCATAACCAAAAGTTGAAGTTGAAGTTGAAGTAAAGTCGTTATAGAAGATGCAGTGTTAGAGATCGCAGTAGGATCAAATTAAGGAAAAAAAGAACTGTTTAAGCATCTTTAAGTCATATTCATTTTATGAGATTTTTTTCTGAAAATCTTGAAGTAGTAATGTTAAGTTTTGGGGAAACTCAGGCGACCTCCTGGTAGCACTGTCATAAAGAAACAAAATCACTCTAACTCTAAACAAAACGAAAGTGTAAAGAGTTTTGTAAAACTCAACGCCAGCTTGTTTATTGTTTCATAGAACATTTTATTGATTTATTACGCTCTCTGCTCTAATGTGATACAAATCAGAAAAAACTGCTCCAAGTCACCTTAAACTTCAATGCTACACACAAGACGTGAAGTTAAAAAGGTTTCAAAATGTTTGAGACTTGTTCAAAAAGATATATGCTTCTCGGAACTATTATTTTGGGAATGTAAGTTTTTACTTGTATCTATACTGATAACTAGCTGCTCCCCGCGGTTTCATCGGCGTAATTTTCGTCTCTTCGCAGGAACTGGGTATAAAATATTGCCCATACCTAGCACTCGGGGATAATGTAGCATCTTATTATAGATTTAATGGTCAGTGTCGTATCAGAAGTTCCGGAGATTACTTCCTACTAGAGTCACGGAAATTCGATTTCTGGTTGAAGCCGATTAAATACCTATACAATGTTTTGTTTTACAGATTAACTGTTGTAGTGCTCATATTGGAGTCGCACTTGGCCGAGACATTATCTGGAAATCATCGAATGAAAAACAAGACCTTTCCCACTGAAAACAATTCAACATGTTGGATGCACCAGACTTATTCAATCATCAGTGAATGCCATCCTTGTTCAGGTACATTCCTAACTGGTTGCTTTTTTATTTTTTATTTCACACATTTAGGACATTGTTGTATTATAAATCCTTTCTTTTTTTTAGACTTTGAAATCCGAAGTAAGAGTATAGGGGTATGCATTCATACAAGTTTCAAGGAAATATTAAAGTGTGAAAATGGTGAAACTGTGACTAGAAGGTGAGTCAATAGTTTTATTAATAAGTCTCTTTTGCAACAGAGTCAGACAAACCAGACAAGAGTGAACAGAAACAATTAACTGGCGAGAGGAAAATGATAACTTTGGATTAGACTAATACTAATTATTTATCGACCTTGTTATATAAAGTAGTGAGCGAGTCACTGTCTGGGAGATGAGTGCCAGCGCAGGGGGCGCCCAGTCAGTCTCTCTACAAATTGCATTTATTCTGTCATTCATTACTTACATATCTTGTACACCAGAAAAAGAAAATTGATTCATAGTTCAGCAATAATTTAGACTTCATAAAACTATTTTAGGGGTTTAACGTAAGAATTAGAGATAAGCTGGAAACTCATATTATACCTATTAATTTGGATTTTCTTTTTATGTTATTTCTAGCTAATGGTGTTAGATTATATAACATAATATCTATAAAATTAAATTATTATAATACATCACAACCACATATGTAGATTCTGACCCCTAACTGTCAATTTTCTTGAGGTTTCTTCTCTTATATATTCCAAATCCATGGGTAGTCAGGTACTTTCATGAGTGCCCTATTGGGACCCATGTGAAAAAGATTTTTTGATTGCAAATAGTGCTTGTGCGTTTTTCTTATTTTACCATTATATTTTTTCAGTTGTGATAGAGTGGCCTATCTAGAAGAGAGGGCCTATTGGAAGTTCGCAATCTGGTCCTTTGTAATTGGTGCTGTGTCGTCAATGGCAGTAATGTTGAGATTACGTGTTTTGAACCACAGAGCCAAAAGACGAGCTCTGCAATTGCTTCGCAATGGATCAATTTAGCTGCTTATGTACGAATTTTTATATTGTGATTGTGTAAATAGTAAAATACCCTATGTAATCGGAAAAAGTAATAAAAATTTAATATAATAATTTATTGAACAAATAGAATTTTCATTAGTTCACTTATAACTTTAACATTTACACTGTTACCCAGTAGTCTATAACATTGTTTTGTTGTTGCCGTTGCAGGAAACCTGTAAGTATCCTGGAAAGCCATGAGAGAAAGGACTTCTTTTGGTGTGAAGAACCTTATTTTCAACTCCTTCAATGTGTTTATAAAATCTTCGCTACCAGGTTCGAAATAGTTGGCTTTTGCATAGAGTTCTTTGACAACTTCTGGACTTGCATTCGTGAATACAGAACCTGTGCCTTCTACATAATGTGAATATGCTTTCGTGAAACAACATGATCTCCTGGATTCTCTGTGACAGATGTCAAATATATTCCCTCTCTTCAAATGCTTGTCTGGGACCAGATATTTGTCAGGAACATCATTTTGTAGGATAGAGTCAAGGGCGTACGGAGATTCGTATTTCTTAGGTAGACTGTTCATCTGTTAATATCAACATACATGAATTATTAAATAATTAAATAGGAAGACATTCCTCATTTGTGATGGAAATAACTTAACACTTTGACTGCTAAGCTGATTTTCTTGTCTAGACAAGAAAAAGTGCAGATCCATAGTGCGGATCTGCACACACTGTTGTATTTTCCATACATCTAACACCACAGTTGTGTTTTCAGCAGCAAATGTGCTAACCACTTTTCTGCACTATTCATTATTCTAATTCCTTTTCCCAAACTTTTCAAAATAAATAATAATACTGTTATTTCAAAAAAATATAAACCATATGTTTTTTTCTATTATCTGTATATTCTACTAAAATAGAATACTCATTAGCTTAATTAATAACTTACAATCTCATCTTTTCTTTTAAAACTCCAAGTGGGATTATTTTTCCGAGCAATACAATAGTATCTTAGTCGAGAATTAGGAACTCCTACAGACATGGGGCAAATTAGGAATTCCTGGTAATCAAAGTTGCATTCCTTGAGTTTCTTTACATATAAGTTTCTAACTGTAGACTGTTCAAATCCTTTCACATTTTCCATCAAAATAAATTCGATATTGTCTAGTTCATGTAAAATTCCTATTAGATGGATAAATGAGTTAGTCCTAGGGTCATTATCATCGAGATATTTCCCATTCCTTGTGAAGGGCTGGCACGGAGGTGACATTAGAATTGTGTTCACTTTTAATTGTTTTATCTCTGTAGTTGTAAGTGATTGAATGTTTCTGTTTATAAGGTTTGTACAGGGGAAGTTGTGTAGGTACACTTCGTTGGCAACTGTGTTTATATCCACTGCAGCGCATATTTGACCAGGTAAACCAGATTCTGAAAAGAATAAAGAGAAACATACATAAATCACATTTTATTAGTTTGAAGAGCACTAGTTTAGAATTTAAAGTCGAAATTTACTGGAGCATTTTATTGAACGTTAATGAATCTCAGCAAAGGAGTTTTTTTCGCATAATTAACACGGGAGGGCTAACCATTCCATGCACAGTGCATGCCTCCGATACCGCTGTAAAGTTCTAAAATTTTGTAACTCATTTTGTAACTGTAATTGAATTATAATTTATAAGTAGAACATAGTATGTAGTCTTTGTTACATTGAAGAAGTTCAGTTAAAGTTCAGGTAAATTTAATTTGACGAAAGAAAATTTAATCCAATTCGCGCACTCGTTTGTTGACGTTGCATTGAATGAAAACAAGTGATATAGGTAGTATTACTATGAAGTATGAACGAAAACACCTCATCTAGAATATATTCGAAAAGTACTCTGTGGTTCAGTCAAACCTTTTGAAACTGACTTCTACTGTCTATGACTGACAACCAAATCTTTTTGTACTAGACACTTGACTGTGCGGTGTGTAGTCTGTGGCCAAAATAAAAAAAAAATATATATTTTAACCTGTTCGCTTTTTCCATTCATTCATTTCAATATTTGCAATCAAAATTTAAAAAAAATATCAGTCATGGCGGATCCAAAATACGGAAAGGACGTGCCAAACGTTATCGAAGGGGATACAGTTTCGAAAGACCATGTTTATCTCGAGGAAACATTTTATATTCTCTCTAAGAAGAATTCAGTGTTTCGTGTTCGATTAACTTCCAAAGGTTTATCACTTACAAAAGAAACAGACGGCAGTTCCAAAGAGCAAACCATCTTGCTGCGCGATATAATCGGCAGCAAATGTATGAGGAGCAAGAGACGGCGCACTGGGGCCAGCTCTTGCGTGTGCAGCTCGCTCGTGCCTCAACCGCAGCTCAAGGTGGTCGAGGAAAACAGCGGTGATCTCGACGAGAACGATATCAGCGCTTATCTCTACATATACGCTTACATACTGAAACGTACCCGTCGCACCTTGAAAAGAGAGAGGACGACAATAACACTGCGTTTCAGGTCCTTCGACAAGTATGAAGATAATAACAAAGAAGCGCAGAAGTGGCGGGCGACGATCAAGTGTCTGATCGCCGGCCAGCCGATAGGGGCTGCGCCGCCGTCGAACGATAAGAAGTTGTTGATACTGTTGAATCCTAAGTCTGGCGCGGGGAAGGGTCGGGAGCTATTCCAGACGAAGGTAGCGCCGTTGCTGCAGGAGGCGGAAATCCCATACGACCTGCATGTGACGAAGTATGCTCAGTATGCGCGGGAATTCGTTCGCACTCGCAATGTGTACAGCTGGCGTGGCATCGTGGCTGTGGGAGGGGATGGAGTGCTCTTCGAGGTCCTCAATGGAATGTTTGAGCGGCTGGACTGGCAGCAAGCGTTGGCTGAGGTGCCACTGGCCATAATGCCTTGTGGATCTGGAAATGGGCTGGCTAGGACCATTTGTCATTTATTCAAGTAAGTCAAATATTCCATCTCATATTATGACAGCCAACAGCCTTTATGGCATAGGGGGTGACGAGTAGACTGCGGAGCGTGAGTTTGTGGTTATGATTCCCGATATTTGAGATTTGTGTTAGCCACAGGTATATGCTCTTAGTCCGGTATTTACGGGACCACAATCCACATAGTTCCTGCGGTTCCATGGAATCCTAGTTAGGGGTCAGGATCTATGACCTGTCCCTCCACAATTTCATCCAAAAGGCTGTGCCACTTTTAGACAGTTTTTCTAGGCTTCTATTAGCTCTTGAACTGCCTTATTGCCAATCTTATAAATTTTATGTGTATCCAATAGTTTTACCAGTATTCTCTCGGCCAGTCCCAGGAGTCCCAGTCTATGATCTGTGATATTATTTATGTAGGTACTTAAGTGAACACCATTACTATTGACCCTGCCCTGCCCTGCCCTTATCCTAGTTATCGTGGGCAGTGCATACTCCTGTCCACCTCCTCTATTAATTCCTATAATCTGGTTTCTTAACATTCTCTCCCAATAGAATTCTGATTTTGGTCTATAATTGGTAATTTATGAATTTTGTATATATTATCTGGAATGCAACTCTAATTAAAAATATATCAATATACATACGACTGCTAACAACTTCACTGCTGAAAACACAACTGTTGTGTTTGTTATATGGGAAAAGAATATGGAGTGTGCAGAGCCACACCCGTGGCTAGACAAGAAAATCGGCTCAGCAGTGAAAGTGTTACGGCATTGAGTTTCATCTTCGCAACTATGAGGTTAATGATCCCACAAACAAATATCTTAGCTTGTAGGTGTGCATCCGTATACGTCCAGAAAACAAATAATAATCTATTGCCTTGGTAAATGCCACATGTGAGAGATTAAAATTGTCATAAACTCACGATGATAAATGTGTAAAGTTGTAAATATTGTTTCAATATTTATTGTGGCTGTATATGCTCTCACATATTAGGGTGTGCCAAAGGTCCTCTTGGTACCTCCTTATGCACTGTTATCTATAAGAAAGTTAAAAAAAAATTGTCTCAAGTGTTCTGAGATGGATTTTTTTAGGATTTGGCTTTCCTTTACCCAGTGTCAAGTTTTATGATAATTTCTAGTTTTATTGTATCAAATTGTCTAAATCTCAAGCTACAGGCACTCTGGTAGTCAGTTTGCAGTCAATGTTACAATTCGATTTTATTTCAAATGCTTATTCTTCAACCTTCGAGTGTGCACAAAAATTTATAAAAATTGGTACCTAAATATTCTCAAAAATATTATCTTCGACTTCTTACTCTAAACCAGTTTTTCTCACTAATACAACTGTAATGCCTAAATAACATCTAGACTTATAACAACAGAGATTTTTATTGAGAGACTGTGATTTACCTTCCTCTTGTTGGTAATCAGGGTTTCTATTAAGGAGAAAAGAGGCAAGAGAAGAACCAAGGAGAGATTGAACTGGTATTGCCACATTGCACCATTCTCGCGTAATGCAAAACAGTTGAAACTCTGTTCAAGATTGACACAACTCCACTTTTATAATCTATTTGACTGAAGCTTGTTCCACACTGTAACGACTCAACACTAACTTGACTCAGAGTAGAGTATTGCAATTCAAGCTTTTAAGTGTGTTACATATAGCACATTTCACAAAATAACGATTTGTGGCTGATTGATGCTTGATCCACGCGGCGTCCACTACTTTCAGTAAATTTAGTAAAAATATGCTGTATGTAAAACTATAACACTAAAGCCCACATTGCAATACTTTATATTGAGTCGAGTTGGTGTTGAGTCGTTACAATGTGAGACAACCTTAAATCATTCCTTATCAGACGTTTGATTAACTAGGCATATTACTTGGATCATAAAGGTAAATGATCTTTAATGCTTTAACCTCTACATATAAACCTGAAAGGCATATTATAAAACTTGTTTGTAGCATGCAAATAAACAAAACCTGCTAGGTGCAGGACACAAGTTTCTTGGTCAACTACAAATTATAAACTTAAGTGCAGTGCAACCTACTTTAAGTACGAAATAGGTGCATTGCAAAACTGTGTGTGTTGGCACTAAAGTGGGAATGGAATTCTGCGCAATATTACTTATATGCTACAATCATACACATTCATAGTCATAGAAAATATTAAGAAAAATAAAATTTATGAGGACCTCAAAGTCCTAAAACGTTAATTTGGCTTTTAAGTAGACCATCATGTTACAATAGTTTACGCACTGACAGTCAAAACATTCCGCAAATGCTTTCAGGATTCTGTTGCGTCTGCCCGCGCCCTGCGCACCAGGGATGTGCGCCATTAATAAATAATGTTCAATTCCTTTAACACACTTACGAATCCATTTAGTAAAAGATTTTACAGCTTTCAGTGCTGGTAATCACTGTTGAAGAGCACTCTTATTCTTTCTTGCTGTTTTAAAGTGCCAACCCTGTTTCGCGGGGATAGGATTAACTATTTAGAGTTCCATAACATGGTTTTGCTGACTGCCCAGCATGGCTATTGGCTAACCTTGTCTGACCAACTGGGCTTGATTGTACACCGAACTTTGATGTCCAATAAGATAATCAAAACAGGAGGTGCTGGATGCTTTTAACTAGAATAAGGATCGAGTTACCACAAGGGGTTCTGTGTTGCTCCCTAGTCTTGAAAACCGGTGACAATAAATGTTACGGAGTTGGGGGCATGCATTATTGCACAGCATGCTGTGAGAAAAGCACATTGCAATCATTGACATAGCTCCGATTAGGTGAGATGCCTCGAGCTTTTTCCCACTGGCATATCGCCCTTATCCAATTCAAATAGAGCTCTAAATAAATATAATGCAAGAGATAATTTGTTATAAATTCAATCTAAATTACCTCTTGCATAACCATTCACAAATTTATTTGAATTTTATAAAAGGGCGATATTTAATTATCCGTGGGATAATGCTCGCGCAGTTCTTTGCCGAATCCGCGCTGACGTAGTCGCTCTGTGGTTGCAATTGACCCTATTTAATATGGTTTAACACATGTTGTCCTCTGTCCTACTGGGTTAAGGTCTCGTGAGTCTGGTTTCTGATCAGATACCTAACAATTGAATCACTTATATAACTACCTGCCTGCATGCACAAAGCACAAATACGTAGTTATGCTTTGGTTATGAGAATTTGAATTAGTACTCTATATCCTTTTGTCTCGGGAAATTCCATTTCCAACTCTATGGATACCATTTGAAGCTTGAGATAAACAAAACAGGAAACGATGTAGCTAGTGGGAAGATTACTACACATTTTAGGATATATTATATCACACATAATTATAATATTGTGTTATGAAACCAGGTTAATATAAAATTGTTTTGTAAACGTAATGCCCGTAATCTCTTGGGTATTCTATCGCTAATATGGATTTGCAACCACTTTTGGTTTATTTTAATTAGGAAAGGTAAAGACAAATATTCTGCATTTATATCAGGGGATGTTCACAATTGAAGAAAAGTAGCGGGGCGTTCTTTTGATTTGAATGGCCAAACTTTTCTTTGCGTCCCATTGTCTCGGAGTTGAACAATTCGGCAGTCAGTATTCTGTTATTTGGCTTGAATCTGTTCCTCGTCTCTCTTTCCGTGAGTTTCTCATTTAAAAGGCCTAGTTAGTTACCTACTTATTGCCCATTTAAAAGGTCTAGTTAATTCCCTACGTTATTAGGTTTGCACGACCTGACCCGGTTTTGTTATCGCTTGCCTAATTGGTTTTCTCACTATGTAGTCTACGATATCCTAACAAGCAGACCTATTTCGGCCAACGATTTAAACGTAATAATTAATAGATTACTAATGACATGCGTTATTACTGTACTAGTAACAAAATAAACAATTAATATTCCAGTCGCTTTATTCTAGACTTCACAAGAATTGAAAATAAACTAGTTCAAAACACCAAGCATGTTTTGTCAAGTGGAGTGAGTATTATTCATCATCATCAACCCGTATCGGCCCACTGCTGAGCACGGGTCTCCCATCACTTTCGTGAGGAGGATTAGACCTTAATCCACCACGGGGACCCGGTTCTGATTGGTGGATAACATACCTACCTCCGAAATAATTCTCAGGTAGGGTTTGGGTGTGGGTTTTCTCACAGTGTTTTACTTCACCGAACAACGAGTGATAATTGCGACATATGTATTACAGGAAACACGTTGGGACATGCCCGCACTGGGATTTGAACTCACGACCCTCTTCTTGGAAGACGGATATTCATCATCACCATCATCATCAGCCCACACTCGTCCAATGCTGGACGTAGGCCTAACCCAATGAACGCCAAGGATATTAATAAAGGCGTATATTAATGGCGTAAAATTAATTTTCAAGATTTCTGATCTGTCTTGTTTATAAAACTGATGATGGGTTTAATAATCATCATCATCAACCCATAACGGGGCAACTGGGCACGGGTCTCTCCTCACTTTCGTGAGGAGGGTTTAGGCCATAATCCACCACGGGGGCCCAGTCCGGATAATCCAGTTTAATAATAGGAAAATGCAAAATAATCCTTCGTTATTAATCAACCGGTACTCAACTCGCGTCACGTCTTACGTCTGTCAACTATTTTAGATCTGAAATGTAATGTTTACTCAAACATACCCGAATGAAAGTTTTGATCAGTGTTATTGCAATGCAAGCTTTACCGTTATTTTAGGATGACTGTCGGAAAGGTCTGAAATCACCAATAAAATAATCGGGCTGTATCAAATTCAGAGTTGAGAAGCCACAGCAATCGATGAAGTGGAACTTAATAGCTTTATAAGTTTCTCGTTACGATTTTTCCGTCTCCGTTTTCGGTTCAGCCTTCTAGCTAGATCAGTGTCTAGAATCTCGACACTGGAAGCTAAATTTGTTTGGCCCAGAACGTGGCAACATTAATAGCACTGTAACTTTCATGCAGTCAGGAGTATAGGTGAAGGGCACACAGGCACATCAGGTGCGGCATTGTTTGCATGGGTGCTCCATACTGCACTTGCATTAACACTTTCATTGCTGAGCCGTTTTGCTTGTCTAGCCACGGGTGCGGCTCTGCACACTCCATCGTGTTTTCCCATACAACAAACACAACAGTTGTGTGTTTCCCGTTCTCGCGGCAAGTTGTGAAAAACGCGACAGTTGTGTAATTAAATTATTTTCGTAATACGGGTTTCGAGCCTAGTGTGAGAACCAGGTGCTCCGCTATTATTAATTTGTCTCCTTTATGCTGTGTTCAAATATGTATTGAATTTTTTCCATTTCATTTCATTGGGTGTTCGCATCCGATATCCGATGCGACTTAGAAATGTTGGCACTGCAACGGTCCACTTGTGTTCATAGCCGATTTAGTAATTTCTATACCAGCCAAGCTTAGCTGAGAATAAAAAGCAAAAATAAAATCGGATTATAAATTCAATATGGATAATTATATCACGAGACGCCGAGTGGATTGTTACGAAAGTGTGTTATGAATATGATATGGATAACAGACTAAGCATTGGACAATAACCTTTTAGTATCTCGAAAATTAAAGGATAAAAGAGATAGCAGCTATGAATAAAAAAATAATTACTGATAATTCTATTACAAACATGATAAATTGATAACATTAAAAGTAGATAATTATCGGACAACGCAAACGGATACTAACAATTATAAAATATATTTGCCCTTCCAATCAAGCTGTAAATGCGGATGTAGATTTTATAGCCTATTTTTATTATTAAACACAAATAAACACTTGCGTCTTAATGCATTAACACCTAATAAGTCTTATATAACACTAGCTGCGCCCCGCGGTGTCACCCGCGTAGTACCTGTTCCCGCGGGAATATGGGGATAAAATATAGCCTATGTTACTCGCTGTCAATGTAGCTTTCCATTAGTGAAATAATTTTTTAAATCGGTGCAGTGGTTTAGCCGAAACCTTACATATTTCCATACAAACTTTCGTCCCCTATTTTTACTTTACCCCATCAAGGGTAAAATTTTTACAAACTTCGAATGTTAAATTTTTTTATATCTAATCAAAAGCCTAAAAAATAAATTTCAAACTTCTAGCTTCAAAAATGACGAAACTTCCATACAAACTTTCATCCCCTATTTCAAACCCTTACAATGATTTTTTCGCATTAAAAAGTACCGTATGTCCTTTCTTGGGTTCTAGACTATCTCTGTACCAAATTTCATTTCAATCGGTTCAGTAGTTTAGGCGTGAAAGAGCAACAGACAGACAGAGTTACTTTCGCATTTATAATATAAGTAGGGATTAATTAATTATTGTTAAGATGTCTTAATAAAAAACAATATATTATTATTTCTATAGACGTACAAGTTTCCATACAAATATCGAGATAATAATCATGACTTTGCGTAATCATTCTTTGCGGTTGAAACGACGTCATATTCTAGCTTTGCATGTAACGAGGTACCAGATGTGCTCATGATCAAGTCATTAGTTCCCGGTCAAAGATCAAAAAGAAACAATACTAGACTTTTTATGGCTCTTACAAAGGTGCTATACTGAGTGGGTACTTCTCTAGCTACTATAATTGTATGTGTAATAATAATATGTGTAATAATAAGTACCTTGCTCTAGCTACTATAATGCTTATCATTGAGATCTTTAATGACTACTTGCTGTAGCAGTAACTCGCGACTTTTGCATTTAAAATATTAATGCGAAATAAAGTCGAAATGACGGAAGCGTGATTTTTGATGTTATTGTAATAGTAACGTTAAAAATGTTATTGGTTATTTAATAATTCATTGTAAATAGTAAATATCGTATCTAAGCTAGGATTTAAGATTTCAGAATGCTCTGCTCATTGCCTTTGTTAAAGACGTTACAAGATTTATGAAACGTAACCTACATACAATATTTTAATTCGTCCCTACGCATTACTACTATAATCTTACCAAATGGGTACAGTCATACATACCTAATCATATCAGATAAACAATAAATTGTATCCTTTTTAAAATCCAAACACCTTTTAGTTAAGCCAAGATAATTTCTTTTGTGACTGTGTATTAATATTTGGATGAAATTATCTCAGTTGGGTACCTCATATACTAGAGTACAATATATGATGTTTCAGATAGTTAAATATACGAACTGATAATTAGACCTTGAAATAAATACCTATACTGATAAGGTATGTCCACCGCTGTATCGCGGTATTTAATAACGCCAAGTGTAATAGTTAGTTATACAGGTGGTTTAGTTAACCTACGATTGGAATATTCCAATCGTAATTCATACGAATATGAAATGATACAAAAGACTTGCCACGTTATTGAAAACAGACGTTTTCAATTAGCAATGGCAGATGAGTGCATTATACACAGAAATCATGTTTGTCTTATTCAAATTATTTGAATAATTTGTGACTAATGACGTCAAATTATTGTTGTCAGAGAAACTATTCAGTAAATCAGTATCCAAGATAATTACGTTGCTCTAAGAACACCTATAGACCTTCCAGAGGTGAAGAAACCGGTTGCGTTTGTTCTTGTTTTTTTTTTAATTCTGAAAGAAACTTTACCTAGTGTCATCCAAACTATGTCACTGAGTAATTGCCATTAATTTTATGATAATTATTGCTTTTAAGGATAATTAAAGTCAAGGGTACCTTTCCACTTGTCTTGTCCAGCAAGTGAGCAAAGTTATTCAGATATGCGACCTCGGCCTCACTTGCTACCTCTGTCTCTTTCTACTCCTTCCCAATCCAAATCCCAATTTCCACATCCCCTTTCTCGAAGCATTTATTCTGTGACGCGGGGCTTAGCCACATTTCTGCAATTAATGTTGGAGAAGGTATGAAAGATAAGATTGAAGAAGTATGCGAGATGAGGACTAGAATACGGATTGATGTAATTTGTGTGAATGAGACCTGGCGGAAAGGGTGTGACACCACCACACATGGTCCCTACACAGCCTATTGGCCTGGAGTGCCAGAAACCAGTAGAGGGTGTCAGAGAGTTGTTGTATTGCTTTCCGCTGGGATCGTAGCATGTGGAAAGATGTAGCTTCTGCCTATCCCACCGGAAGAAACATGTGACTGCATGTGAGGATACTTAGGACCTCGCGCACTATTAGTCCAAGACTTATATGTCAATAAAACTATACAACTGGACTAAGCGACCAAGTGCGCGATAGAGTGAATAGTTTCAGGGAACATTGTTCTAAGGCGGCCAGTATACTTGGACTAGTGCGCGACGTTCTTTACCTAGTAATATTTTTGTTGTACAATTTGGGTGCCAGTGTAGCAAAACACTCACTGTTGTGTCACCTTGAATTTTATACAAAGGCCAAAGCGCCTGCAATATCAAAATTGAAGTGCAAGTTTTGTCACAAAAAGTTGTACACAGATTTGTACTAGCTATTTAATCTGTGCTATAAAGTTTTAAATAATAATAATAATAGCGTGCGGGAAGCTAGCGCTATTCGAGAAGTTTTGAGATTCAAAATAAGTTTAAAGCTCTGACATCACGCGTTTTCGGCAAGGAATCTCATGTGGCATAGCGAATAAGGGCCCTGACCCCTAAATAGGATTCCCTGTGTTTAGGGAAAAATCAAATCCAGTCCTTTTTCTTTTAAGTATTTATGTAACGCAAGATGTGTTACCCGCGACTTCGTCAATGGTAACTCGGTTCAATAGCTAACTGACTTGATGCTTGATGATGACTTATAATGTTTTGTATTTTCACTTTGTTTCAGTGAGCCTTACATTCCTCAAAATTTAACCGGCTTTTCAATGGCTTTGGCAAGAAACAAATCGGCACCCTTGGATGTTGTCAGAATAGAAACAAAATCTAAAGTGAGTATTCATAATACGTAAGTTTATTATTATAATTTAAATATCAAAGGAATGAAAACAAAAATATAAACGACATGTCCTTTTCTTGGCCTTGGTTTTTTAATTATCTGGTCAAAGTCAAATTATTTACATATTCGCATGTCGAAGTGTTAATTACAATGCCAACAGCATTATAATTTTGATTTAACTGTTTCATAAGGCAACAGAGAGAGAGAGAGATCAGTGAAAATAAATAAATAAATTTCCTGTTTAATTAAAATCGCTCTCACTATGCATTCTTCTTTGAAACGGTTATCTTCGTTCCAACGTGGATCCGAGTGTCGTGCGCTCAGTTACGTTACCATATCCAATTGGCTATGTCCGTCATAACAAAGTGCTCGCGGATGCAATTAGCCCGCAACTCTGATACTCCCATGTGATACCAACGCTATTGTTTTATAAGCTGTCGTTATGAAACCTCATTCAATTGTACCCATTACTAGTACCTCGCTTTTTAATAAAAATGATCTAGAACAAAATAGCTATAAGTACACTTGATGTGTGACCTTCCCTTTACAGGAATTTAAAACGAGAATACACATGCCAGTTACCTTGCATGCAATAAATAGCATTATATATTATGATTATCATTCGTTTTCTTTGTTCTGTGGTACTTCAATAAAGAATATCTATCTATATATCAATAGATGGCATACCGTTGATATAATTTTAATACCGGATTAACATAATAATTTATTGGCAAGCAACTGCTTGCATGCCTCTAGCTTGCATGTTTTGAGGAGAGCCCTGGCATGTGTAGTCTCGCCCTAAGCGAGCGATACCTTTGCAAGTCACCGGAATTAATCGTGATCATGTCAACATGTACAAGTGTAATCAGTTAGTTGATTATCAGATGTTCTCAATAGCAACATTGCAATCTTATACTGCCAGTATTGTTTGCTATTTTTATATTGTGTGATCGTCTGCCCATTAGAATTTGTATATAAAAAGAAAACCTTTGTTTCACAGATCATGTTCTCCTTCTTATCTGTCGGCTGGGGTCTCCTATCGGACATCGATATCGAAAGCGAGAGGCTTCGCCTCATCGGAGGGCAGCGGTTCGCCGTGTGGGCCGTCGCGAGACTCCTCGGCCTGCGGAAATACAAAGGTGTAGTCAGTTACGCGAAAATAAAGGATGTCGCCAATATTCCTAAACCGAAGTTACCGCTCACCCTCAGTCACAGCGTGAGCCAGGACGGCGCGTTGGACTCCCCTGATGCGGAAGCGTTCATTGATTGCGACAACAATTCGGAAGTACTTATGAATGTGGTGAACGGGAAACAACATCAGAGGGTCGATTCGTGGTACTCTGTCAACTCGAGGCGGAGCGCGTTTTTCAGTACGCGCGGTTCCGAGTACCACAGCGTCACCAGTAGCAGTTCCGAAATGAGATCTCCCGTGCACGCGTGCATGCACGGCCCCGGCTCCCACCTACCTTCCCTTGTCACTCAACTGCCTTCGCATTGGGTGCACGAAGAGGGTGAATTCGTTATGGTCCATGTTTCGTATCAGTCTTACATCGGTGAAGACTTTCTGTTCGCCCCGCGCTCGCAGCTCTCCGATGGTATTATGTGGATGTTGATTATAAAAGCGGGCATTTCCAGATCGCAACTTCTATCTTTCCTATTAGGTGTAGGTCAAGGCAGTCACGTGGAAATGGAGAGCGAACACCTTAAGATGGTACCAGTTAGCGCTTTCCGGATTGTGCCGGAAGGGACGAGTGGACACCTGACCGTGGACGGCGAACTGGTTGAATATGGTCCCATTCAAGCCGAAATATTTCCTAACATAGTCAACCTTATAGTACCAGATACTAAATAACTTGTTGCCAAATGTATAGTGAAACGACTGATCTACCTGAACCATAACCGAGCCGATGCACAAGAAAATTTGTATGTATGTTGATAATTAACATACAATTTTTAGCAGAAAATGTAATAATAATGGTTGTGGCAAAAATTATCTAAAGTTTAATCAAATACAATTGAGTTAAGTTTTTATCATTCCAAGTAGTGGCAAAATGTGATTTATTTAATTTATTACCTACTTAAACTTTGGATTAATTATAATTAAAATTGTGATAATTTTTATTTAAGTTAATGTTAATAATTATAATAATACTTACTTAAAAGGCTTTGAAATCAGCAAATGGTTGCTAGTCAAAATTTTCAAACTCAATGAAGAAGTGCCAAAATATACTCTGCACTCTAAATGTTAGTTTTTCGTTGTAATATGGAATTAAATTACAATGAGGTACCTAAGTAAGGAATTGATAAAGTTCTCCTAACACTAATAAGGCGCAATCGGCACTTACAAGGGATTTTTTTTTCATGTGTGATTTTATATTGGCCGGAGTTCTTATTTTGGACTGTAAGGGATTTCTTCTGTTTCTACTTATTGATTCCGCCTTCTCGCCACTTTTTCCAAGAGTTCATCAACCAGTCCTTTTCTCTGTACCATTGTCATTCTTTGGTAACCATCAAAATGAATTTAATATCTGGAATCCGAGCAGTTCAAATAAATCCCTTTGCAAAATGTCAGATATGATCTTGGCCTTTATTCTATTCCTTAGAAGTGATGCAATCTCTGCTGCAATTGTTGTCGGCTAAATCAATAGTTAAAATTCCGGCTTTGCATAATTGTAGAATTTCCCGGATACGAATTCTGTGATTGGCTTCACGAATTGATTCGAAGTGAACCTGGAATCAGTAGAGGGCTACTTAATCAAACATACTGCCCAGCGGAGGGAGCATCAGTAGACATAGTCAATATTTTGTTATCAATTCTTCATTTTGAGTTCTGCTGACGAGAGGGCTATATTATTAAAAGCGGACTCGGCGTTGTTTGCAATCGCTATCTTATAGGACAGAAGCGACCCTCTGATGACCCAGATTAAGGCCTTGAGTCCATCAGTGGCGGAGTCCATGATGATATCCAGCAGTTGGGGGAAGTCATCTCAGGATTTATTGACCAGCATGGCGTACCTCACCTGACCTTCTGTCCTTTAGAGAGGGACTTGTCTACTTGTCCATAGGGAGTCTTTTTCGAGGAGTAACTCAGGACTCAGGATCCTCGGTCTTCTCTGAATCCCAATAGTTTTGAATACTATATTAGATAGACTGATTAAGAAGTTCCCAAATTCTTGTAAGAGGGGTAATTGTACCGTTTTCTATACTGGTATGGTTTGCCTTTTTAACCAATAATTTAGGTTGCTAATTTGAAGTATTTTCCTTATTGATGTAATTAAAAGTGAAATGCTACTGCAACTAATAGAGTTTGCTCAAATGTTCGCATCTTCTGGTTGCTTTATAATGATGTATTTATAACACAAGAGTTCCGTTTTATAGCTCAAAGCAAATGTATTCTATGTACTTATATTTAAGTATTTAATGCGCTGTTCTATATAGTACCTATCTAATCATGCTATTACAAAACAAAATACCGTTTCATAAATCTAATCACTACCCTTGTGAAATTAAGACATTGTTTTTGATTCGATTTGTGTTATCTTAATTAATAATTCCATGATATAGTATCAGTACGGCCTAAAGGTGAAAATTCTATTTATTTTAAATGTTGATTATAATCTTCAATTCTAACTTACGAAACGTTGACTAGATTTAAGCTCTCATTATTTTTATTTGTTTTGTTATCCGTTATTTTCTATATTTTTGTAATAAACAATACAGCAATTTGAATCCAAATAACTTAAAATATTTTTTTACAAAAAACATATTTTTATTATTTACACAGTTATTGCGCATATTCTGCAAATTAACATTTAGTGTTAGAGGCTATAAAATTATTTGAATTCCAGTAGATATATCCCACATTATATAATATTATTTTATGTTGGAGACATTTTTCTGTGCAATAGAAAATTAGTTTTTCTTGTGAAATAACTGATTATTAGAAACATTACTTGCCTAATGATTGTATTATTCGTAGGTAATAATAATATAGGGTTATGGGAAATTATGTAATATTTACACTGGGAAAAATATTATTTGTAATTTAGACTGGGTTGTCTCCTGCGCGTGCGTTGGTCTTTCTAGACACTACATAAAACAGTGTAATTTTTGACAACAAAATTATCTTGTTTGATATGAACATCAAACATTTTCAAAAAAAATATAAAAATGACTGTTTTGTGTAGAGGTTTTTATGTAGTGTGTATAAGCAGTATTAAAATTGTTAGCTATATTTTAAAATTCTGTGATAGATATAATATTCTTCTCTGCCATTTATCCGTTTACGTTTATGTAAATCTTTACTAAGCTTCACAACTATTTGTAATATTACATGTAACCTACTTTATTTAATGTGGGAAATAGCTGTTATAGAATCGCAATGTTTTTTTTTCCAACATGTGGTCACGATTACCAAAAATGTAAATTAGTACAATTGGAAATCATTAGCATTTATTGATATATTAATAATTTGGAAACTATAAATTGTTTTTATGGTAGGAGACTGATATACAATGCCAATGAAGGATTTCTTATTGTTAACCCCATTTGTTCCGATGTATTACGTAGATAGATATATAGCTATTCCAAATATTTGAACAAGCCTAAAATTTTTCACTCTGGCTATGTCTGAAAGTATAAAACTTATTTGCATTCCAGTTTTTCACGAAATTGTCATATATTTTTTAACAATAATAATTTAGGTCGTAAGTAATGTTTACTTAAATGTTGTAGCGGAATTGTCTGTTATTCAAAACTCAAAATCAATAATAGATATATTGAAAAATAATTAATTGCAAAATATTCAATTTTATGAAACTGTTAATAAATCATTATATTACTAAAATATCTGATATTATTTATTTTTGCACCATATCCCTAGCCCTATCGGATTATACGCCCAACTTACGAATGAGGAAAATTGAGCTTGGTTGGTAGTTTCACAGAAAACTACAAGTTTACTTTAAATAATTTTTAATAACAAATAAACCACTTAATTTCTTAATAAATTAGACACACTAGTTATTATTATTTGCAAGCAACAAGCAAGTAATAAAGTAAAGGATACCAAATATTACATAAATCAGCTGAACAAATTGAGAGGAATTTTGAAAAATTAACTTATACTTAAGAAGGAAAAACCGTGACTGTAAAAACTATACTTACCCTAAATAGAGTTGATGGCATTAACTATTCAATTATTATTGAAGTCCTTTTGGACCCATTTTCTTCGCATCTCAAATCAGTTACCTAACTAATAAAATTATTTATTGCTAGAAGAGATTAATTAATTACATACAGTAAAATATTTTGTACGTAAAATTATATTTATAACTCTGACATAATAGAACCAATTTTAATAACTAGGAGCCTTATTATTCATAAAAAAATAACCAATGTCACCTAATACTAGTGCATTACAAAGTACAATTTTATGGTGTTCAGTATTGCATTACTTAATTTTCTATGAATAAGAGGATGTTTACAATTCAATCTTATTACCTAACTACATAAGTTGACAAGTTGTGAGCTCTTATAATATAGGCAGTTATAATTTTGTAAACAGTCTCCAAATATGTTAATGAAAGATATAACATTTATCTAAGTTTCAAAGAGTCGAGGCTATCTAGCAAGTTCTTCACCTCGCAGTCAACTTCTTCACGGGTGCTCACCCGCTCCAGTCTCTCTCGGACGGATTCCAGATCGCCTGCATCAGCTCGCTGCATCTTCAAATATTTCAACATCATTTTGACAACCATACAGATCTCTTCAATTAGCCACTTCGTCCCTCCCAAGTGTCCATCACCACAAGGACGCATTTGTATCAGTTTCAATTTACTTTGAGCAAGTTGTATTGGATTACGACCATTTTTATCATTTGAGCTCACATCAGTGCCACCATCAAGCAACTCAAGTACTACTGGGATATGGTTTGTGCATGCCGCAAGGTGTAGGGGCGTGTTTCCGAGAGTATCCTTGATGTTAGGATTAGCACCATGGCTCAGGAGTAGCTTGACAACTTCTGCATAGCCGCGACAAGCTGCCAAGTGTAGTGGACTCCTTTTGTGTTCATCAGAGGAGTTTGGATCGGCCCCAGCCGATAGCAGTTTCTCTACGAGATCTATATTGTTTGTAGAAGCGGCGTATCGCAGCTTTTGGTTTCTGGAAGAGCAAACAATCCCTCCATACCTATATTTGAGCCGACAGTGTCTGGCTTTAGTCGAACACTTGATCTTGCCGATATGATCATGCGGCTCTCCGAAGAATTCCACAGGCATTGGCTGTCCAGCCATGTTTATTGGTATAACAGGTGGGCTGAATTCCAAATCGCATTGAGAATGGTCGAAAATCGGGTTATCACTACTTTCGTTGCTTGTGTCTACTCCTGAGTCTGCCATGGCAATAACTGCGTTTATTCGAAGTATTAGTAAAAAATTGTCATACCCAAAATACACTCCAAATTAATTATTACGAGTATAGAGAAAGAAACGAAAAGAAAATTCTTGGGCCTTGAATTTCTTTACCTTGTTCTTGTTTTTGACATTTTGTTTTATTTTATTTTGTTCATTCATTCAATCAATCAAGTCAAGAGTGAAGAGAATGTACAAAGGCAGAAGGCACAGATAATTTTCTGCTATAAAAAAAAAGCAAAGTGTGTTCATGTTAAGACAAAATCACCAAATAAGCAGGTGTGTATTGATCGGTAACAGCCTCAATCTGATGCAATCTCAAGTATAGTCACGGTACATTAAATTTCCAAGGAAAGTAATAAATAAATGTACTAGTTTATGTAGTACAATAGTTCCACGAATCTTATAGTCTCTCCTAGTCTAGTCAGTCTAGTCAGTGCATTCAGATCCATAGTATTTACTTGCTTGAAATGATAAAGTGACTAGTATGACCATTTTGCGTAGATTTCAGCCATTAGGGGATTATATTCAGTTTATTTAGTTTGCCAGATATTCATCTGCCAAGCAGTAGTATGTAAACATTACTGTGTTCCGGTTTGAAGTGCACTGCTTCCAGCAAAATACTAGGCATAATGAGACTTTAGAGCCGATTTCTCAGGGTGACGAGCGCAATGCAGTGTCGCGCAAACTTATGCAATGCAAAGTTCTGGGAGGCACTATAACTGTTAAGAGCAGGCGTAGCGCTTACCATCAGGTGAACGACGTGCTCGTCTCGTTACTCAGTCAAATAAAAAAATAATTCTCCGTTAATGTTTCTAAGTCATGTTATTATCAACAGTATAGTTTCAAGTCTCGGTTTTAAGGTCCTTATAATTATAGATAATGAGATGAGATGAGATGTATTGTATAGTTTTTTCTGTCGGTTCTGTCACTCTACTCGACCTAACAAACTCAACTCGTCGCTTTGGAAATAATGCATTTTCAGGTGGCATGCAGTAGATTCTCTATTTTCTCAATGGTCACACCGTCTCACTATAATGACAGATACAGATTACAGATGGTGAAGTGAATGAATGGGTGACGGATAGAAATTCAGCCTCGGAAGAATTTCGAACGTTTATTTTTATCAATATTACGGCGTAAATCTGTAATAAAACATGCAACAAATAACAGTGTTTATGGTGAGTGTGCAAAATTATTTGGATTACATCCTATGTTAATTTCGGTAGTGTCATAACCTCGTAAGTTTTTCGATAGGATATTGAGAGTTCCCGGTCCTATATTGACGAGATCTACTCGCCGGAGAAGGAAAAAGTGTCGGAAGCGCTGGTGTCGCTGAAAAACTCGGTGATAGGCAGCAACCGGCGTAAAAGCTCCGTCATAGAGCAAGGCGTAGTGCCGAGGCTGCTGCAGCTCATGGCAGACGAAACTCTCGACCCTAACATACGACTGGATGCTACAATCGCTATAGGTAATTATTATTTTCTATAGATATTGTCTGCCAATAATAAAATAGTTATCTCATTGCTTCCCCCAGCAAATTGTCTGGTTGAAGTTTCAGCCTGATCATAACTGTTGGGATAGCTTTATTTAAGACGCCATAAATTGTATTTGGGTGTATCTAATATGGGGGCGACCTGCGCAAATCGATAACAGATGGTAGGTGGATTTGAAAATCCTTTCTCATGGTATATTGAACAGATTTTGTTGTTTTCTATATAGTTTATAGTTTTACCTGAAATAAAAACTGTCTTTTATTTGTTAATCTTTGTTTATCAATAATCCATTTAATAATTAATCCAATATGTTATTAAATGGCGAACAAAAAGACTAAGCATTAACTATTTTTTTTATTAATTAATAGATAAGCAGCATATACTTAAGCTGATATGTCTACATCACAGTGTTAAAAATCCCTTCACAAAATTGTTCACTTTGTTGTGTTGTTCATATTGTTGTTGTTTGTATTGTTCACATGTTGTCGAGTTTGTTTTTAAAGGTTGACAGAGATGGCAGAAACAATATCATCCTTAAGTATATTCCAATTGTGAACCTTGCCGTTATTCAGGAAGTCGTGTGCAGTAGCTGTGTTACTTAGTGCATGAATGATTGGTTTTAGGTTCACTTGCCAAAGGGACGCCAGAAAACGTAACTGCCCTAGTTGACCATGGCACAACTGCAGTACTTGTGGAGGTTCTGAAAACTGCCCCGTTGGACTCTAAGCTGGTGGAAGCATCACTATGTGCACTACGGAGTATCTTCTTACATCCACCAGCGCCTATTGCTGTGCTACCTGCCGATACGGGGCTTCTGTTAAGATTGACTCGTAAGTTTTTTTATGTATCACACATATTTGTTATTGTCACTGTCACTGTCACTGTCACATATGTGGACCCAAATATGTATTTTTTTTATACCACCTGTTTAATGTTGTCTCCGCCAGAGATTGCCCGAGAAGGCTCACCGAATGCTCGAGTCTGCGTAGTACGCATCTTGTCCATCTGGTGCTGCGGTCCAACAGAACAAGAAGCTTTGTGCGTGGCAAATGCGACCCTTGCAGCCGCAGCTCTGTTACCAACCTGTAAAACTGCACCACCAATACCATTGAAGATCATCCCGGCACTCGACTTGCTAGCTGCCATGTGCTTTGAGAACTCCAATGTGGCACAAGTGGCTTTGAACACCAGGTAATTCATTCCTTGATGTTGAGTCTTGATGTTGTGTGATGTTTGGTTTTCTTTTGTTTAAACGGACTGAGCGACACAAGAGGATATGTAATTAAATTTGTCGATCAAGTTTGTCAATGACATTATATAATATCTACAATCTATGAAGAATCATTTGCAAGGTTCTCAAAGACAACTTTTCCCATTCACTATGTTGAATGCACAGCTTTTGAATCATTGTATAATTCTAATTGAGATGTGGCTAAGACTTGACAATTTTCTCATAATACATGTTTATGACATAAGAAATGTGTACAATGTACATAGTCAACAATACACTTGTCGCTGAGGTATGTCATTATTGAATGTCCTTCCATAGGCAGCTTAATATTTATCACAAATTGCTATACTAGTGTGAAAAGGTTTTAGTTGCAAAATAAAGACATAAAAACGGAAGGCACTTAAACACTAATATCTTGGGACAGTAAACTAAAACCAAACATACATGGACCTAAACTACATCAGACGCCCCTTCGGTGGCCTGGCAAACTGTCTTCACTTTTTTCCTCATACATATAATGGTCATCAATTAACAGGGTCGGAGACAAGACGCTGCCAGAGTTGCTGATGTACCTCGTATCTCGCGACAAGCCGATGCCTGTGGCGATGGGCGCCGCTCGTTGCCTCACGTTTATACACCGCGCGGGTGGGCTTCCCGCTGAGGACAACAAGTGAGATGGTTTCCTAACTTATAATTTTCAACTGATGGGTAAGTGACAGAACCAGATATTTCTACGTTTAGATTTAAGAACAGGTCACATTTTCATGGCATTTGATGTTTCATCAATACGAGACAATATCAGTACCAATCAAACCATTGGTAATTTTCATGAAAAATGCCAAATTATATGTGTCTAAGCTCAAGTGTGACTTATAAATGGCATGTAATGAAACCATTTTATGTCTTTTAAAATGCTAGGCTAGAATATTAAATTATGTTTTTTAACGTTTCTCAGGGTGGTTTTCGGTGCCATGCCATGCCTCGCTCGCCTCTGCGCTAAAGAAATTCCTGAGGATATAAGAGCGAATGCGGCAGAAACCCTTGCGTACTTAGCTGAAGTAAGTTAATAAAATTTAACAATATCACTGAACTTCCCCTTTGCTTTGAACATTTCTCTTCTTTCCTTTATTTTTGAAAGTTTTTATCTTTTATCAGTGAACATTTCTGTTTCTGTCCTTTACCATACTTATCTTTACAGGTAGACACATCACTACAGCGGCTGGCAGCAATATCGAACCACCTGATGACTTCCCTCTCTGATATAGTGACATGCCAGACACCAGCGGCCAAACAAGGGGCGTTCAAATGCTTCGCCTCTCTTGGTGCCAATGATGAGGATATTAGAAAGAAGATCATAGAGACGCACGGGCTCATGGTGCATGTTGTAAATGGAATGAACAATCCGGAGCCAGGAGTGAGTTGCAAACAGTACTTCAAAATTAAAGCGCAGATGCCATAGAAGCCCTTATCTTTGTGCTGATTCAGAGACAGGCATGCACTTTCAGTCCACATAGAAAAAATTTAATAGTTAGGTCTTAGCTTTGTTTATGTCCTACCTACCTACATTCTATAACATTTATTAAAAATTATTAAAAAATACTTTGTTATGTATGAATTATGTACGCCAACCCCACAAAATGACAATTTAATATACTGTAAAATGGTTTTCTCATGTACTTATTTAAATAAATAAAAAAATACAAGATAATATAAACCTAACCTGTGAACCCTTAGAAACTATGTTTATATTATTCTGCAATCGTCAGGGCATTTGTGTGGGCTCGTCTGTGAGTTCTGGGGTAATATGTAATAGTATTTTTTTTAATAAATCTTATTGTATAAACAATGACAATAATTACAGGTTAGATTAGCGGCTGTTAGATGCCTCCACTCTCTTTCAAGGTCGGTGCAACAACTGCGGACAACATTTCAAGTAAGTCTACTCATTATATAATACATTATTAATTAAAACGAAAGTTAGTAGTACTTTTGGCGTTTACGGTGCTAAAATATAATAAAAACTTTTGATGTATGCGCCCCACAGATGCAATAAAAAAAACCTTCAGATTCTAGACCTCCCTGAGAAAAATATAACTATCTTTATCTCTCTTTCTATCTCTCTCTGACAGAAATTGTCTATTTTAGAAGTGGGTACTTGATAGGCTGATGATGGTGATTCCAGGACCACTGCGTGTGGCGACCGCTGATGCAACTCCTGAATGAGTCTCCGGGCACAGAACTCCTTCTCGTGGGATCCTCCACTCTCTGCAACCTCCTGCTCGAGTTCTCGCCTGCCAAAGAGCCAATGTTAGATCAAGGTTTGAGAGATAGACATATGGAAATTAAAAAAATAATTAAATGTACAAAAAACCTGAAATGCAGTCAGAGACATGTAACATTTCATTTCAACTTCTGACTGTAATGCCTACCACTGCATTTCAAGTTTTAGTTTAGTTTGCAGTCAGGTTTTTTATATCCTTTTATAATTTTTTACTTTCAACATTTTTAGTTTTTTTGCTTACACAAGGAATGTTGTAAGTGTCTATATATTTTCGGAATGCTTTTTTAAATACCTCCATTTTGATATCCCACTTGATTAGCTTTGGTAAATTTTTCTTACATCAGAAATGCAATATTGGTGTTTACGGCTGCCATTTGTTTTATTTCACACTTTATAGCCTATATCACACTCGTGATTAAGACGAATCGAGTGATACCTCATTTGTCTTAATCCATCAAGCTGTTTAGGCTTGAGGACGGGCCTAAATACACATACTTACATACATAGATGCATAATAAATACATGCATCTATAAAACATAACCGTCCGTTTGGTCAGTCAATATTTGAGTACAATATTTTTTTTGTTGTTTGGATGACATCGCAAAGCACGTCGGGATTGAATGGATGAGACTGGCACAGGACCGGAACAAATGGCGTGAAACAGAGGAGGCCTATACCCAGCAGTGGGTGGATACGGGCTGAATAGATAGATAGATGATTTTATTTTCCTATTCTATATTGTGCAAGTATGAAAATGATGTAATTTCAGGTGCTGTTGAGATGCTATGCAATCTGACGAAAAGGCCTGAAGCAGCTTTAAGACTAAACGGCATATGGGCACTCATGAACATGGCTTTCCAGGTAAACAAGATTCGTTTGATTACACTTAGAAGAATAGTGGTCACCTAATCTGTGCGCTTTGCACAGAACTTTTCGATAGTGGTGAAACGTAAGCCTATGAATGAAAAACTATAACTTTTATTGCCCTAGACGGAGCAGAAAGTGAAGCAGCGCATCCTGTGCTGCCTGGGCACGGAGCAGATGTTCCGCCTGCTGGGCGACAGCGACACGCAGGTCATCATGAAGACCCTGGGGCTGCTGCGGAACCTGCTGTCCACGACGCACCACATCGACGCCATCATGAGCGAGTACTCCTCGCAGGTCATGCAGGTATGGAGTTACACTACAACACTTAGTGTCCCCTGGCTAGCTACCGCTTTTGAAATTCGTACAATTTTCACTATTACTTCGTACACTATACACTATAGCTTCGTACTCTCCGTGCTACAAGTAGTTACACTGTTGTTATCTTACTTGTTAGTATGATTGGGTCAAGTTTTGCTAATAAATTAGAATCGAGCTCCCATTTTGCAACTGAGATATATATTATGTTGCATGACGTATGAGACGGAAGGAACCTAACAGGCCGATACGTTTTTACAAAAACTTACCTCGAAATATAATTATATTGTCCACAAAATATGACTTACCTTTACATTCCGTTTTGGCTGAAAATCTTATTTTGATAATTTTATATATTTTGCAGGCTGTGATAGTAGTATTAGAAGGTTCGTACCCAGCTGAGGTAAAGGAACAAGCGCTCTGCATTCTGGGCAACATCGGTGACGGGGAGAAGTCGAAGGATCTCATAATGGCCAATGAAGATGTGCTCAGGAAACTCGTCGACTACTTGGTGAGTATACAGGATGATGTACTTGTAAATTGGATTGGATTTTTTTGCCTATTTGCAAGAAAAGATTTGACTTGAGGTTTGAATTTTAATACAATTATAGTTCTTATTACTGTTTGGAGTTGTTCAGAATTGGTAATCGAACAATTTTCGTTCTACGACTCAAAAAAAGTAAAGATTAAAGACATAATTCAGCAGATAAGTTATTGATGTTCGGTTACTGATGTGTTGTGGTTTTGGGTTTGCGAGGTGTCCCCAAAGGCAAATGTTAGATCACTGAATAGACTGAATGAACAACTGAACAACTAGTTTGAATGTGAGTCAAACTTATAATCCGAGTATGCATTTGCTCTCATATGTGATTTCTTTTACTGTGATGTGACGCACACCTATTTTTAATCAGTCAATCATACAAATAGTCCCAAAGATGGATCGGTTCACTCCGTCCCGCCCGTTCCTCATGTCATTAGCTTCGTATCGACAAATCCGCTTGTGCGCAGGCGCACCCGGAGAGCAAGCTGCAAGAGGCGGCGCTGTTCGTGGCCGGCAACCTGGTGTGGGTGGGGTCGGCGGGCGCGGCGGCGCGCCAGCAGCGCCTCGCCGACCTCGGTGTGCTGCGCGCGCTCAAGCACCTGCGCGCGCGCGCCGACGCACACCACCTGCACGACAAGTACGTACACTGCACTACATACAACCTGGTGTGGGTGGGGTCGGCGGGCGCGGCGGCGCGCCAGCAGCGCCTCGCCGACCTCGGCGTGCTGCGCGCGCTCAAGCACCTGCGCGCGCGCGCCGACGCACACCACCTGCACGACAAGTACGTACACTGCACTACATACAAGTTCGTACACTCAGCTCTTCCAAGTTCGTACACCCGACACTACAAGTTAGTACACTCTGAATTACCGGCTTCGTACCGGGAGTTCGTAAACTCTGCCCTACAAGTACGCACACTCCACTGCAAGTACGTCCACTTCTAAATTCAAGTACGTACATTCTTACTGAAAAAAGCCTCCGTGAAACTTCACTCAAAGTACACAGTTAGCACTGGTTTTTTTTGGGATTTTGTTTTCGAAAGCTCTGTAAAATTATCATCTCTCTATTGTTTCCACTAGTGAGACACAGAACATCACTCAGAGAAAGATGATCGGTCATATAATAACGTACCACGCCGGCCCAGTGTGTCTTGGCGAATGTCACGTACGCTTGTACATCACGGTTATATAACTTGAATAAACTTTTTGTTTTGTTCCTATCCAGGGTTAAGGCTGCCCTGGAGCAGTTCAACGACTTCACATAATATCACAAGAGCCGCAAACGCAAACGCTCGCGGCGGCAGTGACTTGCGTTGGTCGCGGTCGCGAACGCGCGCGTCACCGGCGACTTGCGTCTCGGAACAAAATTTCACGCGTTATTTGCTGGATTGGCGTGAACGCGCACTGTGACAATATACCCAGTGTTTTTTTTAAATTATAATGTACCGTAACTGATACTGTTCGCGCCACTTACATTGGCACTCATAATACCTTCCTACCTTCCTATTCCTATCATTTCTTGGCGACTATCTCTGTCGCTCATATCGTGGTATCCACGAGAAAACTGCTTGCCGCCGCAAGTAGTCTGCGATCGACCCTCGTCCTTCGCGGCTGCCGCTCTCGCCGAATCCAAAGTACTGGATCTGCTGCTCCTCTGTAGTGGTCCACGTGAATTCGACGCGCAAATATAAACAAAACCCGCTATAAACCCGCCGCGTAAACGCTCCTTGCCGACACGCACCAACCGCCTAAAATACAGTCCACTACATCGAACGTCATAACATCCTGAAGGAACAAGCAGCTTGGAGACGGACCCGAACCGAGGTGATTGCAGTTGCATGGAGACCAGGTTAGTCGCCAAGTTCCTTTGTACTACTCTTCTACCAGCCATCCTTCCCCCGCCATTGGAGGCGCGCTCAGCCTATACAGCTTAGCTGCCGCGCTAATATATTGTTGGTCCTCCGCCGCCGGATCTTCTCTGGTCCTCCCGCTCTTCTCTGGCCCCTCTTAGGCCTCATATAGTCCTCTTTATAACCGCCCGCAATTTTATATTGGTATTTTTACCAACGATAATTTCCTATAATTATCGTGTTCCCGCCCGCAATTACAGTTCAGATAGTACCCTGTACTATCCTACTACGCTCTTATATACTTATTTCGTGTATTCCGCATTCCTAAATAGTAAAAATAACGATTTTTCCGTAATTCTTAATTTTTATTAAAAAGTGAAGGTATTCCTAACGACCGCCCGTGCGTCTCCACGTGGGTATTCAATACGCCGCGCGCGCGGCAGGTAAATGCTGTAGGCAGTTGCAGTAAATTAGGAATTTCATACTTTATCTAGTTTTTTATACTTTGTTAAGATGTCTATGGCTACTCGTTCAAAAGACAAAGATAGTGAAGTATACGAGGACGCAAAAGCGCTCGATACGTTACAGATCGAACGTTTGACCTTGATAGGTAAACGTGACATTATATTTTCTCGCTTACAAGATATTTTTAACCGATCTTTAAAGGCTTTCACTGATGATACTGAGAAGGATTTATTTCTATGTGGAATGATCTCGTTAGACCGTTTACGCTCCGATTTCAATGAAATTGTGAACAAATTAAATGTCACCGAGTTGAGTCTCAACGCTTCGTACACGGTTAACTACCAATCTATAAACGTCTTCGAAGATATGTTTTGCCGTTGTCAGTTTGTTTATAATAAACTTAACCCGCCTTTAAAAACCGCTGATTTCAATGTTGCCCCGCAACGTAAATCCATCAGAATTCCTGAACTCGATTTGATGGTCTTCAATGGAGATCCGATGACCTGGAGGATATTTTATGAGTCATTCAAACGCACGATTCACGAAAATCCCGATCTCACTGATCACGAACGCGTCCAATATTTAATTAATAAATTGTCAGGCCGGGCCCTTGCAGTTTGTTCTGGTATCGTACCTAACGGTGATAATTATCCGATCATATGGCAGACGCTCGTCGATAGGTATAACGACAAACGTAACCTAGCCTCCGCTTATCTTGATCAAATGCTTGATTTTAAATCTTTTAACACCGCGACGAATAAAAACTTAGAATTATTCCTAGATAAATTCTGCACGGCTGTGTCAAGTTTGAAGTCTCTCAAGCTCGATAACGTGTCTGATTTTATTTTACTATCGCTCGCTTTGAAGAAAATAGATTCAAGTACTGCACGGTCGTTTGAAATGCACATGCGAGGTAAATCTATGCCTACATACAATGAACTTTTAAAATTCATCCGCGAACAAAGCAAAATATTGGAACGCACTACGACCGATTCTCTTAGCCGCCGTAATAACAGGCCGGGTACTGCAAGGTCTACGCAGTCTTTTGCAGCATCATGCGTCACTCACTGTCCGCTTTGCAAACAAGCCGATCACGCTAACTTATATAGATGCCCTGCATTTGATAAGCTTTCTATCGACGACAGGTACACTTTTGTAAAACAAAGCAAAGGTTGCACTAATTGTCTAAGCACTACGCATATAAATACTGCTTGCAATTCTAAATTTAATTGCCGTTATTGTGGATGTAAACATCATTCTATGTTATGCCGCAAAGTATCATCTTCCCGTGAAGACAATCGCCCGTACCCTAGCGCTCCGTCACAGGCGCACGCGCCGCCTCCGCGCGCGCGAACTGGCATCTTCTCCGCCGCCGGGGATCACATGCCGCCTTCGGCATCGCCGCCGCCCGTCGCGGGCTCCGCTAGCGCTCAGCTGACGAACTTACCTACAACTGCTTATCAGTCATCACAACAACAGGTGTCGCTGTGTAATATACGCCCCGCTTCGCAGCCTAATGACACTACTTGTTTACTGGGAACCGTACAAGTTTATGCTACGGATTTAAATGGTCGCCGCCATGTAGTACGCGCCTTAATTGATTCGGCTTCCCAAAGTAGCTTTTTAACTTCAAAATGTTGCGCTAAATTAAATTTAAAATGCAATAAGGTGACGAACACCGTTGTTAAAGGGATAGGTTCCGCATCTAACCCAATCAAGGGAGCAGTTTCTGCTACTTTATCTTCCCGCCTAAATGATAATTTTATTGCAATTGACGCCTATGTTATCGACCGCATAACAGACAATTTACCGGCAGTGAAAATTGACGTATCCTGCCTTTCATACCTGAACTGCCTGCCTCTGGCAGACGACAGTTTCGCTTCGCCTTCCGAGATCGACATACTTATAGGCGCGCCGCTCTTTTCTGAAATATTGCTATCAGGCCGCGCCGCTGGTCCGCCTGGTACTCCAACCGCTTTTGAAACCATTTTTGGTTTTATCGTAATCGGGACCGCTCCCGTTACTCCCGCTCATGTTACTCCCGCTCATGTTACGCCCGCTCATATTGAAACCGTTGTTTCTATCACTGACCCCTTGGTTGAAGATAGATGCCGCTCTCATATTTCCCTCTGTACCTTTACGGAAGGACCACGTTTAGATAATCTTGTCCAACGCTTCTGGCAGCTTGAAGAGGTGCAATGCACGCCGACTTTGAGCCCAGACGCTATGGAATGTGAACGCATTTTTACAAATAACGTTTCCCGCGATCCTACGGGACGCTATTCTGTAGCGTTATCTTTCTCCCGCGATCCCGCGACCGCTCTGGGTAATTCTTACCCTATCGCAAAAAAACGCTTCATGTATCTCGAACGTAAGCTCGCCGCGACACCTGCTCTGCGCTTAGAGTACGATGCTATAATCAAAGAGTACATTCAGAAGGGTTACATTTCACTGATCGACAATGATAGTCCTTTTACTGGATATTACGTGCCACACCACGCCATTGCGAGACTACAAAAAACAACAACTCGATGGCGTATGGTGATGGACGCCGGTGCTGAAACTGACTCAGGCCTCTCCTTGAATCAAGTTTTATATACCGGGGATAATTTACAAAACGATCTTTTTACAATCCTCTTGGATTTCCGCCACTACCCAATCGCTTTTACATCCGATATTAAACAGATGTACCTACAAATTTTGATAAATAAGGACCACCGCAAATATCAAAAACTCCTGTATCGATTCGATCCCGTTTTTCCGCTTGATACCTACCAATTCAACCGCGTTTGTTTTGGTCTACGTAGCAGTCCGTTCCTTGCAATGCGAGTGTTGCGACAGCTGTGCGCCGCCGACGGTGCCCGCTTCCCACTCGCAGCATCTCTTATCAGCGACAACACATGCATGGACGACGTGTGCTACTCCATGCCTACTCTGTCTGCTTGTTTACAACTCAGAGACGATCTCCGCGAGTTGCTCAAGGCCGGGGGCTTCGATCTCGTCAAATGGGCTAGTTACTCACCCGCGCTCCTTGACTCCCTTCCCGTCTCTGCGTTAACGGAATGCGTTAAAAATGCGAAAAATGCGTTAACGGATCTTTTAAATTCCGACGAATATAATAAGTCTATCTCAGATGAGTTATCAGCTAATCGCATACACTGGAAATTCAATCCACCGCGAAGTCCTCACTTCGGGGGGAATTATGAAATATATGTGAAAGCGTTTAAAAGTCATCTTCATAAAACGATCGGTTCACAGTTACTCACCTATGAAAAAATGTTAACCGTACTCACACAGATAGAATGCGTTATCAATTCTCGTCCTATAACGTTATTGAGCGAAGATCCGTCTGAGCCGACCGCGCTGAGTGCTTCACATTTCTTAATGACCGCACCGCTGAAGCATTTACCCGCTTGCACGGTTCCCGATGAACCTGGACACTTATTGAAACGGTACGCTTTATTGGATCAAATGGTACAATCATTTTCCAAACGGTGGAAGTTGGAATATCTTCACTTACTTCAATCTAGAGGAAAATGGAATACACCTTCGAATCCCATTACAATAGGTTCTATTGTTCTTATTATCACTGATAATATTCCCCCGCTATCCTGGCCTCTCGGCGTCGTCGTGGCCACTCATGTCGGCGGCGATGGCATCTGTCGAGTAGCGTCAGTAAAAACGGCGACCGGCGTCTACCAGAGACCCGTCGTCCGTTTATGTATCTTACCTACCCAATAATTTAACCCCTTGCTCCCCGGTCAACCGCTATGTTATAATTTAACCCGTTGACCGCTTTAGAGTTTAACTCTTATTTTTATTTTTTTTTATTTCCCGCTTTCTTTTAAAAACCAATGGTTTTTAGGCCGGGGGCAAATGTTCGCGCCACTTACATTGGCACTCATAATACCTTCCTACCTTCCTATTCCTATCATTTCTTGGCGACTATCTCTGTCGCTCATATCGTGGTATCCACGAGAAAACTGCTTGCCGCCGCAAGTAGTCTGCGATCGACCCTCGTCCTTCGCGGCTGCCGCTCTCGCCGAATCCAAAGTACTGGATCTGCTGCTCCTCTGTAGTGGTCCACGTGAATTCGACGCGCAAATATAAACAAAACCCGCTATAAACCCGCCGCGTAAACGCTCCTTGCCGACACGCACCAACCGCCTAAAATACAGTCCACTACATCGAACGTCATAACATCCTGAAGGAACAAGCAGCTTGGAGACGGACCCGAACCGAGGTGATTGCAGTTGCATGGAGACCAGGTTAGTCGCCAAGTTCCTTTGTACTACTCTTCTACCAGCCATCCTTCCCCCGCCATTGGAGGCGCGCTCAGCCTATACAGCTTAGCTGCCGCGCTAATAGATACCATTTCTAATTAATAACAATCATACCATTTAAATATTAAAAAACTACCATTTCCCCGCGGCTTCGTCCGCGCCTACTACAGTTTATCCTCGTAAAAAGTAATGTATGGCCTTCTCCAGAATTCACACTATCTCATCTCCATAACGAATTTCATAAAGGTCGCTTAAGCTGCTAAATCATGAAGAAGGAACACACGCAGAGAGTCAGATGGAGTTACTTTATTAGAATGATTCATTTATGGATTAATCATTATATTAGAAGTTTTCGGCTAGTTGATTGTTAAATTCAGAAAGTAAGCATGAAACCCTCATCGTTTGAGATACACATATAAGAAGTTGATGATAAATGAAATAACCTCAAGAAATCATTTTTCGTTTATACTTTGGTCGTGGTCACGTGTCTCAATGGTGTGAAACCTCCGTTTTCTTCTGATACTCAAGAAATGTGTAAAATCAACTTCTATCTCTTATTCACATCTAGTAATACAGCGTATATGAGTGTGAGTGAAACAGGAAGCTTCCCAATGCTTTTTTTTATTTCAAGTGTGGTCCACTACATAGATTTTCAAGGCTGTCTTTGTTAGCTGTCTCTGCTATTAAATTGTGTCATGGCTTGTAAGCTTTGTAGACAGTTGAAGGAAACAAGTGAATAACTAATGACAAGTTGGCAATTGAGTATGTATTCCATTTGCTTTAATAAACCTTCCTTGAATGTATTTATCTTTTAAACTGTCACAGTGCGCGTGTCACCTAACGTAATGGACAATAGAAGCGAACGCGTTAGCAGTGACTTTTTCATTAGTTTTTAGTGACGCTTGTGATTATAATTAGAGTGAGCTATCGAGTCATAACAGTCAGGGTTAAACTACATTATGCGCGGAATACACAGAAGCTATACAGAGCGAATTCGAGGCGATACCTATTGCAGACGCTGGTAGGTTGTCACAGAAGAAATATTATAACACTATATACAGAATGGACACTTCACCCCCGCGATCCGCTTTCCCACACCTCCGCCCTCAATCCGGAGGGAAATCGGGAGGTCAGTCAATATTAAACACCCACATGACAAAAGACAAGCGTGTTAATATGAACCTTCATACTAGCGGGTTGTCTTTTGTATTGGTCGCGCATATTTGAGTACTCACACATGCATTGGGCGGATGCACAATTTTATGTGTGTGAAATGTCAAATCAGTTATTTGTATGGAGCGTCCGGGATGTGGTGTTGTAAAGAATAGAACTCAAGTCTGTTCTAGCGTTTCATTCCGCTAGAATAGGTAAAGTAGGAGTTTTGAAAATTCAGCGTTTACGTCACAATTACGCTCTGTGTGTTTCGCGCCTTAGCTCCCACTCGTCCGTGTCGGCGGCTATGTGGCTCTCATCGCTTAGTTGTATTATGTCACTATAGTGTTGGCGATATTGACGTATCTACATGTAAAAATACCAAGTGAAGAGATACTGATATATGGCCATGGAATTTGAAGTTACAGTAATAGAAGCCGATCAATGAGCTGTCAGATGTCCCCATGTTCTTAAAGTTAACGTCTAAAGGTCATTCCTGAAAAATATGTCAAACACGGTCGAGTTATGATGGCAACACAAACAACTGAAAAAAATGTTAAGTAACTAGTTATAAAAGGGCAGTAGTGACGAAGAAAACTCATTGTGTTACATCATTACATCTCTTTTTGACTCACTACAATTTCCACTTGTGCAACAAAGATAGACACATGTTTGTTTCGACAATATTTATCGGTTATCTTTTACTGTATGTTCAAATTCTGTCCATAATAATTATAGTCGCCGCTTCAGATATGTGCGAGTTGGTATAGTTTACAACTTATGCAATAAGTACAAGTTCGTGGTACCACAGACCATATCAAACGTAAGCTTATAACGAATATAAAAAAAAAATGGATGATGTATATTTTCGATTAAGCTAGGTAGTAGAAAGTTTGGATTAAACCTGCTGCGATGTGAGATCGTATCGAATTAATATTGACATATAAAACATGCTTCATTCATAATGAGAAAAAGAAATGACGAAAATACGAAATGACTACAGCTAAATAATAATTGAGATAATTATTTTGTTAACTATTTATTATTAGTTATGTAAATGATTAGTGGTTTTTAGTTGACACAGAGAATGGAGAAAATTATTGTAGTTACTTCATATCTTCATATCAATAAAATAACTTATAAACTGTTATTGATTTATTAAATAAATAACCAATGATTAATCGTGGTCTCCGAGCATCATTAGGCTAGACAGATGAGCTAAAAATATATTTTCTCATTTAGCTCACGTAGTTCAGATTCTTTTGCCTGATACCTTTGTTTATTCTATAAAATTGGTATTTATTAGATAAATATGTTAGGTGTGTATAGTAACTGTAAAATTCCATTACTCTCGTACCTTGACTGTGTAACGACTGGTATTTATTGGCCTAAGTTATGAACTTGTACTTATTCATACCTATTAGAAACTAAGTAATTTATTGTAAATAATCGCGATATGTTGTTAATTAGTCGTGAAATGTTATTTATTAACTATCGTGTTGACAATTCTCATAATCATCCATTTGTGTCTATATTTATCGACTGTAATCATGTTCAGGTAATTTCTACCTGATGATTGAAATTACTTATGCGTGTATGTATGTAAAGTGAGTGTATGAGTTACTGTCAAATTGACTGAAATAGTCTCAAATGTAAGCTGGTGTTCCAGATTAGGTTGTATGAATATAATTATAGAAAATGTTGCCTAAATTTATTAATGGTATCATGACGATTAATGTTAATAAAACTTTCAACTGTTTTTTAATTATTCTGTATCTGCTATAGTAATTTTAGACATGCAACTATCTATCTATCTACCGTTAGTAAAATCCTTCAAGACTGCCTGATGTTGCTACACCAACTTGCATTAGAATATATTTCAAGTTTTGGCGATAAAGTATCCAAGGAGACTAGACTAGATTCTCAAAATCGTTTTTGCGGAACTAGCGAGCTGTAGTGAAACTACACTTAGGTGGTGTGTATCAGATAGTTTTGGTCATGGTTTTTAAATTCACGCCTTAACCCGTTGGGAGTTTTCACATGAGACGAAAACCACACGTTTGCTTTCAATATAACGATTAATTGCATTTTAAAGTAGGTACATATACAGAAAAAATTATTGCTTGTAGTCCTCACACTAAGTCATGCCCTGTCTCATATTAATATTAATGTAGATATCGTTCATTGATTGTGGTAAATTAAATTTAATAAGATTTGTCGTGTTGATTTTGTTAGGGTAGAAAAACCCAATTGGGATTGGCGGAGAGGAGCGCTCGCTATTATAATAAATTCATGTGTATATGAAAATCATATTTATAGTGGAAACTGTATTGTATAATCTGACTAAATGAAAAAGACATCTTTTTAGGTATTTAATGAAACTATTTGATAAAATGGTCGGGTTTTTAATTAAGGAATGAAAAGGTCTGACTGGTAGCTTTTGATAACGCATTCGATGTTGGGAAATGTAACATTAAAAAAAATATTATATAAATTACTCAATTGTACTTTACGTTCTATTTATTATTAGAATTAAAGCACGTATGTAGTCAGTCCGTAAAATAAATGTTTTTGTAATGTTAGTTTTGTCAAACTATGTATTCGTTAGTAGAAAATAGTTAAAGAGTAACCATTAATTATATATTTTTAAAATTTGTTAACACAAACCGCTTGTGAGCTATTTCCTATTCTACTATTTGTCAAGGCTTTGTAAATGTTGTAATTTTCCATTTTAATAAACGTATTTTTGTACAGTTTACCGTATATATGTATAGCAGTGAGACTGATGTGATATGAAATAAGTAGTAAACCACGCACGAACGAATTTTGAGCTTTAAGCTTACCAGTGAGACGATGCAAATTTATAATACACAAAAGTTTTCTAACTTTGACATAATGAAGTTCGTTGAAGCTCGTTCTCGTATCGATAAAACAACTTCTGGGAAATATAGGCAAGTTATGATTTCATTTGTAATTAAATTTTATCGCGGTATCTTTAGTTCTTAACTTTACTTGATTTCACAAACCAATTTATTTTTTAAATTGCTATTTTAATATTATTTATTTCCAATTTATCTCGTCTTTGTTGTTGGATACGAAAATGTTGAGTTTAGTTTTAACCCGGCTTTGAAATGACCATTAAAAAATAATCAATGGCACGTTTCCTGTGCGTGTTTACCACACTACACACTACACAAAAGCCACTACAGCCTTGTCTCCTGCGTGTGTTTTGGTCTACTCACTACGTATTTTTGTTGGTGAAAATTTTCGATATAAATTTTTATTGATGATTACTTTCGATAAAAAAATTTGTTGATGATTAATTTCGATACAAATTTTTGTTGATGAAAATTTGTTATTATATCAAACAGCAAAGCAGGAGACGACATGTGTATATCGACAATTTTGTTGATTTGTTGTTAGTTTTTTGTCAATTTTATTGTTGCGTAAAACGCGCACAGGAGACGCGCCTCTGTACACTTTAAAGTTTAACAAAATAGTCATAGGTTTAAGTGGAATTGGTCATGTTTTTTTATAATTTTACAACATGTAAGAAAGTCTCGTTGGTTAACTTAGAGCAGAAATATATCCAAGTGAGCATTGCTTAGTGAAATTGCACTATTCCGTAGAACTATAGGTAAATAATACTTATTGGGCACATAAGGTTGCGGCGCCATTGAAATCTAAGCTAAAGATAAGAAATGACGTGCTAAATGGTGCTACATTTGTACATGCTGCAGCATTCCAAACGTGCCCATAGCCTTTTGATGTTCATGTGAATGAGAGTTTCCGATTATATTACCATTTATAAGTAAATTCTGTAATTTATTTAATCCGAACCTTTATCCAAGCTTTCTGTAAAACATTTTATCTCGGCCGTCGTACATAGCAGTTAGGGTTGTACTCCACTTGCTAGCACAGTTTCGGATTTTTCAGTATCTCTGCCCTTCTGTCGCTAAAGCAATATTGGTTTCAGCGCCATCTAGCTTACAGACTCGAACTTGATTACTTAAGACAACTCGAATATGGACTCTACACAAATCAACGAATCCTGCATAGTACAGACAATATTTGCAAATCCAAGCGCATATATTTTATAGAACTTCCAACGAAGGACCATTGGACAGCTGTCCCCGAGTCAGAACTCCCGTCTCGTTCGCTCTAGCAACCGGTCGTACGACCAGTCCAACGAAGTTACAGAGAGAAAGAAATAGAGCTATCGAAAAATGCAATTCCGTGCGAGCTAGTGAAACCCCAGCCTTACTGCTTGTAGACTGGACTGACTTTGCTATTGGCTAAAGTAACTATAACAAATAATGTATTTTGAGTGAAATATGTTAGTCTGTCTTGTATATTGAAAGATTATTGAATTATATTTAAAGGGGAATTTCAATCTGATCCAGTGTATGTATACAATAGTCAATATTAAAATGCTATATTATAAATGAAATATATACCTAGCTAACTTGTGTATCGTAATTCGACTGATATGATAGAATAATTAAAACATTACTGTAACAGTCCAATGTTAGATCAAACGTACATTTATTGATATAATGCCCAAAATATGTATTATATAAAATCGCATTTGTCTGTCCACACTGCATCTAGTTTTCATTCTTGCTCATGATAATCTGTAATATTTAATTTTTATTTTTTAATAAAAAAAAAAATATATTTATAAATAAATTCTTACCTTGCTTGCTTATCTTGGAAGAAGTAACTGTAGTACATTCATGTTAGTGCGAGTTGTTCGTATAAAGGGTATTTTTAGTAAATTTCTCCAAAACTCATTTATTTATAAGATTGTTTTTATTTGACATTTGGTGTACATTATTCCTTGTACCTATATTCCTAGTGCAGGAGATTCGTCCTGTGGATTTCGCGTAGGGTGCGATCTCATAGTATAGTCTTAGTCCAACAAGAGTTGAGTCCACTTGAGTTTTCAGGATCGAAGGACCACCATTTTGGTAATAATGTGTTAATGGTTCTCAGGAACCGTTGTCGATTTGCTAAAAATTACTTAATTATTAAGTGCTTTACTTCCTAGCTAACTGAAATGTGTTTAAAATATGTAAAAAGCACGTAAAGGGTAAAAAAAGTTCAATGAGAAAATTTTAAATGATTTTCTAATCTATCAAAATCTATCACCTTACGTTACACACAATTACTGAAATATACATAATTATAAAAAAAAAACACTTATAGACATTATTTTCTATCAACTTTTTGGGCCTCTACGCGAACCTGACATAAGATAGCACCCTACCCAAAATGCACGCTTGACCTCTTCGATGAATTCCCTGCCTCCTCATGCCTATTGCGTTATTGTTGTCTAGTAATGCGTTATTGATGAGAAAGTTAAGTTTTTCAAGTTAATAATGAAGATATACAAACATATGATTGTTTTATTTCCCTCCTTTTATACATATATTAGTGTAACACACTGGCCTTATACTTAGGTTCAAAATTTGATCAAATATTTTGTGTCCTTAGTTTTTTCAAGTCGAGAGTGAATAGGTATCTCCTAGGCAGGCGTGCTTCACCTTTGACCGCATCGTCGCTTCCAATTAGGTGATATTGTGGTCAAACGCTCGCCTAGAAAGATATAAAAAAATATATAAATATATAGCTAGCTACTTTCCACTTCAGAAACAACAATAATTTTCCATCCAAATACTTTTTTAAATAAATATATAAATATTTTTGTGTAGTATGAAAAGATAAAATTGAGAAAAAGTCAAGCTAAAGAGATGGGTAGAGTCATATTTAAATAGGGTAAAATAGTTCACGTGCAACAAACTAGTTTTCCTCATACTGCCACGGACATTGTAGGATATTTCCCACATCTCCCTGGGGATAGAGCATTATGACCCTTCGGTGACAAGCCGCGTCAAGAAAGAATAAAATATATCACATTCCCATTACTAATCGATAAGGGAGCGCATCGCAGTCACGTACGGATTCCGGACACTGCTAAGGTAAACTTCAGAAACCCAACTTCATACAAAGAGTGAGTGGGAAAGTCAGTTTTATTTTATCACTCCTAAGTAGTTAACTCTTTACTAATTAGTTTTTGTATACTGTCGCCATTTAGCATCGGACTTGTAACGACTTTGAACTTTTCCATTCCGTATCTAAGTATTTATTAAATGCATCAGATATACAATTTGATATTATTATGTAATGTCAAATCGGCCTTACAAAGTCATTTTGGTTTTGAATTAATATGGAAAAACTTTGGAAAAAGTTTATTACTAAAACAAGTATTTTTTGAAGCCGCATATTATTTTTAAATGTAGCCTCTCTATCTATAATATTGCGTGATTGTTGAATAAGATACTACGTGCAGTACCCTAAAATTGACCCGACCTACTAAACTGAAGGCACATTTATATACTGCGACATCTCCTGGGATGCCGCTGTCCTCGTTGGCTTGACCCCACGTAGGCTCTACCTACTTACACCTACAACGAGTAAGCGAGTGCATTATCCCGAATAGACTGTATGTCCACGCGTTAAGGGTCATAAGTGGTCAGGGACTTTTCACGTGGGGTGCTTTGACTATGTTACGGGAGCTTTATTTGATTGTGATCAAGCGTGAGGCCTGGGAATCGTGTAAAAGGTGGAGCAGTCAACCAAAAACAGAAAAAGTCAAAGTAAGCAGCTGTGTGAATTTGTGTTTGTGAAGCTATCATCATCAACAACCCATAACGTCCCACTGCTGGGCACGGGTCTCTCCTTACTTACGTGAGGAGGATTAGGCCATAATCCACCACGGGGGCCAGATCCGGATTGGTGGATCAGATACCTGCCTCCGAAATAATTCTCGGGTAGGTGTGTGGGTTTCCTCACTATGTTTATCTTCACCGAAAATCGAGTGATAATTACGTACATTACCTATGTTTTTGCAAGAAACACATTGGTACGTGCCTGCACTGGTATTTGAACTCACTACCTTCTGCTTGGAAGGCGGTCGTTCTGCCACTAGGCTACCACCGCTTAATGAAGCTATGCAGTGACATAAAGGGTCTTTTGTAAAGCATGCCTGAAGCAACTGGTTTTTTTAAGCATTGTAGGTAGGCCTAATATCGTTTTTACTTTTTTACACATGCGTAAAATCGACAAAAACATAGTTTTGAAGCTTAATCCTCATTAGATGTGATGTTGATAAGTAAGTAGGTATAGCTAACTGGAATGGTCGTTTCGGATGAATTATAATATTTTCTAAAATGCACTTTCAACAACTTACTACTTACTCCAATCATATTTCAGATAGGTAGATATGCTCGTTTGAAACTGGCTCAAATAAAAAAAATCTGCAAAAATAAATTGTAATACCTTCAGAAATCGGAGAGCTTGAGCAAACCGCAAAAAGTTTAATTAGAAACCACCGCTTTTGGCTTGTCGACAGAACCGCCTGTTTGTCGAGAGAATTGCCGGTTTTTGCATCATCCATTCAATGCTATTATTTACTCACTGGCTTGGCTGCTGGTGCCCTGGATTATTTTAGAATACAGCAACTTGCAGTAACTCGTCATTCACACTTCATCAGGTAATGGAATTTCGTCGATAATTATTTTACCTAAATAATGTTTCAATAAACTACTAATTCATGTTTCATTCATTAACGGGATCATTAAATAAATTATTATTGCTATATTAATTTATTTCAAACATAATATAATTTTGGGGACCAGGGAGTGGAGATAGGCGAAGCGTCCCGTGGTCCCTCGATTATTTCGCTTCTTCGATAGGTGAGGTGAGTCCGGCGATAGTGAAAGGCGCAAGTGGGTATATTGTTACACGTTAAACACAAACACAAGTAATGGAGCAGGAGCTACATGTAATTAACACGAACAGCATTAAATATACATAATAGTTGACAATAGTGCGCATAGTGCGTGAGCGCCGCGTGCGATATCTGGGCGGAAGTGTCCATAGATAATCGCGCGGACACTAGTCATGTGGGTCGGCGCTATCGAACCAGTGTTGTAGCGTCGACCCACAGAATATAAAATATGTACTAGGATAAGTACATGATATAAAATAAAGGAGGCGGTCGTGAAGAGATATCACGATCGCCACATAATTATGTATGTACATAAGTGTATACCACACGTATGTGTCCACGATAGTAGCTGAAATTTGACTTCAAATATCTGCCATTCCTTACATAAATATTATTTAACATTCAACATTTCTATGGATTTCAACACAGAAGATAGGTAGGTCTATTTGTTATTTGTAAGTATACAAATAACCAGCTTTTGTACCATAAATGTAAAAGTTTCATAGAATAAGCTTTCAATTACCTACTTAGCCTCTAGAAAATAAAGTTCTAAGTCAAGGTCGCAATCTAGTCTGCATTGCATCAAGTCAAGGGCTCTTCCGTTTTATCGAGTGGGTGCCTTCTAGCCTTAGCTGAAGTTCACCCTTGTCCAAAAGATTTACTACCCTTGCCAAGACTTGTGTCTATTTCTGGTATACGTCTTCAGATAGAAAGCTCTTGATAGAAACCTTAACTAGGTTTCCAAGAACATTTTGAAGTAGAGCTCAAGTTCGATCTGCGATGTGAAATCTATTTGACAAGAACTCCAAAGTCGAGACAGTTTCGCACTTACCCGTAAGTTGCACGAAATCTTCGTTTTACAACTTTCTAAAGTTCGTCAAAGTTTGAGATCCCTCGTCGTATGAATTTACATGTCAGAGCGGAGCTTAGTAGAAATATCAAGGAGGTGAATAATATACCTAGGTACTTAGGTACATAAAGTATGGAATACCATAATATTACCCATATATTTTATAGTGCATAATTGTCTTGCCTATTTGCTGAAGTTTTTTTTTTATGGCATGAAGCTGGGTATTTAGACAATTACTACCTACTATAAATATATAGAAGACCTAACTAGGTCTTCTACCTAATGAGTGACATACGGCCCAAGACTATCAAACAAAAAATCCATCACTTCATCTGAAACTAATAAATTCAAAATAAACTAGGTCATTATCTCCATCGACCCATATCGTCCCACTGCTGAGCCGGGGTCTTTTCTCATTTTCGTGAGGAGGGTTAGGCCATACTTCACCACGGGGCCCTAGTAAACTAGGTGGGTAGAATAAATAAACTAGGCAGGCAGACAGTACTCAAACAGTTCCCGTTCCAGTAAAAAGCAGTAGACTTCCTGCACAAAACCGATTATTTACTCGGCAAGTAGAGATCTCACTACGACAACATGACACGCCACTTCAAATAATAAATGAAACTATCAAATATGTAGTACCTACCTTCTGATAGCCGTGTAAATTTTTACAAAGAACCAAGACTCACCTGCCTCTTTGGATGCAAACCATAGACTACATAGCCTAGTGTAAACCGAAAAAAATACACAACATTTGCAGACTTTTTTCAAATTATTCTTATCTTAATCGACGGGATTATGCGAGTCATGTTACTGTAGAAGATCCGCACAGATGAGAGTACGTAACGGTGGAAACTGGGCGCGGAAAAGGGAAATGCAATTTGAAATGCGATTACTGCTCCCTTTGATGTTTGCGCTGATAGATAAGTACCTACCTATCTGTGTTGGTGCCGCTACGAACGAACATGCACCTCTCGTCATGTTAACAAACAACTGTGAGGATTTCTCTCTATGAGATTTATTTTTAGTCACTTCCTTACCAATTCAATTGATAATGTTTCATCTTTGATCCAAACAAACACGCTACATGCATGGACGTGGCAAAATTTACTTAAGCAATTCTCGTGAAACTTACTTACATGATGGCACCTTTACGAAGAAACAAATATCGTTTAAATCAGCTCTGAAATCAGGAAGATATAAAAGTAACAATCACAACATATTTTTAAGTAAAACCTCTTATAACTTCCTTATTGTTAGTAGGTACCTATACATAGGTAAATTTAAATGTTCTATATACTTTTAACAGTCCATAAGAAATAAAAATCCGTATTTAACACGAAAACTAAGCTAAGTGGACCCTAATGGAGTGTTCCGGAGAGTAGACTGTAAGCTGTCAGGGCGGGCGGTGCAAAAACTAATCCGCTTGTAGAACCTTGCCGGTTAAACCAACATTCGTGACAAAAACGTTGACAAATGAAAACGACTAAGCGTAATAACAACAACTTATTTAGATTACGCGATTTACTCGTCTAAAAAGAAGGGAGCCGCGCGCCGCCCGCCGGTCCACAGGTCACCTAATAGTTCTTGAGAAACCAAACTCGTCTAATCGCAATCGCTTATCTTTTCTTTTGCTTAGGCCTCTTCTACAAAAGTCCGCTTGGGGAAGTCCCCTTTACTAGATATTCTACTGCCTAGCTATAGTATGTAAATGCTTTGTGTTTCGGTTTGAAGGGCACTGTTTCCAGCACAACTAGAAACAATGTCAGGGTGTCATACAAGTTTTTGTTATGCAAAGTTTTAGGCCTAGACTAATTACACTAATTAATTGAAAATCTTTATAGAACAACTAGCTGTACCATGCCACGCTTCGCTGTGGCACATTCGCACATACGCTGATATGTCACTGATAAAAAAAAAGATAAAAACAAGCCTTGATGCGGATTATATATCATGCTAAAATTTCAGCTGGATCTGTGCAGAACTTTTTGAGTTTTTGAAGCGTACACAAACCAACATAACATTTTTATATATATAGATATACTTAGGTTCTTCGTTGGTTTGCTTACTATAACCTAGTAATCATTTTACTTATCTACCTAAACCTATATCGATAAGGCGACTCACTCAGCCAATTTATAATCCAGAGGTAGATAGATATCGTGTCTTAAATTGGATAAAATCCTTCTTAACGCAGTAACTGTTTTAGTCCTAATTCCATTTTTGCTTACAAAGAGGCAGGAAGACCGGAGATTTAAAGCATCAAAGAGATTCAATGCTCGCCGCGCAGACCGCACCATAACGACTCGGACTCGAATTAATAGAAGCAAAAAGTTAATAACGATCCCCTGAGCGAGCTATGCTTGCATACTGGCCTCGGTTTATATTAATAAAAAAGAGGACATTCATTACCCAACAGATGAAAGTTTAAACTGTTCCATCTACAATGCTAAATACCTAGATTCTTACTAGGTTTATATATAGGGTTTTTTTTTATTTGAGTGAGAGACGAGACGAGCATGTCGTTCACCTGATGGTAAGCGCTACGCCTGCCCATAACAGTTACAGCGCCACCCAGAACTTTGCATTGTATAATCTTGCGCGGCACTGCACTGTGCTCGTCACCCTGAGACGTCGACTCTAAAGTCTCATAAGCCCAGTAATTTCGCTGGAAACAGTGCCCTACATATGTACATATGTCTTAGTTATTAAAGCCCTAAGTTTCAATCTGAATGGATAATACTCCTTAACACCTGAAATGCTAAAGCAAATTATTAAGTATTTGTTACAAAATGTGCTCTTAAAAGAACTACTTGAAACAATGTACTGTAGATCTTACCCAAAAGAAATTAACATCACCCGAACGATACCAATAATGTAGCTGCGACTTGTTTAAAGATATATACTTGAGAACGATCTCAAGTTTAAATATCTTGAGTATTCTCTGCTGATACGGGCCTAAGCATATTTTTAACGAGCGTAATGTAAAAACTTGGTAAATGCTTTGAACTTTACTAATGCTTGTGTTCTTCCGACCCGGTTTTCTTTATCAGATTGCTGAAGTTTTCTGCGGCTAATCATTTCAGGCAACTTTTGTTATGGTTTGAAAGCAAACACCAGTAGGGACGTGAACACAGACGAGGTAAAACGGAAAGGAAAATGTTTGCAAATCTCGTTATTCATTACGAGAAGACGTACCTAATGTAAAGTTCCATGTAGCCAACCAAGTCTGTTTGAGATTCATTAGGTATTAGTTTTCTACGTATTGGGTGTTGTAGCAGGGTGGTGGATCAAATAACGAGTAGTGAGAGTGATATGTACCATTCTACCTACTCTACCCTCTCTATGTAATTTGTAGATCTATAAGTTGAGCTTACTTACCTTTTACCTTTAACCTTTGCTAATTTTGTAGGTACGGAATCAATTAAATAAGCCATCGTGGACGCTCCTCTTTCGGCCTCAGCCTTTACAAAATTTGACCATTGTGATTTTTGTCAGAAAAGTCTTCTAATAATATAATTATAGTAGGCCGTCCTTTACTGTGTTCTAAATTGGGCCTTATTTCCTTATTTCTTTTGATGAAATTTGGATCAATGGCAAGGCTTCCGCGTCTTGACCTCGCCGGACGTCTTATGTGTGTACCTATAAGATAAATTTGCTAAGGACACGAGTATAAAGCTCTCACACGTCACAGTTACCTACTTATTCATCTAACATCCACGTCGCAGCACTACAGGCTCATGAATGGCAGAATACCAGTTTTCCGGCGCTGCGCATTTATAGTGGCGATAAATCCCAAGTTGGAGCCATAAATATGACGGGATAAGGCGCCCAAATAGCGCTACTGAGAAATCTTTTTTATTTATTCAGGCACGTAGAGATTATTTATTGTATCCACACCTAGCCTAGGCTTATAGTTTGAAAAATGTTGGCTGTACACTTTAAGATAATTTCTTATGTGTTATGCTTAAAATCCCAGTGCAGGCACGTACCAATGTGTTTCTTGTAAAACATATGTACGTAATTATCACTCGCTTTTCGCTGAAGGAAAACATCGTGAGGAAACCCACATATCCATCCGAGATTTTTTTCGGAGGTAGGTATGTGATCCACCAATCCGGATCTGGCCCCCATGGTGGGTTATGGCCTAATCCTCCTCACGAAAGTGAGGGGAGACCCGTGCCCAGCAGTGGGACGTTATGGGTTCTTGATGTTGATGTATGCTTAAAATAGTGGGTACCTAAGAACCTGGATCCATCGTCCGATCGCCTTGTTATTCCTCTCCATGCATGGTTGTCTGTCAAGTGATCGCTCTGAGCGATAAGACCGCCCATTGTGACACTAATTGTTAAATGTGTTTCAATAAAGAGTTTATCTAACTATCTATAAAGGTAACTGGATGTTTAATTGTACTTGATAGATGATATCTAACTGCACTACACTACCTTATTTTTATTAATTCTTTCTTTTTCTATTCTATTTCATTCCCTTGCATTTGGTTAATTTTATTCATTTTGTATAGTTTGCGGTTTATTCTGTGGTAGAAACCTAGGCTAGGCTAAGGCTAAGTAGGTAGTACTATAAAGTGGAGGTACTACTAGCGGCGTAGGCAAATAGGTGGGACTTAGCTAGGCCTCTTTCTGTCGGATGTAGATTTTAAGGTTTAGTTGCTGGCAATAGTCGCTGAACATGTCCTAACTTCAAATATAGTTCTACGCATGCAAAATACTAAATTCAATGTCGGTGACTGTAGTAACTTGGATGTTTTTAGATTAGCCCAAATTTCTATTTTATAAAACTAAAATATTATCATAGTAGAAAATTTAGCTGTAATTATAATGCTTAGATACACCTAATATGACATCTTGACAACATCGCGTCCATGCTATGTCAGTGATTATTCTGGACGCGGTGCATGCAAATTCTCCACAGTGTATGCGTGAGCGCGCATAACGTCCCTCGTGGTTACACGCATGGCAGTGCATTGCCACCTCTTGTGTTAATGAGGTACCTTATGCGACCGGCCAGATACAGACTCAAGCTGTTCTGGAATTTTTATATTTTTAATAAATATGCATATTCAGCAAAATATAATTCGATATTTAAGCGACAGAATTCAATTTATATTCAATATCGTAATTCCATGATTATCTGTCTGCTGGTGAACTATTTCTGCCCCACGTTGGGCGACAATTTGAACACCTTAAAGAATTTGTAAGAGATTGTAATCCTTAAAAGTATTCTAACTAATAAGTTGTGGTACCATTTAGTTTGAGAGTAATTAAGATCTATTAAAAACTAGATGTAAACCCGTCTAAAAGCATATCCTACCACTTTTCTTAGTAAACTTTTGGTTTTCTGTTTCCCTTAACTAAAACTCCACTTCTTACTGATTTCATTACCGCTGTAGAAGCTGATTCTATTACTTCGCTTCCCCGCAATCAGTCAAAAGCACGTCCCCCCATTTTTCTTGTTTTTTCCTCGCAGCGTGTCAGAGAGCATTCTCCGCTGCAATAAGTTAGGTGGAACAAAAACAAGCGCTACCACGGCTCGGTAATGGACCATCAGGGAGATAAAGCATAGTAGAATGTATTACGCAGTGATGGAGGTTCGTATAAATAAACTTGTACCACGGAAAGCATGTTAAATCTCTTTTTCCCTTTTATTCGTGCGGCCTTTTGCTAACAGCTCTATCAGTCTACATCATGACTATTAGAGCAGTTCCGCACTACGTCCGATCAGAATCCACGAAGTAGTACGTAGTAGTCCGGAGTAGTCAAAGAACTATTTGCATGATGCTTAGAACCGATTTCCGTCATCCAATTTCTCTCCGTAATCCGTGGATTTCTATTTCAGAGAAGATTCGGACACATGATCAACGACGCTCTACGTTGTTGCTCTGCTTTTCAATTACGTATGCCTAAAGGTGGTCCCTGAATTGCTTGGATTTGGACCAGAGATCACGATTCGGATCAGAGGTAGTGCGAAAAGCCATATCCGAATTCAGTTCACGCTTCCTTCTTTCACGGATTCAGATTGGACTTACTGCAGAACCGCTCTAAGAGTCCCCGAATGGCATTTTAGAAATTCAATCCGTTTTTAAAACGTCCGTTTCTCCTTTACCGTAATGTTTCAACAATGTTTGAAATGTTGACACAAAAGAAGAATCTGCATTGTTTATGACCCCGCTTAAGATCGCGTGTCGCGTTTTCGTTAAAACTCGCATTACCGCATAGACGCAGTATCTTCGAACGCGACGCAGACGCGGAGAAGCGACGCAAGTTAATAACAATCCAAAAGTCGTAATGAGCTCCCGACAATTCATTAAAAGTAGATACGTGTGAAGACGACGGAGTTAACTCGTGGACCAATGCGATCTCAACAATGATATCATACTTTTGTTTAACTATATATCACTGTTTTCCAGTACGCTGAAGGCCGCTCCGTCGAATCTCGCCGATGAGCCCGCCTGCGGATAAATTGGCGCAGACAATGTCACAAAGCCGCCTCGAATGCCGCGCGGAGCCGCGTCTGTGAACGAAATTGTAGTGATTTCGGAGGAATGAGGATAGAATGTGTACCACAAACGATAGAGTTGTTGCTAGCTGTGTAGATGTTGGCTTTATTGGAACTTTTTGTTTTTTATCAGAGCACGTGTTTCGGTAACACAATATCTTTACAGTAGATACGGACAACAAAAGCCAATCACGTACTTAGTAACTTAGTACAATTTACTATTTTCGAAGGCAGCGGGTTATTCGTTACTGGTTCTATTCATGTTTTATTAAAAGCTATTGAAGCTATTGAAATTAATAACAATAACCAAACTTTCATTGTTACTAATTAATAGATTCTTTTGTATTAATAGATTCCCGCGGATCAACGTCAGTCGGCTCGCATATTCCAAGCAAGTTACTCACTTTATCATCAAATATTTAGAACATTAGATATTACAGAGGAGCGGCCGCTACTGCATTTTTCCACGGGTTCCGGGTACGGAGCGCGTCCCTTCTTGCCCCTTAAATTGGGTCACACTCACCCGAACCTGATAATGTAACTTTGCTGGAGAATATGATATTTATGATATTTTGATGTAAATAACAACTTCCATTAATATTGTATGAATAGTGGCAGTACTAATTTTAGAAATCTATTCGCAACTTACTATGGGTAGAATTCATTAACATTTGAATCATAGTTAAATCAAATAGTTTAATCACCACCCTGCTATCGAAGCCAGAGATCAGTATGCCACCCACCTTACTATCGAAAAATGTTTTTTACTGTCCATCCAAAGGTTGTTTGTAAGAAATAGCTTTCAGCGATAAGAAGATTGTACTATTCTTTGTTTACCTGTTAGCATTTTTCTGTATTGTGTTTATTTTTAGTGTACAATAAAGAGTTTTCTATTATATTCATATATATGTCACAGTTAACTTTAAATTGTCATGCATATTCTGATTTAACTTCTAGTCTCACTCATAACTTCACAAGTCATAATTCAATACAAGAGTTTGTTTTCAAGTACCAAAGCGATGTTTGACAATATCTGAATGCAGAGATTCTGGGCCTACAAGTATATCTAACTCTGATCTCTAAAGGAATCCGTCAGTGTTTAGGAACTTTAGGATCCTTGGAATTTGTAGCTTAGTTGAATGTAGGTGGTAGATAAGTTTATAAATAGTAATAATCATATTTAATATTTTAACACTTTACTTGATAATTAAGTAGAAATCTTGCGTAATGTGTAACAGAGAATGTCAACGGATATCTACGACCATTATGTCCCTGCTTTGGCATTTGCTTTCGCCTACACTTGGAATACAACATGAGATACGATCAACGATGCTAAAAACGTACAATTAATTATTTGGGCTCTGTAATTTCTGATCAAACACGGATATCGAGCGTGCATTTCTCTGACTTTCGTTCGAAAGCTTTGTTATCTGATGTCTGTAAAAAATATTGAAACGATTTGTTTATGTAAGAGCTCAGAGTGTACGAGAGAAGAGAATTTAATATGAAATGCGAGCCGGCTGCACTCGACCCACGCTTGTGAATATTTCATCACGATCCGTTAACATCTCAGCTTGGCTGGACCAGTCCTTTGAAGGTAAACGGATTATGGTTTTCATTAACAGAAATGTGGGTCGAAACGTTTTCTTTCAATGTATTGCCGGAAGCTAAGTAGGAAAAAAGAGTCAGGCAGATATCATTTAATTCGCAGATAAATCCAAGACAACTAGTTTTGTCTGAAACCAGTTTTGGCCGATGTCAAAATCTGGATGTCCAAAATATATCGGACATAAGGTTATAAGTTCACGGCACATTGCTCTTGAAACCTAAAATCAATTAGTGCCTGTCATACTGCTAAAATTGGGTCACATTGAAATTTAATAACCAAACCTGCGCGCCCAGCACAAATTCCATTAAAAAAACAGCGCTACGCCCGCGGCGGCGCGGCGCGGCGCCTCGCTGTGCGCTGAATTTACGCTATTTATACCATGCTTGGATAACATTTCAATTTGATATGTCAAAGCTAATCTCAAAAATAATTTTGTATGTAACATGTATGTATGTAACAATGTTATTTTTGAGTTTTGGCTAAATTATTTCAGTGATTCGATATACCAGAATTCAGCTGTAAGCGCGACTCGCGCAATATCAATAGTGGTAGACGATAACTGAATTAGCCCCATAGACTAGATTACCTAGACTAGCTAATACACATGACTGGAGCTGTATTGACACTAGAATTGGTTCCATGATTCCATCGGACATTTCATTTGCCTGCGATCCTCGCTGTGGTCACTCCCGCTGAGTGCTAGTTCCAATAAACTCTTTACTACGACCAATAGTTTTGATAGTATATACAGAAACGAATATAAAATAATTTACACCAGTTCAAAAATAAAGAAGGTACTCACACAATGGAACTCAATTAAACATGATACTATTTAAATGTCTTTTATTTAACTCGAGCTTGGTTTTTATCTGAAATACACGTGTGAAATACACAATGACGTGACAAATACATAACGTGACTCGTTCTCTATCAATATTATTATATTTTTCTAAGAGTAGACTCAATAGACAGCAGGAAGTTCATTATAATATTAACCACTCATTGGCATAGTTTACCAGATGGAAAAGTTATGCAACGTCCGCAGCGACATACATACGTACACTTAGATGGGTGACCGTTCAGTTGCATAACATCTGAGTGTGTTTATAGTTCGAAGAGTACGTCAAACCAGTGTTACTCCCGGTTAATATCAACTTATAGCAGTCAATTAGGGCTTTAGGCGGCAAGCTCTAAAAGAACAAAAATTACATAGCACATTACAGTATCAGAGACATTCCGTTACCAATAATTTTAATCAAGTATCAAATCGTATCAATCGTAGTAAAAGCTGCATCTGTATTGATGATGGCATTGGATTATAGGATCGGAATATTCGGAATCCAGATTGATTATTGGAATTTCCGTCCTGTCGATTCTCCACTAAATACGTCTAGGCTAGGTTGATGGTGAACCGTTTGCAAAACAATATCCTACACAAGCGTTATTTTGTATGTTATAGTTATAATATATCGTTATGATCCTTTACCGATTTCACTTCCCTATCTGTTGAAATAAAAACTGTCGATAGCAAGTAAAATAATTTTTTTTTTAACCAACTTTTCTATTTTATTAAGTACCGAGACGACCAAGTCGTTCACCTAATGATGAGCGCCTCGCCTTCCCGTAACAGCTACAGTACCATCCAGAATCTGTCGCGGCACTGCGCCGCGCTCGTCACCCTGAGACCTTGCTTCAAAAGTCTCAAATGGCCAGTAATTTCGCTGGAAACTGTACTCTTCAAACCGGAACACCGACTACATCCACAGATGAAGCTTTTGTATAAGAATCTCGAGGTTGAAGACTGTCTGCGATAGCACACCGCGAAGAGTTAAATAACAATAAACAGATTTCGCGTGTCGTGAGTATCCTCGGCGACGTGTAGCTGGTTTTGTTTACAAGACAATGGGACAGAGCAGGGTGGAGCCTCTGTGAAAACAGTTAAAGCAATGTCTGCGAGACTGTGCTCATAATAGCTATTAGGGATGAGCCAGTGGGTAAAAAATATCGACATATCAGTATTTTTAAACATTATCGATGTATCGTGGCGAAAACATTTCCTGATATCGATGAACATTACAATAATTTAAATCAATATTAATGTAGGTGTACAAAACTTTTATACTCGGAAAGTTTCACGTTTCTTTTCGAAACGATTTCCAATATAAAAAAATTAAATGGTCGTGATGTGTTTCGTAATTAAAGTGTTCAGACGCAATTTTGCGCAGTTGTTGGTGCCCAAAGTTAAATATCGATACTTTTTGCGCATCTCTAGTGTAGTATGTATTATCTATGGGCTGCGGTAAATAAATGTTACACGCAATGCGTTCTTTGTTCATTATTCATGCTTTCAAATCTAGCGTTCGAAATATGTTCTTGTTTAGTGGACTTCTAAGAAAAGTTAGATTTATTGTATTCTATCAAATCCAGGCTTAAATTATGGAGGCGAGAACGAAAATACAATATACGAACTACCATGCAAAAGTGGAAATGATACTAGTGAGACTGGTGACCTAAACGAATTAGAAAAAACAAATGAACATTCCATTTTATTTATGCTAGAACACGCAGGGTTTGAGCTGCGCTGATAAACCTAATACATTTTAATCTGTACACATTCGTAACGGAAGACATTTTTATACACAGACTAGAAAACACAAAAAAAGAAAGAACTCAAGTACTAAAGACTCACTAGTCAGAACTAAAGTAGGCACCGTACCGCGTCATGCCGCCTGATGTTCTAGTAAGTTCTAGTCTGTGTCGAAGTCACGTCCACGGCTCAAGCTTGGCACGGTGTGGCATAAATCACTTTTATTCCTGTCTGTCCTCCCAACCTACCCCCTTAGGGGGCCAAACGAGAATAACTCAAAGCCAGGACATATCATACCTAAAGTTTTATTGGAAAACTACGCCTACCAATTCGAGAAGCTTTACTACAATTATATCCCAACAACACGCGACCTAGAGGTTCTTAACTAGTTTAACTACTTCAGACAAAGTTCGTGCCCGCCTCAAGCCTCATTCATATCTGCAGGACAGAGATACATGTTTAGGACTTTGTCAAAGTAAATTGTAGCAATAAACGTATATAGTATCTTTCTCCATTGTTACTCAAGATTTTCACTATAATCTATCTATATATATAAAAATGTTATGTTGGTTTGTGTACGCTTCAAAAACTCAAAAAGTTCTGCACCGATCGAGCTGAAATTTTAGCATGACATATAATCCGCATCAAGGATTGTTTTTATCTATTTTTTTCATCAGTGACATATCAGCGAATGTGCGAATGTGCCACAGCGAAGCGTGGCAGGGTACAGCTAGTAGCGTATAAAATACAAAGAAAATTGGCTATTTGCTGTAAGTCTGAGGGTTTGTAGGACCATACTTTTATATTTGTATTATTATTATTGATGCATTTTTTTATGCACGCCTACACCCCCCTCTCTTCTTCACTATGTGTGGTTGACTGGTAGAAAACGCTCTTAGTTTTAAGTCCGCCATTTGTACTAGCTGTGTAACCTGTGCAATAAAGTATTAAATAAATTGTCATCGTAGTTCCTGCTTCCCTAGATCCAGGGAATCCTATTTAGGGGTCAGGATCTATATATGTGATCGTAACGCGTGACGTTTTTCAATTACTTTTGACCATTTCTTTTACTCGTTGTCAAGTCGAAGTCAAGAACGTCATTTAAGTTTTGTGTAGTGCAAAAATAAAGTGCACAGATCTTAAAACGACGTTCTTAACTTTAAGAAGCGTTTACAAGTAAGGCTACAAATAAGAGATGTGACAAGATATGTCAAACGTTATCAATGGAAGCCGCTGACATTACAGCCTACTAGTTACAGCGACGAGGGATTTCATTAAACGCAATGAAGTATCACCCTTATATACATAAAAACTTTATCTGTTTTGGCACACGACACTAACCGGCAAGGTCGTTTGTCACAATAAGATTTTGGCGCCGAAGCGACGGATTGGCTCAATCGATACCTGGCGTAGGTAGCTCTAGATCTAACCACTCAACTTCACCATTGACCTTGTTAAAAAACCGAACGTTTTGTATATATATATATATATTTTTTCAGCTAAAATAATATCACGATAAAATACGATACGCGAGTACCGAAATATGCTTACAAGATCGGCGCAATGTTCGCATGTACCTACTGCTACGAGTCTGCTACGCCTTGTAATCGTGTTTCGTAGCATAGTCGTAGCTAAATAACGATGATAACACAGAATGTCTTATTATAGACTAGCTTTCGCCCGGGACTTCGTCCGCACAGACACCGTTTTCCAATGTTGTATCTCCTTGCCAAATTTCATTACGATCGGTTCAGCCGTTTAGTCGAAAAAGGCTACATAGAAACAAACAGTGTTACTTTCGAATTCATAAGTTTAGATTTAGAAAACCATTCTAATTTTAATTGCATTATTTAATTTCAATGGAATTGTGTGTAAAAAAAAACACTGATTATTTCACTATCTTTTAACTTCGGGTTCAGTTATTTTTAGCTCAAAATACAGTCACTTTTAGCTGAAAAAGAACAAAATAATTCTATTATCTAAGATTTACTTAAGACCCTATCTGAATCTGACTTTATCGTCAACTCCAGCATAATGGAAGGTAATTAATTTCGTCAGGAGTTATTAACTTGTTTGTTTTATAAAGTCCCGAAAGCGGAGAAATTAGAATGTAAATTCGTCTTAGGTTACCTTAGAGTCCTGACAACTTTCACTTATTTATGAGACTTTATCAAAGGCAGTTATGAATAGAATCCACACTTACAATTAGATTTTCTAACAGGAAACTAAAGCAGTGTCACAAACGTGTTTGAATGAATAATTGGGGGCGCAGGAACTAAATTTTATATGACACGTTACGATCACATATATGTATAGATCTTAATTAGAATTCCCTCTCTGAGGAAATTGGAAGAGGAACAATTTTATACCTGTGATTCGCACAAGTTTTTGCTCTATGCGGGAATCCAAGACACACATACACGCTTCGCAGTCTGCCCATTACCCAGTTACACTACGGAGACCGTCCTTTCATCTGTAAACATATTACTGTTATCATTTGTATACAGGGTGTGCCAGCTTCACAGGTACACGTAACGGAAGCATCGGACAGCAAACAAGACGGTCACTGGTCCAGCGACGCTGCGACAAATTTATGCGTGCACGTGCTGTATTAACGTCAGGGTTGTCACACGATGCTTGGATTAGTTTTCATATGATTTTTTAGTTTGATACTTCTGATGGCATAGTGTATCGGTAATGTTTGTTTTGACCATTTATACTAAATGTTTTTTCCCGATTTTCCACATTATTCATTGATGCTCCGCTCCTATTGGTCGTAACGTGCTGTTATATAACCTATCTTTAATAAATGGACTATTCAACACAAAAATATTTTTTCAATTCTGAGATCCTCGCGTTCAACCAAACAAACAAATTCTTTAGCTTTATATATTAGTATAGATTAATCCTATACTATTTATAATCGCTTAGGTCCGCTTTCTAGTCACCCAACGACAATACAAAACTTATCAACCATCAAGAGGGAAACGCACGTTAATAAAATCAACGGCAACAACAATAATACTTTAAATTATTGATTTAATTTGTTTTGATAGTCTGGATTGTGTTAGTTATTCCACAACTTCTTTTTTTTAATTATTATTTGATTTAACTCTTTCTCGGGGCAGCCCTACCCCTGCCCAGGTGGGTACAGGTAACAACGTGAGACAACAGATGGCGCATGAATAACCCATGGCGGTGGCTCTGAATATTTCAGCTGCGGCCCGCGAGTCCGTCCTCCCTGCAATTCGACGTCTTCTTTTTGTTTTTGCAGGACTACTACACCATGTAATACAAAGTTGGTCCGTGTGTTGACTACGAATGAATGATTTTTGGATTTTTTCATAGAGCTTTAGGTCGAATATGTCCTCACTCCAATTTGGTATTCTCTACTGTCCTTTTTTCATCAGGAGTGATGTACGCGACCCGCAACAAACTGCCGAATGCCACCAGTGACGCTATTATGCATACACCAGCGTGTTGTCAGTGGTGACCAAACATCTATATTTTTATTAGGCACTCACAGAAACACTTACACGGCGGGAAGGACTAATATACTATTTCAATATTTCACATTATACAAAACATTTTACCACTACTGAATGTAAGTCCTATGTGCTCCAGGTTTTAGTGGAGCATCTGAAGGTGTTCCTTACCCCGTACTCCTGGCCTACAGGAGTAGTCTACCACCGGTATAGGGAATGTAGGTGAAAATAATTCCCTGTTATGGTACACAATACATACTTGTAGCGCCACTTTGTAGTGATTTCAACGACAAAAGCGTACATTTTTCTTATTCAGATCTCGACAAAAATACCTACCATAAATCCTACATACAAACAAGGGAGTCACGCAAGACGTCGACAAAGGCATAAAACACTTTACCGTTAAAATGCTGTTTATAGCCCGGAATAGCACAAATAAAAGGAGTTCAACCGTGCCGCGATGCGGGTTGCAGGGCCGCCTGTTCTTGAAATACAGTACGCACAATGGATCTCGGCCGTTCTAAAATCGGCCTCTCTGCAAAAACGCATATGTATAATATAATTAGAAAAAGGAAACCATCGCGGATTCAGAACAGGAGGCCTACCATGACATCTTATAGCGATTCAATTGAAGACCTAAACTGAACCGCGTTGCATAATCGTACCGTGACGTCTTATTTTTTCACGGTACGATTATGCGATGCGGTTTAGTTTAGGTCTTCAATTAAATCGCTATAATAGGTCATGGTATGCCTCCAGGAATTCACGGCGGTCAAAATCCGTCACGTGTAGCGTATCCAAGAAATTTCCGCGATTCTCGAAACCGCTTATGAGATTCTGTTAAGGACCGTCGTCCTTAATATGGAAGATAACTCACCCGCGTTACGATCCTTATTTATTTGGCGGAGGATTAACGTCGCCTTGTTGATATATCAAGCTTTGTGGCTGACATGTTAGACTCGCTACAAAAAGTGGGATGAATGGATCATGATATGAAAAATGTTTTAGCAAATTGCCTTACAAATTATATTCTAAGAAATTACAGATCATGACTGCCGCTGTTGTAGTGTATATTGTTTGAAGAATCGGTAAACATACTATAGCTTAAGCTTTATACCTATAGTTTATTAGTGGGAGGGAGATGTCTCAGGGTACGAGCGCAGTGCAGTGCGGCACAGGATTATGCAATGCAGGGTTCTGGGTGGTGCTGTGTCTGTTATGGGCAGGCGTAGTGCTTACTATCAGGTGAACGACTTGCTCGTCTCGTCACTCAGCCAAATAAAATAAATAAAAAACCTATACATTTTCTAAAGTTTTGTCCAGTCATCTGGCCTTGTTAATCTCATAATGCCTGGAAATCGCATCCATCAGTTTGCTCAAAGAAGCAATAAAGCTGGGTTAATTATACGGGGCTACCGGATCCTGATGGGACCACTCTAGCGGCATCGGCAGGCCCCTAGGTTGGGACCACGCGAAATGTGATGCGCGCCGGGGTAAATATTTGCAGCTGAGCCACTCCTTGGACACTCCATACAAAAGCTGATTCGACAACTCACACATATAAATGACGTTTGATCACGCGCTTAATGTGTGTTTAAGTATTCGAACATAATACGCGACTAAAACAAAAGACAAGCTGGTGGTATGAAAGTTCACGATAACACGGTTGTCTATTACATTTGGGCGTGTAAAATTTACAGCCTCCCGATTTCCCTCCGGATTGCGGGTAGAGGTGCGGGGAAGCTGATCGCGCGGGGTGGAGAGTGTCCATTCTGTATGTAGTACTCTATGTATTTTGTGGCTGAGTGTACCTTATAGAGAGGAGAGACAATCATCCTTACCTATGAGCTCAAATTATAATTGGGCGTTGGGCGAAGAAATTCGTATTAATACCTGTGGCCAACATAATCGATACCCATTTCAATATCACTTATTGTAATCGTTGATCTATCGATTTCGCTATACTAATCATGCCATCGTTTCAATACCAATTTGTATTTCACTTTGCCCAATTGTTATTATGAATGGGTTGGAATCGCTAAATTATTGAAATGGATTTATTAAGTAGGTAAGTATTGATAATCGAAATTCAATTCGATTAAAGCGAGCTTATTCCTAAGTAATTTGTAAAATGAGGAATAAAATTATTTGCCTTGTGCGGGATTCGAACTTCAAGCCTTCGCAGTCGGCTCACTTGCGTACGCTAAAGAGGCGATCCAGCAATTAGAAGCAGTGAATGATTTAATTAATTGGTTTAGATATTTAAATTGTGTTAATTGGTTAACATTGAATCGGTTAACAGTGAATGAATTGGTTTAGGTATGATTTGTCATTTTGTATACAGAACCTAAATTGCTACATATCTAATACATACACGTATCAGTGGTTTCGTCTTTCACGACAAAAGTTTCATCACGTTAAAAATAATTTAAGAAGTTGTACCTAAGGAAACATAAGAAGAATAGAACGACACCAAGCACTGACCAGTCCGCTGGAAATTCAATTACAAAGAGTGTTCACAACAATATTCCATAAGGATTTCACACATCTCATATCCCTTTTTCCCGTTTTCCCGTAATATTTAAACGCAACCCGGACCAAGCAGATAAACATTTTTATTTAATGTACCTCTCTCGAATTTGCATTTGTGAATTTTAAAACGTGGATTTAAAATATTAAATCTCAGTACAATGCGGGGAGACAAAATATACATAAGCATGGTAGCACCTTGTCGCTTTTAAAAAATACAATACCATTTTAAATTTCAAAGAGTTTAATAAAAATGTATTGTGAAAAGGAACGTTTATATTTCAATAGTGTAGTCGACTGTACAGCTGCCCTGGTTTTTGTCATCACAATTTGTATGGTATCCTTTACATGAGTTATAGAACTGGCGGGACACTATATCTGGAACTCGATATAAACTTTTATATAGCTTAAATACGCTTTTCATCAAACAAAGTGTTCAAGCAATCACCTACTTCACCTGATTATCGGGTGGTCTGCTTAATTGTTATCGGCCACCGTTCTATTACTATCTTTATAGCCATGTTAATTAAATTTTATATTCCATTAAGTTACACACAAGTTCCGTTTGCATGGTAGTAGCAAACACGAGATAGGTCGAACAACAACAAACTCATAATCTAGTTTCTCTACTTCGAGAAACAATAATAGCGTTCGATGTAAGCCGAGAGTAGGGCTGGCAGCTCATTCCGTGTCGATGTTCTTGCCCGCTCCTGTTGGTGCATTGTGCAGTGATTTTATATGAAAAAGCAGTAAATTGCAAATGTTTGATCATGGAAAAGCTTTTTGCGAGTAGAAATTGGTTTACTATGCTTTTAGTATATTTAATTGAATCGCTGCACGTTGTTAGACTAAAATAAGATCTAAAACACCACTAAACTGCATCAGGCAATAATATGTATAGTTGTATACTGTATAGTAGGCGCGTCTATATATATTCAAGTGTCACGCGGTCAGCTTTAACAATAGAAAACATAGATTCCACATAATTAAGGCACGTAACTTGATTAATTAAACTGTATCTAGCCTTCTTTCTTTCCTTCCTTCTTTTATTTTATTTTATATCTTTTGTCAACTCTTGTCACAGAGTACGCTCCGGTCAATTCTTATCCGCAAAATTAGGTCATAAAGGCGTCCATTATATTGCTCTTTAACTTACCCACAAGTTAACTAGATGTCGTTAGCATGCGGCGTCTTGGCAGCGCTGTCAGCGTTATTAACCGCTGCAACACTATCCGGCTCGGAACAAACCCCATTAATTCTACTAATTCCCTCCCGGGCTCTGTACTGCCTTCTATGTGGGCGCTCTACAAATTAATTCACGCTGTGAATTTGTGAGAGACAATTTAAAAATAGTCTGTAAGTATTCTTTGTTCTTGGTATAAATTAACTATTAAACAATTCAATGTATGAAAATAATTAAATTATAAAAAAAATAATAATAAAGGTTTCTGACATTCGTTTGGCCTCAAAATCAGTGCCAGATGCAGATGGGGGCGCTCTAAGGAATAAAGTTCAAGCCCTAGATTGTCTGTTAATTTTAAACAAAGAAAACAAAAGATTGTGACAAAATTGTGACACTCGACGGGTTAAACCAAAGATCTTGTTTAAAGATTTTTGGGTTAAACACTGTTTTGACAGGATTAGCTATAATTGGGGTGCGGGCCAGGTAACCTCCACGAGTGCCCGGCTGTTGTTCGTCCCTCTTGATGCGTTGCATCCGGAGGGAAGGGCAGCAGCTGGGCCGGTGCACCCTGGGGTTCGGTCAGCAATTCTCCTAGGGGAATTGGTGGCCGTAGCAAATAACCTGGCGAGAAGAGGTCCTTCGCGTGTCCCTCTGATCAGCAGAGGGCACAGCAAGGGACCAATAACGGGGACTTTTGGGCCGCGGATCGGGGGTCCAACGCCCAAGTTAGAAGTCCCGAGCTGAGGTGCGGCCCGTGTGTTCCGGGACGCACCCAGCGGAGAAAGAGGCCCAAGCCTCACGTGGCGAGCCCAGGAGGGCGCCCGCAGAGGTGGTCGCGGAAGCGCCGTGCGAACCCGTGACCACCTCCATAATGCGGAGAGGAGAACACCCCGGGGTTTTAGTGGGTAAACGCCGCCAGACCAGCTGGCGGGGGAGTCCCACATAACCACCCCGCTCCCCCCCGGGGCCGGGTGGTATGCCTAATGCATTTCCCCGGGAAAAAAAAAAAAAAAAAAAAAAAAAAAAAAAAAAAAAAAAAAAAAAAAAAGGATTAGCTATAATTGTGATAACGCATTCCAGCGGTCTAAGTTACGTTGTACGTTTTGAGAAACACAGAGGGCAAAAAGTTATTAGGAACGATTTATCAACGCTACTCGAGGAGGCGCCTTCACGTACTTGAGCTGTTATGTTGCACCCAATGAGCGCTTATGTTATGATAACGAAAACTTATACTCCATATGGTATGTCATATAGCTTTTTGTTGTTTCCTTTTTAATTTCCTTATTTTGTGCTAGATTCAGTTCTGAAAACGCAAATTAAAAGAAAAAAGTGTTAAATTTTATTAAGTGTGTTTTGTTTGTGTTAAGTGTTAAGTGTTTTATTTTTATTTTTTGTTATTTTTTTTTTGTGTTTTTTTTTTGTATTTTTTTTTCTCTTCATAAATAATGAAAAACTCTTATATTTATAATTGTACAAACAGTACTTACATGATATCAAACCTTTGGTACTATTACTTGTAAACAAACACAAAAAACACATCAAATTAATACGAATACATAACAAAAAGAAACTAATAAAATCATTTACCAACCATTATTAAACTATCTAGTTATCTAGGTTCGTCGTCATCTCGGCCGGCGCACTAAGGGCCGAGGGCCGGTAATTAACTGCTGAAACAATATCCTGCTCGGAACAAATAGACCCAGTAATTTCACTAATACCCTTCCTCTAAGCTCAGCTCGCTTCCTTGTAGAACAGTGAAGTAAGTGGAGTAGTCGTACCACGTTCGTACTATTTTAATGTAGGTATTTACACATAATTATGTAATGCAAAAATTAACATATCTATATATATAAAATGTTATGTTGGTTTGTGTACGCTTCAAAAACTCAAAAAGTTCTGCACCGATCGAGCTGAAATTTTAGCATGATATATAATCCGCATCAAGGTTTGTTTTTTCTATTTTTTTCATCAGTGACATATCAGAGAATGTGGGAATGTGCCACAGCGAAGCGTGGCGGGGTACAGCTAGTTTACACATAATTATGTAGTGTAAAAATTAAGATAGTATTATAAAATGTTGTGTGAGGTTCAGGGGTATTCCAGTCAAGAGTGAACAGGTATCTTCTAGCTTCCCATAGGGTGAGGTTCTATTCAAACGCTCGCTCGATAAATAAAAAAATTTCAGTAAATTCTTTTAAATCGTTTAAATCTCAGTATAATTGAAGTTTATAATAAAATAGGTAATAAGAGTTATCCATCAATAAGTCCGCGTTTTAGCCAAAACAAAGCCAAACATAAAGCTTATTGAAAAAATCTCTCTATCAAAGGTACCTTACCAATATTAGATAAATCAAATTAAAACGCAACGTCTTACCATTTTCAAAAAATTGTAATTCATGCCTTAGGGCCAATTGATTCATCTATATATATATAAAAATGTTATGTTTGTTTGTGTACGCTTCAAAAACTCAAAAAGTTCTGCACCGATCAAGCTGAAATTTTAGCATGATATATAATCCGCATCAAGGATTGTTTTATCTATTTTTTTATCAGTGACATATCAGCGAATGTGCCACAGCGAAGCGTGGCAGGGTACAGCTAGTTTAATATAATTTTCTCTAATTAGGTTAACCATTACTTAATTTAACTATGGATTAAACAACCGGTGCTTTGTACATTATGCTCCGTTAAGTTAGTGTCTCTCTCACACGTAACACTGCTCAAGCACTATCCACGTAAATTCCCATTGATTGCAAGTTACGAGACTTCCACGTCTATTGTAGGTACAACACTACAGGTTTGTACGCAGGTTAGGGGGTAGTTAAGAGTATATTAAGTAGGCCACCACCAAAATTGGTCGAATAATATATTAATTGTTTAATTAACTGACATGATCCATAAAAAATTACGTTACAAACGTAATGTTTACCGTTCTTTACGAGTTTTTTTTAGTTTCTTTCTGTAAGTGTAGTGGTAGGCGTCTTCTGCAAGAGATCGCCTGGGGAAGTACCTTTGCCAGATATTCACCCGCCAAGCAGTAGTGTGAAAAAAATGCTACGTGAAAGGCACTGTTTCCAGCGAAATTACTAGGCATAAGAGACTTAAGAACCAATGTATCAGAGTGACGAGCGCAGTGCAGTGCCGCACTAGATCATGCAATGTGTTTCTGGGTGGCACTGTAGCTGCTATGGGCAGGCGTATCGCTTACCATCAGGTGAACAACTTGCTCGTTACTAGGTCAAATAAAAAAAAACTTACCTTGTTACTTGTATTCTGTGCGTGCTCTAAAGTATTTTCTATTCTATTCTATACTATGTTCAAAGAAATCACGAGGATACAAAATCTTGTCCCTACTCTGGTTTGTGTTGATAACAAATTCAGTTCTCTTGAAGTTTACGTCCAAGGGGTTTGATCGAAGCAGGGTTTACAGAGACCATCTTGCCGCGGTGAGATATGTACGAGGGACAGTGACTCCCTGCTCTATTGGCTTAAACTGAAGTTATAATACTTCCCCCGGCTATTGATCTTGTCTAGCGGTAAAGGAGTTGTGTTTGTGGCCAGGATGTAAGGTCACATGTGGATCTTTGTCTTCGCTCGAATGACTGCAGCTCCAATAAAGTACCGTAGAAATAACGACAACGCTTCTCTTGTATCTATTGTATTAGTGATAACTTGTAAAACTAGCCAGCTACCTCAGTTTCAATTGCATTTTTCTTGTATTTCGTATAAAGATTGGCATTATGTTTCACCCTTTCAGGAGTAGATTTGGCATAAAAAGTAGCTTATGTTGTAACATAGCCCCAAAAATACTTTACTTTTGTGCAAACACCAAAACTTATGCATTTATTGTAGAATAGAATATTTTATACTAGGATTGATTGTTTGATAAACAAAACATTAATTAAATATTATCTTTGTTTTTTTTGTGCTTAACATATTATTATGAAACCAATTTTGTTATTGTATTCGTTACGAATAAAGTTTATATTACTGCTAGAGATATTGATCACGTTATTTGTTAGTAATTCAACAACACCCAATTTGGTCCATGGGGTCCAAGTACGAGGAAATTTTTAAGCAATTATATCCTCGTTTAGTCGATGCCGCTGGTGACAAGAGGGCTGGCTCATTTCTCGCGCAGAGAATAGCTGTTGCTATTCAACGTGGAAATGCAGCCAGTGTTCTTGGCACCATACCTGATGGACACCTTCTTTTGTTAGATTTTAAAGTTTTAGTTTTAGTTAGTTTTCTATTTAAATTAATTTAATTATTGTTATTTAAATTGTGTCAATAAAGTGTATAAAATGCACCCAATACTATTGAATTTTACGCTTAGTAATAAGACTTATTTTGTTCAGGGTAGTAGAAGAACTGCTATATAGCTTACCTGCGGTTTATCTCTACTGTTTATTTATTTCCTAATTCGAATGATAGATCCGCTAAACGCTCGAAGTGTGACCATATATCTGACTAATGCGCCCCCTAGTGTATTCAAGCACGTTCTCAATCACAGGATTGCCGGCGGTCGGCTCCGCGCTTTATTTATTTTCTACTTCGTACACTTACTGGTATTTGCACCACAATGCAATATGCAAGTAGTCAATATTTATCTATATAAGTATTTCGAAGCCTAGTGGAAGAACGTCTGCATTTCAAGGAGAGGGTCGCGACTTCAAATCCCAATGCGGGCGCGTACCAATGTGTTTCTTGTAAAACATATGTACATATTTATCACTCACTTTGCGGTGAAGGAAAACTTCGTTAGGAAACCCGGGGTGGACGGGATTTATTTCAAAAGTGTGTGAACCACCGATCCAGACCGGGCCCCAATGGTGGATTATGACGTAATCCTGCTCACGAAAGTGAGGGATGACCTGTTCTCAGCATTTTTTTTGAGATTATTTTATTGCTACAATACAGGCATTGTTTTAACACTTTTACTGCTGAGCCGATTTGCTTGTCCAGCGGGTGCGGGAAAAAAAAACGGGTGCGGCTCTGCACACTCTATAGTGTTTTCCCATACAACAAACACAACAGTTGTGTTTTCCCACACTCGCGGCAAGTTATGAAAACCACGACAGTTGACAGCGTTGACAGAGTTATCTCAGCTCTGAAGGTGATAAATGCAACTAGCAATAATACGGCAAAGAACCATTTATTAGGTATGTGAAGATAATTAACCAAATAATAATGACCAACTTTAGCCAGCAACTAGTAATAACTAACACAGGCCAACCACTTTCAGTGCAATTCAATTTGGCGCTGTTCGTTCGAATTAAGCCTCCCAGGTCCAACTTTAATGAACCGGGGAGTGGTTCTAACCGGGCGAAGCGGGTAGTTACAGCAAAAATACCACTGACTATAATCATCTGTCAAAACACGGAGTTTTTAGTTAAAACTATATGTTATTTGTATGTTGTCTAAACAGGGACCTCACCACGAACAGTTAAATTCATCCAGTTTTAAGGCCTTCAACTGAACTGCCCTGCTAACTGTCACCACCAATATCGCTAAGCGTTCCTAAGTCGACCAGAGACATTTATCCAAAGAGATCGTAACAATTGGTTTGCCTTTATGGGAGTTTATATAGCTCGGACCCTGTATATGACTGTGGTGCTTCTGCACAGACGATGCAGCATTTACTGTCACGCCTTTAGTGCTAGCACCTGCACCTTAACCGACTTCTATGAGGCCTCTGCCCCAGTAGCCAATTACTGGTCCAAAACGGTCTAGCCATGGATCATCGACACGACGAAGAAGAAGACTGCAGCGTTGCATCCTCTTCAATGACATTGGAACGATACAAACATTGTCTTCCTTTCGAACGTAATGAACAACAAGGCGTCATCGTACAAGCGGCGTCATTACCAGAAGGCACGTACCAGACGGACCCGGCGCAAGGAACTTATCTCAAGAACATTAGTGATACCACAGTATGGTCCCAGTATGGACTCTATGTACAAAATGCATCGTGGTACACGGTGATGTCCCGCTTTTCGGTGAAGGAAAACATCGTGAGGCAACCTACATATCTACCCGATAATAATTTCGGAGGAAGATATATTATTCACCGATCCGGTCCTGGCCACCGTGCTGGATTATGGCCTGACGATATGGGTTGATTATGATGACGACGATATCTCTCTACAGTCAGTACTAAGCCATGGGAACGACTTCCTACATACACACAAACATAACTAATGGGAAACATAATTCCCAGTGGCCCCACTGGTGGGCCTGATAGTGATGACGTTGGAAATATTCTGGTGTGAGCTTTTCTTAACATTATACAAAGAAAGTAATAAATAATTATAGGATAAAAACGGATTTATTCGTACACAGATAAAACAATATTTTATAGAAAGCAAAAACAGATTGAGACAGATTCCTACGCTTATACTGTGACAATAAAAAAACTGTGGCAACCACTTCACCACTTCAGTGTTGCCAGCAGTGTGGTCGAACCAACCATAACGGCTAAATAATATTACAGTATCATAATTTAAATAAAATGTTTTTTTTTTTAAATCAGTGTGTTATGTTGCCATACTGACAATATTTCAGTACTGTGAATAACCAATGCACTTTGTAAATATTTTGTTTTGCCATTTCAAACCTCGGCACATTGTGTTAAGGCCCAAAATGACTTGCACTTTAATCTAAAGGAAGTATAATGAACGTGGTTAAAGCATTAATGTCCTTTGAATGTCTAGACCGAGGTTCGACAAATTTAATTAAGGAGATTCATGGTTGATAATATTTTCTGAATTAATTCCAGTTAGCTATACACTTTTAAAGCTGAAAGATAATGATAAAATTTAAACGAATCACAAACAAAAAAGCAATATCTTTGCAATAGCAATTAAGTTCATTATTGGTTAAAATAGTTTCGTGTATGCAGTGTTCTTATCTCAATATAATATTACCACGTACCAACATACAAATTTTATTTAACCGTAGAATGCCGTGTAGATGGTGCTACGACGCTACGGCGCACAGTACGCGTAGACGCTATGGCGTAGACATTCGTAGAAGCTACGCGAAGTGTGAGAATTCTCGGCGCGAACGTAATTTGCCAATTCCCGCGCTAATTTCAGGTTAAATTGCTTACGTCTTTAAATGCAAGGTAGATAATTTTGAACGGATTTCTTAGTACTTTACTTACTCGTAAGTTTGTTGAAAGCACGCGTGGAGAGTAATGAAGGCTGAGACTGATCTATTGTATTCATGAGTTTATAATAAATAATAATAATAAATCATTTATTTCAGATTTAAAATCCATACAAACATAAATAAATCATACAATAAAAATTAAATAAAATTACATAAAAAAAAGAAAGAAAATCACAAAAATTACAAAATTAAAATTAAAAATTTAAATTTAAAAATTATAACTAGTACCTAAATTTTACCCCCTGTCAGAGTCCGCATCCATCGGCTCTGCATGGGACAGTCCTGATGCGACACAACCATCTGCAGGATGCTATTGCGGCTGCCTCGCACCCGCTGCAGTAGGGAAGCGACTTTCTTGCGAATGATCGCATGAAAGTCGTCCGTACGTGCTTCAGCGAACATCGTAGATGCACTGCAATAACGAGGCAGCCGCACCAACATCCTAAAGATGTCATTATATTGGACTCGTAGGTCACTGGCAGCCCGGCGAGTATGGTTTACCCAGAGGCTGCTCGAGTAAAACGACTGGCAGTATGCCTTGAAAAGAGTGATTTTCACGTCCCTCGAGCAGCGTGCAAACCTGCGTGCGATCATATTTCCCCGAACTGCCAGCGCCCTACGTTCCCTTTCAATATCCGCGTCATCCTTAAGGTCCTCGGTAACAATGTGCCCTAAGTACTTGAACCTAGTCACCACTTGCAGAGCCACACCACTAAGCATAATAGGCGGAACACGTACTGGCTTAATTCTCCCACTCTTAAATAGGAGTACCTCACTCTTTTTCGAATTATAGCTCAGTCCATGCTCCGCCGCATATGCCTCACAAATTGCAATTAGCTTGCGTATCGACCCAACCGACGGGCCCAGCAGAACCATGTCATCGGCATAGCTGATGTTATTGACACTTACGCCGTCTATAATACAACCTGTATGAGTACTGCTGAGCTCGCCGATGAGGCCGTTTACATACAGGTTGAACAGCAGAGGAGAGGTGATCCCACCCTGCCGCACGCCACACTCCATGCCATACGCATCAGATAGCATCCCTGCCCACCTAACCTGATTCCGCTGACAACCATACCAATGCCTTAATAAAGAAACTACTTCCCCTGGCACACCCGAAACCTGTAACTTGTCCCAAAGCTTACCATAGAGTACGGTATCAAAAGCCCTGGACAAATCAAGGAAGCAGGCGTAAACCGGTGTATCTCTGTTCGTGTAGTACCCGACAGCCCGCTTAAGACACACGATCGCAGCTTCCGTTCCGTTTATGAAAAAGGCTTCAATTTAACTCATTTAATGAAAGAAAAAAATTCGAATAAAATAAAGGAATATTTAATCTTTAAATTGTTCACCCAGACTTTGTTCCACCAAACATGGAGATTAAAATCCGGCTAAAACCAGTTTAGCATGGAACATCGGCTTTTTACATCCGCATATAATACCAATTACTCACCCGGCATAATCCGGGTGACCTAACGCGCCCGCCCCGGACCCCGGACTCCGGATGTGGTCAGCGTGGTAGTTCGATAGCAATTCATGCATTGGTGACAAAACTTCAAATTAAACTTTAGACCACGAGATATAGAGTTTAAAATAAATTGTATGAATCTGAATCTGAATGTAAAGTGTCACTTTTGTTGGAATGATTTTGGGATCAAAAGCTTTCCGAGTGAACGAAATAAAAATCTCATTTCAATTCTGCCAATGTGTGGTTATTGGTTAACTTTTGTCGTGTATTTATTTTAATTAATTAATATCGGCTCATTTTTCCGTAATCCGATTGAGCTGGCACTTTGAACAATTACTTTCAACTGAGAATGGATTCAAGAGTAATATGAAGGTAGTACGATAAATACGCATAGAAATTCTTTATTGATAAATTGTAGTCATGTCACGCTTCTTCAACTGATCTTGATCAATTTATTGAGTAGGTACCTTTATGACTAGGTACTTTTATGACTAGGTACTTTTATGACTAGGTACCTTTATGACTAGGTGTCTTTATGACTAGGTGCCTTTATGAATAGGTGCCTTTATGAATAGGTACTTTTATGAATAGGTACTTTTATGAGCAGGTACTTTTATAAATTAAAACGCATTTGCAATTAATTATAGTTCTTACGAGTCTTAGACAAAACCACGATACTACTCGGAATATATTTATGTGTTTATTTGCACGATACATTTTACCAGCACGTTTATCTCACAAGACGTATCCCCTTTATTTATTGCGCCGTATCGGCTCAAAATATCAAATATAAATAATAGAAGGCTCGTACTTGCCACAAATCGGATATAAGTCCATTTATCAATATGTCAAAATATGCAGCATACCTTTGCGTGCGACCTATTTCTGTTTATAGATGCCACAAGCTGAAATAGGCTTTGAGGTGTCTTCATAAGGTGTGGTTTAGTTCTGAATGTGCGAGAAAAGAAGTTTGGCTCGAAAAGCGTGGCGGAGGGATCCCTAAGGTGAGCGCAGTCATCATATTTCGCCGGTTTTGACGCCGAGTCTCGGGCGAATTCCGTATTAAAGATTTTCTTGAGCATTAGGATATTACTTGGAAGCATTATGGTATTGTTTTACCTGAGTGTTGGTTAATGTTGTGTATGGACTATGTTGATCACATTTCTATGTTGTTCTGGTGATCAAAATATATACCGACTTTTTTGAAGTTTACCTCAGTTGAAATATGGATATAGCCAAAAATATAGATAGATAGATAGATAGATAAACTCTTTATTGAAACACCACAGAACAAAGAAAACTTAAAACTATGAACTTATATATATGTTATGACGAGCCCTTCTTACTTTACCTCTGTGACCTTTGCTTCTGACAAATCTATTTTCTGGATCTAGGTGAAATCCGGTCTAGACATTCTAATTTTAGAAACTAGAACCAGTTCAGTGTGTCTAAAGAGATGAAGTTTCTATTGGTTTTATTTAGGTCGAGAGAAGCGGTGGTAGCCTAGTGGGAGAACGTCCGCCTTCCAAGCAGAAGGTCGTGAGTTCAAATCTCAGTGCAGGCACGTACCAATGTGTTTCTTGTAAAACATACGTACGTAATTATCACTCGCTTTTCGGTGAAGGAAAACATCGTGAGGAAACCCACATACCTACCCGAGAATTATTTCGGAGGTAGGTATGGGATCCACCAATCCGGATCTGGCCCCCGTGGTGGATTATGATCTAATCCTTCTCACGAAAGTGAGGGGAGACCCGTGCCCAGCAGTGGGACGTTATGGGTTGTTGATGAGGTCGAGACAGATAGGCCAAACTTTTAAGCAGGTGCTAAGTGAAGGGACGTTATTAAATTTAAATCGTTCTAAATGTTACTATTCCTTTATTTTAGATATCATTTTTTTCATTATTATTTAGACTAAAAGCCTAAGTAAAGCCTACCCCTAAATTAACACCGGCTTTGGTTAACACTTTCAGTGCTGAGAACACAACTGTCGTGTTTTTCACAACATGCCGCGAGTGCGGTAAAACACAACTGTTGTGTTTGTTGAGAAATCACTATGCAGTGCGCAGAGCCGCACCCGTGACTAGGCAAGCAAAACGGCTCAGCAGTCAAAGTGTTAAGAAATATCTATTTAACACTCAAGGACGCAAACTATTGAAAAGTACTCGGTAATAGTAATAAGCTGTCCAAGTTAATTCATTAACTTTGTCATAGAATAGAAATGAATTGAAATACTGTATTGTATACCAGTCTAAAAACCAGACCAGTGACCAGGACATACCATGACCTCTTATAGTGATTCAATTGAAGACCTAAACTGAACCGCGTCGCATAATCGTACCGTGACGTCTTATTTTTTTATGTTGCTGCCATTTTCAACCTAAACTAGATCCTAGTTAAGGTTGAAAATGGCAGCAACCTAAATTGAGTCGCAAATAAGGGACGCGGCTCGGTTTAGGTCCTCAACTGAATCGCTATAAGACGTCATGGTAGGCCTCCAGTTTGTCAAAGTCTTAGTAAAATATAAAAGACTAGCTGTACCCTGCCACGCTTCGCTGTGGCACATTCGCACATTCGCTGATATGTCACTGATGAAAAAAATAGATAAAAACAATCCTTGATGCGGATTATATATCATGCTAAAATTTCAGCTCGATCGGTGCAGAACTTCTTGAGTTTTTGAAGCGTACACAAACCAACCTAACATTTTTATATATATAGATGTCGTCTTTGCATGACTGTATGTATGAGTATGTACGTATTATTAATAAAAGTTTTCGTCAGCATATTATATTACCTGCACGGTTGCAAACAGCCTACATGAGTCTACAGTGAACACAATAAAAATCAAAAAGTTATACATTTTAAAACACGCTTTCAAAGGATTTTAAAGTTGATTCTAAAGCTAAAAAACCCAGGGAACATTCATTATGTCTGAAGTACGCGTTGATCTAAACAACCTGCAAAACAGCTCGCACAGGAAGGGACAATGTCAAATGCTTTTATATTAAAAGGGAACTTTGTATGTATTTAGTAAGTGCTAAAAATTTAAGGACGAAGAGTGTTTTGCGACGTGTCTTCGTTCTTGGATTGAGTTGTCAAAACAAAATTGTTTTAGGGAATGGAGAGTGTAATTGTAATTATAATTACACTTATACTTACTTACTTTGTAATTATACTTATTTCAATTATTTTTGTAAAATCGTTAATTATGTTAAAATAAACAATAATAGAATATGTAGAAACAACTGTCACTGCCCAAACGACTGATTTACAAATCAATAAATTATTCAGAAAAGTTCCGCTTCAACTACTCCCTTTTATAAACACAAAGCCACAAAAGTAGGCACACTCCCGTTCAGTTTATTTGTATAACAAGTTTTATATAGAGAACGCATTTTGAATACAAATCGAGTCACAAAGGCGGGACGGACTCGTAAAATTATTATTTTCCATTCAGCGGGCCATGAGGCGGATTTAACTGGCTGCGTACGCTTGATACTTCAAAGGAACTAGTCAGCTTGTTCTTATGCTTGTGTGCCAGAGATTACGCAGCTGTCTTGCATTTCGGTGTAGCTAGTGCGATGACGGCAATGTGGCGTGTCTTAGGAAAAGAAGCATTGATCGATTCTATATTGTGTTTGACATCAAGACGTTTGATGTGATTGTTCGTCAACTTTGTTCGTTTGTTAGTGGTGTAAATAATTGAAATGGTTATATGTCATTTGCTGCGTATGAGTCATTTAACTCCCACTCGATATATCCCGTCACGCTGCGATTGTCCCAAGGCGTAACGCCAATAAACTTGAATAGATTTGATAAAAATGATCGATCGTGGTTATTATCGTAAACGTTTCATCGTTTGACTTTGCTACCACCAATCGCCGAAGATGAACGTCTCGAGTGTGCGCAGGGCGTCACGCCGGCTGCCCGTGCCCGCCCAAAAACGGAAACTTTATGAAACGTAAAAAAATAAAAGTAACTCTATTGCCTCGTAAAGTTCCGCGGATATCTCTTACGACGCTTTAAAAGAGTTGTACCCGAGTTCATTACGTTAATGTTAAAAAAGTAGTAATTTTACACGTTTTATGAAATTACCGGTTTATGACCTTACTTTTTAAATAAACTTTCAACGCCTGTGCTTAGCTGTACTACTATGCTTAGTGGTTTTGGATACGGAGATTGCCCTGCTACAACGTGCTTGTGGTGACAGTGGCGATTTTACTGTTTGTGGCGAGCCACATGGAATCTTTTATTTAAATTCGGCTTCTTTGACAAGTTGAATCAACATCATCATCATCAACCCATTACGTCCCACTGCTGGGCACGGGTCTCCCCTCACTTTCGTAAGGAGGGAAGTTGGATCAGCATTATATTATTATTAAACTACCAGAGCCCCGCGCTTTCACCCGCGTAGACTAATACGCCACACGAACCGCTAATTTAAACCGGATAAAAAGTATTTGTGTACTTCATTACACCAAAATCCATTTAGCCGTTTCGGCGTAAAGAGAGGACATACACACGCACACACACACATACAAATTTTGGCATTAATAATATAATATTAGTGAGATTTTTGCGGCAACAGTTTTGTCTTTTAATTGTTTAGCAAACCAGGCGTAACTGCTAAATATAATTTCAACCATGTGGTTAATATTTCCGGACAAACTAATAAACTTACTTATGTTAAAACGAATCGATCCTTTCAAAGCCACAGTATGCATGCAACCCAAAGTATTCACGTAATTCCAGAAGGGCCTTAGGGTCCTTTTTCATTACACTGACTGTGCATTCCAGGGCCGCCAGAAATTCGCGTCGAAGGGGCCTACCATCGGCTGTTGATGAAGTTTTGAGCGGTAGAATAAAACTTTGTTAGTAAACAAAGTTTTCAGGTCATCACTGTTTCAGGTTTTGATGAACCGGAACAACGATGAACCTGAAAACTTGGTAGATTGTCGTAAATATATATATATATTATTTTAGCGTATGTGGGTTTTATTATTATCTAGCCATTTTTAGTCATACAATATTTGATAAGTTAATGGGATTTATTCTGAAAAGAGAGGTTTTAGATTTTTTTTGTATTTGCTTATGCCCAATAAATTTAAAAACTACTGACCGAATTTGATAAGTTTCCAGTTTTAACTTCGATTTTAACTTATAAAACTAGGTGATACATAGCCCAGTAGGAACTTTAAAGAGAGAGAAAGTGTCACACGTCACTTGTGAAAGTTACAAGTTAGTATAAATACAGTAGTAGGCCCCACCGGCCAACCCCTGCACACTATTGCAATCGCCCGAGCTCGGCCGCGCCACGCCAATCATCCCAATCAGTTTTTCAATCATTTTAAAGGCCCTCCATTCGTCATTCCGTAACATGCTTTAACGCATTTTTCAATTCTCTTTCACGCTCGAACGGCTTATGATTCGAGAATATGATTGCAATTCATTGACGTCCGCCTCAATAGAATTTGATTTCAATATTTTCGATATCGAGAGCTCTTTCATATCTAAACCAGATTTCGAAGTTTACCACGTAAATAACTCTGCGAAGCGTGTTTTTGTTCAAAACCGATTTAACTTTAAACCCACGAGGCAAGTGATTGACAAACGTAGGTGACTGTAGAATGAATTAGGTACTTAAAAAAAAAAGTTCAAAAGGATTTAATAGAATTTTTAAAATGAAAGATATTTAAGGATTCAAGTCTGCGTAAAATATAGCTCTCAAGTGCATTTAGCTTTAAACTATCGCTGGCACTAAGCAGTTCAAAGAAACATCAATCAACAGACAAGTGCTCCACTCTAGATGATTGCGACAGGGCTACAACTGCGCTGAAAAGGCTCCGCTTTCAGTGCGGTTACTGCCCCGAGGTACCATTTCACTTAAATAATGTTTTGCTACTTATATTATTAACGAAGTACCCGTGTTACTAATGTGGGAGGAAAATTGTCCAATAGTGATTCAAGATACATTCGCTATGAATTTTGTCAAAATTTGTCATGTTGTTTGTTTTGTTTTTTTTTTTTTTTTGTTTTGTGATGAGGGAAAGAGGCAATAAGTTCAAGTTGAAGAGAATAAAATAAAAATTTTATTATTTAGAAATCAATGAGACCTAAGGTCTACAAATTTACTGAATCTACCACTGAATTTCGAATCTACATCCATTTGAGAAGAACCGCTAAGAAACTCAAGAGCAATCCACTGTTATAGCAACTTGTCAATATTTCTACTATAAACTCTACTATACTATACTAACTTTACTCTACTACGGCTTACTCGCAAATCACCCCAAGCAAATGGATATCGCAAACGGTCCCATTCGCAGAACGTCCTATTCGCAAATCGGTCGACATCCACCTCATCTCATCCATCTGCTGCTAGTCATTTTGTAAATGTCCTTCCTTTACCAATTAGTCCCTCTAATAATACAAACTAGGGCGCGTACCCACCACGTACTCAGCAAAGCTGGTAACTGAACACGTGTCGTGTCGAGTGTCGGCCGCGACTAATTAAGCGGGTGGGCGAGGAGCGAGCGCGGCGCAGCGGCCTTACTCCCCATACGTCAACGTCAAACGACGAGATTGCGGCGCGGAAAATTGAATCGTGTGAAGGACTCGTAAGTGACGGTCGGTTAGCGCCCAACCGTAGATGAAAAAGCGTCAGGTAGACGTTGCCTAATCAAGTGTCACGAGATACGAAGAGAAACAGACCACCAAAGTATTTTAACCATTTCAACTCACATTTGTAAGGTAAATTCGTAGCTTTTGCTCTTTGGCAATACTGTTTGCGGTCTGCAAACTGTTCGTTAGAGATCATGCGATTGATTATTTTTTAATGGCCAATGGTAACTAATAGATTTTCAGCTGAATTCGAAATCGCAACGGAAATTTTGGAAAACTTTAACCAGAACTTATTGGAATATGCTAAAATATACATAAGTATGACATAAATGCAGCGTCATTATACTCATAATGCATGCAAATCTGATATGGAAGCAAAGCACTTAGTCTAGCGGTTCCGCAAGGATCCGTTTAGGGCCGTTTCTGCTCCTATTATACAGAGTGTAGAGTAAGAACAAACGCCACTTGGAAGAAAACTATCTCATAAATTAAAGATAGGAAAAGTTGCTACAAAGAATACATCTTTTATTTACTTTAATAAGAAAATCTGTATTTTTATAGCATGTCGATTGTTGGCCTGTCTGTTGTTGTGGTATCTGTATCATAAGGATATTTAATTAATCATCGAGTGCAATGGTCTTGCATTCACATCATACACGTTCTCATAGTAACATTTCTTGTGTCATGTTCCATTCCTCTTGTTCTCGTGTTAAATTCCTTTACTCTGATAATAATAATATTATGATCATCGTCATCATCAACCCATAACGTCCCACTGCTGGGCACGGGTCTCTCCTCACTTTCGTGAGGAGGGTTAGGCCATAATCCACCACGGGGGCCCGGTCCAGATTGGTGGATAACAAACCTACCTCTGATATAATTCTCGGGTAGGTATGTGGGTTTCCTCACGATGTTTTCCTTCACCGAAATGCGAGTGATAATTACGTACATATGTTTTAAAGAAACACATTGGTACGTGCCCGCAATGGGATTTGAACTCACGACCTTCTGATTGGAAGGCAGACGTTCTCCCACTAGGCTACCACCGCTTTTCTAATATTATGATAGACATTATGTTGGTCGATCAATAAATAAATATTTAATGCATGAATTTGAATAGAAATTCATAAAGTTTTATTTATTTCGGGATAAAGCAGCGTAGGTAAGACGTCGTTTTATTGAAGTTTCTTATAGTGATCGACACAATATTTTACATTAAAAGTCTTTCTCAATAATAAATAGTATTGAATCTGTATGAATATTCATAAATTTAGCCTACCGCTATTAATATTAATGCCTGTTTATTAATGTTGCTTATTCAATCGATAAAGTTTTCCACAATGTCATGTCTAATAAATTGTGACTTTGAAAACTGGGTGAATGAACTGTGATCGAGGACAAGTAAAACTTCAGGCTGTCTGATAACTTTCCTGAAATACTTCCGACTTTAAAAAAATAGTATTTATAATATCTTATACCGGGCCTTCTTGGTGGATTATGCCCTAATCTTCCTCACTTTCGTGAGGGGAGATCCTTGCTAAGAAGTTGGCCGGTGATGATGATAATGATGATTCTAAGCAAAACTTTGCGGTTTCCGTGAGTAGCACTAAATACATGGAAGTTAAGTAAAGGCAGGTTAAATAACATACAATAAAATTTTCCTTGGTATCAGTTCAGCTGACTGTACAAATTATGCTTTGTTATCAGTACATAATAATTTATAGTAGAACCAGACCCATAAAAAGAAGTCATGGATTTTTTAATTTTATTGTGTTACCGATTTCACTGAAATGGAAATCGGTGAGAATCGACCATTTTGTCACTGTCTGAAGACTACACACATGGCCATATAAATAGTTCTGCACTTACTTTTAAAAAGGAACAAGATTGAGTTCCATTACTCAATGTCACATTTTGAGCACTAAAATCGCTTCACTGATAGCTTGATGGTAGAGTTCGCTTTATTGATAGCTAGGTAAGGTAACCTATCCGAACGCGCTGTCAACAGCACTCTGAGATGTTTGCGCAAGGAACTTCGCTCGTTTCGCCAACTCCACGCCTGAAAACGCTTTCGTGAGATCACACGTGCCTGGATCTTGGACAGAACTGCGACTTCACAGTCGGATATCTGTGATAGGTATGGGAGTTGGTTTAAGTAAAGTCTTTTATTCGATCGATATATTTAAACCAATATCTTTGCCCATATTTTGCCATAACATTGTCATTAGACAATGATATCATACCAAATATCTCTTATTTTTCATCGTGTCGATGATCCAAGACTAGATGGTTTTGGACCAGTATTTGGCTATTGCCACCAGGGGGCAGAAGCCTCATAGAAGACGGCTAAAGTGCAGAAATTAGGGCACTAAAGGCATGAGAACAAATACTGCATCGTTTATGCGAAGGAAGGCAATGCTATTGTGGTGCCTCTTCACAAACGTTGTATGTCAAAAATAGGGTCACCAAAATAGCACTAGGGGCAATGAAATAGGGGCATATCGATTTCGACATTCTCAAGATTATTTCGGTCGTTATGGATTCACAAATAAACGAATTGTTATTTCCTGTCTACTGTAGCTTCATATAGCTCAGAGTGGGCACACTTCCCACACGGGACGCAACTATGACGTCCGTAAACATGAACCGTGTTTTCCGTGAGCTAGGCTAGACTAGATTTAGCAAATAACATCTTAAGACATTTGTAATGCAGTTAACACAACTAAATTACGGTTTCATTTTACAAATTGAGATAAAATAACATTCCAGCATTTAAAACTTTTTAGTCTCATTCAAAAACGGTAAATAGCAACTTCATAAGAAGAAAAGTAGTATTATAAAAGTAATGTTTCATTACCTTACAACATTAAATTGTTTAATGGGAATAGGTGCTGAGGGCGTGGTCCAATCAATCTTGGCTGGCAGCCTGCCGCGGCGCCGCTCGATCCTTTTAACGAGCTTGCGATGAGCCTGCATGAGCGCTTATTAACAGCTCTGCAAGTTGTGCGCTGGCTTGGGTATAAATATATTGTCGACGGTAATGTAGAAAAGAATTTGTATAAAGAATTAGCAGTTACCAGAAAATTCCCTGCAAAAGCCGCTGGGGCTGAGAGGCTATGCCAGCGCGGGAAGGCTATAGAGCAATGCGGTATAGCGCCTATACCTTAAATACATAGGTATATACAGACATTAACAGCTGTAGGTCGTAATGTGTAAAAAAATGCGGTCATATCTTTGCAATTGTGCAGCACGAAATCAATAAAAAAAGTTTGGTGATAAAGTTCACGTGAGTTTCACAAATCCTTCCCATCCGTTCCATGAGTTTAAGCCTAAAAATAAATGGATGAAGTGTGAAAATTGTTTTATTAGCTATTTAGTCTATACTTAAAATATAATAAAAATGGATTCACTTTATAGTTCAGCCTTTCGATTTATCTTGAGTGGTCCAAGTATATTACATAGAACTTATCGATTGGCAAGATGGAAAAGAAATGGCGGAGGATAGGTATTTGCAGCTAAAATATCTTATGAAAGCGTAAGCAGCATTCCAATTTCTGAAAGCGAGCTGAGGAGCACACTATATAATAAAAAACAGAAGGACAACTACATACGTTTGCCAGTTAAACCTGAATTACGTTTAACGTTTCATGTAAACGAAATAGTGTTAGTAAAAGTGTATAAAATGCAAAAACCAGTGTGGGTTAAAGGAACTATAATCAAACAGATCGGCAAGACATTGTACCTTGTACAAATATTAGAATCTGGCGCCTCTTTGAAGAAGCATATAAATCAACTCTTGAAATTAAAAGGGGAGAAGTGGTACGGCTTAGAACGTTAGACCTCAAGCGACGACGAGATATCGACTCTGCCGCCGGTCATATTGCAGCCAGCAGCGTCTGCGGCGCCGCCAGCGCCCGCGCCCGCACCTCCCACGGCGCCCGTGCCGGAGGTCGCGCCCGCGACGGATCTAGCTCCACAGCCGCACTCGTCCCACGAACCATTTTATTTTTTATTTTTTTTTAACCCGGGGGAATGAACCTTATAAATACCTCGACCTCGGGGGAGGCCGGATGGTTATGTGGGGCTCCCCCACCAGTGCGCATCCTAGGGATGCGCCTGACTGGGTGTACCCACTAAATCTCCTCTCCGCGTGTTGGGGTGGTCACGGGATCGCTTTCGCGCTACCGCGGCCACCCCTGACTCGTCCCACGAATCAGTCCCTACTACGGTTAATGTGATCCCTCAAAAGCGCACTCGTACCAGAGTCGACTATAAGAGATTCTTTAAGTAAACTTTATTCTTTGTTTAATCATAATGTATATATGAAGTTCTTTGAATGTACTTACCAACATTTATGATTCTGTAATGAACTACATCAAGGGTTTCCTATTTCATTGTTTATTAGCTAAATGTGGAGGGATGTTAGGCATAAGTAGATATAGTGACAGGGCAAGCGGCTGCGTCCGCGGCCGGTACCTAACGTCAGTCGAATACAGGACCCGTAATAGTAAACATGTGTCTCATTGCCGCCACCCTGAGCCTTTAGAACTAACACACACACATACAAAGCTTACATTATTACCACATTCTTTAAATGCTTCGTGTTGTAAGAAATTGTGTAAAATCGTTTTACATAATAGCTTAATATGCTAATTTACTAAGTCAAATGTCAAAAATCAGATTAGCTATAAAGATGGCTTGTAGTATTTTTGCACTTAGACCGGATGAAAACTGGAGTCAGAAAATAGACAACGAAACTAAATACTTGCAGTAATTTTGATCAGTTTTCTGTACCGAATAGGTATTTGACAAATGCCTGTCTGTGAAGATATATTTAAAAAAAAACCTTATTACTGTTTCATTCTGTAGTTGAGGTCTTGACGCGAGTACATTCAATACTCAGAAGTCTAAAAGCGAACCAATGCCTACAGCGTGGGTCCCTCGAATGTATGACAGCGTTCTCCGACGACGTTATTGGAAACATTTGATTCAATAAGTGCCCCGGATATTACACAGGAGATTAAATTGAGCCATTTCATATGAAAATGTGGGGTCTTATTAGATTTTTGTCAGTACAATATGTGGTATTTTTGCGAGTGAATTATCACATACTTATTATGACGTGACAACGTCTAATAAATCAATGAACGCCGACTGCATGCACGAAAAAGTTGACACATTGTCCCGTTAGTCCCGTAACGCTCATTGTACGCTTGCGCCGCAACCATCTCTCTTCTCTTCTTGACAGGTTAATTATTCTTGTATTTAAAAAATCTGATTACTAGTTTAATTTCATGTATTTTTTCCTTTATTATTAAAAAGTTATTCAATTTTTTTCATAAAAGTATGTAATCATTTTATCAATGTTTTGTTATGACGTGTTCACGTTAAACTATTGTCCGTAAACCAACTTTACAGACAACTAGTTTTTTAATTGGGCCAGTGACTAAGAATTGATATTTCAAAGTCTCCAATCCCATAATCAAGTTTGAAAGTTACAATCCTCAAATGTTTGTATGTACTGGTGAATGTTCTTCAAGATACCACAAAACACAAACACATTCTATACCTTAACTCTTTATGATAGGTATTAAAATTGCTAGCCATGCTTAATGCGACTATCAATACCACTACACACCTCTAAGCCACGCAGAGAGCTAATAAAATCTAATAAGATTTGACAACGCAGGAGTTAGACAATGTAGTCCGTACATTGAGTACTTTGCCACGTGTCCCTAACCACACGTAAGCTCTAAACCAGCAGTGGTTCGTGCTAATTGATTGTTATGTCCATTACAATGGATTTTATCGCCGCACGCCCCCACATGTGCCGATATGTTTACGACTATAGCCTGTGGCTGTAGGCTGGGAGGTGCTGGCGAACTTATTTACTGAAGCGGTAGCTGGTACTCAACGGTTAAGGTTGTACATAGATGAAACCTCATCAGAGATTGACTTTCATTTGGTCATTCTAGTTGTAAACAAATAACTATAAGCCAAAATAAGATACAAATAAAACAAAAGAAAGCAAATAATAGTCAATAAAGCTAAAACTATTGTGAGGAAAAATACATGATAGGGGCCAACAGATGTTCGTTTTAATCACCTTCACAATGTTTTTTTATGATTAACAATTATAAGAAATCTATCCACTTACATGCTTTTAATTTAAAATATGCGTGTTATATTAAATAATAAATTAACACATAAGCCTTCAGAATTAGTCTTTACGATAAAACGTTATTTAAGCTAAAGCTAAAACGTACGCGCTAAGGGAGAGTCGTAATAATAAAATTATTCACTAAGTACTTAATTTTCGTTTACAGCTTTGTATTGAAGTATTTTTACGACAAGTAATAAGATTCTCCCGACGCTCCTCACACTTTATAACTCCTTTATCGCGAGCTGCTGTTTCGTAGCTGTTATTGACCCCTGAAAAGCAGGATCATTGTTAGTAACTACGTATGAAATAACTTTTTATGATCATTGCAAAAGTAATAAAGGTATGTTAAAAAAGATTTTACTTTTCAAATGCTGGCTGCAGATTTCTATCTCCTCGTATCTGTTCGTAGCTGTCTGCTACGCCTCGTAGCAACAAGAAGTAACAGATAGCTTAAAAAAATATATTGTTCGGTTTCAAATCTCTTTCAAAGCTGAAGCATATTTTTCGTCGTGCAAATAGTTCACCCGATGGTAAGCGCCACCTACAAGTTTGCATAACCCATAACGTCCCACTGCTGGGCACGGGTCTCCCCTCACTTTTGTGAGGAAGATTAGGCCATAATCTACCACGGGGGCCAGATCCGGATTGGTGGATCACATACCTACCTCCGAAATAATTCTCGGGTAGGTATGTGGGTTTCCTCACGATATTTTCCTTCGCCGAAAAGCGAGTGATTATTACGTACATATGTTTTACAAGAAACACGTTAGTACATGCCTGCACTGGGATTTGAACTCATGACCTTCTGCTTGGAAGGCGGACGTTCTCCCACTAGGCTACCACCGCTACAGGCTAAAGTAGGGATTATTGGGCGATAATTACCATATGCTTATGATTAGCTTATGGTGTTCAATAAAGAATTATTGTATTGTATTGTATTACCTGCTTAATATTTAAAACAACTTCGTCCTTTTATTTGTTAGAAATAACATGTATTAAAAAAAGTCCGATTATATTTCATAGCTTGCGACTGTTCCTATTAGCTTTCAATATGTTGCTGATTACCTGCATTGCCTTCACTATAAGTAGTTAGAAAGATACATAAATTATCCAGCATTTATCCGTTTTCGGAAATGCACCTGGGCAGTTTGATAGCGTAACAAATGTTCTTATAGAATGAAACTGTAATAAAGATAATATTATTTTCATTTCGGCTCGTTCGCTCGCACAAAGGCGTCCCGAGAGATTCGCAGGTATGGCGGTTCGATTATTTACCACAATTTGATCGGGGATTTAGAGAATACACTTCGTAAAGTGACGTTAAAATCGGTTATCTCGTAGTCATTTATAAAGGTTGTAAATAAATATTGCTGGCACAGTTTTGGGTTTTAATTGCACAATGTAATTCCACCAAGCCCATTTTATTGTCCGGCTACCAGACATACTGTGGTTTGGCACCGTTAAATGGTTCATATAAGCACGAAACGTTTCGGCTTTTTTTATTTGATTAGTGTCAAGACGAGCAAGTCGTTATCCTGATGGTAAGCGCTACGCCTGCCCATAACAGTCACAGCACCACCCAGAACCCTGCATTGCATAATCTTGCGCGGCATTGCACTGCGGTCGTCACCCTGAGACATCGGCTCTAAAGTCTCATATGTCCAGTAATTAGGCTGGAAACAGTGCCCTTTAAACCGGTACACAGTTATGTTTGTGCACTACTGCTTATCGGATTAATATCTGGCAAAGGTGTGGTACTTCCCCAAGCGGTATCTTGCAGGAGAGGCCTCCCACTACCGCATTTAATCCGCGTATCGCTAAGAATAAGTACCCCTTTTCCCCATAAGTAAGTCTTCAAGTCACGATAAATACGTATTATACTTCGTAAGTTCTAGGTAAGCATGCGCCATCATCGCCAATAACGATCCAATCGAAGAAACGGCCAATCGAACAAAAATAAATCTCTTCATAATAACATTTACCAGCGCACACCCGATAAGACTTTCAAGCAATCACGGCCCCTATGTCGTTCACACGTAAAGCTTGTCTATAGATATTCCAACGCGACACCTGCCAATCTCAGCCAGGCAGGGATGTCACGTCTCGCTTGTCAGTTGTCAGATCTTGCCAGCCCTGAGCGCCGGGGTAATTACTTCATTTGATTACCTCTCCTGTACAGAACAGGTGGAACGGAATAGGTTCTCGTTAGTCTAACACGGTGCTATATTAACCCTAGAGACACTTTGTATTGATACGATATTACTGACGCCGAGGATAGTGATTTGATCAGCTGATTTTTTTAAAGGCTTTTGGATATTGTAAAATAGAGCTACACGCCATTTTCTGTGTTCATCGATTTTCCGAGGTGCAAAACGTGCTACGTATAGGGTACAAAAGGAACGTCATAATACGTTAATGTATGACTTCATTTGTTGTATATGGTATGACCATAGGTCATACTGATCCTATTCTATCCTACTAATATTATAAACTAGCTAAGCCCCGCGGTTTCACCCGCATAATTCAAGTTTAACTTTCAAGTTTAACCGCAATAACTTTCTTAAAAGCAATATATTTTCCTCGTTTTTGCCACATTCTTAATTGATGTTCCACTCCTATTGGTCGTAGAGTGATGTTATATAGCCTTTAACCTTCCTCGATAAATGGAGTATTCAACACAAAAAGATTTTTTCAATTCGAACCAGTAGCTCCTGAGATCCTAGCGTTGAAACAAACAAACAAACAAACAAACAAACTCTTCAGCTTTATATATTAGTTTAGATGTGTAAGTTTGAGGATGGATGGATGTTTTTACTCTTTCACGTAAATACTACTGAACGGATTGAGATGCAATTTGGCACACAGATAGTTTATTACCTGGATTAACATATAGATTATTTTTTATCTCGTAAAAATGAATAGTTCTTGCGGGATAGTACTTAACGCGGGTGAGACCGCGGAGTGCAGCGAGTAATTTCAAAATTCATCAACGACTAATAGGTATGATATGTAAGGTAAGCCTCAGTGTTTCACCCGCAGATAAAAAGTATTCTATGTAAGGACCTAAAGTCTACTATCAAAGTCCATTCTGCTATTATACGGAGCTCTCTGACGGAAGGCAAACATACGGCTCTTGAGGATAAAAAGTCCTCTTTATTCACATTACACAATTTCACAAAGACTGTAAATTTTATAAAATAAGTAAGTACATTTTCTTATATTCTTTATTGAACACGTAAAGCATATTTACAGAGAACTTAGCAATAAATTAATCTACAAAGGCGAGCTTAACCCTATGAAGAGTTTTCTTCCAGCAAACCCTCCAATTCCAATAAAAGTAACTTTGATATTTGAATCTAATTCTCTCCGGGAATAAAAATCTTCTAATTCCTATAAAACTTTCCTCCGCTCCGTCGTACGTGTAGGTGTGTATGTACTTATTATCATGTACAACGAACCTGACTACTTTCTAAAAAAAACAACAGGGTAAAACCAAATAACCTTTATCCAAGTTACAAGTAGCAATAACCCCGAGATATTTTTGCGTATTTGCCTCAAACAAGCGCCTCCAATTGAGTTCTTTTCCGTGTTGCTTTCTGCAGCTCCCTTTGATGTCAAGAAAAATTAAATTCAAAGGGATCAGAGACGCTAGTTTTCAAGTATTTGGGTAATTCCAGTGAGAGAATATTTGGAAGGGTTAAACAGGGTAGGAGGGTAGGGGATAGGGATGTCACATCCTAATCTCTTATTTACCTTCCTGCTACAAGTGTATTTGCGCACAAATAAACAGTTTTTGTGGAAATATAGTCCTTGATATTGGCTATTTATGAAAGCCTTTTGGGATTGAAACGATAGGGCTCCAGACAACGGAAGCCGGCGACACATGCTCGAAATGCTGCCTTTTGGACATAGATTAAGCATTGCCATACAACGTGGCATTTCAGACAGCGTTTTGGGGCCTTACCTACTGGATATAGATTAAGGTATAGTTTTTATCGAATAGTTTCTAGTTTATCTTTTGGGTTGAGAAATATTGTTTCATTTCATAGCAAACATTGAAGTTTCCTCTGAAGAACTTACAGAAAGATTACTAGCTCTTTGATAAAAATAGTTAGCTGTTAGGAAAGCTTAGGAAAGGTCAACAACTCATAAGAGGTCTTTCTGCCAACCCTTCACCTACCCGGAATGGAGGCCTCTTGAAGTATACCATTCGTGAAGTGGCACTAATCGAAGTTTTACGAACCCACTTGGGAAATAGTGAGGCCCATGACTAAAATATATTAATATGCAGATGGGTTAAAAGAAAGTTATACAATTGTATTGCCATGAAAAGAAAATTATTATAATACCTACTACACAGATTTGGAATTAAAAATGTAATTATATAATAAATACAAATAATATTATGATTTGTTAGTACGTTTTTTTTTATTTCGACACCTTGTTAATAATTTAATAGGCAATTACAGCCTACTTTATAATAGTATATATTGTTGTTTATTCCGTTACAAAGAGAAGCTGTTTTTTTATAAAAGTATACGAATGTAATTTGCGAATAATTTGCAAAGAAAAGTTAACATTTTAATTAAGCGGGCCAAACGAGGCCACTCGGCGGGCCTGGGGAAAAGAAAATAAAAAACATCAGTATCGGCTGCTTTTGCCACTTGACATTAGACCTTTCATTTGTTAAAAAGTTAATAACATCGGTTTCTTCGCAACAATTTGAAATTAATAAAAACTTAATAAATTTTTTTGTAAAGAAATTTTGATTACACGAATTGTTATGGGCAGTCGTGGCGCTAACAGGATCGTCTACTGTACATTAGTTTTACAAAACTGACTGAATATACAAAATATGCGGAAGAATATTTAATAATAAGTTTGTGGTAAAAATATATTTTTCTACATAAGCTTTTATAACATACGTATTCGGTACCGCAAGCTGATCAGAATGAGCCCAACCACCATCAATCTACTTTTAGCCACTGAGGAATTCAGTGTCCACCTTCCGTCTCTATCATCAGATCAGCTCGCTGTAACCGTAATATTGTATTGTCATCAGAACTTGATAGGCATCCAAAATTTCAACTCAATTCAAAAACGGGAACTGGGTCAAAACTGCCTTGCAAAATTCCAGGAAACACGAGTGTTTTTTTTAAAGAAAAAAAGAAAACAAACATAATTCTTTTATAGTACCTATAAAAGAACATACGGCACTTGAAGCTATAAATCTGGAATACTGTTCTACAGTTCTGTAACAGTGTTCTGTGGTTACTCCACTTTATTGCGAAAACTATCGTCCTGCATAAGCCCAATTGAATTTATAATTAAAACACGGATCGCCACGACCACGACCGTGTGGTTGTCCCTTTACTTCCACCCGTAGCTTCCTTTATTAATAATGCATTAATTTCAGAAGCAGCCAGAGTCAATAACTCTTCGGAGTGTCCACTCTTATTTGCATGATGAATAAAAATCTTTAAGAGTTTAAACCACACTTTGCCAACCAAGAGGAGATTATTGAGTCAATAATATTGAATAATCTAAAGAGCCATTCCATTGCGATTTTCTTTACAATGAGTTAAAAAGAGATTTATTAAGGTTATTGGGTTGCACGCCATATCAAACAAAAAAACGCGACTTTTAGCGTGCGGCATGCGGTGCGTTACATGACGTCACTCGATGAGTTTTTCATATAAAATGTATCAAAGTGAAAGCGCATCTTGCTGTATTGAAATCATATCGCTAATTTGCGTTAAGAACGTGCTATCCAATGTTCAACACGTTGAGGAGATAACACTTTCTTATTACAAATGAGCGATATCTGCAAAATGCAGTGCGCTGCATGACGTCATCGACACATTTTCTATGAAAAAGGCATTGAGTGACGCCATGCTGCGCGCTGCACGCCGCGCCTATTTTGTCTGGCTTGCCGCTAACGAGAACTTGTCACCTGCATTTTTGGTATGAACTCATGACGTCACTAACACTGTAACTAGCAAATAGTCAATGACTCCATTTGCTGGTACAAAATCACAGCTTCCGTATTTTATCCCTTTTCGTCAGCCAGATATGTTATTTGCTAGAGCGAAATGTTTCTATTGAAAAGCAGAGACGCACTCTGGTCCGGATGCGATCCCATGCAGCTGCATTCTGCAATCGCAGTTTTTATTGATCCAAAATGTGATTCCATGCGAGCAGAAGAAGTCGGACCCTAAACGCGAAGACGATAAGAGGTTTATATCTCTAAAAGCAAAGCATTTTAGGAATTTATTTGATTGAGATAAGGGTGCGAAGTGGCCCTCCACACAAGAAGGGTAAGTTAATAAATTTCCTCTCATATATCTGCTGGATTCAGCGAGATCTTAGGTTACATGTTTCTCCAAGTTAAGTGAATAGAGGCTTATATGCTTAGCAAACAATTTTTGCAATTTGGTCTCTATTTTTACGAGTGGTTCGACCAAAACAGTAGACGGTATCAACGTCAAAAGCAGTAATTCAAATAAAAGCTTCGTTAGCGCGTTTTGATGGCAAACAAGTGTGTGCGCTCGAGTTGTCCAATTTACAAGCCGTCATGGATAAAATAGCCCCATTATGGGCTATTGTTAACGGCTACCGGAAATCATTGACCGCGGACGTTACGAAAATGTAATACGGTATCAATTTTAGTTTGACCGCCCGTGAACCCTTGTGCTCATACGTGCTGCTACTTATTCTGTGACACTTACGTACAATTTGTATTAGTTCGTAAAACCGCCGCGGTCAAAGTAAAGTTGTCGGTTTCCGGAAACCCACGTATGGGTTTTACGGTTGACATTGCGTGAAATCGAACGTCTTGTTAGAGATAATGTTTAGTCAGGTTGGGCTATATTGGACAGTGATACCTTTTCTGGGTGTATGTAATTTGGGACAAGGTTGTACTCTGAGTAGATAGACTGCATTGGCGAAGTCTATGTGGTTCTTCCTGTCACTATAATATTTCAAATTCCGGGTACCACAGTTCAAACAGTACATGAAATAAGAAGCCTAGTACATCATCATTATCAACCCATATCGGCCCACTGCTGAGCACAGGTCTCCTCTCACTTTCTTGAGGAGGGTTAGGCCATAATCCACCACGGGGGCCCGGTCCGGCCTCACAGTTTTTTTTAACTTATTAATAACTAGCTGCACCCCGCGGTTTCACCCCCGTACTTCCCGTTCTCGTGGGAATACGGGGATAAAATATAGCCTATATTACTCGCCGATAATGTAGCTTTCAATTAATGAAAGAATTTTTAAAAATTGGTGCAGTGGTTTAGCCGAAACCCTATATATTTCCATACAAACTTTCATCCCTATTTTTATTTTACCCCCTTAAGTATTTTAACAAACTTTGAATGCCATTTTTATTTATATCTAATCAAAAGCCTAAAAAATAAGTTTTTAGTTTCTAGCTTTAAATATGACGAAACTTCCATACAAACTTTCATCCCCTATTTCAAGCCTTTACGACCTTTTTTTCGCATTAAAAAGTAGCCCATGTCCTTTCTCAGGCTCTAGACTATCTCCGTACCAAATTTCATTTAAATTAGTGCCGTAGTTTAGGCGTGAAAGCGTAACAGACAGACAGACAGACAGAGTTACTTTCGCATTTATAATATAAATAGGGATAACAGTAATAATAATGCGTCATGATGACATGCTTAGATCCTGAATCCTAACTAGGATTCCCTGTATCCAGGGAATCAGGACCTACGTGGGTCATGCATCTTTGTATGTATCTCGGAGTCGGTTACAGTCTATAGTCTAAACGATTAATTACCTACGAGATGCTACGCGGTGCTACGAATTGCTACGAGGGAGACTATGAATGTCATACGGGAACCCCTTGGGATCGAAGACATGGGTGGTTTCGAACAAGTTTTGTACAGTAATATACCGAACCCTATTTCGGGAAAAGCGGAAAATTAATGGAAATTTAATAACGAAATTGGTTTACAACAATGTAAATAAACTTACGTAGGAGTTGTTCATTACGGTTGGGACAAATATGCCAAACATGGGTGTGGGAAGTTCATTAAATTTGATCCTAAATTGAATTATTCGTATGCGTTTTATGTAATATGGAAAGTTTTATACATTAAGTGTAGTGCCCTCTAGAAATATTTAGAAACAGGGGCTAATACGGTGGAATGGCTGTTTTAGTTTCTTCCCATTTTTAAAACTGAACCTAAGTAATTACTTACACATGTTACAGAAAAAGAAAAATAATTAAGTAAAGTCAACGACAAAAGAGGCTGAACATGTTCTGATTTCCGATTTAGTTTACTCACAACCGCAATTTCACAGTTTGCGAAGGGTTAACCGTACTCCATGGAAGCTGTCATGTAGGCCTCTTCTATAAGGGTCCGCTTGGAAAAAATACCTTCGCCAGATACTCATTCAAATTTGTTCAGTAGTTTAGGCTTGAAAGCGTAACAGACAGACAGAGTTACTTTCGAATCTATATTATTAAAGTAGGGATTCTGTAATGCACACATATTAACACGTCAACGTGGCCTGACAGCCATGACAGTGACCATGACATGGCATGGTGGCCATGACAGTGACGTATTAGGCGCCATATTGCCACAGTAATCGCTTGCATTCTGGAAGGATACATCTATCAAAATATTAGCTTCCATAATAATTGATTCCATAATGTTTCATTTTATTTTATTTTTATTTTATTTATTTCAGTAATCCAACAGCGTAACAAACATTAAAAAAAAAAAATTGTGCTGACATTGTATTTTTAAGCAAACTTTTGCTATGTTACGTTGGTGGAATATTCATTATGTTAACGTGTACGAGTGTAAGCAAATTATGTAAACAAAAAACGAGCCATTTACATTTAAATTACCTCATGATGTAAATAACGAAAAATGTAAATCAGAAATCTAATGCATCTGCTCAAGTGGTTACATTAGAAAAGATTAGCTTCATATAAGTCCTATAAACGGTGGATATATAAGTACTTAGACTGCTTAGTCCCCAGACACAGTTGCAAAGTAGCGAGTGAATGGGCCAGGAGGGTGGCCATTAGCGCGTATGAACTATGTCACGGCGGAGTGAACAGGCGACCTAGACATTAGCTCCTTAGAATTCTAATGTCGGCCTGGCGGGTCAAGTGCTAGCTTTATACGGAGCTTGTAAGCCAACGTGGTAAGTGAGTTGAGTTTTTTCATAAATTAAATAGTAATTAATGTAGCTGATGTTAATAAAGCATATTTTTGCAATACAAGTAGATAGATAGATAGATAAACTCTTTATTGAAACACCACAGAACAAAGAAAACTTAAAACTAGAACAAAACATTTTTTTTTTAAGTACATAATGGTAAAAATATTTATCAATGTAGTTTAACGTCTATTATTATATGATGACACACAAAACACGTTTTACGTTTACATGAACGTAAAATACTTTCAAAAATCTTCTAGTAGCAAAGTGAGACACAAAGTTGATGGATAAGACTTTAAACAAAGTTTAGTTAAAACAAGAAGATCAACCACTTAACCAGTTGTCAAAATATCACGCTCGATAAAGGACTTAACCGGCTGTCAAACAGATTAATCATCCAGCCCTGTATCCTGTTCAATCAAGAGATAAGCTAATTACTCGTGTCTGACACGGGCTTACCGTATACACCTAGTATACGGCGATAGGGTCCTGTATACGACTATACGCGAATAGTGTACAGGAAATACGGTTAGTGAGTGAGATTAGGTCGAATTTGTCCATATGGAAGCGAGCTGTCCGATGCAGGTGTTGTAGGATTTCGGGATTTAATGGCCAGTTACGAATTAATCTGTTGAGTCCAATAGAGTTTTTGAAGCAATAACTCATTTTCTCTTGTGATATTTCAAACCTCAACGTTTTATTTGCGCGGTAAGTCGTACTTAAGCGTAAAAAGTAAGCGGTGGTAGCCTAGTGGGAGAACATCCGCCTTCCAATCAGAAGGTCGTGAGTTCAAATCCCAATGCGGGCACGTACCAATGTGTTTCTGTAAAACACATGTACGTAATTATCACTCGCTTTTCGGTGAAGGAAAACATCGTGAGGAAACCCACATACCTACCCGAGAATTATTTCGGAGGTATGTATGTTATTCACCAATCCGGAATGGGCCCCTGTGGTGGATTATGGCCTAACCCTCCTCACGAAAGTGAGGAGAGACCCGTGCCCAGCAGTGGGACGTTATGGGTTGATGATGATGATGAAGTCGTACTTGAAGTCATGTTACAATTTGTAATAATCCCGAAATCCATCAATTAAAAAAGCGTTCGAAGGATTAATAATAATCTAGGATCTTTGTAAAGCTGGGCCAAGTAGGTTTTATGTCGTGACAGTTGAGTGAGAAATTCTTGATTTACGTCTACTTGAGAAGTATCTTATAATTGGACTTTCTAATATCTATGTACCAACACACAGCGCCAACCGTCGCTGAAACTAAAATACTAAAACGCGCAAAGTAGTAAAAAGTAGATAAAAGTAGTAGGTCAGTTGACATTTTCGATATTTTTAATGATTTTTGTTGCTAACGGTTACAGTCTAAAATAGAAATGCGATAACTACCTCACATCTATACTAATTTTTACCTCTCTGTGTTTTGTATTACTAAGTAGAATTCAGAAACTGACGTCTCTCCATTCTAATTCTAACTAATTGTGAATGAGATTGTATTGTTTTGTCAGTAGAAGACGACGTAACACTTCTGTGTTACCCCTACTACGGATGGCATATACATTACGGTCAACGCTGTCTCCCGATGCGGTATTGTTACTTAGAGCTAATTGATGAACATTGATTGGGTTCCATTGGCTCTGCGTACCGCTCGCAGATGCTGATTGATTTAATTATACAGTACAGTCAAGGTTTTCAACTATGTCTCTACAACTATGTCTCGGCCGTTCACTTGGTGGTATACTATTTAAACATTTCTGTAGCTGATGTGTTACCCAGATCTAATAAGTACGGCAATACCTACCGTACTAATTGTTCAACTGTTGTATAAAGTTGTTAGTTATTTATAATCTGTACCTCTTGTGTGCTACAAATCGAAAACTACCCATGAAAAAACAAAAGCGCTTATTTATTTCGCAGTCGCACCTTCCTTCAGGTAACATAAAAAATTTAAGTGGCTGAGATTGCTTTCGAACGAACTCGCGAAAGAAGGCAGAGGTCAATTCGAAAAAGGAACGAATTACTGGCCGAAAGCTTCGTAAATGTTGGCTGAGTTGCGTTCGAAAACTCCACAAGAGGTATTAACTTTTTTTTTTACTTTTTTAGAGCAAGTCGAGTGCAGTGTAGATACGAATCCCGCCAGCACCAAGGGGATTTTTTGTATTTTTAAATTGATTTTCCGCTTGCAGTAAATGTGTGATGGCGGAAAAGAGATTCTACATAACGACTTTTTGTTTTTAATTTATCTACCATCATTTCCATTCATCAAGTTGTTACTATAACATCGAGTTTAGTAAAATAATAACGTTCTGTTATAAAATACAATTGAATCAGCCTCAGCCCTTCGACGGAACACAGCGGAGTCTAACAAAAACTTAATTCTCGCACAATAAAGCAAACAATAATACTACGACGAAGCTTCTTGGGTAGGGTGACCATTTTGTAATAAAAAAACCTGAATCCAATAACATGGCTTTTGAAATGCTAAAAAATATTATCAAAACGACAGTATTTATGTAAAAGCTTAATATATATGTTTCTAAGTGTGCTTGCTGTAAGCTCAATAAAGTGGTAGAACAGACTATGATGAAATTTGGTCCAAAATAAAATAGTTTTCATCCACAGGTAAAATCGCGGGATGCATATCATCATCATCTACAGCACCAGCCAGAAGACGTCCACTGGTGAAACATGGACCTTCCCATAAAACGCCACAACGAGCGGTAGCTAGCTGTTCGCATCCAGCGGCTCCCCGCGACTCTCACCAGGTCGTCAGTCCACCTCGTGGGGAGCCAGGATGCATCTAGTATATTATAAAATAAAACGTTTTTATTTCGGATAAATCAAAACGTCTTAAAACCGGATATGTCTAGAAAAACTTCGATATTATGGCAACCCTTTTTGGGGTCCAATAAAAGTCTGCTTTAACGAAAGTAACAATCAATTAACGACATTCCAGCCCAAGATTATTTTCTTCTGACTTCCACAGCTATCAAAACACAAAGAAATACCGTCTTTCAGCTCTTAGTTATAAAGTTGAAAATTTCAGTGTGGTTTAGGACAATATTGAGTCTGTTTTTCATTCATTGTGCGGTTTACAGTTAGAACCCATTTGTCGTGTTGCTTGATCATTAGAAGTATTTGGAAATTTCCAATAGCCTTCGAAAATTGTTCATTCTACTGTGTTTTAGGGTAACGAAGGTTCATCTAAGGTTTTTGAATTAAAAGCAAACCAGTCCTATGATTTTGAAGATAATATTCGTTTAAGAACACAATAAATCAAATTTATACTTATATTATGTAGCTTATCTATGATTCTCTCTATGACTCTCAGCGTCGTCAGATTAAGTACGTACAGTAAATCCACTCATTATACGTAATGCTTATTTTTCTTTTTATGAGAAATTTTAGCTTTGGTTTTTGTTTTGTTTTCTGAGCTTACGAGCGCAGTACAGTGTCGCGCAAGATTTTGTAATGCAAAGTTTTAAGTGGCACTGCAATTGTTATGGAAAAACAGGTCATTCACCTGATGGTTAGTGATGATTTCTTAGGGCAAAAAGTGCGTCACGCCGATGTCCATGCGATTTCATTCAAAAGATGTCCGTCCCCGTCCGGGTGACGGAGCACTTTTAGGAAATCGAACTACTAGGAACTTTAAGGCCATTCATTTTTGGTAAATTTTGTCACCTCATATCAATTCTGGAATCTCATCGATTAATAAATCAGTGCCCAGGCCTCTTCATAACAGTTGCAGCTTAGCCCAAGACTTTGCATTGGAGATTATACTAGGCTCTATTTGTGGCTTCTCAAAAACGTAGGTACTTTTTACTAACAGACAAAAGTAAGAAGTTACAACTGGAGTGGAGTTAGAGTAAAGTTTCTGGGAAGTTACTAAGTGGGATTTGCATCTCAAAGCGATGACAAGGACCCGAGGCGGAGTCGCGACATTTCTTTTACATTACGCGTGGCAGCAAGACATTTTGCAAATTTGCTATTATAAATATAAATCGACATTTTCTTTCCCACTATGAAACATGTCAAAATTATAATAAAAAAAAATTTTACTAATGAATACAAAAAGTTTTTTCTACTAGTAATTTCAAAACAAATCATTTTTACTATAGCTACTACCGATCTACAGTTACGCTTGGAATCTACCAATATTTAGTTCTATAGAAAACGAAATCCACAGGGTCGTTACGCCACCAGAATAAATTAAGTAAAATGCGACTCTTTATTAATTACCCTTTAACTTGGCCTGGGGCAGTAATGACCTCCTAATGGAGTTTTGCCCGTTCGTTGCCTCTGAGTGCCCTTTTTAGTACCCACTGAAAATAAATACACATTTGAAAAAAAAATTATAAATAATATGCCTCGTATAAATGTTTTTTCTAGTTCTAAGCATAACTTTTCATCGAAAACCTTTAGTTTAACTTTTGTAAAACATGCCTTTGTATCCGTTCAGGGGCGTAAAGGCTGAATGAAATATGAATTCTACTTTAATAATTTCCATGGAACGCTTTTATTCATGGTGCTTGCGATATAAACCCTAAGGCACAGCATTGCAGTTGAAAAGCCATAGTAAGCAACGAGTTTTCTCAGAACATAATTTAAAATAGAGGCCATTTTCAAATATTTACTCAGGAAACTCATTTCTTACTACGCCTTTTCCAGTGCAATGTGCGGTACTGTACAGTGTAATTTCACTTCACCTGTATTCTCGGTAGTAAATGACCGTCCTAGTAGTAGAAGTAGTTGGCTCGGTCCTGCCTCGCCAGAGCAATTTGCCTTGTACTTCCGAATAGAATGGACTATTTGCCAGAATATTCGCATCTCTGCACGGAATTCCTGGGAAAGAATTCAATAATGCGCCCGCTTTAAGAGCTTTTATACACGACGGATTTTTACAGCACCATCGCACGTTTGTGAAATGACTGTAAACCTATAACCGGTACCCAAAACCGGCGAGCATGTATGAAGGGACTCATGAAAGTGTAAGAAGCAAATGAGGTGTGTCAGGAGTGTAGCTTGTGGAAAGACGTAGGCTCTGCTTACTTCAACGGGAAAAATGTTTCACAATATGTATCTATGTAACCTTACCATGAAATTAGAGTGGGCTAGAAAGTTATAAGTTAAATAATTACTGCATTGTTCCACTTAAAATTAAAAAACGCAATGGTCACGCGTAATGAAAGCATGGAAAGAATTCCTAGAAACGCATGAATGTGTGTTGGATTCTACACGTTACGAATGCAACATTTATACCAGATAATTCAGAATAGTCGATCCTCTACGACAGATCATTTTGTATATATTACTAGCTGCTCCCCGCGATTTCACCCGCGTTAATAATATTATCCCATGGGCACCATATTTTAATCCAAGTTATAAACTGTCTGTGTGCAGAATTTTGATCTAAATCCGTTTAGTAGTTTTTGCGTGAAAGATTAACACAGATCCAACCATGTGGATGGTTGGATCTGTGTTAATCTTTCTTAATCCTTAAAATAATAAAATAATCCTTAAAAACTTTCACATTTATAGGATAGGATAGGTACTCGACTATTACATGCAAACACGTATTGCCAACGTGAAAACGCCACGACGACGTTCGTGAAAAAGGTCGTCGTGTGTAAAGGCTATAACGTAACGTTTTGCGGCTGGAGTATTTTAAGAATAGTCGGCGGGCAACATCCAATAATGTGCCGGGATGGTTATTGTTATAGCTTAAACGCTCGTGACTCGACTTTGGAGTGAGAAATTTAATTTGATGAGCCTTTGTGTTGCCTGTGTATCTACTTTCGGTATAGACGAAACCGTAGAAGGATTTTGAGCCCTCTTTATAAAACAAAATCTATTCTTCTTCAATCGTATCGAGGAGTGTTAATCAAAAATAAAATCCGGGGGCTCGGCGGTGCCGCGTCAGGTCAAGCAAAGTCACAGCCGTACCATCCTTTTCTCGAAGCCATTCAGGCCGTCTTAATTTGTTTTAGTTCATCATCATCATCCGCAGCCTTTATCCCCCCACTGTTGGGTATAGGCCTCTCCTTAACCATGCCAATTGCCTTGGTATTGTGCCTATCGGACCAGATTATGTGGGTGCCATTTTAGTTGATACAATTTAAACGGCATTTAAACCATTTTTTGTGTGGTTTTGTTTATTTTTTGGTGTTATTTTAATTTTGAGGTTTAGTTTTAGTTTTTACATTTTATTTTGTCTAGTTATTGTTTAAATTCTGTAAGTAAAAATGAATTAGTAGATATAACTGTGGTTGTGTTTATTTTTGGTGTACAATAAAGAGTTTTCTAGCATATTCTATGGTAAAAATAGATGAAACGCTAAGCAACTCCACGCTACTTTAGCTCAAGTGTATAGGCATAGCTGAAAATATAACGTAAGGACTTCAATCATCAATCTTAATTCTCTAGCAACATCCCGTAATAAAAAGGGATACCACACTAAAAATAGCTTTAACGTACAATAGACGTTTAAAAACTAGGGTCTCGTTTACCCGTACACACTACGATACCATAACCCAATTCCGCATCACATGCTATGAAATTCCATAGCGAAGTCGTTACACATTGACTAGAACAGAATTTCTTTTCTTCCGTTTCGGTTAGCCTGTGTCATTTTGTGTGACCCAAGGATGTGTTGGTGGTTGAAATCTGTAAGGTCGTTAATAAAACAGGCGCATGTTTCAGTTTGTGGACACGCTCCTCGGTGGAATATTGATGAAGCTGGACGGATAACGTGCCCCGACATGTTCTGAAGCGTTTAGGACGCTTAGGATGTAATATTCTGTGTATAAGTTTTTGAAGTAAAACTTCTTTACGCACGCTTGACTTGGGGAGTAAGCTGGTGAATGCGTTACGAAAAGTGTGATCGGGCAAGGCGAACGGAAATTGAGAGGCAGATATAAGTAAGTTAGTGAAAATAGAGAGAGAGTTACGTTTAGCATTTTTTTTTAATTTTTTTTTACTATGTGTCAAAGCACACATTTCTTTTTTTACATATTACTTTTTCTACTTCTACTGTCAATATAACTAATATTAAAACTTCATGTTTGTTTTAACCTCTTCAATATCAGGCGGACTGGTTAAACAAAAGGAAACTATAGATTTATTATTATGTTTCATATTTACGCATTTGTTTTGGCGTATGTTTACAAATCTACCCACGGTTCGTACTCTGTGCTACAGTGAAGAAAACAAAACCAACAAAACTCCTAATTGCTGCTAAAAGTAGCTAGAAACAATTTTAATATAAAACTTATTACAAACACGTGCCTGCCGAAAAAATCTTATTAAAACTTTCCGTCTTTGTGTATACAGCGTTTTGTCGAATATCCTGGAGCTTTGTCGAATTTCAAGCAAACGTCGCAGTTCAGTTCATTCGGTTCGGACTCCGGAAACCCATGCTAATACGACAGCAATGAATATTACAATCACGTGCCAGTTTAATGAAAATCCTCTTCAGTTGTTTCGTTCGTTTGTGGAAGGATCTACGAATGGTAAAATATAAACTAAAAATAAACATTGTTCTAGAAAAAATACCTACCTATGTATAAATAGGTGCGTACTGTGGCTGCGGCTGCTTTGTTTAGTCTTTCCACGGAGAATTTTCCAAGGAAGTAGCTTATGTAGGTTTTGTATATTATATTACTAAGCTATATAATTTACTGCATGACAAAATGAAATAGGTCGGTGCTACGGCTAAGACTACGGTGATAGTAGCCGTAGTTTTCGTAGCACCGTAGCATAGCAAGTATGCGCCGGACGGCACTAAATGACACTTAATTAATTAACGAGAGTGACGCAGCGACGTAAAATGAATCTTGGACTCTAGTAATAAAAGCCACCACTTAACGACAAAAAGAAATCGTATAAATCTCACCAGAGAAATCAGACATCTCCTTTATCATTCGGCCAGTGCCGATGCATCATAAAAGCATATTTCAGGCCCGAAATGTTCACATTATACTTCCATTGTACCCCTAGTCCTAATCCACGACTCAATCAAACCGCTATGAATTCAATCGAGGCTTTGAGAGGATTTCGCCGCTTTACATAAAATAGCGCGGGAGAACCAGAGCGATGTTTCGTCTGCGATGCTGGAGGCTTGCACTGCTGTTTGAGCTAATGCATGTTCTTGAACGTAGACTTAAAGCAGATGAGACAGTCTCGTTTCTAAAATTTTTTTGCATTTTAAATAATCGATAATACAAATATGAGATTGGCATGTTTAGAACTACACAAGTGACAGTTTGATGCAAGCTGGTATCCTGATTATATTTTTCTATGGTGTTTTCTCAGCTAGCTCATGTTATTCATGACCCTAGAGTAAAGCTAAAATAACCAACAATCCATTTAAGTAGCATGTTCTCACTAATCTTACTGAGGAGACGGGGACTGAGAATGGAGAGAATGGAGACGGTATGGTCGACACAACGGGTGGCAAACAGTTGTAGTAAATAGCTGAATTCTAGTAGTTCGAGATCCGAGCGCTTCGGGTCGCTTCGGACGTTCTACTGTGACCTACCTCTGCAGCCAGCAGTCAATATTTCATATTTTCCGCTCGGGTCTCGCGGAGGCGGAGGCACCTAGAGACGCAAGCGGCGCACAAAATTCCATTTTTGCATCATTATTTTCAAGTGGGCGCTGTATTTTGTAGCATCCTTTATATTTACGGTGCAACGGCTCCTAGCTGAAACTATTTCAATAAATTGTAAGCCGCATATAAATTGTAGAGTAATAAAATGTGCCAAATACATATTAAAATATTCTTCATTTTGCAGGTTATTAAATTTATTATAGACGTAGATATATAAGTTGTTTATTGAAACACCACAGAACAAAGAAAAATTAAAAACTTGAACATACACATTTAACAATAAGTGTCACAATGGGCAGTCTTATTGCTGAGAGTGAGCATGGAGCCAGACAACCATGCATGGAGCAGAGTAACCAGAGGAACGGATGGAAGGAACGGATGGTATAATAGTTTTATTATTGATACATTGCATAGAAATATGTACTACTTAAATATTTAAATCAATGATAAATATAACGATTTTAAGCATACCTGATATGGTATATATGTAAGAACTAAATAAAATAAATTTGAAAGCTATTGATTCAACGATAAATTATTTCATAGAATTAAAACACAAATTTTACATACTCACCTACTTCAATTCAATAATGATTTATACAATATATTATTGTTCCAATGGTTCCGATAGACACCTTAACCAGATTTAGTATTCTGTAAATCTAACAACATGTATCAAATAAAGCAAGTTTTCCGTGTCTATTTTTACCTTAGGGACAGGTTTCGAACCCTTCAAAACTTATATTTCTACAAAGCTGCAATACATCACAAACCAAGCACCTTAAACCACCACAGAAAGTTTAACACAATAGCAGTTCTTTGCGGAATGACGTCATAAAAATACTTAAGCCCGCAGACAAGCAAGGGCATGAAAAACGACAATAATCATCAAAACCGTGGGGTGTACACACGACTGCTCGAAAGGGTGGAAAAACTGCAGTAAATCGTGTTTATAGCACTTTATTCCGTTTCGCCGCTCCCCGCCGAATTTAATGCTTCACAGGAATTTACATATCAAAACCTTTTGGCAGCAATGCAAATATTAATAACGTGACATTCCGCGCCGTGGTTTATGTGTGCTCATGTTATAACTGTTAATTATAAGCCATCATACTTTAAAACGTGATGGAAGATTGTAAAGCGTTAATATTATGCAGATTTTATAGTCCAAGGTTCACACTTTACACGTTGTTAAATAGTCAGTGACAGTATTACGACGCCGACGTATCAAACTATTTACGATATGCACTTATAAATTTGTGTACGCAGCATAAGGACAGTACTCGGACTAATCATCTACAATAAATCATCTAATATCATCATCAATAATCATCTAAAATAAATGAGACAAATACTTAATCTTTTTAAATAAATAACATGAGAAGTCGAAGAAAGTTTGGTTTTGGAAAAACATGATTCATTATAAATTCCTGCGTGTGGGTAACTCTTGAGAAAGAGTTTTCTTTTTATCAATTTAAATTAAAAATATTTAATATTGTAATATAACAAACTGAACTTTCCTATCTGAATAATGAAATTAAGATAGTATTACAATAGGCTCATACTTTTCCATCTAAATTATAAATTATACAGCTTAAAGTTATACCACTCCGTCGGAAATAGTGCAATCTCACTCCTAGATTGAGCCATCAAAGCGTCAGCGCCAGGAAGCGGCCGGAAGCGACCCCACCTTCCTTTCTGTAATCGTGAATAGCAAGACCTACGAGTACCGACGTGGTAGAGCTTTTATAGAAATAAAACTACTTACAGCTCCTTATTTTATTTTATAATATTTCTACCGTAATAAGTAACGAAACCTCTTAGGAACTTCACACGCCGCGCCTCTTCTGTGTGGCAATGTTCGTGCGTAACTTATCATTATTTGACAAACAAATTTTACCGCAAATCTGTCGCAGCAAATCTCACGCTATATACGTTAACCAGGCCAAAGCGTCGACGTCATGTGCAGGGAAAACTTTAATTTTCAGTTTTCTTTAACCAACAAAACCAAAAGAATCCACAATACATCCAAACATAAAACGGTTGCCTTCCAAAAAGCACTGATATCTACATATAAGTAGATGGGATTCACTTGGTATTCCTCGTCGTTCCAAAACAAGCGGACAGTTTACTCGCACAAGGACTGAGATGAATATTGAAATATGACAATGTCAAGACTCCATCCGCCGTAATGTGAGGACCGTGGTACCAAATGGCGTATTTATTCACTTGCTTTTAACATAATGGTTTCCGCGATGCTCCCCTGTCTTCTTTGTTTACGTAAAACTTGAAGTCTCAGTAATAATGTTAAGGTATTTTTCGGGATTATGCGGTAAATAAAACAAAGTTTTGCATGAGATTTTGCAGTTTTATTTTGAGGTTAGTTCACATCAGTGAAGCAGTAACCCGTTACTCACTTTGAGTAAAAGAACTAAATTACTTTATTGCGTTTGTTTTTAATATTGTTGTAGTCAAGTTATAAATATTCCAGAGGGTTATTTTAAATCTAAAAGTATGATTGTTGTTACTGAGCTCTATAACGGTATACTTTAAGGTCCTGATACAACTCACAGGGTTGAAACTATGTTATAGCAAATATACTCGTACTAGTAGCTTACCCGCATGTGATACTTTCGCTAGCTACTTGGAGCGTAGCTAGTAAATAATAATATCATCTACAAAACTTACCAAGTTATACATACAAGGGTTTCTCACACTTGATCAAAGTACCACTCATGCCCGAGAATTTGACGCGCTTGAATTTGCAAGAATTCTACTTTATTAACCATGATTGGTATCCAATCATCAATATTGGATCAATACATAATATCGATCTTAAACCAACAGGGAAAGCGATCACTTATGTTGATACACAGCGAGCTAGGTAATTAATAATGTCCAGTAGGTACACTCAAGGGGCAATGAGCGGCAGATGAATGCGAACAGTAAACCGAGCAGTAATGAATCCTCGGCCACTCGTCACGGGAGGGCCTGTCAATGGAACCAGTCCAGCGCGGATTTATGACTAGGTAGCTGTTTCCGGGGGATTCAAGTGTTGCCTTACCATTTTTTCGTGATAAAACGTCTATTAATTGGCTATAGTTACAGCAGTAATGCTATTAAGTTGCTGAGTACATTGTAGAAAATAACAGTTTTACGCTCTGTGTATGTGATCGTGACGCGATATTTAATTATTTATTTATTTATATTTCTTTTATAATAAATTGGATCGCAATGTTCTACCAAATTGCTTTCAAACCGCTTCTTCGACGGGTAAAAAAATAAGCACGTTATCGGATTGATAATGATTATAATATTGGGATTTGTGTCATTGAAACGGTAAAGTCTATTTCGGTGAATAAATAAACAAGGATACATTTTCAAAGCTTTGATAAAAAAATTACGATCGAGATTTGGTAAAAGATTATTTTTAATCAACGATCAAAGAGTTTTTAATTTGGGCAGTCGATTAAGTGCCTGTTAATTTAAATGAACCACTGATTTTTAATTTATTTTTAAATAAAGCGTTATTAATTACACTGAAAAAACATTTTTTTTTTTTTTTTTTTTTAATTTATAATGCTTCTTATCAATAAGTACATCATTAAAATTACGATCTAGCCTGAAAGACTAATGAGTAATTTGCGTTTAACATAAATTGCTAAGTAGAGTTATTGCTAAGATTGTGTCCAGTAACACATTTCTTACTGTCTCTATTAAGGCGAAGGCACTTTGTTAATGTGTTCTTTACTAGTAGATTTAACCAAACTACACTTCACTGTCACATCACTACACTAACTCGAAAGGTTTCTTCCTTTTTAGTCTTCTCACTATATCCGTGTTGTCGAGGAGCTGGATAGCCTCGACGTTCACGTGGTGGTGAAGTCTATGTTCATGAGCTTCGGCAAACTTTTTAATGATAATTGAGACGAAGTCCACTTTTAGGTCCCGATGAAGGTCTTCGTTTCTGATGTACCATGGGGCATTGACAATACCTCTCAGCACCTTATTTTGAAATCTTTGAATGATCTGTATATTATTTTGGTTGGTACAGCCCCATAGCTGGATACCATAGGTCCATATTGGCATAAGGACTTGTTTGTATAAGAGTACCTTATTATGTACCGACAGCATGGATTTTCTCCCAATTAACCAATACATATTTCTGTAGCGAAGATCTAGTTCATCACGTTTCTTTTTGACATGTGCTTTCCAGCGAAGCTTAGCGTCCAAAGTCATGCCGAGATATTTGGCCGTGTTTTCGTATGGTATCACTTGACCATTAATGTACACCGGGTGGTAATTAGGTTTTTTGTTCGAGAAGTCTATGTGGATGGACTTAGACTCGTTAAGTTTAATTCTCCATTTATCTGTCCAGCCAGATATTTTGTTAACGGCTTTTTGGATTTTTTCCACTGCTTCTTCATGAGTGACTCCTGTTGCCATAATCGCTGTGTCATCTGCAAAAGTGGCGATAGTGTTGTTTTCTAGCTCTGGGATATCACAAGTGTACAATAAGTACAAGACTGGACCAAGGACGCTTCCCTGTGGTACTCCAGCATGTATTGGCTTTAATTTTGAATATTTGTCGTCTTGTCTGATTCTAAACATTCTTTGCGTCAGATAAGATTGTAATAGATCCACAAACGGTTGTGGGAGCATATTTCTAAGCTTGTAAATAAGCCCTTTATGCCAGACTTTATCAAAAGCTTGTGCTACGTCTAAGAAAATTGTAGAACAGACTTTCTTTTCTTCAAGTGCTTTTTCAATAGTGTTTGTGATTCTGTGTACCTGATCTATAGTAGAATGTTTTTCTCTAAAACCAAATTGATAGTCTGGAATTAGATTTTTATCTTCTATGATAGGTTTTAATCGTTTCAGCAACAGCTTTTCTAGTAATTTTGACATTACGGGTAGAAGGGATATTGGTCTGTAAGATGACACTTCATGAGGTGATTTTCCAGGTTTGGGAATCATAATTACTTCAGCTACTTTCCACATATCTGGTACGTATTTCAGTCTGAAAGTCGCGTTAATGAGAGTAGTGAGCTTTACTATGGCCTTACGGGGAAAGTTTTGTAGCACTTCTCCAGTAATAAGGTCGTAGCCAGGGGACTTCTTCTTTGATAGATGTTTGATTTCATTGGTAACTTCTCTAGGTGTAACGTATCTTATCTCTAGGTCAGAAAGCGTTTCAGCCAGTGGAATATCATGAGCAGAGCTTCCTTCATTTGGTTGGAATGTTTGCTGTAGGTGTTCTGCAAACCTAGCCGCTTTTTGCTCATTGCTTATAGCCCAGCTACCATTGCCTTGCTTTATGGGTGGGATATTCCTTGTTGGTTTATTTAAGTTTCTGGTCATTTTCCATAGCGAGTAATCTGTTGTGCGATCACTCGTTAGTTCACTTAGCTTAGTGTCCATAGTAATGTCATTAAAGCTCTGGATTTCCCTCTTTAGTTTTTTTGTTAAGTTGTTCAATATAGTTTTATCTCTAGGAGCTCTAGTTGCATGCCATTTTTGCCTTTGCCTCCTTTTTTCAGCTATAAGGTATCTTATTTTTATTGGGTAGTAAATACTCCTGGATTGAGTTTTAACTTGTGGAGTATTATTCCAAGCGCTCTTTTGAATGTTTAATATAAATGTTTTCAAATCATTTTCCACCTGTTCCGGATTTTTAAGTGGAACTTTTAAATCAATTGAGGAATCTAAGTCCAGTCTAAAACTTTCCCAGTCTGTACTCTTGTTAACCAACGACAGATTGTTATCTTTCATTATCACACTCTCACTTAGATACAATGTAATTGGAGAATGATCAGAACTCATGTCATATCCTTCCTCTATGTGTAAGAAGCAAGATGAAATATTTTTGTATATGAAAAAATCAATTAGGTCCGGTATTTTTAGTGGATCTGTCGGCCAGTAGGTAGGTTTTCCTGTTGACATAACATTACATTTGCTGTCTCTTATTGCGCTCAGAAGTTCTTTTCCTTTTGTTGTTGTAAGCCTGGATCCCCAAAAGGTATTTTTGGCATTAAAGTCCCCTCCAAGTATAAATCGGTTACCAAGCTCACGTAGAAAGTTGCTATATTTTTCAGCCTTTAACGCATATTTTGGTGGGCAGTATATAGCTGATATGGTAACAGAATAGTTTTTAGTTCTGACCGAAACAGCTACTGATTGTATGTGTTCTTCTTCAAATTTATGTTCTTCGTAATGGTGGATGTTCTCTTTTATTATAACAGCACTACCTCCCCTAGCTGTGTTATCAGGATGTAGTGCATGGTATGTTTTATAACCTTTTATTTGTATATAGGATTCTGTTGTAAAATGTGTTTCAGATACGAGACACACATCTATGTTTTGGATATTTAATACTGCCTGTAATTCATTGCGATGCTGAAAGAGCCCATTCGCATTCCAAGCCATAATTTTCATTAATTTATTCATTTTTGTAGTTTTGTTGCAGCTATTTTAGTGCTGTTTTCCACCCTTTTAAGACGTTCATCAAAAGACGTCACAAGACTGAGAATTTTGTTTAATTTTTCATCCATGTCCATGCTTGTATGCTTTGGTTGAGATGGTGTAGACGGTCTCGAAGGAGGTCCTTTTGAGACTTGAGCATATGAAACATTCTTTCTGATGCTTGGATTACCACTTGGCAGTTTCGATTTGGTTGCACTTGGGACCGCGGTAGTAGCAGGTGCTGAATTGGTTTTCTTGCTTAACTTGTTCCTTATGGTTTGTAACTCTTTGGCTACTATGCACCCCCTATAGTTAGCAGGGTGTGCTTCACCGCAGTGTACGCATTTTGGTTTAGCCTCCGCGGGCTTTTTACAGTCAATGGTCAAGTGTTTACCGGTACATTTCACGCACCTGGGTTCTTTGGAGCAGTATTTTTGTGTGTGTCCATACGCTTGGCACTTTTTGCACTGTGGGATCAGCTTTGATGATTTTATGGGTTGTATATCTACCTTGCAACCCAATATAGACTTGATGCCATAGATCTTATTGATATCCTCTTCTTTGTGGAAAGAGAGCATGAACATGTTGAGAGGTGTTTTGCTCCTCCAGCTAAGTTTGTTAACAGCATCGTGGATTTTGTAGCCTTGAAGTATGAGGTCTTCAATTATTCTGGCGGGCTGACATGACAAATGCAGATTTTTAGCCATTACTCTAATTGGCCTGTCCTGTTTATTTTCATAGGAGTGCCAGAGATGATTTTCTTTCGACAAGAGCTTGGTAATAGCTCTGTATGCCTCATCGTTATTCGCGTTCACTTTAACGCTTTCTCCGCTCAGCATTTTTATGACAAAAGAGTCCTTCGCTACATTTGACGAGAGCAGATCATACAATTTCTGGTACTCGAGTATGTTTTCTATAACTATTGGTGGAGGTAGAGGTATCTTTTTTACATTTGTTTTTTCTTTGGGTGGTTGGTCGGAACCAGATCCTTGTTGTGGGGACAGTGTTGTGTTTAACTTCCTCTTCTTCCTACTTTTTTGGCGCACCCACTCGGTTTCTCTCGCAAGGTCCTCTTCATCAGTCTCATATTCGAGTGGAATGGGAGGTTCCTCGTTGCTACGGTTAGAGGGTTGAGTTGGAGCTGATGTTTTCTGCTCCTGGACATGCTTCAGATAACGATGGAGTTCTTCTACTTGGCTCTGGAGGTCTTTTACCAGACTCTCCAGCTTTTTTCTCTCCGCTTTTTCGCGCTCGTAATGATGGAACAGCACTCGTTCCGTTTCCGTTTTTATATCAATGGAGACAGGACTTGACGAAGCCATGATTTAAAATAAAAAATATAGCTTCGCCTTAACAAATATTTACACTATTGAAGGTCGTGACGTGATTCACATATGATAAACTGGGTCATCGCGGCGTTCGCGGATGCCTACGCGCGCGAAGGCATTGTAGGTACTGCGTCAGCACTTTACCCCAACGTGTACTAGATAGAGTAGAAACGCGGAACGTGACCTTTCTCGGTGGAAGTTGGACGAACACTGAAAAAACATAAAACAACAATCCAAACACTCCTTACAGAGAATTGAAACGGAGGTCAATTTAAAAATTAGATAATAAAAATTTGACATAATTAGATAATAATCATTAGTTTCGTAGATCATAAAATTGGACTTATTTTTTTTGTATTTCTATACTTATGTATAAGATATTATTTTTTTTGACGTGTAAAAGTGCAATATTTTGCCTATTTACAATAAATGATTTGAGTTTGAGTTTGAGTTTAAAATAAAGGCACTTTATTCTTGACACTCTAACACGAGGATGCAAGTATGCAATATTTTCTCTATTTCCTATTGGACTAGTGGCCTTGACTCCCTCGTTCAGAATCGCATTTTCTTTAATTCTATTCCTCTTTGTCGTATAGAGACGTCGTTCGCTAAAGCGAGATACAATGAAAGGCGCGACTGCACTTAGAAAATGGGATGATCGGTAATTGCGTGCGCCCGTCCGCACTTTTCATTTTGTTTGTCTATGAAACAACAGAAAAAGGTAGACTATATAAAATGCGATTCCGTGGGAGCAGATGGAGTCGAAATCGAGGCGTGACCCAGCCAGTTAAGCGTGCTTTGGGGCTCCCCAACGAGTGTTCAGAAGCCGCGCTGCAGCTCAAAGGGTCCTTTGGAGTGGTTGATGATTTGCAATTCTTCCATGTTTACAAGGAATAATAGGAGTTACAGTTAATAGGTGCAGAAAAAGCTTTTTATACTAGCAACAAAGTGGAGAGACGAACGGGTCGTTCGCCTGATGGAAATCGCCACGTCTATCCCAGCTGCAGTGTCTATCATAACTTACTATTGCAATATTTTACTTAGCACTGCACTGCACTCGTCAACATGTGAAATTGGGCTCTAGAGTCTCGCATGGCTTATTGATTTCGATAAACTCGGTACTTAGAATAAGATTATTAAGATTTAAAATAAATATTTGAGGCTCATAGATACCCCCTTTCTATGAATTATCACCGAATTCCAGCTCAGTTGCAATATTTAATGTAATATTTAACCGTATTTAACCACTCATGCTTTACCGAAAGTGATGGAGTTTATAAAAGCCGATGTCTAGGAAGTGAAAACTTCCTGGCGTTGATCGATTGAGCAGACAAATCGAATTATAACGCGTGTAGGAACGGCGAGACGGCACGAAATTAAATCTACAACCCAATTTTCGTGCTTCGATAGTTCCATAAAGGAATCATTACGTATACACCCTCTTAAAAGTACTTACGTTCGGTAGGTATCACAACTCTCATGCAATCGGGAAACTTCGCAATTTTCTTCCAATAAGGTATAAACTTATTTTCTTCGTATGCTTCCAATTCGCTCGCATTCAGGTTTATTCGCTTTTATTTGAAAGGAAAGTTTGCCTTTGGGTACAATACATTTTTTTTATTCTCAAAGGCTTTTTTAAACGTCGTTATTTGCACCGGAAAGGTCAATCATAGCGGCCGAATCCGTGGGCAAGAATCGGACTTATCGATGGACAAAGTTTTGCCTTTATCGGTGGTAAACCGAAGTTCAAACGAGGGAAAATATTTAATGCAAATATTTCATGAAAATAGCCATTAAAGAGAAATATTCTTGGGTAAGGGAGACGTAAAGTGATAACAAGCAGCCAACTTCGCGTCTACTGGGTGCCTATCTAATCCAATTAGGGATGATAAAGCTACTTGAATGAAGTTCCAACTTTCAAAGGCATTTAACGCAATTGCTTACACAAAGCACATTTGTGTAGAGATTTCAATTACTGTATACATCAAAAGAGAAATCCTAACTACAATTATATTTCGGTTAACCTGCTATTAGAGGAAAACCACTGACCTCGTTAATATAACGTAGGTACGCTAGCCTGGGTAAGTTTGGTATGACGGCGTTCTATATTGACACAGATTTTATTTTGTTGTGTGTGCACTTTCGTATACTTTCTACTGTTATTAATTGTTTCTCTCCTAATGAATGGGAGCCCAACTTTGCAAGCCGCTGTGCAGTTTTCCAGTTTTTGGTCGCGCCAACTTTATGGCAACTGTTGCAGTCGACTGATTAAAATTTCAGCGCCCCTGCGCCTGAACTTTTATTGCACCGTAATTGAATTTGAATAAATTATTGTCTACCATGCGAAAGGAAATTAAGGGGTGTGGAGTAAAGGTATATTAAATAACGTAACTTACCTAATTTTGAAGTAGAGTTAGTACATAATTGTAGAGCAGTTCAGTAAGTTACGGCTAAAGTAAAATTTCACTAAGTAATGTAACTATTTAAAAAATATAAAAGCTATATAAAAAAGCGGTGGTAGCCTAGTGGGAGAACGTCCGCCTTCCAATCAGAAGGTCGTGAGTTCAAATCCCAGTGCAGGCACGTACCAATGTGTTTCTGTAAAACATATGTACGTAATTATCACTCGCTTTTCGGTGAAGGAAAACATCGAGAGGAAACCCACATACCTACCCGAGAATTATTTCGGTGGTAGGTATGTTATCCACCAATCCGGACTGGGCCCCCGTGGTGGATTATGGCCTTACCCTCCTCACGAAAGTGAGGAGAGACTCGTGCCCAGCAGTGGGACGTTATGGGTTGATGATGATGATGAATGTAACTATTTCATTTCTATCACGCTGATTTTTTCTCACTATAGGTACTTGTACTTTTAAGTTTAATAGAAGTAGATAGCTACCTTTATTTTATCGAAATAGTTAATTAAGTAATTACCATTCAGATTGAGCACTTTCTCTAGCAACCACATAAAATAGTTACCGGATCAACTTCTATACGAAAACATTGAGTGTGCAGCTATTCAACTCCCCAGGGATGTCGCGTCGGACCGCAGGCCTACTGGCTCACAGACCTCGCAACAAAACGTAAATAAATAAGTACAGAGCCCTCGACCTTGGCGCATCCTCCGCCCGCCCCCGAGAGATCTATTTTTATGTATCCACCGAACTTACCGGCCGTTTTTTGCCGAAGTATTATCCCTTATTGTTATCCCTATACGATATAGTATGAAATACTCCCAAGAAAAGTAGAAAAAATCCTTGGCGTTTATTCACAAACATTCTAATAAATTTTAAACAATAATAGAAATGTAAGTAGGTATACTAGAGAATCGCTATTCATTAAGTAATTTATTATTTAGTAAGTTTAAAACAGTAATTGTGTACATACATGGCCCATGGTAAGTCTGATATAACGTAGATAAGGTATAGGCAAAAATACCTCCCTAATTTTGAAGGTGCGTGTTTCAAAGCAATATCAGAGGATAGAAGGTATAACAATATAGTTTTCGGCCTCGCAATATGTCCTAACACCCTCTTTATTAGTTTCTGTCGACATTATATTTTCATTATAACAAGTGGTGGTAATTGCTTGCGAAGACAAAGGGCGAATTGGTGCCTTAGCTCGTTCTGGCAGATCTTTTATCAACCCTTTCGGAAGGCCTTTGTTTGTTGCCAAAGACTTGTTTCAGTAAAGAGAGGTTTTGTCATTGTGCTTTTCAAATGTTTTTTTATTTGACTGAGTGACGAGACAAGCACCTGATAGTAAGCGCTACGCCTGCCCATAACAGTTGCAGTGCCACCCAGAAATGTGCCATAATCCTGCGCGGCACTGCACCACTGCACTGCGCTCGTCACCCTGAGACATCGGCTCTAGTCTCATATGCCCAGTAGTTTCGTTGGAAACAGCGCCCTTCAGACCGGAACACAGTAATGTTTGCACACTACTGCTTGGCGGAAGAATATCTGGCAAAGGTGTGAACACCGGCGGAACACACAGTTCAGTTCAGTTACAGTTCTTACTATACTATTGCTGATTGAGTTCTCGAATAAAGTAATATTCACTGCGCGCAATTATTAGCTAGCTTTGAAAAGGAAGTGTAAGCTTTCTTTTCACCACCACACGGTATAATAATGTGGCGGTAATCTCTCTGAACAATTGAAATTCAAATTAGTTTCGAGTAGGAGTTAAGCATACCTACCCACTTACCAACAGTTGTCAATAAGTGTTTACCTCCAATTTTTGAATTACCTCGATGACAAACGGTACGTAAATACTCAAATCTTTGGAAGGTAAAATTTGAAACTGACTGTCTGTAAACTTCTCCAGTTACCTTACAGTTTAATAAAGCTGTATATCAAATTACAGGCCAAAATACGAAGTAATGCCTGGGCTAGATACCTAGCTCGAAAGCACTAAATTAAACCGCTGTGATCCAAGTATTTATTAGTGAGTCAAATACGAACTTGATTGCCTATTCAAGTATCTTACATTTTAGATAGATAGATAGATAAACTCTTTATTGAAACACCACAGAACAAAGAAAACTTAAAAACTAGAACAAAACAAATTTACAATAGAATGTAGAATATACTTGCTTCTATAATATAATACACTTCTGTTACTGAATAAATAACGAGTATCTACAAGTCTCGATTAACAATAAGTACATTATAATAATTAAACTTAGAAATGTGATGTCTGAGGATAACATCCAACCCTAGATTTTTAAGTTCAAAATTAGCCGCAGATCAAAAGTCATGAGCAGGCGTGGCTCCTACTATTAGGAAATGTTCTATTAGTTCGGTCAGTCCGCATAAGTTTTAGATCGATGTTTTCGGTAGATATACTTACCTCTTGTTATAGAATAGAATCCATTAAATTTATGAATATATCGTATATGGGCTTGTACATGCTTGTCCCTAGCGGTCGTGCGGCTCACGTAAATTATCTCATCTCAATTCTTACTAATATTATAAATACAAAAGTTTGTGTGTTTGTGCGTTTGTGTGCTTCCTCTCTTCACGCTGAACGGGTTTTGATGAAATTTAGTGCACATACACTTTATTGGTCATGGAATAGAACATAAGATACTTACTTTATCCTGTAGAAATTAACGGTTCCTGTGGGATAATAGTTAACGCGGGTGAAACCGCGAGACACTGCTAGTGTGAAATAATTTTCTGTCGCACGAAAACACTCAGGTTAAAATTATAACATAATAAGTATTCAAATTTTCTAAGGTAGGTAGGAATAAGTAGTGCTTTTTGATTTTTCTTTGCCTATTCCAGTAGAATTTTTAGGACCGTCTCAAACTTTTATGAAACATGGCGCGGCTAGCGTTCTTTATTGACTAGCAAAGTAGATTTGAATTGAAGCTGGCTATGGAGTTCTTCAAACTTGATATTCGATAAGGTATCTCTCAATATTATTCCACAGTAAATAACCTCCCGAGTGGTAATTCCAATGCAACAATTCCCCTGTCGAGTATTATACGAGGGTGATAATTAGGGCGGAAGATTGTTCGCCCAAGTTGTGATTGACGCCAATTTCACCCTCGACTGTCTTGAATTATGCAAACTCTTCATTAACTTTCCTAAATTACTTTTGAATTCGGGGCAGTGCCTAGGCCCCGAAGCAACACGTGAAATGTCTTGTTAATTGAGATTTTTTTCCTGCTGCTAGAAGTACACGAACTAATGTACTTGTAACTTACACACAATGTTCATAAAATAAGTTACCAATGTTTACCACTAGCCGTCTACAGTCTACGAAGCAAGCTGATCTGGCAAGCGTGGCCAATTAAGTTCCATAGGATAGCGAACAGCATGGTCTTGCTTGATATTTCGGTGGTGTTATCGTTCATAGCCTTTTGAATTCTAACTACACACCCGGCGGCATTGGCTGTAGGGTTGGCCCAGCGGCACCAGCAGACATCAAATTGCAAACCCCGAGAAAATAAGCCCAGTTGACTTAATACGTTGGGCTATGCCGCCTCCGGGCCGGCCGAGGTTCAGTTTGTAGGCTGTAAAAAGGTACCTGAACACCAACAAAATAAGAGATACATGTAGTTACTACTCTGGGTAGAAGAACATCTGAACTCTGACAACTGGTTAAACAGTTTCTATTATTTTAGGTTGGTTCTTTGATGAGCATTGGCCTTCGGAGTGGGTAGGTTGCGTCGTGGAATATTAAATATTAAGGCGGATTCTGGTGGCTGTATAGCCGAATAAAAAGCTATTTTTAGCATCCCCTCGCCAGCTATATAAAAGCTTTTGAGTTACAAATAACACCCCAACCTTTTGTGAAAAGCTGTAAATGTACGTACTCAGATTAATCTTAATAATTATTTGTAATTAAATCAACCCCATCGTTATAACACCCCGTTGAGTCTGCCCACAATATGCCAATAGGTAAGGTACTGACTGAGACTCATTTTCACAAGGGTTCTCGTTATCGGCGCTTATCATATTTCAGGGAAGGGCTTCTCGTGTTTGTATTGAGCGTTTGGCTTTATCTTCATTCTTACCTTTTATCTACTGTTATTTATTCTGCGGTTAAGTTTGAGTCAAAGAAACATCAAAAAAAATTGTAAATATTATTTCCTTAAGACCTGTTATTAATATAATTACCTTTTCATTTGATTATGAACCTAAATAAGAACTTTATTTTCATTAGGCACCAGATCAGAGAGACTGGGAGATAAGTAGATAATAATTTCAATGTTCTTTGACTAAATTTCCATCTAGTGACCCAGTTTTCAGACCCCTTGCTATCGCGCTTATCATATTTCAGGAGCTTAAAGATCTTCCCAGCTCTGGCGCTCGGCCAAATGCGGTACTAGCGTCCGTGGGCGAATTTCACGCTTTGTTTCATTCGCCGACTACTCGCACTTGGCAAATTTTGTTTTTGCGCTAGAGCTTAGTTTTTAATTTATTAAAGTGTAAGTTCCAATAAGCAGATAATAGGGTATTTTCCCTTCGTCCCCTCTGACCATTTGAGCAGTGGGGACGCAGAGAACAAATTACCACAGTATTATTTGTACTATTTATATATTTTTTTCATTTGTTATTTTATTGGCGAAGAGTAAGCTACAGAAAGCCACTTTGCTACGATGAATGTTGGACCACGTATGGACCCTATGCAGCCTATTAGTCTGGAGCTCCAGAAACCGGTGGAGGGTGTTGGAAGTTGGTGTACTGCTTTCCGCCGACATCGTAGCATGTAGAAATATAGTCTCTGCCTATCCCACCAGGAGGAAGGCGTTACTGTATGTATGTGTACTTTATCGGCGTCCCCACTGGCATTCTTCGTGTGTGTAATTGCAGGGTTGATGCTTATGGGCTCAAACTGCTTTGTATCATGTGATATTCGTAAATCACCCTTGATCGTTCTTTGTTAGCTCGGCGGTCCAATGTGAATGGAATCCTCCGGCAAAGCAAGCGTTCATTTTCTCTTTAACCTGCCAGATACTTACAGCCCTCAAGTGGTAGCTCCCGCGGGTTTTCTTTGACCTTCATATTTCTTCCTTTTTGCAGTCAGTCACAGAACATGTCCCTTTACGCAAAATTAATTAGATTTTTTACGTTTGCTAAATTGATAATCAAGACGTGTTCAGGTTTTCTTACTTACTGTGCCTGGCTAACTTAGGTTCCCGATATGCTGTCTCATTACATCGCACATTAGGACACGATGTCTTGTAGACCTGTGATCGTACTTTTGGATTCTAGTAGGCAAAAGAAAAGACAAAATTCATTAAGAAATAAAAACTTTTATTATTATCAGTTCAAATATCGTATTTACATTTTTTAAACGAGTAAAAGCACATTGTTTATACATTGTTTAAAATAATAATAGAAAATGATAACTAAATCAGTAGCAGGACAATTTCATGGTACGTAAAATAATAAAATGTAATTAATTATAATCATTATTCTATAGTAGAGTTAAAATTATGAAAAATAAATCTCATTAGGGCCCGTAGCGCGGAACTCATAGATAGGCAATGGCAACTCGTATAGGACTGTCGTGACAAAGGCATCGCCACGTATTGGCTTCGGCTGGGGAAAGTACAGTCCGGTTCATAATAACCACACAGCATTGTAAGGACTGAAATAATTTCATTTTACCAAATTATTTTTTTAACAGTTTTGCTAAAACTTGTTCTCTTTTATATGTAAACAGATATAACTAATATGTTGAAATCAAAACAAAACAAGACAATCATAGTTTAAACTGTACTTAGATCCTCACCAGCTTACGTAAGCCAATACATAACAATGACTTAAGAAATAAAAATTAAAACAACTAAACATAATCGATATCTATTTACAGATTTCGTTCCACAGTAACGCGAACGGCCTAACATCAGTTCTTCATTATACAAATGCACGTTGTATACAATAGAATTTCGACTATTCTCTCGTTATATAAATGCTCCTTCTGCTTACATTTATACGTTACATGTATAGATGGGCGGTGCGCCCCGGTGCCTCACTCAACGGGTGAAATATTAACCTCACAACTCTTACAGAGGTCGCGCACTTCGAGTTAAATGTGCGAAATACAAACAATTGAATACAATAGCAATTAAGAACAAAAAATCTATTGTAATCATAACAAATTTCAAACACGACCATGGTAAATACATAATTTATAATGTTCATTTATAAGTAGAACTTACCTACCGTGCTCAAAACATGGGTAAAAGTGGAACGAAAATTCTTATTATTTATGAGAACACTCGAGTTGTTTGTATTTCGATTCGATTCGAAGCCGCGACCCACTCACACAAACATAAAACTTAACAAATCTATACATTGAAATATTGCGATTCACAATCTATACAATTTACGTACTATTTTGGTGTTCGGAACCGAATTTTATTAACTACTCGTAAGTCCAGAGGGCGCTACCATTTGTGACTAAATTTTATTTTAAATCTTTTTGTGCTCGAGCAGTTTTTTGTTCAAGCAACGCCCTCTGACCTTATAACGTTTCTAAAGCTCGTATTTAGGTAATATAATAAGTTGATCTACGCTCACTAGATGTTTATAATCCGTGCCAAGACTGTGGTAGTACTAGAATGCATCGTTATTGTTGAAAAATATTTATTCTATCTTTTTAGCATAAAAGAATACCGCGCTTTAGACTTTATCAATAGCATTCCACATCGATTTAATTAAAATAAACACAGCTAATTGGATTAAACGTTATACTAGGAATTCTAATCATGTGTTTTACCTTAGGTATTTTCACATTCAATACCTATAACCTGTGATTCCTTTTGTTATTTGTATACAAAGCCAAGTTCATCTCATGATTCACACAAGCTCTTGACCTACAATGACTCCGCATGTTGGAATTCAGTTTCCGTTTTCCTGCACTATTCCAGTCCAATAATCGAGTTCTAGTACTGCCGCAAGTTGGCACAGATCACACCCGCACATCGACAACAATTATTAGTTACTTACCTAGTTAGTTTATTAGTTATTACCGATTCTGATAGTGGCAGTGATACGACAGCTTGCGTCGTTTATCTAATAAGGCTTCTTCGTGTATTCTTGCCTATTAGTCAATAAGAGCTTACATATTTTGATAAGTGTCGCCATCTATTATTTATGTCCGAATTTAAACTTTATTACTTGGGTTTAAGGCTTAAGATACTAAATGTACACCTCAGTAGCGCCCATGTAAGCCCTTATTGAGGTTATGTACAGCGAGAGGCACAAGAAATGGCACATTGTAAATACACATATTTTACCACCAAACAATTTATTACTAGGTAAAGATTAATTAATGCACCAAACCCAACAGAAGGGTCGTCATTTTATCCTACATCTTAATTTGTTATCCCTTGGGATGTGCCATATTCTCCACCTGACACTGTATTTAAGAACAAATGCTAATTTGTCAAACATTTTATACTTAACGATGATTGGTTCTTGCAAGTCTATCAACATCAAACTTTAATCGATTTTTACACATAATAACTGAATTTCAATATCGTCTTGTTTTAGAAAACTAATACCTTATTGTATAAGCAACTGGTTATCTCAAGTCCTATTCGAGGACAAAGAATTGTTCTAGAATAGTAAACAATTTCATTTTATTTTTACCATAATTTAACGCGAATTAATTTTTAAACGTTAAATCAAACGTTATAGTGCCCAAGATGAGCTGTCTTAGGTAAAACATCGTGCGGTCAGGATAACCCAACTAGACTGCAATAATTATGCAGTGGAAATTATAAAGGGGCGCCGGGCGTTTTTCGAATCATAGAGATCGATTTATTAAAACGAACGGGCTGTGATAATTGTTGGTAGAAACTATAAAATACCCAGCCCCTTAGGCAATAAGGTTCGTTTACATAATGAAGCGTACTTTACATTACTGTTGGCACAAATTGGTGTTACGTTACTGCTACAATCTATGTTCAAATCACAGATACCAAGTCTAAACTAGACAAGACGATATATTGAAGGTTCCTATACATTTAATTTAGATGTTGCCAATGTGCCGGCTCTACATAACCACAGTGTAAGAAGTGTACGGACAGAACGTAGAGTCGCTCTTGTTGATTTACCCACACTAACGCACGAGTTGTACGCGATTATAGCACGGTTAGTTCTTCCTCTTTCCGTAAACGAAAGGTTATCAGTTATAGCACCGCTATAGCAGTCTGCGTACTGGCCATATCTTTCTACACTGTGCCATAACAAGTCCTACCTTATAGTGAGGGACCTAAATTTCTCTAACTGGTTAATTCCACTATTATTTATTCTAGACGGATCTACCTCGAATCTACGCTCCCTAGCCGGATCGAAGAGACTTAAGTTAATATTTTTTTTATAAATCATCGAATTCCCTATCACGTTACAATTTACAGTAGGACGGTCCCACACTTCAATAACTTGAGATCTGTATATAACGGGGGATATATCGGGTGTAAAACTGGCCACGTATTCAAATGAAACTATGTGCCCAATATCCATGACCACTGACCCGGGTAATACGTTTACGGTGGACTGGTTGAAACTTCCTAAATGTCAGTTGATAAATTACTCAAATTAAAGCGCCACCTACAGAGAGTTATTAGAAACTAATTGACGTTTCCCGACTCAACATCTGATCGTCAGCATGACCAACCGGGACCATGTGCTTTTTTTTAAAACTCCTGCGGCATTTAACACTAGATTACAGAATAAAGATTGCTTAAACAATTTAATACATAAATTAAAATCCGTTAACGTATCCACCGTATTTGTACTAGGCGGTCTCTGAACCAATTTCCTAGAACATTTTAATTATAAATTTACCTATATTGGTTCTGTATACTGAACGCAGGTTTCATTTAATGACGCGGTGTGTACACCCTACAATTTTGGTGTAATGTTCAATTCACATGGTATCACTGGATCGCTCGCAATGCAACCGTATATGTGTGTGTGAGAAGCTAATGCAAGCGTGCAAACAGATATAAACCACACGACTCCGTCACAGTGTAACAAGCAGTAGGAACAGTTCATTGGATACTCTATAATATAAATATAGTAACTACATAACGTATTTTTACGAATCAAGTAAACACTAATCTTCAAGTATAGTGGACGCATACGTCAACTCCTGCGCAGCTAGGATTTAATTGTGGAATTTACACAGACGGAATTTGAAATGTTGTTTGTTTGATGGCGTCGAAATTTAATTAACCACTGTAAACAGTTATCAATTAACTTTGATCTACTATTTAAGCCTTTTTGAATAGATTTTGACAGACATTAGAGTTAAAAGACGTCGTTGAGTGCTGCAGCTAGTGCCGTTTTTAATTCAGACATTGCTGAATGTCCCTACTGATTATTTCACTGTGGATACTCGTTCCCGCCACACTAACTCTACTATTTGAGCACCGTGGAAGGAATGTGTGCATAAGATTAAGTTAAACCCCAGCTTTCGTAGCGTTACCCCCTAGAGATGCGATTATACAGCGTCGTTGTAGGTAAACAGCTGCAGGCGTGGTTGACATCGATAAGGTATTCATTTACTTGAAATTCGAGTAGCTGAACTTTATTAATAACAATTAAAAATGCCACTTAGAACTGTTCAAGGTAGAACACTACAAGTGTTTTGAAATTGATGCTAAAAATGTCATCCAAAAGTTACTACGCAAGAAGTAACGTCACTGTATAATCGATTTTCAATCTTATTATATTCATAGAAGTAACGTTAATCGGAGGGGATCAAGAAATCGTATAGTTTCATAAGACTGCATTAGAGTTAACATCATCGACAGTTATCCCTTAGTAAATATAAATAAACATCTTCAAAATTTTTACCAAATTATGAGCATAAGACATTTCCAGAATAAAAATCTTTTTTTTTTTAAATAATAAGTCATACTCTTTTCGATTATAGATATACATGGCACACTGCTCTGTTATATATTTTAAGATATATAATACATTCGATACCTATCAGTTTACCTTGTCACCATAGAATAATTGAATTACATGGATGGATATTCCGTTGGAAGCTTACAAGCGCTAAATACGAAACGATAATCGTCGAAGCGATCGACGGATGGACAAAACGATTTGGGGGGTAGTTCGAAACGATCGCGAATACTGTCGGCGGCATTCGATGCCCGCGGATTAAAACTAGACGAGAGAACTATCACGAAATTTGGTCCACCGAAACGAGTCAACCGGATTTCGACGTAATTAAAACTATAGGAATTGAAACGTACGTTAGTACGTCGCGTCGCGGCGAGGCGGCGCATTCAACTAAACGCGGCGCTCTCGGCGGGGGCTCACTTCACGGCCGCGTGCCGCGCCTCCGGGTGCAAGCTCACGCCCTCCACGGTGAAGATCGACACTTCTGCAACAAGGGAAACCACTTCTTAGTCAAGCTTTAAAGAATGGTCGTGTCGCGAGCGTACTTTCCGTTCCTCCCCGCGTCAATGATCTCCTACGGCATCTGAGATCGGGAGGGGATTTGGACTTCAGGAACTTGTGATCGGACAGATCGCGTAGCCGCGGGTCCTGATCAGCAAAGAAGGGCATGACTGGAATCCTCGGTGCGGATGCAGAGCGTGCGGCGTCGGACTGTAGCACCGCATCTTCAGTCGTGGTGGCGGGAGTTTGAGGTCGGCGTGGCGGCCGGCGTCGCGCAGGCGCGGGATGTAGGCACTCACCGTCGGGCAGGTCGCGCAGCCTCGGCTCCAGGTCGGCGAAGTAGGGCGTGGCGAGCGCGCGGGGCGCGGAGGCGCGGCGCGCGGGGTCGGGCTGCAGCAACGCGGCGGCGAGGCGCTCGGCGTGGCGGCCGGCGTCGCGCAGGCGCGGGAAGGCGGCGCCGAGCGCGCGCGCCGGCCACGCGCCCCACCGCGCCGCGTGCGCGCGCAGCGCCGCCAGCCGCGACACGCCCGCCCAGCTCTCCTCCGTCGGCGTGCCCACCACCTGAGGAGCGGGTGGAAGCTGCTCACTCGGAACGGTCGACAAAGTAATATGCCTATTTTTTTTTTGTTTAGTCGTCGCTTTATTTGGACATCGAACAGTCAGTATCAAATATTATTTTTAAATATCAAGGTATTGTTTTTAAATTAAATAATCAAAATGTAGAGCCTGTCATGTTAATCGATGATTTTATGGAATCTCAATGGAAGTCACTATTCTACTAAAATGGTAGGTGCTTTCCTGGAATTTCCTGAGTTTTGAAGAGAACACTTAATGCCTTTCTTGAATTCAAATCATTTACCCACTCGTACACATTAACAAATACCTTTTTTTTTAATTACCACAATATTCATATTATACAAGTACGTTAAAAGACGAAACTCAACATCTTCCTTTCACTGACAGCTCAAAGTGATGAGCCTAAATTTATTGCTCATTCCCAATAAAATCGATATTCGGGTATCATTCGAGTAGTTACCTTAAATATCTTGTCTAGCTGGTCGTGCGTGTCCCGCACGCCGGGGAAGGTGGGCACGCCGCAGAGCATCTCCACGAATATGCACCCCACGCCCCACATGTCCAGCGACGTCGAGTACTCCGTGCTGCCTAGCAACACATCTACAGCACATGGAGACAATACAATAAAATTCAAAAATATATACAACACATGAGGGTTCATTTTATACTCAATCCCTAGCCAAGTTTTAGGTCAAGACCGGAATTAAATGTATCAGTTCCAATGCCAATAGGAGTGAAAGATTTTCTCTATACATAAAGAGTGCGACATCTAAAGATCTACCCAAGACCTGGCATGCACGCGCGCTTTACGCACGCGCGCACCCGCGCACACATACACGCGCGTACGCACGCACGCACGCACGCATGCACGCACGCGCGCACGCACGCACACGCGCACACACGCACGTACAAAGACAGACACGTCAAACTTTTAACACCCCGTCGTTGTTGCGTCGGGGGTTAAAAAAGATAATAAAGAAGCAGATGTAATTACAGTGACCTACATAAGAACTCCGTATAGATAAAAAAATGTACTAGGGATTATTTAGACGTGCTTACCTGGAGGCCGGTACCACAGCGTAACCACCTCATGTGAGTAAGTGTGACTCGGCACAGACTTGGCCCGCGCGAGTCCGAAGTCAGCCAGTTTCAACTCGCCGTGTGCACTTATTAATAAGTTTTGGGGTTTCACATCCCTGGGCAAATAAAATAAGAAATTAAAAATAATTTAACCACGTTATTGCTAGAAAAACGCTGATTATAAAAGTATTTGTTTGCGAAAACTCCTGAGAATAGGAAATAAACAGAATTGTCACTTAAAGCTTAAAATCTTGAAGAATTGGCCATAATGAGAATTTGACCATTGTAGAATTTGAGAACAAGGCACTTGTATAATTTGTCCTGTTGAGACTATAGACTAGACATACATATCTATTCAGACTAGACATATGCTATTTCAACAATTAGGCATTCTGCTCCTAAACCCGAAAAATAACTCTCAAAGCAGTAATAGAAAAAAAAACATTAACGTCACAAAAACTCCCCATCTTACGTTACGAGAAGATAATAGGTTAAGTCAAACTAATTTCGGTATTCTTTCTGAAAAGTTGAATAACGAAATAATGAAAGCTAATAAAAGTTTTTGTGGCATTCCTGTCGCCAGTCTCCACCCACTGTGTTCTCAAAAGTAATAATCCAACCAACTTCTTTTGACATCTTATTTTGACGGCTAAATAAGGTTGTGGGCCTCGAAAAGTTATTTAAAGGACTTCGGAAGTGGAATGGATAAATGTGATACAGTTAAGGTTACGGTTTATGTGTGGATTAGTAGTGTGCCTCGGGCTTATTTGCGTACCGGTATTTATGCTTCGAATGAGGTAGTAACAGAGTTTGTCAGGCCGCCCAAGGGCCTCTGACGAGGCTTAGCAACTGCTATCAAACTATATCAACCATGACTCATGAAGAAGTCATTGGTCGAGGAACGAACCCGGTGTAGTTGGATTGTAAAGCGTACAAGTTACTGCTCGGCCGCCATCTCTCGTATAGATAGCTGATAGAAAATCATAAAGATCAAGGTTTAGTTTGTTTAAAGACACGGTACCTGTGCAACACTCTTCTCCGATGACAGTACGAGAGTCCTCGCAGAAGCTGGAACATGAACAGTTTCACGTTGTTGTGGTTGAGCCCGCCCGGGTGGCACTCCATGTATTGTGACAGGTCTGTGTCCTGGACAAAACGGATTCTATTAAAAGACCTCACATGGACTTGGAGAAGAAAGGACGCGCTGCAACCTCCTTAATAACAAATAAAATTCAGTTGTTTCTGCTTGTTTGCCGAATAAGGTGTTGCCTGTCTCCGGCGTCAGAGTTTATCAGCCGCCCAAGGGCTTGCAACGTGGCTAAACTATTGCTATCAATCGATAACAAAAGCTTACCGTGCCCTCCAAATCACGGTGCGATGAAGCAATAATCTGATTGAATATGACGTGCTAACTAGCGATAGTTAACATGTTGACTGCTGGAGGCATACCATGACATCTTATAGCGATTCAATTGAAGACCTAAACTGAAACGTGTCGCATAATAGTACCGTGACGTCTTATTTTTTATGTTGCTGCCATTTTCAACCTAAACTGGATCCAGTTAAGGTTGAAAATGGTAGCAACCTAAATTGAGTCGCTAATAAGCCATATTCAACCTAAACTATATCCAGTTTAGGTTAAAAATGGCAGCAACATAAAAAATAAGACGTCACTGTACGATTATGCGACGCGGCTCACTTTAGGTCCTCAACTGAATCGCTATAAGACGTCATGGTAGGCCTCCTGAACCGGTTTTTACATTTGGGCACTGTTACGAACCGTGTGTGTTTTCCAGCACTGGCGTGCCGTCTGTGTGAGCCGCACTGTAGTAGCGCCGTGTTAAACACACACGTCTGTGTTTCGCCGCACAGCCAGCACTTAAGCTGTGCTAACACAACAGGTGTGTTTTCTCGCACTCGCGTAACGTTATATAAAATATAAACGTCTCTTTTTTCAGCAGTCAACGTGTTAAATGGCAAATTCATGATATTTTCGGGCGAACAGTTACGAGGATCATTAAGCTGTCATCAACTAGATAAAAAGTAATATTTAAAAGCTACCGCTACCGTTGATAGTAGCTTGTAACGCCTAGAGGGGAAGACAAAACATTACATTCATCACCAATCGGTGTGCGTACAGATTTGGAATGTTCTGAATGTGTACATTGCAATAGGTGTACTTCTCGTGCACTTTTAATAAAACAGCACTTTAAAATGAATTCTTGTCAAAAATATCAGTTTATGGTACTCACCACGAATTCGAACACGAACGTGAGCGTCTCCCGCGTGTGCACGATGTCGTGCAAGGTGACGATATTGGAGTGCTTCAGCTCCTTGAGTAGCGAAGCCTCCCGTATCGCCGTGAAGGGCGCACCCTCCTCTTCTTGCAGTCTGATCTCTTTAAGTGCAACTACTTGTTGCGTTAAACTGTTGGAAAGAGATTACCTTGTCATATCACCGTATGTAACATTTTAAGAATAATGTAGACTTTAGATTTTTTTTTTAAATATTTTAAGCTCTTCTTATCACAATATACTTAAAGGCAATACGAAAGATTTAACATAATGTTATACACTGATATATCGATTTAGGTATAGAGTATGTTGAGGGGTAAAAGATACGTTACCGAATTCGCATCATACATGTGTTAGTCATTGATAAATGATGACAACAGGAAATACAATTTCCAAACAACAGATAAATTAAAGTATTTAAAAAATATGAATATATATTCAAGTAACACATTAATCCAGTTAAATATAAACAGAATATTTAATTTAAGTAATTAAATTAACAGCAGTAGCGTGGGAAAAAAAACGTGGAACACAAATTCAGGGTCTCAAGAAAACTCGGTTTACGTAATTGCCGCCGTAAAAATGTTAAAGTGCCAGCCGGGCTTTAGCACTAACCCCTGACTTCTGTAATTAGGTTGGAAGGAATTTACTAAATTGCAGAGTGTTCCTAAACTAATTTAGTTAGATTTGGAGCTAGCGTCCGTCTGCAAGGCTAGGAAATTAGTGCAATGCGTATTTGGATTCTTAGTTACATGACTTTGGGGTCAGGTCAATAACGATCACTTGGAAGTTTAAACGTACATTATGGACTATTTATATTGTATTACATTTTATTAAGAAATAGTAAATTAATTAACAGATTTAGAGTATTAATTCGTACAAGGGAAGTCCGCCCTGTCGGTCAATCGGAACATGGAAAAAAGTATTTCTTTTAAACTACAATGGATCATCTTTTTGAGAGGTTTGTGAGCCAGAGCTATTGGAAAGAAAGTTTTAAATTGATAATTTTTAGGTTATATTTTCATTAATGGATTGTGCATACAAGGTATGTTTCTAGCTCCTCTGTAGTTGAAACCACATTTTGATTTCATTTATTACAAAACTTACAAATCAAAATTTCAAAACTGAGTGACGTAATATTGACAAAGCAATTCTAGTTGAACTATTATGAGTAGTATTCATATTATATGACCTACTGAGAAATTATAACTCTACGAGGTACAATTGCAGCATATCGTGGAAACTTCTCAAACTTGTGAATACAACAATTTGGCGAGCAGAACACGCTTATTGCCGCTGCTGGTGGCGCATACAATATTCAAGCGACGACCAGTGCAAGTTCTGTTTGAGTAGTCCCACCGAATTAACCGAGGTACGGAGTAGTGGTTGAATGAATTAAACTGTTTAGTAACTGTGCCTGTTATCATTAGCTATAATTAATTCGCGAACAAACTTTTTAGTTACAAATTCTCTCAGTTTGTCCAATAGTATTGAATAAGTTTGAACTCATGCTTCACTGTTAGAATTTGAAATTGTGAAATACAAAGTTCCAACTCGAGCATTTAAAATAGCAACTGTTCACTTATAAGCAAAGAAAGGATATTGAAACAGATACTATAGGAAATAATTCTGTATCTTAGTACTGGTAGAAAATTTGCTTTCCTACACTGCGGGGGGGTGCGGGCTGGCCTCAGTGAAAATACGGGCTGTTTCAGCCGGGAATCGGATGGTCTCCTGAGGTTGTCGAGGGGTAGCAGTAATTATGTGTATAAAAATGCGGAAAAAGACTACGTACCAATCTAGCACCTCAAGGGGGTCCGTCTCCAGCTACTGTCCATCCAAGTTATCACCCACAGTTCCGTTTTGCCGGCCGGCACACGTGAAATCACGTCACTGCACTATCGTTGCGGTTTGTTTACACAAGCGAGCGGGGGTGAGTTCGACAAACGAGATTCCTATTATAATAAATGCGGGGGATGAAAACACGACACGTTTAATGTTAAATTACGTCGTCGCGGAGCGGAGCATGTGCGATGCGGCGCGTGTGGATTTCGAACTGACCGTTGGAGTGAGTCAACACGATGCACTTCACTCTTCCGGCACAGATGCGTAAATTGATGCGTTTTGTCTATTAGCCACAGAATATACACATAAAAAGAGCCATCCCCCCGGCCTTCAGGAGTTAAAGAAGACTCCTGAACCAACAAAGAGAGAATGATCACCTAAATTGTGTTATCTAATGTCTAAGGATGCGGAAGCGGATGCGGAAGTAATCCGTCTAATAAAAGATAGGAAAACTTGAAAGATAAAATAAACTATGACTAAAATTGCGGGTGAAAAATGCGGGGAGGGGTTAAGAATGTAGGTTATTGAGAAGGTAAAACACATAGTTTTACAACAGGGCGAACATAGGTACCATTCTTAGTGCGCACCGTTACCACTCTGACGATTCCGTCAGATGAAGGATGTATATCCTCTACTATGCCTAAAGGCCATTGTAACGGTGGTGAATTTTCAGTTTTTAGCACAACGACAGCTCCTTTAGTCACCGGATTAGACTTAGTATTCCATTTGGCGCGTGTATGTAGGGTATTAAGATATTCTTGTCTCCAACGATTCCAATATCTCTGAACAACCTGGTCAGTCAAATGTTTACTGCGGACTAAATCTGTCAATGTAGGTTTGTAACGTGAGTCATCATGAAATGACTCAAGCGGACCCATAGTCAGAAAGTCAGAAGGACAAAGTGCCTTGGGCTCTGCGGGGTCAGAACTTAAAACAGCGGTTAGCGGACGACTGTTGAGAAGCGATTCAACTTGAGTTAATACGGTAAGCAGCTCCTCATAAGTAAGCAGAACATCACCGATCACGCGCTTTAAAATTAACTTTACACTGCGGACGTTAGTTTCCCAAATGCCACCGAAATGAGGTGCACTGGGCGGGTTCAAATGCCAAGATATGCCTTGAGATATCGTTTCCTCAGCGAAGGAATCACAAAAGGCCTTGGATTTGAGAAAGCCATTCAACTCGTCCAGCTGGGCTTTAGCGCCTAAGAAGTTTCCACCATTGTCTGAGAACAACTCCAGACAATTGGAACGCCTCGAGATGAATCGACGGAAAGCGCGGAAAAATGAGTCCGTACTCAAGTCTACTGCCAATTCCAAATGAACGGCGCGCGTCACTAAACATGTAAACAAACAGATATATGCCTTTTCTTTGCGGGCACCGCGGTATCTGCTTATCAATACGTTTATTGGACCAGCGTAGTCGACGCCCGTTCGTAAGAATGGTTTAGCCTCGGTGACGCGAGAAGCGGGGAGGGGTGCCATGAAAGGCGCCTCATTACGGGGATTTACTTTAAAACATTTATTACAAAGTCGAAAGCGTTGTTTTACTGTAGTGCGTCCGGAAATTATCCAGAATTTTTGTCTCAACAAAGATAGTAATAAATGTGGTCCGGCGTGTAAATATTTGCGGTGATAATACTCTATTAAAATGTTAACGATATGATCCTTTTTAGGAAGCAATATCGGATGTTTAGCGTCAAAACAAAGCGAAGATTTTTCTAAACGTCCCCCGATGCGACGCAAATCATTTTTTAAAAATGGTGAAAGCGGGATTAGCGATTTTGAAACCTTGCGATTGTTGGAGAGGGCGTTTATATCGTCTTTGAAATATTGTTGTTGAAGAGATTTTACAATAATATTTTTTGCATATTGTAAGTGTGAAAGTTCGATTCTATTAGAACGCGGAATTTTTCCTAAGAAGCGGTATAAATATACTATAATGCGGAGAAGCTTGGACCAAGACGATACTTTCTTAGCAAGCGTGCATAGAAATTGCGGTTGTTCATCGGTGGTGATGAAAACATTAGCGCGTTTTTTGATTTCCAACAGCTTTTCATCAGCTGTGGAGTCGAAAGTGAAGCGATTAATAGGCCACGTACGTAGATCGTCACGTGCCCAGGGCGGACCGTGGAGCCATAGCGGATGACTCAACAGTTGAGCGGGAGAAAGTCTGAATTTTAAAATGATTGCGGTTAAATCTGCCTGTAAGTTTGGCCCCGAGTGTAGAATGTCGTTTAAAGCTACTTGAGTGCTTGACTTCGCGCTAGGGTCACATACAAGTCGTAGCGGCTTTTCTGGTCGGCAGACTCCATGATGAGGGATTACATAATATTTGTTATCGGTGTTCAAAGCGGGAGCGGGGGAAACAATACCACCTTTTAAATAATCCGTCATTACCTTGTCGTATTCGCTCTTTAATGTTTTGTTAGTCTGGAATTTATGATCAAGATAAGAATAACGGCGCGTGGCTGTCGTCAAGGAATCTCCTAACAAGTGCGGGGATTTCGAAAATGGCAATGCGGTTACATAACGTCCTGAATTAACGTCGCGGTGCGTATTAGAAACATAGAAATGTTCACATTCTTGGTCAGCTGTCGACATATGTTTTTGTGTAGGTACCGACTCGAGCTGCCAAAATTTAGTAACTAAAGCCTCAATTGACTCGTCACTCGATGTAAAGAACGCGCGGTGAGTTTGATTATGTGCGGGTTTATGATTATCGGCGGGCACTGAGGCCGTGGACCCCATTACTATATATCCAAAGGCGGTTTCTAACGCGTCAGGTTGTCCTGCAGGGCCCAGCGATTTTCCAGGCCGCAAGATTTCGACAAAGACCTCGGAACCCAATAAAACGTCGATGGGTCCGGGCGCGTAAAAATGCGGGTCGGCGAGCGGTAGGTCATAAAGGTGCGTGACCGCGGAAGTGTTTAGAGAACAGCTCGGTAAATCTCCAGAGATTGTTTTAATGACTAGCGGTTGAATCTTCAAGCAAAAGTTCGGATCAAGGCGTGAGTACAATGTTAGGTCAGTAATGCCCGATATAGGCTGGGAGGTGTCACCTATTCCCATTACCGATTGATTACTGGAATCATTAAAGACACGGAGACCCAACTGTTTGCAGGCCTGCTTTGTTATAAAATGGTTTTGAGAACCATTATCGATCAAAAAACGAACTTTCCTAACAGATCCATCATTTGATTTTACGTCAGCGAGGGCTGTACCTAGTAGTACATTTTGTGATTTCCGCCCGTGACTAGCATGCGAGTAGGTATTCATACTGCAAAGTGATAAGGTTCTATCGTCTGACTTAGAAGAAGTCGAGTTACGTGAATTTTCCCTTCCGTTAGCTCCCTCACTACAGCGGGAGGTATTTGTATCGAGCTTCGACGATAAGGAATGCGGGTTTGCATAATCGGATTCAAGAAAATGTAACATACTGTGATGTTTTTGTTGACATTGTTTACATGTGTTTATGGATTTACAAGATTGAGCCGTGTGTGTTTTACTAAGGCAATTAATACAGGCGTTACAACTTTTGATGAACTTGAAACGTTCGCGGGGCGACAGTTTTCTAAAGGTCGAACATAAATAGAGATTACTGTGATCAGGTTGATCACACAAAGAACATTTGTTAGCGGTGTTGTTGTTTACAATAAAAGAACGTACATTAGTTTTTGATGCAATTGTATTCTGGGTCTTAGAACCCGATTGGTCACCAGTACGAGTGAGGACCTTTACGCGGTCGCGGACAAATGAAATTAACCCGTTTAAGTTAGGTAATTCTACACCTCGATTCTCCATTTCAAATAACCGCGCGGACTCTTTGTCTAACTTTTGCAAAAGGGTGTAAGACATAACAAAGTCGCATAGATCAGGTATGTTTAAGTTATTCAATGCTAAGTAGGCATTGGCGAATTGATCTATGAAAGATTCAAGGTTACTGGCGGTTGCGGAAGCGATCGGTTTAAGAGAGAACATCTGATCTAGGTATGTAACGGCTAGACTGCGTTTATCTTCGTATTTCGATATAAGCGCGCTATAAATCGCGTTGTAGTTTTCGGCGCAAGGAACAATACCTGTGCAGATGGATTTGGCTTTACCACTTAGTCTACCAACCAAATAATACATTCTTTCGGTATTAGTTAAAGATGCATTTAAATGTACAGCGTTATGGAATGTGGCATAAAACAATGGCCACTGAAGCCGATCTCCATTAAATTCTGGCATTTCTATCGGCGCTAACCTAATTAAAGATTTAGCGGGGGTAGGTTTAAATTCTGCTTTTGGCGGTGTAAACATGGATAATTTACGTTTAATGCGGCAATACATGTCTTCGAATGATAACCAGCTTTGAGAGTCAGGTACACTTTCTTTATCTATTTTCAACAAGGTTATATTGTATTCTTTCGCGGTTGATTGGAAGTTAGTTCTTACGTCTTCTAAACTTTCAATGGAGCATAGAAAATTATCCAGGGCTTCTGGATCTTTTAAATCGCAACATGAATAGTCGTAAATTGTTTGTAGGCGTTGGAAAAATAATTCCCGTTGAGATTCTAACAATTTCAACTTCTGTTCATTCGCGGCCATTATTATGTAGGTATGTACCTATTGTTCGTAGTGGTGTACAGAGATATTGAAATTGAAATACGCTTATGTAGGTTAAGTTTTTAGCGAAATATGCGGAAATAAATATAATGCGGTTGTTATAGGAGCGTAGTTAGTGTTTTTAGTTAAAAATATTAGTTTCGAAGAGATTTTAGCGGATGGCAATATGACGCGTGCGCACTAACAAGGGCAAAAAAAAATGGCGGGGGTGTCTAACTTGAAATGTTTGTTAGAAACAGCTAATTTTCACGGAGAATCCGGTTGCTGAAGGACCATAATATGGTAGAAAATTTGCTTTCCTACACTGCGGGGGGGTGCGGGCTGGCCTCAGTGAAAATACGGGCTGTTTCAGCCGGGAATCGGATGGTCTCCTGAGGTTGTCGAGGGGTAGCAGTAATTATGTGTATAAAAATGCGGAAAAAGACTACGTACCAATCTAGCACCTCAAGGGGGTCCGTCTCCAGCTACTGTCCATCCAAGTTATCACCCACAGTTCCGTTTTGCCGGCCGGCACACGTGAAATCACGTCACTGCACTATCGTTGCGGTTTGTTTACACAAGCGAGCGGGGGTGAGTTCGACAAACGAGATTCCTATTATAATAAATGCGGGGGATGAAAACACGACACGTTTAATGTTAAATTACGTCGTCGCGGAGCGGAGCATGTGCGATGCGGCGCGTGTGGATTTCGAACTGACCGTTGGAGTGAGTCAACACGATGCACTTCACTCTTCCGGCACAGATGCGTAAATTGATGCGTTTTGTCTATTAGCCACAGAATATACACATAAAAAGAGCCAAGTACATCTCGCATGCAAGTAGATACTTCGCACATACTTTGTTTCAAGCGATGTCACAGGCAGATCTTGGAGTGGAAACAAAGGACAATAGAGCTTGACAACTTTAACATTTGTAAGACCGAGTGCTCAATACACTCAAGGGGTGGTTATTCTACGTTCAAAATAAACCCACTTACCAAACCCAAGCTTTATCAGAAAGCAGATTAATATTTCTGCGAATGAGTTCAAAGGGGCGATGTCGGATTTTTTCAATCCGGATATCCCAATCATAAGAAAAGGTAAGAAATAATGCTGAATCGCCGAGGTAGGGTAACTGGGCTTAATCATGGACAGCCTCGCAAAAAATATCCCGAATTCAGCGGAGTTTAATAAGCTGGAATGAGAAAATCATTCAGCCACTGGCACAAACTATAAACTTACATTACAATATTATTAGTGCAAAATAAAAATGAGACCGGTTTCCGGCCAACTTACTATGGGATTGTGGCATTCTCCTTTGTATATCCATTTAAAACACCCTTCGAATGAAATACTACACAATGCGAAGCCTTGCAATTCCAGAGAATAATTAATAAAGCTTTGAGGCAATTACATTGTCGTCACGTGAAAAGCGAATTCGCTGTTAACGACTCATTCATTTGAGTTTGTGTTCCTAAAGGAATAGCGTATGGTAATGACGGTACGACGAAAATGGACAATAGATGGCTAGAGAACATATTCAAACTAAGATAGCGATAATAGTTTTATAAAATTTCGAAAACTGTATCGAATCTGTAGTGTTACCTACATACCTCGTTAAGTACCACAGTATGTTTCGAATAGAAAATCACTGTTTCTAGATAAATTAGAAGGACAGGTTCAAATGTCAAAGGATGCAGAGCCACGCAAGTAAATTTATTACAAGTCCCAGAATAACCATTATGCTAAAGCTCATAAAGTTTGAACTATTGGCTAAACCGTTGGAGTATTTTCTCAAATTACAGACAGATACTAAAATAGGACCAAATATCCCACGAAGTCTCGACTAGGGCGTCTACTTTTGCGATTCAGCAATCTCCATTACAGTTAAGGGCGAGAATACCTCAAATGTTGCAAACTCTGAAGATATTGCTCCGTACAATTTATACGCTTGAAGGTGTTTTCTATTATAAGTACTTTATTTAAAGACGCTTTTGAAATATTTTGCGAGAGGTTTATTGCGTCTGGTTGACTTTTAATAAGTAAAATTATTTAAGTTACTGAACATTTAGGAGTACTTTACTGGCACGTATTTTTATTTATCTAACCATTTAGTATAAACAAGTGGCAAATATTAAACCAGCTTTTTATAACAATGCAGATTAAAAACAAACTAATTTCCATATTATACAATCGTTGTATTAATGAATTCGAAATAGCTTTGGCTTCCTCTTCTAACAGGAATATAGAGTGTTTAATAATTGAATAATTATAATTTGCGGTTAAAAAATATAACGGCTTTGTGATGCACGTAAGGAACACGTATAACAGAAAATCTAATACCAATATAACTATAATTAGAGGGGAATGAGAATAATAATGTCCGAATGGTAAATCATGAGCTTTTTGATCGATATTTTTATATTTAGAACGCAGTTTGTTTAAGAACTACAATTTATTTTTGTAGCGTCAGCTTTAAGTGAAGTAAAGGTTAGACCCCACTTGACAGAACAGAACTGCGATTTTTTGGACGTTCTCCCATCCCTATATGTCGCACAGATATCGTTCGCTAATGCGAGTAACGCTACTGGAGTTAGGCCGCAATCTTGATATGTACTCGTATGCGGCCGCTTGCCAGCATACTATTGGGGTCCAACCCTAATGCGATTAATCGATATCCTCATGCAGGTTTAAATTCTTTTTCGCATCGCTATAACACGTAATTCAATACGCAGCTATATCGATAATCGATTCATTCACTTCGTTCGGTAGTAAAACATATTTTAGTAAAAAATTACCTCTAAATGGCTTCAAGATGAAGCTACGACGAATTAGACGGCATACTTCAGTAGCTATGAAACTTAGACTAAGAACTTAACAGCTACTTACTGAAGTCATAGTAGTTAGGAATGAGTTTCCCCAACTACTAAATGCAAATTGAAAGTCCAACTAAAGTAATATGGCTCAAAGAATGATATGACGAGATCGCGAACTGTGAGCACCGACTTATTAAAGATCAAAATATTAATCTATCTATATATATATAAATGTTATGTTGGTTTGTGTACGCTTCAAAACTCAAAAAGTTCTGCACCGATCGAGCTGAAATTTTAGCATGATATATAATCCGCATCAAGGATTGTTTTTATCTATTTTTTTCATCAGTGACATATCAGCGAATGTGCGAATGTGCCACAGCGAAGCGTGGCAGGGTACAGCTAGTTTTTTTATACTTTTTAAAACTGTCATTGCGTTTCTTTGAATTTTTTAACTATATCTTCTTAATATTATGATATTATTATTTATGTAGAGACATATGTTACTTGCAAGGTACGCGTTTAGCACTCTAGAGTTTAAGACTATTGACTTCGAGGTGTTTTTAACGTTCCACGCAGCTTGCCCACTGTCCTGCCAATTCCAACTCTCCAGGCGTATATATACTCGTATGATAATTTGTAAGCTATAAATATATAACATCCTATGGAGGGTTTGATAATAGCATGAAAATTCATGAAATCGTCTACAAACAATAATTTTTTTTTACACTTACAATTTGAGACAAACCATAAGTTAACATACTCAGGGCGAGTACCTACATAGTAAGCCTAAGATATTTTGGAATTTTCGGGTTGCCTGTACTCCCTTGTAAGTAATTAAACTGGTTGATGAGAGCCGAAGATCGGGCTCAGTGGCGTTCGTAAATAAACCAGACGACGAAAATAAATCGATGATGAGGTAACTAGTCCATAGAATTTAATATAGTACGACATACTACCCTTTCATTACTCCGTCAGGTGAAACGATCAATCTCAATCCTCCAAATAAATAAGAAAAGAAAAGTACTCACTTGCTATATCCTTTATAAACTGTAGCGTAGGAACCCTCACCAAGTTGCTCGAGTTTTATGTAAGCTTCGGATTTCCCGAACGGAGAGTCGCCCTGTTGACGAAAACAAAGCGTTCATTCATCACTTTATAACACAGACGGTTCGCAGGGCCTTACCACGGACCTGCGAATAGTTATCGACGTTTTCTTTTGTGGGAAAGTATATTTTCATACATAAGCCTTTATAGAATTCTAATTCGGTACAAGTTGTTTCAAATGCGCCTTATCATCATCAATTTACGGTTAGTCACTGAAGAGTTCCGCATTTATCATCAAATCAGCGAACATAATGTATGCAAGGAAAGTAACGTGTTAGTTTAAATATGGCGCTAAGATCACAATAGGTAAAGAAAGGTGTAAAAAACTGATGTTTTTGAATAACCTGTATACCTACCACTAAATTTGCAGATGTTGTCTAAAAACATAAAATAATTGTAATGGAAAAAAACTAGTGGCATAGATGGCAAGCCGTCCACACCACTATAGAACGGGTCTCTACATTACATCCATGAGCCCACCTTTTACTACTTTACATAACTTTAAAGTGCAACTACATCTTAAAGTTTTCACCGTTCTTTACTCAAACTAATGGTAGGGGCCGTGAGCTCAACCGACTATAATCCCAGCAATTTACGATACCAGCGCCCGCGCCGTGCACGTTGAAAATGGTGATTTTGGGCCGTCACAAGCGCCGTATTACCGAATAAATAATGAACAAACTTCAATGGAACGATGAGATGCTTTTCCATTCATTATAAGCTCCTAGATTGACTAAACGAAGGAAGATACGTTACGGATATGCTTATGATGCGCAAAAATCAGAAGACCTGCTTACTGTGTGACGGCAATTGTTTTTAATGCGGTAATATGGTCTCTACAAATACATATGATTTCTGGAGAAATCAAACGTTTAGTTTAGTCGATAACACGTGCTCTTCAATTATGTGGCGCTAGAATCTTTGACGTGTCGGTCAATTCAACCTCACAATGATTTTAATTTCAAATGAGTCATTGATACAAAGCTGACGCTATCAAACTAGTGCCTTTCATAATTTGAGGTGCACAATTCACTGTTTATTTCATTTTTCTTTTGCCAACCACCTCATTCATCGCAGACACGTTCAAGTCTGCGTTCCCATTTTTTGTTCATCGTGTCTTAAATTGTATGTAACATATCTTTCTCTTGAGTTTTAATTGCATGTTGTATTATTAACGTGAATATATGGAGCAAAAATCTTTACAGTGTAAGGTAATTACTATCTAGCGGTTGAATTATGGAATCGGAGCAAGAATAATTATTATTTAACCTTCGAAAATGCAAAGCCTGTACAATAACCGTTATCGCCGATTACTTATTACCATAATGTTAAGATCGGACCGGTGTGTAATTATTAAAATCGCACTTGTCGATGGCCTCGAACGCAATTGAGGTCATTTGAAAATACTATGCAAATGTGTTTACGATATGACTATAATGTTGTTTTCTCTCTTCTCAAAATTATCTTATTGTCACCAGAGCAGGGAAAGCAAAAGTTTACTCAACGAAGTTTCCTCCAATGAGTTCATCCTTTTCGTTACCATTGAGCCATTCTTTTAGTAACTAACCTTTCCCAATTTTCAAGGAACTAACCGTTAGTTCCTCACATGGAACTTTTTGTGAGAGTTTTTCTAGCCCCAAGCTAGTACTTAAATACCAAGTGGCCATGGATCATTAGAGTTAATGGCGAAACATTTGGGAGAAGCAAAAAGTTCACCCGACCTGTGGGTTTATTACCGGCCCGGAGCTAAGTTAGAGAACCGGCAGACGTTATTTATAACGATTAGTTTATATTGTGAGGTATCGCTACCGAAGTAGCTGTCTGCCGAGTGAGGCTACCCACTGCTCTATTCAACGCGTTAAGATTCCTTTTTAACAAGGGCTAGTCGTATGTTGTAAGATTAGATTTATAGTTCCGATGAAATTAGTTCAAAATGTTAGTTAGCCGTAGTTTAGTACCAGGATGGATCCCGAAAACGCAATTCACGTTACGACGTAGTAAAGAGCTATAGGGAGGTAGCCCGTAGGATCCCCAGAGGCAATTGTCATTAGAGCTGGACTATAACAAAGGGGCCAGCTGCTGGATGAAGCTACTAAAGAGATCGCAGACAAGATCTCCTGCCATATATTTTTCGACACAAACCAACAAACAACTCCAGAGACAAGAGTTCAATGTGTTAATGGTGTTAACAAATTGAACTATTGTCTCTTGTAAATGCTTGGATGGACTTGCCACTCTGGCTTGCTTGGATTGACTTGTGACCACTCTTGGAAGGACACAAGCATCCAATAGTTCGGTAAATGTCAGTTAACATCTCGAACCAAAACTTTACGGTCCTAGGAAGCATTTCTAAAAGTGCTTCCTACTAAGTTACTCTAGTGCCATGACACTAGAGTAACTTCCCGCAACAGTTCACTAGCGTTTTAACTTCCATTTCGGAGCATTATTTTACGGCAGATCGGGTGCAGTGGGTAGGTTATAGGTACACCGTTTCGCTTTCTTCGCGTGCGCTAATGTTGCCTGTCTAAATATTTGAGTTAGCTAATGCGTTCTCCAAGTTGCTGGGTGCATGCGGGCTGCACCGTGGCAGTGTTGCCAGCTGTTTTAAGTTACACGGAACGTCTTAGTTCTTACTTATTAAGTATTTTCAAGACCCGCTTTGAAACTATATGGAGATTTTGGAGCTAGTTGTAGAAACAGGTTAATGCAAATGTTGTAAAATGGTGGAAATTATACAAATAATCCCGCGCTAGATTTGCAATTTGCAAGGGTTAAGTAAGAACGGCGTCTTTTTAAATTTCAAAACTTATAAAAAAAACTTTTTATTGACTTTTTAAGTTTAGTTTCTCTACTCAGAGTGATACACCATAATTCCGTAAACTTGGCAACACTACCATTCCTATACGAAACTCAGCAGTCGACTAAGTGAATAAATAGAGATGCTATCGACGTACAAATACATCAGACGTTCAGTTTACAGAATGCACTTAGTAGATTAAACGATTCCGTTACTGGCGATTGAAATGACTTCTCAACCTTTTCGAAAATTAAACTATTAAAATTCTGCATTTCGTTCAGAATTTGCATCCAAAATGCCATAATTCATGACAATTTATATCAGATTTTGCCATATTGAAGCTATTGTATATCGTTTTGATTTATTTGTTCATTCAATAGGCACTTAATATTACGCAGATTATTGCGTCACAAACGCTATCAAAGAATATGCAATATATCTCACAGATTCTGTATTTGCTACGAAACGAGTTTCATATCTCGATCGCACAATACATCAACGTCGGGGTCCTTATGTAAAGGATTTGACCGACATAAACGTTTTGGTTCTTTGTCGCGATGAATATTCTTTTAACATCTCATGGATATTACTCAGGGAAGCTCTACATCGACTGCGACAAGGTGAAAAAGTGATGTGACGTTTGTAGTTGACTGTGTTAAGCGAATATCGCACCACCTCCAAGTTAGAGAGAAGAGCTAAGCACTTTATCGCAGTAAATATTCTGAACGCGGCTTTTACTGCTCAAATATCGTAAAACTTTGTTGTTGCGACAAGGCACTCAGTGTTAAGATATTTATGTAGCTGCCGCGCCACGCACAGCCGCTTCGGATCATTTATCACTATTCCCACTTTTATATTTATTTACTTACATATGACACGGGGGTTCTGCGAAATGGCCCATATTGTGGCAATAGAGCTCTAAAAGGCGGCATTTATCACGGATTAATGTATGTTTTAGATGGAGTAAGCCATGTTTGTGGTTATGCTAGCATAGGAATAAGATCTGAGATAATATTGTCATGTTCATCTCGATATTAACCAATTACTGCTGTATACATTGCAGCCAAATTGTAGGTTCGTGACTTTAAAGAACATGAAAACGACACATTAATTATGTTAATCTATCAAGAGTAGACGAAATAAGGTCGACCGACTTACTGGATATCCATTCAGAATTAATCCAATTCAGTTCTGCTTGGGTAGGCTTGACTTCGCCATGCTGAACTGGTAATCCCTTAGAAAAGCGCATCAAGATCGCGTGAAAAAGGGCGTTTAGGTAGCGTGTCGAATCCCCATTCCATTTTCCTCTTCCATGGTTGTTACTTTTGTTTTATTTATTTGGTCTTAACTTAATTTGAGTGCAAAATCATCGCGGTGAGTTATTAAAGAAGGGGTACACCGAGCATCCATGTTTTTTTTAATGTGTTTTCTTGCTATATGTATATCATGACGTTAGTTTAATGTATTGTAGTTTTTCCTGTGTATGTGTGTGAATTAAATGATATTAATTTCATAGAATTTTTTTGACTCTTTCAATATATTGTGACTTCTTTTACAAAAGGCCCATACCACTTTATTCATTGTTTTCTACTTTATTGGTCTTTGGCTACAGTAACATCTGTCGTGAACCATCAAGAAACCAACATGCTCGAGTCAAGTCTTTTAGACTTCATTACTGGTAACATTTTAATTAAGGATTTTTTCTTGTTACATACCCCGAAGGCACTAAACCGCTTGGTGCGTCTTGAGTGGTCGTGAGGCCCGAGGAATGCCTCTGACTTCGGCCTGGGCGGCCTTTTTGGCCTCAACACCACCCTCGCGTCTTCTCTCGCACCCTCGTCTAAGAGTTTCGAGTCTGAAGACACTGATAACTGTCTCCTCACTCGATACTCGCCGTTGCCGCCGCCACTCCATTCTGTGAACAATAAAAATCAATTAGGAAGCGATTCCTTAAAATGCTTTCAATCGTCACAAGTCTCAAATCAAAATACAGGCCAATATTTGTGTTTGTCGACAAAATCCAGACTAAGATTAGTATAAGAATCCTGTCTACTGGTATAGAAGATCGCGTAAAATGTATTATATGTACAATACACCATTAAATATCAAATTCATAAAAACTTTAATTTTTTCCAGTAACAAAATTGCATTCATTTTATGCAGAGTTGTAAGCAGAATACTATAACTTTCAGTTAGTAACATTTGACAGTTAATAAAAAGTTGTACAAGCCCAGCGCGGCGCGATAGTGTAAACTTTTATAGGATGACAGGAGTCAGCAAAGCTGAAAATACCGGCTCAAAATTCGCGAAAACCGAAAATAAAATAACATTTTGAGGATCACGGCAATTTTTAAACAAAAGCTGTCATGGAACGTAGAAAATACTGAAAAAATAAAGGAAAACTTCCATAAAATATGCCAAAATAAACAACGGTAAGAGCCCAAAACAGAAAACCACCATTTCCCAGAATATTTTTTCAAAGATACTGTTATTGTCGCTTTCGTTCAATTTCGGTTTTCCCTCTTATCGTAAGCCTTATATTTGACGTAGCAATCTACCTTCCCTCGCATCCATTCGCGATACAACCATCACGGTTCCGCAACACAAACATTTCCAATGAAAGCCCGCCAATTGACAGAATGAAAATCCCGTCAAAATTTCCCCCGCAAGCACTTAGCAAGCAAATTAATTCACGTGAAAATAAAAAATGCGCCGTCGAACCGACGCGTTGTTTGAAAGATTGAAGGAAGCTATTTTTCTCGCGTGTCGGCGATATTGCGGTATCGAGCGGGAATCGAGAAGCTCTCAGGCAACGCGTTAACGTCACAAAGACCCGGTATTGAAGTGAAGTGAACGCGAATCGAATAAATCATTCGCAGACAACGAAATCGTTTGTAGTGAGCAAATCGATCGTGGGTATAATCGATCATTGTGATTAAAACGAGCACCGAGTGCGGAATAAACGATGGTATTCGGCAAAACACAATAACTTTCGATGTCTTCGGATTGGGATGTAAACGACTCAACAAGCAAGCGCCACTTTCCTCTTGGGTAATTTTAGGTGTTGTATATTCCCTGGTGTGTAGTGTTTCGCAACCGCGGACGCTACCTAGAAATTAAATTTATTACGTCCCATATGAAAAATACATGATTCATTACTGTGCGTTTTGCATCCTTCCGTGTTTTCAGTTTCCTACAATTAAAGTTAAGGGCATTCAAATCGAATTACACGCAATTCGCTGATAGGGACATGAATTTAGCGGCGTTTATCCCGGCTGGCGTAAGTGGGTCACGGGGGTAGGTCACCCTCCGAAGTCACTGGGGTGCAGACAGAGGAAACTAAATGATAAATCATTTTATTGGCGTACATAACTGCGTCTTTGGACAGTTTATTTTCTTCCCTTCTATTCTAATCTGAATCACAATGCTGGCTACATACGGGGCAAAATGGTATTTGTTTTTTTGTAGTTCTCTCATCATCATAAACCCATATCGGCCCACTGCTGAGCCCCCCCTCTCACATTCGGCCTTAATCCACAACGGAGGCCCGGTTCGGATTGATGGATCACATACCTACCTCTGAAATAATTCTCGGGTAGGTAGGTATTCGTATGTGGGTTTCCTCACGATGTTTTCCTTCACCGAAAAGCGAGTGATAATTACGTAGATAATGGTTTGAACTCACCTTCCTATAAAGTGTAAATTTATTGGATAACGCACAGGTTGTTGTAAATTATTGGTGTATTCCCGTTGTCCCCGTACTGTGTCCCCATCTAACGGGGACAGCGGTACTTTAATTAACGGTTACTTCCCGTTGTCCCCGTACCCTGTCCCCGTTAATGTCAACTACAATTTTTACAATTAAATATGTAAAAATTGTTGCCCGCTGTCCCCGTTTTTTCTTTATTCATTAGTATTATGAGTCGGGATCTTTTTTTACCCAGATATTATGGAGAGATGCTTAATTTCCACACGTTACTTTGTATAGCATACTGGCGACTACAGTAACACGTCCTCCTCGACTGCTACTTTTTCGCAATGCACAATGTAACAAACCCGTTACCTATAAAATAAAGGTGCAAAATTTGTATAGCGACAAGGTTACAGAGTGTTCCTACTTTTTGAAGGTGGTTGTGGGTACACGTGTCAGACTTTCGGGTGAACGCAAAATCCCAATTAAAACTTTAGCTCGTTCCCCGATAACTCGTGTTTTAACAACGAGAATTTCATTAGAGACATACGCAATTACTGCCTATTTTATGAAAACAATCCAATATATCAAAGAGGCGTTTGTTTGCAAAGTTTACAAACGATGTACATTTTTTATAGATAGATAGAACCACGCATCAAACCACTTAGGCTGAAACTCACCAATATTTGAAATTGAATTAAACCGTAATCTTGAAACAGTCATTTCCAATGTTCATAAACTCCAGCTTTTATGTCTTATAATAATTGTCAAAACTAATATGAGGCAATTAGTTAGAGGGTCAAAATTATTGTAATACCGGGTATCACGTGTTTTCCGCAATTTTCACATCCCTGCGAGTTGACAAGTTGTCGTGGTGGTTTATGTTTTCCTGGACATAGCTAATGGGCTACCCATTTTTTATATAGATTAAGCAGTAACAAAATAAATAAATAAATCATATTTAACCATTATGCATACACCACATACGATATAAATAGACATCTTTTAAGATTTAAAGCAACAAGAACGCTGCGTACGCAATGTGTGTATTACTCGATAGAGCGTTGGACCTTCGATTAGTAACTATAGTATGGACCATAGTTATTACTAGAACCTCATTGACCGAGCCATATGGCTCGCTTTGCGTAGTTCAAAGGTATACGGATATCCGAACATTAGTAGAGCCGCTCGAGGCGAGTCTTGGAACAGTGTAATGTAGACTGTTTTTCAGCCTCTGGAGGTCGATAGTCAGCTCGTATGTGCGGACGAAGCGATAGCTTCAATCTGGTCTTTCGAGCTTTCAGTCTTTAAAACTGAATTCTACTATACCTACTCAATGTGGTATTTATATGTCAGACTATATGTAAAGCAATCTTCTCTGTGGTCATTCAGCAAGCTACATCTCCATAAAACCATACCATTAGCATTAAAGCCTGTTTCAGGGGATGTAATTCGGACACACACGTCAAATGAGCTTTTTACTGCGTGGTATTTTGATATGTTCCACCGTCTACGACTTACTTTTCAAAGCTATTTAAGATCTTAGCGCCTTGACATAAAGTCGAATTTATAGGACGTGTAAAGGACTTTACGGGATACTTTCGGCATTTATCACTTCCGACGAGCGTCCCATCTATATATTTTTCGTAACGCGGTATAAAGCCCGACAAATTTATTATGGTCGCAGTTGTTTTTGGAACCAACTGAAAATGTATGTAAATGTGACAGAATAAGTAAGAGTGTATGTGACACAGAAGCGCCATATGAGGTCAACATAAAATAGCCATAAAGGACTTTACTTACTTCCAACAGACGATCTACCTGCCATTTTTCATTGCATGACATAAAAATATTTATCGGGCTTTAAATTCCCTAGGTCGGTCGGTCGGACCGCGCCCGTTTCGACATTTGCCTAATGAAAATGGACAGGAGTCTTTTTAGCGATGTGACAGGTGTTATGACCCGAAACAGAACATGCAATTAGGTTAATTGTTGTTCAATGTTTCACATATTTCACGTTCGTGTGGATTTATTTGACGTTATTGATCAGAAAGGCATATTATGTTGAACGACAGCTGAATTTCTGTTCGTTTAGATACTTTTTTATGCTTTCGAAGTGGAAATACAGGCTTCAGTAGCCCTTATGTGGCATCCGCATCAGCGTATCATAATACTGGGTAGGTGCATGCTTAGGTACTTGTTCATGGACAATAATAATTAGTATGAGCAATTTTTATCTCCTTTGATATCCACTCATATATACAGTGTCAGTTGGATTATTGTCAGAGTTCGAACCACACCGCTATGTTAACGATATCAATCCCAAAACTTTTGTTATAACACAAATGCTACTCTGTTACTTTCCCCATATATTCCGTCAGACATAATTTCATGACATGTGACCGAGTGACGTGACCCAATTAGAAAACTTTTCGAATTATCCCGAAACATCCCGCCGTGCAATTAAATTAATTGTTTCGGAGGTCTTATGTATCATGGATTATCCGCGGTTGTGGGTAACCAACCACCACTCTGTTGCGGCCAGAGGCTTGACGTCATTTCAAACGATACTATAGTTCGGACAGTAAGAAGTCGGTGAAAACAAAGTCTATTTTTGCGTAAAGGAAAACCTGATGATACGCAATTTAGATTTTCCCAAAAACATAATATCTAAAAGCTCGGCCGCGTAAGTATCTGAACGCATTCTTGTTGAGTCAGGAATATTGTGAGATTTTTGGAATTTTGCCATGGAGTAGAGGCTATAACGCGTTTATAACGATGACGCTACTGTGGACTAGTATGCGGATATAAGATCATAGTAAAGCTGCAGCAGACGCATATCGCGCATGTGTAAAGTAATTTGGTTTCTGTTGTTTTAATAGACCGTGGGGCAATCACTAATAATTATTAATTGCTTGACTTTTTAAGTGTTAGTATAAGTCCATTTTGACCCAGTTCCCGTTGTTTAATCAAGTTGAAATTTTGGTTTCTGTCAAGTTAAGATTTGGGCTCATTTCAGTACCGAATACATATTCACAAAAGCTCGTTAGGATTAATCTTTGTATAGTCTTTTCGTACACACAGCCCATACTGAAAGAGGCACTTAGCCCTAAGGGTAACCGTCGACCCCACTAAAGTTTAATGCCTGAAATATCTACATATACCTAACCTGACCTAGCTGGAAGCAATTTTAATTACCTCGTGCGACCTTTACACGACTGAATGGAAATAGTCCAGTCATCTTGTAATAATTGAATTATGAAAAAACCAAAAATTTCATACCAGTTTTCGCGTTAATTAGGATGATTTATTACAGAGAACAATGGAAGGTCGAAATCATAATTTATTTTTACTGTTTTTGGTTTGTAATGATTTTGTAATTTAAATTCAATGATTTTATTTTTAGGATAATTTATTTCACTCTTAGTACACGTGAATTGAGACTCAGACCATTTTATAAGGGCCTTTATGCTTTTTTATTCCGTGGCGAAAGAAAATAAACATAAAACTTACACTTAGACCTATTGCAACAAATAACTCTGAGATCTTAGGTAATTTATTTTTTCAGTCGAGCTCTTATAAAATACGTATTCAGTACTAAAAGCTGTTCCGTCTCTATCATCAGAACTTGGCAAGCACGTATGTTTAAAACTAAATTAAAAAGCGGTAACAGGAACAAAAAGATGACACTTAAACAAACATAATAAACAGCGAGTTAAGAGATTTGCAAAAAGTGCTAGGTTACCGCTATTTTGATGGCGTGACGATATCTTGGCTTCCCATACTCACTATAACTTAAATATAATAAATTTGTTTAAGGTACAAAGTTAATTAATTAAAAGCACCTTTCAATCATGGAAACATAATTAGAAATGAGCGCCGCCAACAATTATCAAACGTCATGTACGTTGTGGCGTAATTACAGTTCGGATGCCATTGTCATTAGGGAGGGGTAGGGTAGGGCGTGATGTGATAATTGTCAATGGTTTCATAGGCGGTGTATTGATTAAATAATTTTCAGGATATTAATATAAAGAGGAACGAGTGGGATAGAACATCCAGGAATAACAAGGAGGAAAAACGCTGACATGCTCTACCAGAAACCGGAATAGATGAAAAAGTTTTGAACAACCTTTCATGTTAATTTAAGTTTTTATTTTATGTAATCTAGTGTAATGGTTTTATTGTACGCTTACAAGGATTCAATTTCTTCTATATTTTCACTTAGATAATTGATGGTGGAGCCAGGAGTATGCATCGAAAATTCCGGTCACTTATCTGTTGGTATATCATGTTTGGCCACCTTACTTAACTGAGTAAGTATTATGAAAGTAGCTTGTTTTAAAATTGAAGTATCATTGTAGCAAACCCTCCCGATCGATCGAATGGTGTATCATCGTCTTTTGATGTAATTTTTTAAGCCCCTTGAACCTCTGACAAGGCTTAACGACTTCTATTAATCGATATCAACTGGGCGGGACCGAAGTGTAAACATGCCCCCGAAGCACGGAAGCGCTGAGATGTTATACCATCACACGGTCACCCATACAAGTGTATGCCACTGGTGAGGTAGCTTAACTTTGTTGATCGTTAAAGACCCCTATCAAATTATGCCAACGAGTGGTTCATACCACAACCCCCTTAGGTTTACAAAATCTCTTCAGATTTGAACCAACACCAAACAGTTGTCAGAATGTATTGTATGATATGTATGACAAACAAAGTCCCCATTAGTATCTGTTTATTTATTCACGATGTTTTATGAGATGGCCCGGCTAACCAATAACTTGTTTTCCCGACGCTATGTTTGGCTTGTGTCAAGGGCATTCCTTTCTGGATATGATTAAAAAAGATGGGAAAGATAATAAGGAAGCTCAATTCCGCCGAATATATTTTCTTTTTGAATACGGATTGACGCCTGATTCTATCAACTGGATATATGAGACTGGATTATGATGATATAAGATGATGTATTCATGGTATTTTAATACCACTGTAATCTTTTGAAACTTAAACTTACGCCTGTTTTTTTTTTGCAGTAATTTAGTTTCCACTCTCTTTGATATCTAAACAGATAAATACTCTCCTTTAGCGATTTGAACGTATTTTCGTAGTCATAAATTCACTGTTTAATGAAAAAAAAAATAGAGGCGTATCGCGGCTTCACCCTTGTAGACAATGAAGAAACTAACAGGTGTTATTCCAGGACCTAAAGTATTAATTAACCGTTGAGCCCACGCACTCTTGTATTTATATTGTTAGAAGGGCTATTACGGGCTATTATTAAGGGCTATTTCTAAGGTACAACAGGGCCGAAGAAAACAACACCGCGGCCAAAGCTCGTTACCAAACAAATTGGGTATCAAGCAAGCCGTTCGCTTAGATTAAAGTCATGACTAAGCCAAAAGTGAAATTGACTTAACAATTTCACAACTTGTAATAATACTTCAGCGCTAAAACTAAACTTTGCAAATTTAATAAAACAGCTATTGCGTTACTTAGTCGTAAACAAACTCGCTTCTTCCTTTAGAAGTGTAACTTTCACGGAGTTGGTGAAACACGTTTGAAAAGCTTTTTCAATTGGTATAATTTATAAGGGCGGAAATTGGAAGCCACTGCTATTTTTTTATTAAACCAATAAATATAATGGAAAGAAAATGACTCTTACTGTAATAACTGTTCGCGGACGTTAAGGACTGATAATTTAATAAGGCTGCAGAGATTCAAACATTCTAGAAACAACAAATATCTCAAAGTATCCAACACAACTTTGTTGTATTTCTCAAACAACAAGTTCTGGGATAAACTAAACTGGACTCTGTTGTTCAACAATAAGCTAAAGTTACTTTAGCTTGGCTTCCGCACGCTCGTTACACTTGAATTCTCATATTTACGGTAACACACATCAAACGATGCTTGCCGCCACGAGCTCTTTTATACCTTTGTTTACAAATCCGCACAACAATGTGGTAAGATAGCGGAGCCAGGCACCAAGATTGTTCCAGGATTATTTCGCCAACAGCGAAAATATCATTCGGAAACGTAAATACATTCGGAACAATTTTCTTATCACAAAAAATACACTTTTATCGCGAAGGGGCTTGTAAATAGGTCTCAGTCTTTCGTACGCTTACACTTTCTTTCTATCAAAGCACATATGTTCGCTTCATTTGGGACATTTATTCTATTTCACGAAGACCGTTCAGCTCTAGGTGGATTAGTGACGTATACAGATAGAGTAAAAGGTCCGTGTGACTTTGTGCGCGTCAGGACCGAGAAATTCTGAGCTTACACTTGCGAATCTGTTGATTGCACATACGACACACCTACGTAAAACTCTAAGAAAATATTTCTTTTTTATGTCCTCACCATCTGTTATAATGTTTTACGAGGAATGTTACAACCCTACAGTAGGTATGTATTGAAACCGCTGCTCGCCACGGCCGCGTCGCTTTTATTTGGTAGGGTTGTCGCCGCAAGCCGTTGCAGACGTACAGGGCGCCGACCGGAGGAAGGTGGCCGGCGCCGACACGGCTGGGAATCAGAGCTCGGGGCGTTGCTTTAGCCTTCTTTATAATCACATCGCCGTATCCACGACGCATGATCATGCTAGAGGCATAATAATTAAACGTATTCACAATATTCTTCTATTACATAATTAATAACAATATTAACGGTGGTACCCTAGGTTTAAGCTTTTTAATAAAAAAAATTTAAATATTTATGTAAAAAATAACCTAAGAATATAAAGTGATACATAAAGTGCATAATAATAATAACGCGTCACGATCGCATACAAAGATCTTGACCCTTAACTAAGATTCCCCGTATCTAGGGAATCAGGTACTACGAGGACCTTGGTCCTACAAACACCCAGAATCAGAACAAATACTTGTGGTTCAGACAAACCCACTACGCTACGGAGGTCGTCATTTTATACTCATAATATTCTTTCATAAGGTCCACTAGGGTGTCCAGTCAAAGTCCGGGGGGTCACGCCTGCGACGAAAGCGTGTAGTAAAAGTTATAGTGGCGGTGGGACGCAAGTTAGTTCTATAAAAATGGTATAACATGGAATCTGCAGCCGAGATAAGCGTTCTTTTCAAGGAAAACTTTGAGCACAGTTTATGTGAGTACCAAAGAGGGTGAAATGAGTTTCCTGAGCAAGATATGATAATCTCAATAAGCGACGCCGCTTTTGTTAGTGGGCAAATTGCAGGGGAACGCTATGCGATGTGGGAGATAAATAACATTTTCATTAGAGCGGAGTGAGGGGATGTGAAATTTCTTTATTATTTTTCCACTACACTCTTTGACTAAAAAGTATGTGTAATCAGTAATCATTGTTATACCCATGTCGGTGTGGGATCATACTTCCTAGTTTATTTTGAAGGCTTGGCTTTGAAGGTTTTTAATACAACATACTTTTTATAAACTAGACAGATTACGCGATCTAATTATCGCAGTGCTTGTTCTACAATCCCTTCGACGAGTTTTAATTAGAATGTAGAACACGTTGATTTAATTGCGCTCTCACCGCATATTTTATTCGACTGCAATAAAATATGCAAAACGCGAATGCAAATTCTGTGTAAATGTTTAGCATACACATCTGGTAGAGTGGCAGACATCAGGGCATGCTGTATGAGGCCACAGGACAGTAGACAATCTTGCTATAAACAAGTTGACGCAAATGCGCTTCAATTGCTTGTTATGCAAAAATAAAAAAAATAAAAATTAACACCCTCTGAGTTTACTGGAGGAGTTTTAAAGTGGAGAGACTATAAAAACAGGTTAAGACTGGATGCTAAGTTATGTTTAATAGCGGTTTCATTAGGGTCTGAAGATAATAAAAGTAGCACTTCTATGCGTATAATCGTCACGCTATCAATAACACTCCATCAATCCCGGTGATGCCACGGCATTATTATGTTATATATTCTGTTATTTGCTAGCAAATTTTCTTGTGCCAATTTATTAACCATTGTGTCCTGAGATGAGCTGGTTTGTTTGAAACATTGTGGTGAGAGGATTAGCCAGTTAAATTGCGATGTTTAAGGTGCGCCGGACTTTTGTGAAAGATTTATTGCCGCCAATCAATGACGCTTAATATTAACCAAATCCTCGCCTGGCCTTCCATTCTACACTCTATACCAATTCTGATTGCACTGCAATTTTAATTTTCTCGAGGTACTGTATAAATAAATACTGTGCCGATAGCGCCACGCTATCCCTATGACGAAGCAAACAAGCAATTAGTGGTGTTAACACACGCATCGTGTCAACGCACTTTTGCAACGATACACCAAAGCGGGTCAACACAATCTGTTTAGGAAGAGATACACGCGAGTCAACTGGATTCCGTAAGTTTCATTTTACGCGTTATTTTATACTTGCGTTTGACTACTATTTCATTTGGTGATTTTGTTCATTTTTATTTGGTTATCACACTAAGTGCTTTTTTTTAGACAAGCAAGACGTTCACCTGATCTTAAGCGCTATAGCGCTAGAGCCTGACTATAACAGTCACAGCGCCACCCAGAACCCTGCATTGCATAATCCTGTGCGGCACACACTGCTGTGGGAACACACAGAATTAGCGAAAGATTTTCAGCTTGGTGGTAGTTACAGCTAGCCAGGAGGACACTATAAGGCCACTATAGCCTACGGAAGCTCAGTTGGCCAAAGACGAACGGTACGAAAATAGAATGAGTATACCATATTTTTATTCGACCAAGCCACGATATTATCAGCGCATACTATGTACCATCAGCCCCAGTGCCCTTTGACAACGTTAATTAGAGCATAACTCAATGTCAGATAATGTTTTTAATTGCGTTTAAATCATTATTGGGCTTTTTATTGGTTCGTTATCATCTTGAAATATAAGTTTTGAACTAAATTACTAATTTTATTTAGATTTACTAAAAAAAGGATTATATCAATTATCATGAAATTTATGGGAGTACAAGCTTGAGGTATATATTTTCAAATAATATAAGAACCATGCAACATCATTCCCAAATTGCGGGAGCAGTGAGTTTACTATAAATCTATACAGCCAAACTTAGAACACCCCCCCCCCCCCCTTCATAATAGAATTATTGAAATCAGCTACATTAATATTTCAATATAGATTTAGGTCAAAGGTGACGCGTGCCAGAAGGTCGTTTCACAATGCACTACGAATTTCCGTGTAGGAATAATATAGGAAGTAGAGTCCCAAAGTATTCATAAAATTTCGATCTTTATGTGTTTCCCTTAGCAGGGTCGTGAAGTGAGTGACATTGGCAACATGACAACCGCATTGCGTCAGTGTTGGAAGCACTCTCTGCTCCCGCAGACGACACATTGACAATTGTCACACTAGGAACAGGCATGGGTGTTCCGAGAGGCCAAAGAGCACTCGGCTAAGAACACTTGCAGCTGGGACATTATGCTTGAATCACGTAGCACAACGGTATCGTTTTTTTTTTAGCAAACCTAGCTTTTGACCACAAACTCATCTGGTGTGAAGTGGCGATGTTGAAGTTGTAGCTCCATTTCAGTTCACTTTCCAGCCACAATTAGACACTAATGACAAATGTTTGTAGAACAATGATTACGTAATCTGTTTCTAAAATTCAGTTTAAATATCGACCGATGAGAGATTTTTTGCAAAGTGCCTGAGCTAATCGCATCTAGCCTGACTCGGAATAACCGCTGACGCTTTGCTATTCTGTTTTAGTTAGTGATCAGAAATATCGGCGAGAATCCACCACCTTGTGTGGAGATGATGGTAGAGTCAATAAAATATTACATAATATGGTAAAAATTAAAGCTAGCGATGGCTTTATTGCGGTCTCAAATGACGCTGTGAACCTATGACGCATACGACTAGTGGAGCTAGCCAACACGAGTAGAGGCTATTGGTAGAGCAGTTACTGACCATAGTGATTATCCTTGTCGTGTGGTATGTTCCCATTAGGCTCGAGCCGGTCCAGGCACTCTTCCGAGTAGCCGTTGTAAGGCAGCTTCCCTCGCCCGCCACCGTTCTGTTGTCGCCCGCGACACTCGCCGGTGTCGCCGTCCGGCTCGTCTTTTGTTGCTGCAACAAGGAAGATAAACGGTAAGGGCATGGAAAATTATTAGTTAAAGAAGGCTGGTACAACAAAGGATACACGTGATATGCGCCTTTTGAAAGGCTGGTCTTCAATAGCTAAATCTAAATTTAAAAAGACGTGCAATAGGGTGCCTATCACTACTTAAATAATGCCCTCGTTATTTCGCAATTCTGCCTCCTTGGTAGAGCTTTAATGAAACTGCAGCTTTAACGACAAAATAAATCGCGTTGATGGATATTCATGTCCATTCAACTCGTAATTGTATTCTAAAGCGTCACTGATCCGAAGTTTCCGCTTTATTGAGCCATTAATGAAAAGTATAAAGTTAAAAAAAAAAGTTTTCCGGGGAACAAAAACGGAGCGCCCTTTGTTCGGGCTCCAATTTCCTGGCCATAAATTGATATATCATTGTTTCGGAGGGTGTAGATGTAGAACCATGTTAATTAATTTATATTACGTAGATAAATGATCTTGGCTTAGACGTAACGTTCGTAGAACGTTTGTTCAACGCAGATCACTTCAGAATGACAAAAGACACTGGTTGAAGGGAACTTTAAGGACCCCTTTTAGACCGCAACGCGCATGAATTTAATTGCGGCTAGAACGAATTTCACAATAGACTCTACTGACATTAAACACGTTAAGGCTATTAAGTGCTCGAAACCGTATAATAAATTTAGCTCAAACAGGGCAGTAAAGATATTTCATTCAAAAACTTAGAACGCAGGCACCAGAAGGTCTCACTATATTTAATAGTTTTCCTGCCCTCTGAACATAACCTTTGAATACATAATCACATTCGGCACGACGTAAATAAAAAAATGTTTAGTTAAATAATTATACAAGAGCTAGCAAGAGAACTGTTTGACCTGAAAGCCTGAATAAACTTCCCGGGCGATTAAATCTTGAACTACCCACAGCAACAAATTAAATATTTTATAAAAGAAAAACTCAACCGCCATTCATTCTTTTATGAAATTTTATGTTTTCCGTCTACAACGTGTTTTTAATTATATTACGGTGCGCTTAGTGAAACATATTGTTAGAGGAGTGAGTGAGCAGGAGGCTGAAAGCAAAATTAATGATATTGAACATTATTGTTGAGTTATGAGGGCTTTAGTTGATAACAATATGTGCAAGCGTTGGAAGTTAGGGTTACCATTCGCTCTTTTTCCTTCGTTCGACAATGTCCTAGTTTCACATCAGAAAATCGTTGAGGTTTTTTCGCCGTTTTCAAACTTTTCAAAAGCGCCTGGGGATAACCGGGGTTTTTGACAACTCTGCTCTACTTTCAACAAATAAAGGTACTGAATAATTATTTCTTTGGTGAATATAATGAGAAATACTTTTAAAGCAGTTTGTACATTTTGTTTGTATTTTCTCTTGCCATAAAATAAATCTACCAACCTAGTAGGAAAACCAGCAATAAATATATAACTCATTATGAAGTGCCAAGTTTCCCGTTGAGTGAACTCAATTGTCATGTCAAAAGCGGCTTCGTTGTGGCGGGAATTTATTGGACGGCTTTGGACGATGTCACGTCAATCGAACATTTGCTATGGAAAAGTTTGTATTGTCCCTTTGAGTTTCCACTGACTTTAGGTTCGTATTAGCTTGTGAAGTCACGAGTATGTAGAATAGTGAGAACAGGTACATCTGGATGTCACACACAGGGCAGGAAGTAAACAGGGACACACATAAAACTACGTCACATTATTGACTCCTGCATTATCTTATATTACGTATATCTATTACGGGTGGTTTGAGCAGTGTTTAATCTGTGAAAGACCTGCAAGGAAACAACTCCACATCTTGAATGAAAGTAAATAAGGAGACCCTGATATAATCTGAAATACGAGATACGTCACGAATTCATTGTCAGGTTTGATAAAACGCTATCAAATCTATCTAAAATCACAGTAGCGTGACAACTAGACATAAATATTTGGTCTGCCATAGTAAAATAACACAATTTCAAACTCTGTAACCAATCGCGGCGCCAGATTTTCCAAATAAAGGCATTCAAGGGGGCAAAAGTTTTTTTAAATTAGATCCTATGATTAATTTCTACGGAAAATGGCCTGGCGTGGCCAATGGATAGGGAACGTGAAAGATGGCTAAGCCCAACAGTAAGACAATAAGGGGGTCTAAATAACGAAACCAGCGGCCGCCGGGCCTATTTCCTTGCATCAATTAGACGCCACTGGAATAAATAGCCGGCTAACAGGCCGTCTTTAGGCTGATATCCAATAAAAAAGAGATTTTAAGCCACTTCAACCCAAGGAACTTGGCTTAGCAATGGAGTGCTGTTAAGAAAAAAACAAATGAGCATCCATGAGAAGAAAGAATGTAAACGAATGCGTCACCAATCAGCAATCTGCATATAAAGCAGTAAATACGAGTAACCCCCGTTCCTCGACAGGATATGAAGCGACAACTGGCGCAAAGGGACAGACAACTTTAATTGGTACTGTCGTGTCGGGACGCTCAGAGGAAATTGCACGTTGCAAATTAAATAGCAGTTGCGATGGAGATAAGGTTTTAAATGTGTTACTATATTCTGTATTTACTCGCTGATATGACATTTAAAATTGGTGCTTAATTTATTGTCCGATAACGTTGATACTGTGTTTTATGGGGGAAGTGTGCAAAATAGAACATTGCGACCATTTTTTATTTGACTGATTAACGAGACGCTCCACTTCGTTCACCTGTTGGTAAGCGCTACGCTTGCTCATAACAGTTACAGTGTCACATAGAACTTTGCATCGCATAATCTTGCGCGGCACTGCACTGCGCGCGTCACCTTGTAAGGTTTTCTATTTCTGTATACTTTTTCTTAATTTCTTATTTTAATATATATATTTTAAGCTGTCTCCTTTGTTTTTCCTCCTTTTGGGTCCTTCTCATAGGGATAGGGAGGTAGCCCTTGATAACGTGTACTTTACACTTTTTTGCCAAAATTGGTAAAGGGGTGTAACGTTACAACCTTGAGACATTGGTTCCAAAGTCTCATATGCTGAGTAATTTCACTGGAACCAGTGCCCTTCAAACCGGAACACAGTATTGTTTTCACACTGTTTGGCGAATGAGTATCTGGAAAAGGTGGTACTTCCCCAGGCGGTCTCTTGCAGAAGAGGCCTCCCACTACTATACCATAGATCACATTTTGACGATGCCTTCATTGTGCGATGCATTTATCATAAAGTATATTATATTAATTTTTTATGGTTGTTACATAATCTTTGACCTTTTTACAGTATAATGTTTTGGCTGCATTGTGATTCATAGAGGTGTTTTCCAAAGTTGACAATTCTTAACTTCTAACTGCATTATTTTTGTGTTCCTTTCCAATAGTTTATTCAACCCTCTCTACAAAAGCACTCAGTGAATGTACAGGAAAATTGCTCTTGTAGTCCAATAATTACAGAGAATATGCATTGTAACTTTTAATGAAGTTTTAAATCAAAAGCTTACATTATTCATGTCAAATTATTCGGTCAATTAATTCGAAATGCGGTTACAAATTAGCAAATTAAACGGACACCCCTGTTGGAAATTAATTATACATTCCACCCGTACATTCCGCAGTGTTTCGTGCATCTCCGAATCGGGAGGCCATCTGTCGGCAAAAGGAGTGGAACAACTTTCTTGACCAAATAAACATCTGCAGGCAGTGTTGCCAGGTTGAGAGAGGATTGACGGTTTATGAGTGAATTTATTGAATGTTTTTGGGTACTTGGTTTATTTGGACTTTCCGATGATAATTAATTTGTTTAGGTAGCATTTTATTTTAAAATTAAAAAGGAAAATAAAAAATCGACGGCACATCAAGTAGTCATTAAAGCGATATACAAAACAACTCATAACAATAACACAATAAACTCCAAGCATTATTCTAAGAACAAACTACAGCACATTTGCATAAACTAAACCACAGCACCTCGTAGCACCTGAACTTGCAGAAAATGAAACACCCGAGCTTTGTATTCTCTCATATAAACTTTGAAAGGCGAGACTGCGAATGCAATCCGGAATAAACTACAAGGCTTAACTTTTGTCTCAAACATTCACGATTCTCATGCAGCTGCCGCGCAGAGGGAAATTTCTATACCTCGTAGGAAGGCGACAACCGGAGCCTCGGGGCGGGCGCCTTAATTGAGACGCGGTTGAGCATTCCACTGACGCGCGCGTTAAAGCAATTTTTGCAGACATTTCTTTTCACCACTTCAGCCACATACCGTGCATGAAATGCGACGCGCAGACTAGTAGAACAGAGCACTCGACCGGTTCAAACGGACACTGGCGCGCAATAACTCCCCATTATCAGATTATATTATTGAAATAGTAGCCAGCGTTCACACGGACGATAACCCGTGCAAACATCCCATGAATGCAGCGTTAATATCTTAGCAAAACAATGGTTATCGGTTTTTTTCCGGGTTGGATTATAGTGGGATTAGAACAATGTCGGGTCTAAGCACGTGCGAGTTGGCACCGCGATAACTTCGATCCTTACTCGAGTACATTTCCACCAGTTTATGTCAGAGGTTGCAAACTGACCTCACATGGCTCGTAAATAAGGTGCATTTACGATTTACTACAGATTGTGTGGCAGTTAGTATAGGAACCGCAGCCCACAGGTGAGGTCGTACGTATGTTATGTGCAGCCGAGAACAATGAAGGCGCAGCTCACGTTCGCGTGCCGGTGCGACTCCGTTGTTCCTTCAGATGCAATTAGATATCGGGCCGTTTCCTTGTTTTCACCTTCCCTCGCTTCCGGCAGAAAAACTCTTTATCGCAACAGACGATCGATCACTATTTCCCCACGTCTCGGATCCCCGTGATTTGTCAAACGGGATTGCAATTTCGTGGGGGGAGAAATCTTAGCAAAGTAAATTAATGTGAAGCAATTGGCAATCTGCGACACTTTGAGGAATCTAGGGGTCGTGACTATGTGGCGTGCCCTTTCTCACTAGCATTACACTTGTCATCGTGAGTTTGCGTTAGCCAATAAACCTGTTAGAGTAGACAGTGTGCTTATAAGTCATGCATTTGCGGTTGACACTACAAAGCGAAAAAACCAGAAGCAACGAACAGCTTTCAAAACAAATAACGACGTCTTAGGTACTTTCTTTTGTAGACTCACGCTATTGTCTCAAAGTTTAAAGTCAAAGCCGTCACAGTTGTAACGAGCGGTCGTAACGTCAACGTGACTCATAAAATAACACCACAATCACGAACGCGACTCGGAAACTATTCGCCTTGAGGTCATAACTTAGGTGTTTCATTGTAGAATGCAGCACGGAACTAAGTATGCACTAGACTGGTATTATTTATAGAGGAACTAGCAGTAAGGGCTCATGATAGGAAAAGTTCTTGTTGAAACTTTCGCGAAGGTTAATTTTGGTATTGTTTTTTTTCTTAAAATAACAACTCGGGTCTATTGTCTTACCATGGGAGTTAGTGGACCCTATAACATCGTATCGACAAAGATCGCGAAATACCGGAAATGGCAAATCCATAATGCGTCAGTGCATTGCCCATTATAGGTGAAGTGGGTCATTATTTCGTCGGAAGCATTAGCTGCATAAAAGATCCTCTCTTAGTTATTCTGAATTCTGTGTATAATTTTGCAATATGAGGAGAGTCGTGCCGAGATGTATACACTTACAGCCTACGTAAGTCGAATTCAGATACTTTTATGGAATACCGTTACTACATATATTTACTACTAGAGTATTACAGTAATGTTTGAGAGCACTAAATAAACGCGAGTCCTGCCTTAGTTTGTATTAAACCTCGGTGTAGTGGGGTAATATTTGCGTAGCCGTCCCTAGAGCGTAACCGCTGTTATTACAGCATACATCGTGAATAGGGCTTGAATTTTATAAGCTACGGCAAATATGTATAAAACATAAACTACTTCACCAAGGGAAACCTAAGAAAAATAGAAAAGTTTTCCACTTGGAAGTAGTATGGAGATAATAACTTAAAAAGCAGTTTTTTTTTTTACATATATCTTTAAGTTATAAAATGGTATAATTATAATACTCTATGACTTGTCGTGTCTGACGACACAGATACAAAGTAACAAGAAAAAAAAACAATTTCTACAAGGTTCGGATAGTAAATTGACCACAAGAATGGATAATATTGCATCTTATATGGTTGCGGCGGTGTCTGGTTGCGGAAACGCACCGCATGATCGACGACCTTGTCCGCCCAGCAGCCTTATAAATAACCAAATATTTATAACATTTTAGTAATTATAATAGTAATAGCGACCATTAGAATTATTTCAGTCTGATCAAACTACATACTCTGTGATTTGATAGCACTCCAGAATAGACCCTTTTTGTCTTAAAAACATTCCAAAAATCTGCATTTTAATTACGACAGATTTAATGAAGACTAAAAAACGAATGACAAAATTCTGAACATAAATAAAAACTTATATAAGACTTTGACGTTAAAATATAATTAAAATTATTAAGCAGAAGTTTTTAAGCGGGATGACGTTGTTAGCAAAGGAAGATGACGCGATAACATGCATTCAAATGAACATTTTCAACATCCGCATATTTTACAATAACTAATGATCTGGTCCCTGGTAAATTTTGAACAAGAGAAAAAAGACGGAAACGTTTTTCAATACAATTTGGAAGATCTCTTTTGAAAAGTTAAAACACTAACTTGGAGAGAGAAAAAGATTAATTTAATTAATGTCGAAGAAAAATTAATTGAAAACTTGAGTTCGAAAAAAGCTGGTATCATTAGCAACTTTATTCAAAGCGTAGAAACAGTTTTGAAGTCAAAGAATATTAATAAGTCCAGCTCATTAGCAAGACGCAAGAAATTCAAAGAAATGCATGGAAGGAAAATAAGAACAACTTCGAGTTCTTACATATGTAATTGATATTAATTAAATTTAAATTAAAAATATATGGGTACGTATAATAATACTACACAAATTAGTTATTAATTTAACAATAAGAATCATTAGCCAACGTTTACTCAAGTCCTTGAGTAATAATATATGGGGCACAGGGCCTATGAAAATATCTGAAATTTAGTCATTACGTAATGAGTGATACGTTTCTAAGAATAATAAATGTACCGTACTAAACTAACAATACACTCGTATCTATAGCACATGTAAAGATACGCGAAAATTAGTGAGTTATGTCATAGTTTATTGAGACACCATTTTTTCTGTGAGATAACGTGCGCCTGTAACCTTAAACTGGAAACTTGTAGAAGTTATAAAACTATGACGAAGCTATAAAACTGACATTAGTTAGTGAATAGTCATAAACTTCTGTGCAAGAGCGATATCTTCGACTACAGAAGTTTCAAAACTGCATCAGATAAAAAGAAAACTACAGTCGTCAAGCCAAGCAAGTGTCATAACAAGGGACATGTCATCTATATTCATCTTGGAGCCAGCCAAGTGGGAGTGAGGAGGGTGAGACTTGGACATGGAGGATAGTGGCTCCAGTCAGATCTCATTACGTATAGGGACGTCAGGGTGCATAAAAATGACAAAGTATTGTTGGATGGCATATATAAGGATCATTCGCTTTTCGGTGAAGGAAAACATCGTGAGGAAACTCACATACTTACCCGAGAATTATTTCGGAGGTAGATATGTTATCCACCAATCCGGACCGGGCCCCCGTGGTGGGTTATGACCTAGCCCTCTTCACGAAAGTGAGAGGAGATCCGTGCCCAGCAGTGGGACGATATGGGTTGATGATGATGACGATGATTGTTGGAGACAACAGCTATTAGTTGTTTTCACTGTATTCTGAATTCAAGGTATTGTTTATATATTAGTATTTAATTGAAACTACATTTTACAAGTAATTGTTGATTTGTTGTTCGTAGACTATTCGAGCCACCAGAGCTTACAATGCCCAATATTGTATACAATGTTTCCACTGTAAACCACTGAATTCCTCCGTAATTTTTGTCCTTCAAAGGTTTTGAATACAGTTTATTTATAGCCTATTCAATGCCAAACCCCTTGTTTTCAATTCGCAGCTAACATTAGTTCCATTAAGGAGTCCAACTCCAGTGTCAAAGTTGACGAGGGTCGGTGCGGTCAGCGCTGCTTTCAGCGTCCGTGGCTTATCGGCGGGTGCCATCGGATCGATGCCGCAGTTCCACCAACTTGCTGGCCGAAGGACCTACCTGCGGCGAAACTTCGCTACATAGAGGCTTACGAGATAAAGTGGTTTTGTTGGTTTGAGGAAATGACGATATTGTTTTCGTTCGATAAGATTTGGTGAAGACTTAAGGAAATAGCTTCTGATCATACTATAGGTGCGATAAAATATTTTTCGTATACCGATTTAGATTATGTAGCTTACATGAGACGTTAATCAACCTTCTTCAATAAAGCCGTCAACATTATACCGCTGATAATCCCCAGAAACATCAACACGCTACCGCCCTCATCTCTTTATGTGCACTTAACGCTGCCTCAATGGAAGCGAGTTAGCGTTATTTAGCTCATCACGGGTCAGAGCGCAGCGCAAAATGTTAACGTAATTAGCTCTAGCTTTTACCGGCTTTGCGGTTCACAGTAAGGCGAGCTAAAAGGCGATCGAGGCGTCATTGGGCGGTCTAAAAGGCTGGTGAGGCGTCATTCCGCGATACTTTCCCCGTCGACGGCGATATAGGTCAGCATGTACCACGCTGTACCCACCATTAAACCGGCTCCGTATATCTGGAGTGTGTCGGCATTGAGCTAAATCTTGCTGCAAGATGTGCGCCTTTTACAGACGTGAACTTTACGGTCTTTTTTGTGGAGTTTCTTGGATTAAAGAGGCTGATCGTTGGGGTGAGTGAAGGAAAAAGGAGATTGAAAGTGGTATGATCGAATAAATACATAGTTAGGCAGCAGTTGATAATTAATTTTCAGAAGCACCTTGTTTTGCAACTGGAAGGTAGTAGATAAAACTTTTAACGAGCACGAAGAACAATCTAATATCGAAAAACACAGAGAAATAGATGTGTATTAATTAGGAACCAACAAACGCTAACATTGAAGACGGTGAAATAATATGAAATTTCAGTCTTCAACTACAATTTACTAACAGCTCAACTCTTCGTCTTACAGACAATACAAATTGCGAGTAACAATTTAATAGTACTTGTTTTGTTCGGAATTAAGAGTCAGGTAAGTCGAGTTGACCCGAGACATTTTGTTACAACGGGAAAGTGATTTAATTTTGTCGTTTGTCGTTATTATGCTCAGTATGAAAAGTGGAAATGAAAATTGTTTTAAATAATTCTGTCGTCAATAAAGGTTTTGACACGAACGGATCAAAGCATGAATGGCGCCAATTTAAATCTGCTCCATTCAACGTCCTTGATTAACAAAAGGTATTATTCATGACTGATGCGTCTTTTTGGGCGCGCGCAAATAACTCTCTTTACAATAGATTGAGACCCTGAAAGAACCCTTCTAGGGTATTTTGCTCGATAAGGTTGGCTTGGCTCGTTCTGTGAATGAGCGCTGTCAGCAAACAACAATAAAGCGATAAATCAAATATTGGCCGATAAAGCCGCCTTTTGGGACATTTAGCCGGGTTCCAATTCTAAACTAAAGATCCTGTAGGCCCCGAGTAACCAGAGTAGAATAGAGACGTGTTTTACTTTATTATCAGGAGCGTTTTGCGCAAATATATTTCATTGCGTCCAAGGGCGAATTAATAGCGGCGGGGTTAGTTCGCAATATACACAGCAGTCATGAGCCGCCAATTACACAAACATCACATTCCCAAGCACTAAGCGGTCAATTTACATACGGCCCGATAAAATTAAAGGCAACTTCATAACCCTACATAACCATGAACATCCCCGAAACAGCCCGGGGCAATGCTAGAATCCATTACGTAATGTGACCGACCTATATTCAGAATGGGGGTTGGGTGCGTAACCGGAAGGTTAAACATCACATCGTCGCTTCAGTATACCGTAAACGACCGCCAAGTGCGAGCTTATCTTGGGAATTGCGTCTTTCAGCGAAGACGAATTTGCAAAGTCTATGCCCGTGGGAAACTTGGAAGAACTGCTGAGATAGAGAACTTCTAGTAATAAGACACTGCGTAGTATAATCGAACTGGCGTCAGTTGTGAAAGTATGGATTTCGTTGCGAAAATATCTGGAAGAATATTGAAAAGATTAGAAAACGTTTTCGTAATAAAACTTAGAGCCGGATATCATTGCAAAACTAATTGATAAAGTCTTCGTCATAACCATTTCATATTTCTTATCGATGACACCAGTGAAAACATTCAACATAAACAATTCAATTGTTATAAGGAAAAAACAAATCTGTAATCATTTATCAGTCAAACGTATGAAGCGTGCTCCAAAAATTAATTTGTCATATTAATTTGCTTTGGTATCGCGCCAACCATGCGATAAGATAACGATAGGTATCTAGTTCATGCCCCTACTAAAACATTTTTAGCAAGTGATAAAGATACGCCTTCCCGCCTTCATTTTAATAATATAACTCTCTGCAAATACAAGTTATGTAAATAATTTAAGCTTGGATGGAAGAGCAAAGGTTCTTTTATAATGTACCTACCTACTGACTGCTATTTTAATACCTCGACAATTTGTCTAAAATATGAATGAATGGACGTTGTTATTAGCAATGTCCCTATTTGTATCACCGAGTATCTTATCTTAAAACTAATATAAAACTTTATACATACATTTATTTAAAGAAAGTACATTATCATTAATAGCTTCTTTGAAGATGTTTCTAGTCTTTTGTAACCGTCGTATTGTCAAAAAGATACATAGACATATAATTTCACAGCTGCATTCCTTCAACACTTGTGTCAATAGACGGTCATGCTATTCCATTTCTTGCAGTTAAAATGAACGCAGGCACGAATCCATGTTTTAATAATGTCGTAACTGTCGAACCACTTTGAAAAATATACGACCGAATGGAGTTATTTGATGAAAGAGAGCAGTCGTAATGGCAAGACTTTTACAAATGATGTCAACAAACTAATAAACTTTCTCAAAGATGAGGCGGGCTAGTCAGGGACAGTCGTTAACCCGGTGTAAACAATTCAGGCCAAACAATCGCTGCAACTATAGAGGGGGGCAATATAAGCAAACAAGCTGACGGTTCAACCATCGCAGACATGAATGACTCACAAAACAAAAGACAACTGTTCCAGGGTCGCTACTTTCAAATTAGAAACTTTTTTGGAAAAGTAAGAAAGCCTTTACAACATTTTTTTAAGTGTTCATTTATAATGATAACGTTATTATTAGTGATGCTAAAATTAATTCAAATTCAAGTCTAATTCCGAACAATCTTGATAATGTGCCAAGCGAAGCGGTCGCATCTAAAACAATAAACACGTTCGATGAACTCAATAAATTGGAATAAATGCCATTCGTGTGTGCATAGTATCAGAACCTCGGATGTTACAAAGAAGCAGTAGTAGCAAATAATGGAATAAAATTAAATCGTAAATCAAGAAACGATAAATTCAAGAGTAAGCAAGTTATGAATGCAATAAATTGCAATGGCTCGGGGCAACCTGACTGCAATTTGTGCTTTGTTAAAGATAAGTTATAGCATAGTTACAATTTGATGTAGGCACTAAGTTACTACGATTAATGAAGAAAATGGAGTTGATTTTATCAGTAATCGTTACAATAACTTATATAAATATATTGTAACTACAACAGATTTGTGTAAAGGTACACACCTACGTGATTAGGTCATCAAAATGATGTCAGTAAGTACATCGAACCCTACACAAGATATTACGGGCCGGTTACGTAACTGACCGACAGTTGAGCAACAGACAATTGAAGGCAATAAAGAAGAAAACATTCTCAAGTGGGCAGGAATCACTATTAATGTAACATTAGGGGCACAGCCGCTGTGCAACAAATGCTGTGAATTGAACACGTCAAAGCGCATTGTGACAACAAGGTAGGCAAATTAACATGTCGAGATGATCCGTCATGAAATTCAAAAAAGATAGGCTAAAGCCGTCGACGCCTTTACAAAAGTAACAATTTGAATAGATTGAAGACAATGGGGTGGGTCGACAAAAGGCCGTTCGCTCGTCCAGGCTCCACAGCTGCGTTACATGCAGGGAAACAATACGACGTTCCTGTGCGGTCGAGTGACTCAACATACCCGCATGCATATTGTGATGTAATCAGCGTGCTGTAATATTCCGAACATACTATACCGAGATTTCCAATAGATAATTTATATTTCCATTTGTTACATTAAAATTTTGCTAGTACAGACATCACTAAATCACGAAGTTCAATATAGGAGCGCTAGGAATAGAATGGAGTCAAGGAACCAATAAAGGAGTCTGGCCGCAGGCGACGTCGAGTAGGAGTACGTCATAGGGCAACTAGAGCAGATAACTAATATCAAAGGCGTGCGAGGAAGCCAGCTATCAATCAACCAGCAGATAATGGAGATGTTGAACCCCCGTGAAACTCCGGAAGCAATCGTTTCGAACACAATAAGTGGGCATATCGGCAGCCCTCATTATACTTAGGGTCACGAGGTAATGGTGTTGTTCCTGCTTGGTAACGACATTATAAAATATGACGCATAGTACACCCCGGGAAATTAAAATTGTGTGTGGAAGTAAAATATAATTGGCTCAGAATACTTGCTGTTGGGTTCACAGGTTCAGCTATGGAACGCAAAGGATTCATACTAATTATGAAAAATGAAAAGAAAGGGATCTATAGTATTCTATAGGATGTTTAACATAAACAATGGATGGTATGGTCGTTGCTACTGAGCGACATGGCGTTGACACTACAGATAGATCAAAGTAGCCATGTATGGCCCGAGGCTGGTCGCTCGAGCAGCTTGTAGATCGGTTGATTCATACCCTTGAAGGTCGCCTGACTCCCACAGCTCGGTACTTCCTTTGTGATTAACCATTTAAGATTATAGTAATAACTAATTAGTATTCAAATGACTGCCATTAAATCACACTTGTATCATTACTGTCCAATCTGATGTAGCTGCCAAGCGATTTGCATAAACCATATGAAGTTAATTGAAGATGTATTCAATGCAATCTTATTTGACGCATATAAATAAATTCACGCAATGAGAACTGGCACTTTTATTTTAGCAGGAAACTCTGTGACGATGTTTGGAATTGTCGTTTCATTATTCTTCTGATAAATAATTGGATTTGTTTAAAAATGCAATGATATTTTCTAAAAAATGCGTAATGCAGTATGCTCTACTATAATATAGCGATGCAGCATTAAATGCATTCATATTTTTATCCTTCTGCGTGACTCTAGGAACTCATGAATCTATTTTTCGTTTACGTTGTTTGCAATTGCTCCTATAATTGTATTAGCTATTGTATCGGGTAACTCTAACATAGCGCTGAATGGTTTAATCTTCCGGTGATATTCCATTGTAATGTAATGGTAGACTAAATGGGCTCTATAACGATTTGTGTCTAGTTATAGAGGTCGTGACGTTATCAGTCCTTATATTATATAACAAACAGTGATTCACGTGAGAGATGTGCACGTATAATAAGAAATAGTTTCGATATTCAATATCGATACTTTGAGCTCCTACCTGTTACCTAGTGGTAGAAAATTTGCTTTCCTACACTGCGGGGGGGTGCGGGCTGGCCTCAGTGAAAATACGGGCTGTTTCAGCCGGGAATCGGATGGTCTCCTGAGGTTGTCGAGGGGTAGCAGTAATTATGTGTATAAAAATGCGGAAAAAGACTACGTACCAATCTAGCACCTCAAGGGGGTCCGTCTCCAGCTACTGTCCATCCAAGTTATCACCCACAGTTCCGTTTTGCCGGCCGGCACACGTGAAATCACGTCACTGCACTATCGTTGCGGTTTGTTTACACAAGCGAGCGGGGGTGAGTTCGACAAACGAGATTCCTATTATAATAAATGCGGGGGATGAAAACACGACACGTTTAATGTTAAATTACGTCGTCGCGGAGCGGAGCATGTGCGATGCGGCGCGTGTGGATTTCGAACTGACCGTTGGAGTGACACAACACGATGCACTTCACTCTTCCGGCACAGATGCGTAAATTGATGCGTTTTGTCTATTAGCCACAGAATATACACATAAAAAGAGCCATCCCCCCGGCCTTCAGGAGTTAAAGAAGACTCCTGAACCAACAAAGAGAGAATGATCACCTAAATTGTGTTATCTAATGTCTAAGGATGCGGAAGCGGATGCGGAAGTAATCCGTCTAATAAAAGATAGGAAAACTTGAAAGATAAAAATAAACTATGACTAAAATTGCGGGTGAAAAATGCGGGGAGGGGTTAAGAATGTAGGTTATTGAGAAGGTAAAACACATAGTTTTACAACAGGGCGAACATAGGTACCATTCTTAGTGCGCACCGTTACCACTCTGACGATTCCGTCAGATGAAGGATGTATATCCTCTACTATGCCTAAAGGCCATTGTAACGGTGGTGAATTTTCAGTTTTTAGCACAACGACAGCTCCTTTAGTCACCGGATTAGACTTAGTATTCCATTTGGCGCGTGTTTGTAGGGTATTAAGATATTCTTGTCTCCAACGATTCCAATATCTCTGAACAACCTGGTCAGTCAAATGTTTACTGCGGACTAAATCTGTCAATGTAGGTTTGTAACGTGAGTCATCATGAAATGACTCAAGCGGACTCATAGTCAGAAAGTCAGAAGGACAAAGTGCCTTGGGCTCTGCGGGGTCAGAACTTAAAACAGCGGTTAGCGGACGACTGTTGAGAAGCGATTCAACTTGAGTTAATACGGTAAGCAGCTCCTCATAAGTAAGCAGAACATCACCGATCACGCGCTTTAAAATTAACTTTACACTGCGGACGTTAGTTTCCCAAATGCCACCGAAATGAGGTGCACTGGGCGGGTTCAAATGCCAAGATATGCCTTGAGATATCGTTTCCTCAGCGAAGGAATCACAAAAGGCCTTGGATTTGAGAAAGCCATTCAACTCGTCCAGCTGGGCTTTAGCGCCTAAGAAGTTTCCACCATTGTCTGAGAACAACTCCAGACAATTGGAACGCCTCGAGATGAATCGACGGAAAGCGCGGAAAAATGAGTCCGTACTCAAGTCTACTGCCAATTCCAAATGAACGGCGCGCGTCACTAAACATGTAAACAAACAGATATATGCCTTTTCTTTGCGGGCACCGCGGTATCTGCTTATCAATACGTTTATTGGACCAGCGTAGTCGACGCCCGTTCGTAAGAATGGTTTAGCCTCGGTGACGCGAGAAGCGGGGAGGGGTGCCATGAAAGGCGCCTCATTACGGGGATTTACTTTAAAACATTTATTACAAAGTCGAAAGCGTTGTTTTACTGTAGTGCGTCCGGAAATTATCCAGAATTTTTGTCTCAACAAAGATAGTAATAAATGTGGTCCGGCGTGTAAATATTTGCGGTGATAATAATCTATTAAAATGTTAACGATATGATCCTTTTTAGGAAGCAATATCGGATGTTTAGCGTCAAAACAAAGCGAAGATTTTTCTAAACGTCCCCCGATGCGACGCAAATCATTTTTTAAAAATGGTGAAAGCGGGATTAGCGATTTTGAAACCTTGTGATTGTTGGAGAGGGCGTTTATATCGTCTTTGAAATATTGTTGTTGAAGAGATTTTACAATAATATTTTTTGCATATTGTAAGTGTGAAAGTTCGATTCTATTAGAACGCGGAATTTTTCCTAAGAAGCGGTATAAATATACTATAATGCGGAGAAGCTTGGACCAAGACGATACTTTCTTAGCAAGCGTGCATAGAAATTGCGGTTGTTCATCGGTGGTGATGAAAACATTAGCGCGTTTTTTGATTTCCAACAGCTTTTCATCAGCTGTGGAGTCGAAAGTGAAGCGATTAATAGGCCACGTACGTAGATCGTCACGTGCCCAGGGCGGACCGTGGAGCCATAGCGGATGACTCAACAGTTGAGCGGGAGAAAGTCTGAATTTTAAAATGATTGCGGTTAAATCTGCCTGTAAGTTTGGCCCCGAGTGTAGAATGTCGTTTAAAGCTACTTGAGTGCTTGACTTCGCGCTAGGGTCACATACAAGTCGTAGCGGCTTTTCTGGTCGGCAGACTCCATGATGAGGGATTACATAATATTTGTTATCGGTGTTCAAAGCGGGAGCGGGGGAAACAATACCACCTTTTAAATAATCCGTCATTACCTTGTCGTATTCGCTCTTTAATGTTTTGTTAGTCTGGAATTTATGATCAAGATAAGAATAACGGCGCGTGGCTGTCGTCAAGGAATCTCCTAACAAGTGCGGGGATTTCGAAAATGGCAATGCGGTTACATAACGTCCTGAATTAACGTCGCGGTGCGTATTAGAAACATAGAAATGTTCACATTCTTGGTCAGCTGTCGACATATGTTTTTGTGTAGGTACCGACTCGAGCTGCCAAAATTTAGTAACTAAAGCCTCAATTGACTCGTCACTCGATGTAAAGAACGCGCGGTGAGTTTGATTATGTGCGGGTTTATGATTATCGGCGGGCACTGAGGCCGTGGACCCCATTACTATATATCCAAAGGCGGTTTCTAACGCGTCAGGTTGTCCTGCAGGGCCCAGCGATTTTCCAGGCCGCAAGATTTCGACAAAGACCTCGGAACCCAATAAAACGTCGATGGGTCCGGGCGCGTAAAAATGCGGGTCGGCGAGCGGTAGGTCATAAAGGTGCGTGACCGCGGAAGTGTTTAGAGAACAGCTCGGTAAATCTCCAGAGATTGTTTTAATGACTAGCGGTTGAATCTTCAAGCAAAAGTTCGGATCAAGGCGTGAGTACAATGTTAGGTCAGTAATGCCTGATATAGGCTGGGAGGTGTGACCTATTCCCATTACCGATTGATTACTGGAATCATTAAAGACACGGAGACCCAACTGTTTGCAGGCCTGCTTTGTTATAAAATGGTTTTGAGAACCATTATCGATCAAAAAACGAACTTTCCTAACAGATCCATCATTTGATTTTACGTCAGCGAGGGCTGTACCTAGTAGTACATTTTGTGATTTCCGCCCGTGACTAGCATGCGAGTAGGTATTCATACTGCAAAGTGATAAGGTTCTATCGTCTGACTTAGAAGAAGTCGAGTTACGTGAATTTTCCCTTCCGTTAGCTCCCTCACTACAGCGGGAGGTATTTGTATCGAGCTTCGACGATAAGGAATGCGGGTTTGCATAATCGGATTCAAGAAAATGTAACATACTGTGATGTTTTTGTTGACATTGTTTACATGTGTTTATGGATTTACAAGATTGAGCGGTGTGTGTTTTACTAAGGCAATTAATACAGGCGTTACAACTTTTGATGAACTTGAAACGTTCGCGGGGCGACAGTTTTCTAAAGGTCGAACATAAATAGAGATTACTGTGATCAGGTTGTTCACACAAAGAACATTTGTTAGCGGTGTTGTTGTTTACAATAAAAGAACGTACATTAGTTTTTGATGCAATTGTATTCTGGGTCTTAGAACCCGATTGGTCACCAGTACGAGTGAGGACCTTTACGCGGTCGCGGACAAATGAAATTAACCCGTTTAAGTTCGGTAATTCTACACCTCGATTCTCCATTTCAAAAAACCGCGCGGACTCTTTGTCTAACTTTTGCAAAAGGGTGTAAGACATAACAAAGTCGCATAGATCAGGTATGTTTAAGTTATTCAATGCTAAATAGGCATTGGCGAATTGATCTATGAAAGATTCAAGGTTACTGGCGGTTGCGGAAGCGATCGGTTTAAGAGAGAACATCTGATCTAGGTATGTAACGGCTAGACTGCGTTTATCTTCGTATTTCGATATAAGCGCGCTATAAATCGCGTTGTAGTTATCGGCGCAAGGAACAATACCTGTGCAGATGGATTTGGCTTTACCACTTAGTCTACCAACCAAATAATACATTCTTTCGGTATTAGTTAAAGATGCATTTAAATGTACAGCGTTATGGAATGTGGCATAAAACAATGGCCACTGAAGCCGATCTCCATTAAATTCTGGCATTTCTATCGGCGCTAACCTAATTAAAGATTTAGCGGGGGTAGGTTTAAATTCTGCTTTTGGCGGTGTAAACATGGATAATTTACGTTTAATGCGGCAATACATGTCTTCGAATGATAACCAGCTTTGAGAGTCAGGTACACTTTCTTTATCTATTTTCAACAAGGTCATATTGTATTCTTTCGCGGTTGATTGGAAGTTAGTTCTTACGTCTTCTAAACTTTCAATGGAGCATAGAAAATTATCCAGGGCTTCTGGATCTTTTAAATCGCAACATGAATAGTCGTAAATTGTTTGAAGGCGTTGGAAAAATAATTCCCGTTGAGATTCTAACAATTTCAACTTCTGTTCATTCGCGGCCATTATTATGTAGGTATGTACCTATTGTTCGTAGTGGTGTACAGAGATATTGAAATTGGAATACGCTTATGTAGGTTAAGTTTTTAGCGAAATATGCGGAAATAAATATAATGCGGTTGTTATAGGAGCATAGTTAGTGTTTTTAGTTAAAAATATTAAAGTTTCGAAGAGATTTTAGCGGATGGCAATATGACGCGTGCGCACTAACAAGGGCAAAAAAAATGGCGGGGGTGTCTAACTTGAAATGTTTGTTAGAAACAGCTAATTTTCACGGAGAATCCGGTTGCTGAAGGACCATAAAATGGTAGAAAATTTGCTTTCCTACACTGCGGGGGGGTGCGGGCTGGCCTCAGTGAAAATACGGGCTGTTTCAGCCGGGAATCGGATGGTCTCCTGAGGTTGTCGAGGGGTAGCAGTAATTATGTGTATAAAAATGCGGAAAAAGACTACGTACCAATCTAGCACCTCAAGGGGGTCCGTCTCCAGCTACTGTCCATCCAAGTTATCACCCACAGTTCCGTTTTGCCGGCCGGCACACGTGAAATCACGTCACTGCACTATCGTTGCGGTTTGTTTACACAAGCGAGCGGGGGTGAGTTCGACAAACGAGATTCCTATTATAATAAATGCGGGGGATGAAAACACGACACGTTTAATGTTAAATTACGTCGTCGCGGAGCGGAGCATGTGCGATGCGGCGCGTGTGGATTTCGAACTGACCGTTGGAGTGACACAACACGATGCACTTCACTCTTCCGGCACAGATGCGTAAATTGATGCGTTTTGTCTATTAGCCACAGAATATACACATAAAAAGAGCCACCTAGTAGCAGTAAATATTTTCAGGTTAGTACTTTATATTATCTATACTACAGATTTTAATACACAAAAATGTTCCAATAACAATTCCAACACTAATTATCGATATTCTACCCTCAGCTATGAAATCCAATACTGCGTAACCGATACTTTAAAGATGATACATTCTGTCGATATGGACAAGTTTGATATCAAACGCGTATTGGGAAGTATCGATATCTGAGGACTTGGGACGCCACTACGTGTGTACACACACGTCTCTGTGTTTACAATGTGGTGGCCATTTGGAAATGGAATTGTGTGACTTATCGTTTGACCTTCAGTGAATTTAAATAGATCATGTTTGTACACAATAGGGGAGTCATTAAAGGAAATCGAAGAATGAACGAGGATTATCATTTAGTTGACATATTATTATGTAGATAGATTTATCATAACTGTATCCTTCTTTTGTCATAGGTTTCTGGTAATGCTATATTTTTCATGAAATTTTAAATCAAATATTTCGGTATAAAATCAAATTCTCACCTAAAACTTGTAACCTTAATAGCGTTACTGTAAAACTAAATAAATGCGCTGAGAAATTGAAATGTGATGAAATTGATATAGCAGTATGGATACTAAACGCAGTCAAAATTCTATACAACTGTATCCGGCTTTGACAATTAAACAAATTGTTGTAAAAAACTTCAAAAAAGCGACAAAATCAAGTAAATAAAAAGAGGTACAGCTTTAAATAGCGTTAACAATCAGCCACTAACAACCAAGCTGTAATGACTTGTAAACAATAACAATACCCAAACGACTATTAGCATTTCATATCCACAGAATATAATCGCTTCATGGTAGTAAAACTTGTAAACATTCATATTTTTTTATGCGCACGCAACGTAATACGTAACATACTATGTACAGTTAAAATCAAAAACATTATCCAGCTAGAGTGGACACAGTAACAAAAGCATGAGCTGATTCCTGCGAATACAGTTGTTAAAATAAAAATGCGAGCCTTTTTAATAAAACAATAAAAATAGAAACAATAGAATCAAGAGTTCAAAGTAAAGTAAACAATACTGAAAATTGGAATAAACAAACGGAAAGATTTTCAAAAGAGAAACCAAGTGTAAATCCCATAAAATTGAATAAATACTAAAACAACATCGTTACCGTTACCACGCTACAACAAAACAAACTTAAAGCAACAATCGGTTTAGATTTCTGTTGGCCGTAATAAAACTGTAACCCTAGATGAAAAGAACAGAGCGCGTTCTAAAAGAGCTATCAAATCACGCCAAACACAGAGCCCCTTCAAATACTCGCGACCAGTGTGCTTTGATCTCGATATTAGCCCAACATTGAAACCTGCATGTTTAGGGGCTACGCACATCGAAGAGGATGTGTTTAGGGGACCGATGAACGCATCGGTATAAACTAATACGTACATGGATAGTTTGTTACGAATAGTTAACTTCCTGCGGTGGCGTCATGGGCGTTCAACTGAAACGGTATACTGACTGATAAGGGGCGGGTGGGGCCTGACACTGCTACTGTGATTATCCATCTATGAATTACTTTGATCATCGATAATAGTTATGCTACCTACATACCAGTAGATGCTGATGACAAGGCAGCCATTAATGAAAATAAAGACGAATTAACTAGTAAAGACGATGACGCCGCTTTGTAGCTGAGAAAACAAAGATGTTACAATTAGCAAATGGAATTCATTAAGATTAAGGCTCTCTAATCAAGCTTTAGCCTAATAAATCAGTTTTGGGAAACACTGACAAAACACAAAGTGTGTTATAACAACAGAGTTTTACATAATCTCAGCAGTAAAGTCCGTTAATCTAATAAATCTGTAAATCCCGAAGCTAGTCGGCTTTAAGACCTCACTTATCATAAGGCAAATAAACACGTACGCAGCTGACGTAGAGGTGTTGTTTTAGCATTAATTAACTTGGCGTTTTTATTTATTATTCGAAGCTATTTTAGCACCATTCTCTAGTTAGGAATTAGGATACGAGGAAATACCTTTTGCTCGGCGGGGAAGACAGCACCAGATGATTAATGCTCGAGTGGGATACATAAATCAAAACACTCTTAGTCCATTTCGAAGCGCTTGAAATATACAGCAATTTGTAGAAACTTGAATCTATCGCAACACTGTTACTGATTCCGATTATGTAAAAAAAAATTATGCATAAGTTATCACAATCAATTATTGCATATTGCCAAACTGTGCGAATTTATCACTGCAATGTAGAGACTGGGTATGATGAACAGACCGATTTCACAAAAGACATTGGAGCCAATACTGAAAAGGTTGGTTGAAATCAAACATTATATTTTGATGTTACTACAAATTTTGTAAGACGTGGTAAAAGCGTAGTAGCAAAAAGGATGTAAATTGTAAAGCAAAAATAGCAGAGATTCCTAAAAGGCGTTCGATATGGCCAATGTTTACATTGTTAAAATCTCTCGGGGTAAATGGACCTTTGGGGTGCGGGCCAGGTAACCTCCACGAGTGCCCGGCTGTTGTTCGTCCCTCTTGATGCATTGCATCCGGAGGGAAGGGCAGCAGCTGGGACGGTGCACCCTGGGGTTCGGTCAGCAATTCTCCTAGGGGAATTGGTGGCCGTAGCAAATAACCTGGCGAGAAGAGGTCCTTCGCGTGTCCCTCTGATCAGCAGAGGGCACAGCGAGGGACCAATAACGGGGACTTTTGGGCCGCGGATCGGGGGTCCAACGCCCAAGTTAGAAGTCCCGAGCTGAGGTGCGGCCCGTGTGTTCCGGGACGCACCCAGCGGAGAAAGAGGCCCAAGCCTCACGTGGCGAGCCCGGGAGGGCGCCCGCAGAGGTGGTCGCGGAAGCGCCGTGCGAACCCGTGACCACCTCCATAATGCGGAGAGGAGAACACCCCGGGGTTTTAGTGGGTAAACCCCGCCAGACCAGCTGGCGGGGGAGTCCCACATAACCACCCCGCCCCTCCCCCCGGGGGCCGGGTGGTATGCCTAATGCATTTCCCCGGGAAAAAAAAAAAAAAAAAAAAAAAAAAAAAAAAAAAAAAAAAAAAATAATGGACCTTTAAGGAAAACAGCTTAATCGATTCGTGCTCCCGGGTTGGAAGGAAAACAAATACCGATAGATTACGAGTAAATAATACTAGCGATAGAGACAACGTAACGATAATCTCAGCATCTTAAACAATAAACGATGTTAAAAGCAATCCTAATATAGACAAAGGGAATGAAACGAAGGGCGTAACAGTTATAATGGTGAACGATATCGCTGCAATTTGTCAGTTTGGACCTACAAGGTGCATTAAACCGAATGTAATGGATTGACGTGGAAATCTAAAAATATGATCGACAGTTGCATGTTGCGTAACGGCAATAACAAGGCTTGAGAGCGTCATTACGATGTAACGGACTTTGAACAAGATCTTGTGCCTGCCTAAAGTTAGGCAATGTGAGACTAGATTTTCGCGTCTCAAGGTGAGACGAGCATAATGCAATTCTGTGTACATCGCTGCAACTTAAATATTCAGATGATAAAACACAATGCGAGGACCATGATACGGATCGTTTTAACCAATTTACTTAACTTAATAAACATAATTGGTATCTGTGTGACTTAATATTGTTTGTAGTTATTACGCAGCTGAACGATTAAAGGTTCCTTATCCTTAGATTCGGACAGATAAAGAACTTAAGGTTAATTGCCTTTGCTTAAAGTCGCATGAAAACAAACATTTGTAAGGGTTCCTTCTTGATTAGCCTTTCTTAGGGTTCAAGCTGGATGGATTAACTTTTTTAATCAAATTATATTCATCAATTTGTTGGATGGAATGAATATTTTATCACTATTATTTCTTGGTTTAATTGAAATTTACCTGTCACGCGTATTTTTGAGAATTCAGGGAGATTGATGACCAGTAAATATGATAAAGATAGAATTTCTAATATAAATTCTTGTAAATAACAGATTAGATTCAAAATAAGGAGCTGTTATGCACGTTGAAATATACCGTAGGCGTATAATGCATATAAGAATTCACATTTAGTTTACTCAGTACAGAGTGTTGTTAAGATCTAAGAATTTCGCCCACACGAGTACCTATTACATTCTCTCGTGATAGGTACTTTAAATAGAAACACCAGATGTCACTTGCAATTCAATTTACGACGGATGGTTGGGAATGTTGAGACTGTTTAAACACTGGATGTTACGATCCCATGTTACCTGGAAACTGTAAGAATTCACTCACTTTCAGGACTTGAGAACAGAAAATATTACGCATAACCGATAGTGACCAAAACATCACATGATTACCATGTCCAATAAATTAAATAGTTTATGATGCACCATAAATTTTATCTGACAAGAAAAACAACTGAAAATATTCTTACGGAGAATCTCTCTGGGTTTCGACTTGGTGGGTTTTTAATTACCTCTTCTTCTTTACAAAAACTTAAGACCTATTGTCTAAAAGTTGACTGTTTTAACAACCAATAAAAATCATGCGAGTAATAACCTCACTTGCCAGGGGCCTTTCTATACATGATTTTGTTTTGTACACTTTCAAATAAGACTTCTCTGAGTGATGGATTCCTTTCCTGTGGGAGATCCAGCGATGAATCACCTCTTGAATGGGAAATTTCCTTTTTCAAACTCAAACCATAATCAGTTACATTAGTTTAGTTGATCATATTACTCAAGTATTTGACTTGTGAAAGTGCTTTATTTTTGCCTAGTTAAAATAAAGGATTGAGTTTTGAGTTTTTTGATATAAATATTTAGATAAGTATTAATAGACCACGAGAATAGGTATTCCAGTGTTTAGTCATACAATTATACCTAATCGTGCTATATTTTTACAATCGCCGAAAATAACTCGCTAATTGGTGGTATCGTTTACCTCATCAAACATCACGATGTTACATATAGCTAAATTAAAAAGCAGGGCGACATTAATGTAACTGTGCTAATAACGACTTCCCAATGTTGGTGCTGATAATAAGCTCGGAAAAATTCAGTATCATACTATAGTGAAGAGGTAGTAATCTAGATGAAAATAAATGAAATGTTGGCTACCTAAATTTTGACCTAGGAGAAAAAGAAAAGGAATCAATTAGTACTAACGAAGACAAAGTTCAAGGAATACTTACACAATCTGCCGAAACTGAGGGAGAGGCGCTTCCTGAGCTTTTGCATTTTGCTCATAGCACCACCCCTCTTTTCTCTCATTGTCACGCCTGTGAACAAACAAACACGGATGTTAATTCATTTATTTTAAATCTACCTTCAGTCGCAGATTTAAGTACATATGCCATACTTCGATCAGGAAATGCATGGGAATAAATATTTGGACTGTGATGCATAACAACCATATTGTTTGACTATACTGTAGATATTTCTCCCTCTGTTTTCGCTACTTCGTGTTTCAGCGCTTTAAACGCTCCTCTGACTCTAACCTCACTGATAAAACAAAAGAAGTAATAAACTGTTAATCGCTTCTGGAGTCTACAAATTTGAATAATCCTCAGTATCAAACTATTGAATTATTTATCCTCCATTATATCCCGCAAGCATTGAAAATTGAATATGAATTCTATCCTTGTAACAGTTATAATTCAATAACGTTATAATTGCCGATAAACGAATAGCAATTAGCTAATAACGGATAACGCTATCTTAGCTGTTATATTTACGGAGCTAAATAGCATAGTGGAACAAGTAATTGCACATGTAAACTTATGGACACGCTAACCTGTTTCAAATATTTAAACAAGCTGTGCTGTATGTTTATCACCGCAACGACAACAGCTTTATAAACTACACCATAACTGGGTTAAGTTATATTTACAGTTTTTTGAAAACTTGTTGAAACTCCACGCCACGTGAAAATATTTTTTCGTTGAAATACCCGTGCGGTGTTCATGTTTTTAAGGCTCATTTTTGGTCGCAACAAAGCGTCCACCTATGAGTCAGTCAGGCAGGCCTGATTCCTTTTCATTCTCAGTAATAATTAAAAATGTAGGTAAGCAGTTGTTTATCTACCAAAACATTTACGTTTGTACCTGGTGCAATTATGTGAGGTAGAAAATGAAATCATAATATTTTTTTCTTATCTTCAATAAGTTTGCAGATTGTATTTCTTTCTTCTTACGTCTAGTTACATAGTACATATCTACTGCTAAAGGTATCGGAGGACAACTGTCGCCGGTAGTACCGGTATTCGTTATCGAAACTGGGCTCATGCCTATATTATATGTTTAGCCATGAGTTAGTGCTAGTATAAGGAGCGAATTCGAAATGCAAAAATTGAATAGATTTGATAGAACTAGGCTTGTGGCCTTTTTTCTGCTTTGAAGAATGAGGCAGTACCGGTCTTTGATGTCAGAGTTTATCAGCCACGCCAAAGGCCTCTGACGTGGCTTAACGATTGCTATCAATCGATAACAACCGCAACGGACGGCTTAACGTGCCCTCCGAAGCATCCTTTATAATGCAGAAACGGATGCGGATCCCATGTAATGTTTTCGTCCGCAACAAAAATTTAAATAATGTTTACCAAACAACGACGAAAACGTCGAAAATTTGTTAATATTTGCGCAAAAGACGTGTAGATAAACACGAACCTCTAGATCACATGAGCGTTCGCGTCGTGTGTAAACATTTCTGCGGGGCGTCGCGTGCTCGCTAATATGCCAAGTTCTAATTAACTAAAGTGGGCTTTGGAAAAGTTCTCTCCAAGGTGCTAAGGCGCAATATTTAACGGGAGCTCGATAGTAACATGAAAAGTTCGCCTGGTGAAGTTAGGGCGGTCCGATATAACATCGATAAACTTTCGCAGATTGGATGGTTATAGACATAGGTTCTACGGGTTACAAAAAAAAGACAACAAATAAACTGAAAAAGAAAAAAATTGTTGTGAGAGGATTTGATACATGAAATCGTGTTGGTTCATGTGATATACCAAAATGTTTACGTACTAAAAATAAATCAGGAGAAAAAAATCTAAGAGCATTAAACTAAAGCGTGTCCCGTTATTAAAATCCCAAATTATCATTGAAACGACAACGTTTAATATGTGCAGCATTAGCATCTTGCTTAGGCTGGAATCGGCTGCATTCTCATATTCTTACTCATCCATTTTGTTTATAAACATGTTTGGTTCGAATCCACTTTCTGATAGAGAATATTAATGACGTTGTAAGCATGCCTGTAAATCTGAACTGAATGAAGCATTCCGTGTATTAATGCTTTATTTACGGAAACATTGTTTGCCAAGACTCGATGGTTAAGGTTGCAATGCCGAGATAAATAGTCATTTTTAGCCAAAAGGATCGGTGGATAAATACCTACGTGGGTTTCCTCTCGATGTTTTCATTCACCGAAAGCGAGTGATAATTACGTACACATGTTTTTTTACAAGAAACACATTGATACATACCCGCTGGGATTTGAACTCACGACCTTCTCCTTAGAAAGCGGACGTACTCACACTAGGCTATCACCGCTTACGTCTAAATAATAATGCCAAAAGTTATAGTCATAATGAAGGTAAAGCGACGTTTAGAACAATGCTACGCACGTCATCATGCTGAGCATCTGCATTTTCGCCATACTGTATGGCCGCAAAGAGATGTTGTTAAATTCAAAGTTCTATGGTTTGCTTAAGTATGTTAATAATATTTACATTTGCTGAATTTTCACTTCATATCACCGTATGTGTGTATGAGTCAAGTGTTTATGACACTATTTCTGGATTTCTGATGTATGACTCGCGATTCAACAATGACAAAATGTTTTACTAAACAGATGTGTTCCGACGTGTATCGAGTTCCTGTTAGGCGATGTGCGTCAATGATTAGAAAAAAAAACATAATAGCTCAAAGTAAATTGTACATAGATTGTCGTTAATTGCTTTAATTCGTTTATTGGTCAAGAAATTATATTTATAATTCTGTACAAGGTTACACAACACATACCTAACCATACCTACAACATGTATTTAAAAATAATCACGAAACTCCAATTATTTCAAGCAATCTATTTGGTTGATGTATCGAGTTAAAATTCCTGAATAAAATTAAATCATTACGAATATTCTGTGTAAACGCCACTAAAATAGAGGGTAATATAATTAAACAAAAGGGAAACCCATGACTTCTACCACAGCTACATTATATGAAATTATAAACGACAAATAATTATTGATATAATTTATAAATGCGAGACAGGTCCTTACGCATGCGTGTGCGCATTTGCAAGTAGAATATCAATGTTGACGAATAGACTAAGAAAGAGCTTAAAAAAGCTTTTTCAAACATCTACAAAGCAAACATTTTATCTATTAGTAAATAAAATTGATAAAACGCCCAAGGAAATATTTGAAATTACGTATAATAAAAGAATTTATCAATTCTCACTCGGCAATCAACCAGGACTAAGTTACAGAATAAATAATAGGGCATGCTACAGGAGAGCGATGAAATACAAATGGTTCAGTAAATGAATGGACGCGATCTGTCCGCTCGGCATTGGAATCAATTCCATTTATTCTGTGATAATAGAATAAACGGAACTAAAACAAACAAAAGGACCCGTTTATTGTTTAACGCTTTACACAGATGCAGGCTTCTGGAAGACATACGTATCTTAACTAAAGTACCAAGTGAACACTACTTTAATTCAAAATTTTCAAATCTCCAATTTCTCGATGCGAAAATCATATCGAACCGAAGCACGGCTCCCATAAAGTGGGAAAGTTTCCTAACTTCGACATAAGTATACTCGTATGAAGGCATTTGGATGATAATGAGTAGAAAAATGTTCATTGACGGCTTGCCAAGAGGCCGGGCGCCATCTCGACGGCAAACTGTAAGATTCGGTTACAGCATCAACTAAAAGCTTTTATCTTTTGACTTTTCCGTTTAACGGTACGAAATTAAATTGCTAATAAGTAACGTACGCAGCACCGCCCAAATATTATCATAAGCCATATTTTTATGCTATCCACCATATTCACAATATTTTCTTCTTCACACTTTCCTCTCATTACTAACTATAACTTACATATTCAGAATGAAACTAATCTTGGAAACGCATATCCGGCAAATTTAAACGTATTGTTTCCATTCAGGAATTTCAATCTGGGTTGCTTCAGTGATTTGGCTCTTGGCCCGGTGCAAGATATGCAGTCGTTCAGTTTTATCACACGAGGATCTTGCAGTGGCCCAGAAACCGCGATTACAAACTCTCTCACAAACTGCTAAAATAATACGGCTAATCGATTTTTATTACCAACCCAATGGAAAACTTTATAGAGCCACTCCGATTTCCAATTTATTGGATTTACCGGCACGTATACTCGTTTATCTGTGAAAACAGATTTTACAACATCTGTAAATGCACCGGAAAGTATTATATGAATTTACGACTTATGTAGAATACATTGGATTGAGGGCACGGAAATATTTGCTTTTGTGTTTGAAGTTTGAACACACGGGACAAGCTTTACCTGTTAGAGAAACACGATAGGCGATTAATTGGTCCGTTTTGGATAGAAATATGGAGTATGGATTTATGATCGTGTCGTCAAAGGATAAGGTTGAACATTCAGTGAGGGTTTACGAGTGAAATTGGGCGCCACCGGCGGGCGTTGGCGCTGGCAAACACGCTGCACAAACACAACCACCATGGACAAACATTCCCGCTGTCATTGCTATCTAATCTGGCGAGCGACACCAACAATATTGTAATGGATGGAGTCTACACATGTTATGTAAAAGGTGGGCCGAAAGTCCCGCAACAATTTTAATCTTATCACCAAGTTGTTATTAATCAAAATTGTAGCGGGACTTTTGGTCCACTTCATTGCGCTGAAGCACCTACGCACACGTATTTCAGTTACTACGTGCAAGCGTGTTTACCTGCTGAAGATCGCGTAATCGTTTCGAGTATCGACAATTACCGTACTGATAATAATAATTGCGTCACTGCTTTTCAATTCAATTCTGCACACGTGGAAATCATGTTCATTGTCCGCGTAACGATCCGATTATGTCGCCGACCGTTTTATCTCTAGGGTAATCTCTCGAATACGTAAACGGTAACGGTTTAGCTGTCAATTGAGGGCTATTATCCAATATTAATGACGGAAAAGCTTATATAGCGTAAAACGCTTCAGCGAGGGCAGCTTATGAATTTTACGACACATAAATCAGTCGCTGCGTAAGTGCTCCGACATACAACTTCCTGGTAGAGTAATTGGGTGGGTTTGGTATCCTATCACTAGGGGTTTTGTTATGATATTATGGACAGTTTGCACAGAGGCATTTGCAGAGGGTAAACTTATCAAAATTCTCCTAGATCGCCACCGATTTAGCGCAGACCATTATGGCTCAACATACGATTCGCGCACTAAATTTTTATGAGCTTTATGTAATGCTATGTATCGATTATCGAACGTGCATTCCGGGGTTGATATTAGATGGAGTATGTATAATAAACTGGAATGGCATCGTGCAAGTTTTGCATAAGGTATATGATATAAAATGGCACGCAAAGTTAGGTATACGGTAATAGCTTGCCATATACACTTTCAACGTCCATGTATCAGCAACCATAAAACATTTATAGTCTTTTGGTAGTTCCGAGGGCTCCACGGGAGGAAGTGAGTGTTTACTTAGGACAACCCAAGCCGCGAGTTTCCTTCGCTGAAGTTACACATAAACCGACATCTAAGTGATGGACCACTTCTGAGAAGTTTTTATTGGAAAATATCTCAAAGAAGATAAAATTCTTTCTTACGTGAATAAGTCGTTTTTCCGGTTAATGCTCTTGATATCGCCTTCAACTGTGGTAAATTTTATAGTTTTTTACCCGACTACGGCGAAGCAAAAAAGGAAGGTATGATATACTTTATTGAATGCATTGAGGAGTCAAAGTATTGTTTAATATTATGTTAAAAAGTTAAAGTAGGTTAAATCAACATTTATGTATATGCAAGATATTTAACACAACAATAAGAATTTTTTTTCCGACCGATGGCGTGACGTCACGATCCTTTTATCAGCCCGTACGATTGCTTCTAAACCAACAAATAAATAAAAAAGACAACTAAGAGAATAAAGTTTTGACACACTAAAACGAGGCAAACAAATTTGCGGATAAAGGTGGCGGTGACGCGGTGGAAACGATGCAAAACAACGTTTCCGCGTGCCGGGAGTGTCCAATGAACTCTTTAGCGCCCACGCCTCGGCCGCTGGCAGGGGTGACGGCGACCATTCAGGAATTATTACTAAGGGAATGGGAATATTTAAAACAGCCAGATATTCATTTTCCAAGCAGTATGCCAAGAGTACTGGACATATGAGACTTCAGAGCCGATGTCTCAGAGTGACGAGCGCAGTACAGTGCCGCGTAGGATTATGCAATGCAAAGTTCTGGGTGGCACTGTAACTGTTACGGGCAGGTGTACACCGTGCTCGTCTCGTCACTCAGTCAAATTAAAAAAAAATTAACTGTAAAGAAAATTAGACAAATGAAAATGGTCGTTTCCATATTGAAGGTTATATTACGATGACAATAACAGAAAGAGACGAATAACCCACTGCACTTACTGTAAGACTTTTATCCTTGAGAATGAGAATATAAACGACCCAGATTTATTTTTTTAATGAACTCCCTGTGTACTTTCCCTACGTAGGTGCATATCTCTCAGAATTCACATTACTAACAAAATATATTCCAAAAATGCTCCACAGGTTAAAAATTAGAACCGACAAATTTACTCACAAAGGAAGCTACAAAAGGAAATAAAAGTAAGATATTATTTGCCGCAACCGTTGACCTAAAATTATGGTAGAATACAATAAATTATAACGCGCTTGGCTACCCTATTCCACACCCAGCCCGCATTTACAAGCGACAAATATCCGAGACCGTAACAGACATAATAGACTCCGTGGAACGAAACGTAGAGATCCGGGAGCCGATCAAATAATCGGCCTATCGCTTTGATTAATCATCCTATACATACACAATTACACTCACAGGAACGTGATAAAGGCGGACATTGCTGAACAGTAATGGCATGATTTCACGGAACACCAAATTAATTTTATCAACTCTGACCTAAATCGGCAGGTGTTGCAAAACAAGGACGCCGGCCGGTAAATTAGACACGAGGATATAGCTTTTGAAAGAGCAACAGACAAAACACGTGGGTGACGGGCGACATAAACCGCCCACAGATAGACCGTGAAGAATCAAGTTTTATTTTTACTACATTGTTACAATAGGCACGTAGACATAGTGAAAACATTATCGCACGAACACCCACGTAAAGAAAATACATTTACATTTGTGATGAAAATGTACATATTGATATTGGATTGGACAGAAACACTTGAATTGATTACACAGGTTTCTCAAAATGTAGGTTACAGATTGATAAGACGAATCTAGAGCAAAGGTCCAATCTGTTTAAACATAATAGCCAAAAAGGTTGAGGACGAAGAATAACCCTCTAGCTATTAGGAGGAAATATCTATCTAAACGACGACGACAGTTTGGTATCCATGGTTTAATTATGCCGAGCATTAAATATGCATCGAATTCTAAGAAAGATCAAATAAATCTCGATAACCTGCTTCGAATAATTAAAATAAGGAAACGAGACTAAATAACCCGTTGAATTATTAAATTCGGAAGTTGTAAAGTTCCGTCAGTTTGCTAGATTATCCTTCTGATATGGAGTAAATTCTTGCCGGCTCTTCTCGGATAGACGTATTCCGGATCCCACGGGTCAGATAACTTGGGGCCCACGTAAATACATATGTTCGATATCAGAACCAAATCAAAACCCAAACAAAAAAAAACCGTACCTGAACAGATCCAGACAAAAAAATCTAAACTTCATTCAAATTTAACTAAACAGTATCTGCATCACCAAGCTATGTGGTCGCAGAGTTCGACTAACCAAACTAGAGGCAAGAACTGTGACAAAACCTGATCGGCGCTGGTTTGTCGCGAGTGGAACGTGCGAAAGTCGTTCGTCGACCTTGCCGAGAGCGTCGTCGCGGTGCGCCCGCGCCGGCCGCGTGCCATTCCGCCTACTGCGCACCAATGCACCGCAATCGGAGACGCTAGTGCACTGGTGTGGTGGAGCAGGCGACGTTGGATTGGAAGCAACAGTCAATAAACAACCTCAAGTTGTTTTAAAATCAGTTCGAGTGAGAGTGAGGACATTTGTGACTATGTCAGACGCAACAACGATAATACAATACTTTTTAAAATTTGTACGTGAGTGGTAAGTGTTGGTCGAGGTGGACCGAAGAACTGGTGCGAGTCGCGGGGAGCCGCTGGATGCAAACAGCTAGCAACCGCTCGTTGTGGCGTTCTATGGGGGAGGCCTATGTTCAGCAGTGGACGTCTTCCGGCTTATGATGATGATGATGATGATGAAGTGTTGATTGTTTTAAAAACGACTTTACACCATACACCATAATAGAGATGTAAAAGATAATAGATCAGACAACGAATCATTCAAAATTCTTCTTCGCAATTTATATAATCGAAAAGTTTATTTAAAAGACAATACGGACACGGTTTGACGAGTGCAAAAAACCTTGAACCCCGAAGAGGAGCAAAAAGTACCACAAAAAATATTTGGTATGCCAACGATGAATGACAAACGTAGCAGAGCGAGTTACTTATTATGATAGCAGTAGCGCCACTCGTTAAACATCTAGCCGTTGAAATATAGCATGTATAATTTGCAGCCGGGCTAAGAGTACGTCTTTACAATCAAACTTTACAAGAAAACAACAAAACGAGCATGTACATGCAACCACACTCCGCAATTACATGGACTTGTCTATTAGTTAGCAATAATTACTTAGGTACATTTATGACAAGTACAATGGGAGTTGTAAACTACACGAGGCATGGTATAACAAAGAACAGCACTAAATGCAATTACTATGCAAGAAACTATTCTAAAGGACGACGCAACGAATACTGAAGAAAAAATATAGAATAAATATGCTAAATACGCTATAAACAAGACAACAGTATAAGAAACATTGAGTCAGCGATCAACAGAGCGCTTCCTCAAAATGATGATGGCCGTTCTTAGCATACTAAATGGGTCTCGTAACATTTACTCACATTAATGAGCTCTAATTGATGAGTCAAACGCATAGTAGGTGCTTAAAGAAGTTTGCTGATGAATCATAATAAATAAACAACTCTAAATGAGCATTTTTATGAACGACAGAGTGCATGCTTTCTATGTAATAGGTTAGTCGGCGGAATGAAGATGGTGTAAGGAAAATTGGCATTTGGTTAACAGACAGAATGTTGCAGGAAGTATCAGATGCTAGAAGGGTAGTCGTATTACATAAACATTACTTCGTGAGAATATCCATTAGATCCGAAACTTTATCTCCATTTTGGTTGATTTACATTTATGTGACTTCACCCAGTCTAACTTCGTTTTCAAATACAACAATAAATAAATACTATTTAACAACGAGAAATCTTTTAGATGTTTTCTTTAACCTCTTTAAAGATCATTACGTGAACAAACACAATAATGATTACGAAATCAGACCTAAATTAGTTTACATTGACAAAGCCTTTTACGAAAGTGTTTAGCATCTTAGTCACGGTATTTCCTACAGCATTGTTAGAATTAATTAAATTTTTAAGGGTTTTACCGACAATTCTCAAATTTATTTTAGCTCAAATGTCGTTACTAAAAATTAAATTATACACGGTACGAGAAGCAAGAGTAATGACAGGCGACATTTCAACAATGGTTATTCGTGGACCCGTGTAACTAGCTATTAGGGGCAAGGTATTAGGCTGAAACTCTACAATACAACAGTGTCGTTCGAGGCACCTTTTTATATAATCAAAGTTAAATCGAAACATAAGCAGCGATTTAATAAAAAGGGACGAATCTATCGAGTGTCAAAGCAACGCGTCGGTAGAATATTAATTGGTATCGATTTTAATTTCCGATGGCGCAGCAGGTGTTCTTGGGGCCTCAACTTCTCATTACGTTTGAATCGGCTGCCGTACAACAATGGACGCCTGATACGAATAATAAAAATAACTACATATTATAATGCTCATGCTCAAAACCGTGAGTTATTTATGTCGTAGAATTTTGTGGTCAACGACCGTCTGTTTATTTATACCGATTCTAGTAATGACGATAGTGATTAGCATGATAAAGATACCAATATTATTTGCAGGGATTGTCTATTACTAATTAGACTTCCTAATAATCTTAACATCTACAGTATATATTAAACATAGTATGGGATATTGAATAAGGATCCAATGTTCATGTACTACAAAACCAAGGCGTAGGAATGATATACATGATGAAATTTGTCTGTTTTTTTAAAAGTGTACTACGAATTTAGACTACTGAGTTACGTGACCAATCTTGAACGATATAATTTGTTGTGAAATTTTAATATTTTTAAAACAAAACACAAATAGAAGGTAGTTATCGAAGCGCGAGAAGCGAATGCAAGGCGGTCGCGACCTCGAACCTGCGACCCTGCATACAATGCAGCCAATTGTAATGTTAATGCGGATTTAACCCGTTGTGCCACCGCGGCAGTGGTACCGATTGTTAGAGCTAACGTAACGGATCTATTATACGTCTACGTGATGTGGACATCACTATATGTGGACATCACTGCGCGCCGCGGTTTCACCCGCAATGGGTATTATCCGACAAGAACAGTTAATTTTTACGGGATAAAAAGTATTCAATGTAGTAATCTAAGTAATAAACTATCTGTGTGTCAAATTCCATCCAAATCTATTCAGTTTTTTCATTTATAACGTTACAAAAATTCATTTTTATATTAGTAGGATAGGATAGGTTAGGATTTTATGACATCCCAATTATCACCGACCGCTGTAATTGTCTGAGATAAGTCTCTCGTCATCTATTGAAAAAAACTATATAAGCTTTATTAGCTACAAAACCAAATAAAATAGTTCGGTAATGCAAGCTGATCAAAATGAGCCCACACATTACCTCAGTACCTACTGAGGAGGCATTAGGGGTTTCAGCTGTCTACCTTTCGTCTCTATTATCAGATCCGCTTGCTGTGACAGCAAGACATAATATTGCATTGTCCTTAAATCACGACAGGTATGAAAAATATCAACTCAATCATACAACGGACACTGTGCCAAAATATACTTGCAAGATTTGATCAAACCAATTTTCCACCTTTACTAACTAAAACAGTAAGCTAAATAAAAGGTTGTAATTAGTTAATAATAACGAACAAACCCCAAAGACTCAAATACACTATATAAGAAAATCAGAAAGCGAAACAACTCGCGTAGCAACGGCCATAATAATAACAAACAAAATTACTGGTTTACTGAGTTCGTTCTTAAAAGTCGTTATTGAGGTCGAATTGCTTGTCAGTGATTAACGAACTTATAATATTATCTAGATAAGATAAGTCTGAAATTTTTCGTAATTACTTATCTAGGGGAAAACATATTAAATCGAGAACACGACATTCATTCGATTAACCTGAAAGTGTCACGTATGAATAATGAACATGAATGAAACGACATTTCAAAACAAGTTGATCGTGGAAACATCTAAGAATTCTATGCGTGAGGAAAATAACATTAGCTTCCTGACTTTGAAGTTTTGTAGCTTTATGTGAGATGTGTAAAGGATGGGGCTATCCATTTATTATTAGCAAATCACGATCTTGACACTGTTGGTTTACAGAACAATTGTGTGTTATCTTTGAAACGAAGCCTGCCGAGGATTTCGTGACTGGCTCAGACAAACGTCAAGTATATCAGGGTTTGTATTACGATAAGATGCCTGTTTCGAGTTTATCCTTTCTTAAGGGGAGATTTAACTGTTGCTATGCCTATTATTGTCGACTATATATACTCATGATTATATGGACTTTTAAAACTACAAACGTCAAAGAACAGCCGTATTCATAACACAATTTTAAATTGGTCAAATTTTTATGCTAAAATCAAAATTGTATTGCTGATGAGCTTCGTATCATCGATATTCCTATTAATTGAAACTCAGGTAGAGTTTCACTCTGGGCTGTAGCGATATAGAATTATATCGATAACCTTTTATTTTAAAAATTGCTCTAGTATCCAAGAACTACAATAGTTTTCATTTATAGTTGGATTAGTTGGCCACAGACGGCCCGCCCGGAGATGCGAGCAGGAGAATGGCCAGCCAAGCATTTAATCTCTCATATTTGAGTCTGGTATTATGATATTATATTTAGCTATCAAGATTCCAAAGTTGCAATATTACCGACTTTGATCTATTTGGAAATATAATGGCCGGCTATAAAACTCTCTCCTAATGTACCAGTATGATGTCGGTGCTACTGCTACTATAACAGATTTCATAATCTGTCGCGAAAACAGATGCTACTGCGGTAGATTTGTATTTTGGATTTGTTTTTGATCTTTCCTAGTAAAGAAGCGTGTATTAGTAAAACACGGGTCTCTCGCGCGTGTTTTTGTCTACACAGTAATCAAAAACCTCTACACAAAATATTAACATTTTCGTTTCTTTTTGACAATGTTTCATGTTTTCATATCAAACAAGATATGTTGTCAAAAATTATATTGTTTTGTGTAGTGTTTAAACCAAAACCCGAGCAGGAGACACGCCTCTATGGAAATATTTGTTAAAACAAAACCCGTGAAAGAAACAAGTACAATCATGATCATATAAGTACGAAACAGAATCCACTGACTTGTTTATTAACATCGATAGCTTGTGACTTGAAAGATACAATGCTAGCGTAACAATAGTTTTCATAGGAGCGTTAGTTGTCGGCGTGGCCGGCGAAGCGTGGCTTGCCAGCGAAGCCGGGCCGGAGCCAGCCAAGCGTCTTCTTCTCTCCCTACGGACTCTGCTTTAATGGGATTATGCATTTAATATCAAACTTTATCGTTCAACATTATACGAATTTTCATTTTAAAATAATTCACATTGTAGTGAAGGCTTGTTATATTTCCGCATTTGATTTCGAGGATAAAGAAGTGGAAGTCATAATAGCTTGAGATGGGCAAGGATAATGGATCAATAAAAATATCTCGATCCGTAATTAGATCACTCTAAAATCTCAATAAAGAAGAACATTTTATATTTGCTACCGAAAAAGTATAAGTGAATCAGAATCGTTTTGTTCTTTTCATATAATTGTGTTGACCAAATACAGGAAAAGAAATAAAACAAAGTGAAACTCGAGGTCCCCAATCACGACCCTACTTTACATAAACCTTGTAAAACAGGCTTCATAACCCCGAAATATAATACTTACACGAACATGAAACGTGTATTTTCACAAACGAAGAAAATATAGAAGCTTATATTAATACGAGTAATGTTACGGTAACGCGAAGATAAAATCTATGGATCCCATCATCAATGACCAACCAGATGAAGGTTAACTGTACACGAAGATAAAACGCTTGCCAACGCTAGTTTTTGCCGTCTTGAAAATTACCTATAATTGCATCGAACAACTTCCTAGTGCCGGACGTAAACACGGGCTATGAGATAAATATACGATACCAGTACATGAGGGTGACCAATAACCATTATGCTCTTTGATACATCGTCGCGGGCTCGCAAGGTCCAGCGTAATTGTATAGCTTTTGTTCGATGTGACATTGATATTGCTACACGATCTCGGACAGATCGTTAGCGCCTAAACAAAACAGTTCTGAATAATACATTTGAGAAACAAAGACGATTTCACGAATGTGATTCGGTAAACAAAGATTAGAAGAGAAACCTCATCAGTTCCAAACATCATGAAGATTACTAATAAGTAACAACTGGACACAGAACAACTTAAACCGATGCCGAATACAACAATGCAACCTGTTTGCAACTTCTTGCTAACTGTTGGGAGTGTTAAGATAAAAACAAGACTAGTCGAGCGGGAATCGCATGGTAAGGGGCCACTGGTAAAGAAAGGCGCTTAAGAATTTCTAGAAACAGTAATGATTATCGAAGTGTCTTTACACACGCACTGGCCTAAGGCATTTGTATTCTAAAATGATAAATTATTGAAGTTATGACTCACGCGAAATTATCAAGCATTGAAGCGATGCATTTTCTGGGTGAATCTGACGAGATGCAATCAACGATCAGTTCAATGTGTAATAAATCCTGATTGTATTTACAGACTACAGAAAATTAATCGTTGTGCAGTCCCGGTCGACGACCCTTGGCGCCAGGCGCACCTGCGCCTGCGACGACGTGCCTGACGGAGGCGGATGCCTCCAAGGCCGCGAGCTTTTAGGCTCTGACTCATTGGCTCTTACAAATCGTCCTACTGGCTTTGTGGCACCATTAATACCATTCAAAAGGACCAGTGAATAACAGGCGCGCAGCTGTCGTGCGTTTCCCGGAACTTCATAACCCAAGCCTCCATTTTTTATCCCTTCATACACTTCTTCGACCAGTAAGTTGGACGGTCTTGTTGCAATCCGTAATAAAACTAAGAAAGCGTTTAAAGCTGGCTCTGTTTTGACAGGCGAGTTGCTAATGAATGCAAGTTGTTTGCAGAAAAAAGAAAGTCCTACTTTCACAGACTTATCCGAGTGAGCAATGTAAGAAGGAGATTGATGCGAAAATATTTATTTGAATTTGTTGAATTGACACAATAGCTCGATGTAGCTGATCTAATAATAAACCCTGGAAGTCCAGCTTTATTCAGTATAGCAATAAACTTTGAAACGGATGCTGTATTACCTAAACTTCACGAGCATTAACCTTTAGAGCTGGGTGTAGCCGTTAGGAACTAAAATATAAAACGCTTGACCTTTGCAAAAACAGGTAACAACATTTCAGTTGAGATCATACAAAAAAGTTTGAAATCCTGCAGCATCATTTGTGATTCACCGACCAGATTGATTATACAGTATTCTCGTTTTATAGCCTCGTTTTTAAATAAAAAGATTTATCATAAGTCGTTAATTTATATATCGACATAAATCCGACTGCATTAGAGTTGCAAGCTTGTTATATAAATGACAACAGGTACATTTATATGCAGTTAAGTACGATTCGATACGTAATACTCGGTAATAAGATAAAACACGCATTGTTTGAATCACCGTAAGTGCAGTTCTCTTGTTACACGAAGAGCTTATGAACCCTAGAGTTACGTTTACAGACTTGAGATAGGTATTAGGTTGTTCAGTTGTTCTACGCAGATTTTGAAAACAACTCTAATCGCGTCACAGTTATGATTCACATTACCTATCTGTTGTAGCAAGCAGAACTTCAGCCAGTGAGTGTCGATACGTCCGATTGTAGTAACAGTATATCGTTTTGATAGGAGAATAATTATAATTAACACTTCGGGTCGGATTACCTTCAGAGATCGTGGGCAGGACGTTGACGACGTTAACAATCCCGACGCCTGTTAGCTGACTCATTCACCAAAACTTGACTCGAACACTTCCAAGAAACCTCTACTTACTAACGGACTGGTAGCCGGTCTGGCAAAAACCGAAACAATACTGTTACACAGTCCAAACACTTATCACGTAGCCCACATAGATAAATTTACGTCAAATAACTGATTTTCGCACTTAAAATTGTCGCAGACATGTCGGTGTTATTAATAAAGTCGGGTTAGAAAATGCGCAATAAAGTGGTCAGTGCGCACACTTTTTTCTTAATACGCGAGAGAAAAGGTATACTATCACATGAGAGCGGCCTAGTTTTTTTGTCACCGCGTCGAATGCGCGCGCGCCGTGCTATCGATGCGAAGCGCTGGAGACAACTGGCGCTGATGGCCAGCCAGACAGACAGACAAGCGAAGCCAACGCCCGTTCACCAGTTCACCTACTCTTATCTCGACGACGCTGTATGTAGAGGTACTTACTTATTCGACTCCGCGCTCACTTGACCGGTTTCTCGCACTGCATCGAGTGTAGTTTTAGGTATAATTGCGTATGGAATTGCATCGTGTGCGAGAAAAGGAACGGAAAACTTATATATACGAGACTTTTATGACCTTTATTAATCATAGTGACGATAAAAACGAAAGGTATTTTGAGAGGTAAATAAAGCTGTTGATTTGTTTGATAGCGACGTTTATGTTTTGAAACAAAAATAATTCACGTCACATATCTGTTCACAGAAATATGAAATTTTATGATGCTTGGTTAATTAGTAGACATATCATAGAGGAAGTCCAAAAGAGGTAAAAGTTTATATTTAAATAGAATTTTATTTCAAGATGACATGAGGATCGTGAAATTAGGTTACAAAACCTTAGTCATTTCTTTTTGCACTCGTAAATAAATACTATAAGCGGAATAATAAAGATAAGAGTTATCCACTCATACAAATTTCTTTGTAATGTATACTATTATATCGATAAGATATGTTTGCCGAGAATATTTAGGTTTAACATATAAATGATTGGTCTGATTAATTTAGATTGAACAAATGGTGTACGCATTGGTAAAGAATGCGATATTTTTAAAAATACGTATTTTATTAGCAAACGTACGGGTAAAAACAATGTATTATAATAGTAAAGTAATACGGCATCCATCGCACTGCGAATAAAATAACTGAAAAACCGAGCCTAAGAAAAGCATATGAAGTTGTAGCCTAACACTGATGATAGAAATATCATTATTGAATTACCGCAAAACATACCAACGTATAGAGGAATGAGACTTTATTGTAGCTAGTATTTTCATTAAATATGTATATTGCTCATAAGGTCACGCATACGTTCTATTATAAGAATATTATCATTACTGCCATATAATAATTGATCATCCGAGGTCAATGAGTGAGACTTGTATTATGATGATATTAAATAAAAATATAAGTAAAATGTTGCTTATTTTAAACACTGCTCTATATTTTCAAGTTAAAATATATCAAATATGCATGGTTTTTCTTCGATTAATTGGCGACATCGTTCTCAGTAATCTTAATTTAGGTATACTATAAGGTTTATTGGTACAAGTTTTACTGGTTAGTAATGAAATAAAACAATCTAATAATTACTAAATACAAATAAAGAAAAGTAAAGAAAGCTAGAAACAATAATAGTCGTTAATGGAATCAATAAAAGAAATAATAAATCTAAAGTACAAGCTATTGATCACATAAAATAACACAGTTTATCAACTGGAACAACAAAGCTTATTATGATTACTTACAATAACCCGCAGAATATTCACAATTATTATTTCGTTGTTGTTGTATTGGTATTAATTAATCATGATTACATAATAATGAACCGAATTATGTATTACAAAGAAGTCCATGAGAATGTTACGATACGACCCAGATGTATGACATGTTATGTTATTGATATAAATCGAAGGTTTTGTTTAATTTTACTTTCCAAGTCCCCAACGCATGTTCAGTGTGCTGAACATACTCAAGTCATAATGATCATATACTTGTTTTAGATGTTAAAGTTTACTCTAACAAAGAGATATCTCCTTTACCAACTCCACATTTTATCTGTAACTATAAAATATTATAGTTAATAACGATTATCACCAAGCAAGTGCCTCATGTTGCAATACACACTTAGATTTAACTACCTATGAATAAGTTAACTTTCTAAAGTGTACATCAAAGCAACTTTGTTGAAGTAGTATAAATAATTTCATCATCAAATAAGTTTACTACCACATAAAAGGTAAAGTACTCACTCCTCTTAGACGTGTCGAAGTCATCTTCGAGGCCGTTGCACGTCCTGTCTCCATCGTACTCGTAAACCTTGAAACTTTCGAAGGAATACAGCTTGACGGCTTTCTACCCCTGGTCTCTTAAAATTGGCTACGTGTAGCAACAACTCCAGGCACCGGTCTTAAAATGCCGAAGTACTACAAGAATCGATCACTGTAAGTTCACAAACTACCGATTCTCAAAGTTTCAGCACTGATCAATCACAAATCGTCACTTAAAAGGTTTCAGTTACACAAACAAGTGTTGATGAAAATGTCAAAGTTCCGACACCAGCGAACAATGTTTACAATCACCGGCACAAACTTACGAAGATGGTACCGGTCTTACGCAGATCGCTATTGTAATCGGAACAATGCTTTTATGTCGAAGTAACCGAAACTTGAGAGAGTAGAGAAGTTGGCACCTCGCGATCGGGTCCGCCGGCCGAGTGGCAGGTACAGGAGCGCTCGAGAGGGCGGGCGCGTGTCGTCTGGCCGGGACGGGATCGCGGGCTGCAGTCCCCGTCGCGCCGGCGCCAGGAACTGTGTCAGCAGACGCGGCGCCCGGAGCACCCCGGACACTACGTCCCCTAATGGATACACCTTGCGCTAGTGTTAGACTCATCGATATTCTACGCGTATATTTCGATTGCTCTATGAATTTTTAATCAATAATCTAGACCAATCGACCCTTTCAACTCTCCCATTAGACTCTGGTTGGGTCACTTGACTGGAAAATCAAAACGCATCGGAAGAAAATTGATGCAAAGTGGATAGAGCTCTAGCTAACTTTCTTGATTTCAAGTTATTCGAAGACAGCTCGTTCAATGAGTACGATAAATGCAACAATCTAATGAACATGAACTGAAGGGATCTAAGGCGTTTATACAAGAATAATCATCAAACTATAGACATAAAGTGCTAATGCTAGCGTAATTTCCTGAACACTTCTAAGACGCACTAAAACCTGCATCAAAGCATAATTAACCCGTTATCGGCTAGGTACCGCCCGGCTGCAACGTTAGTCCGTAATGATGTTCTTCATCGTGATAAAGGCTGAACAGGCAGTTAAGAAGCAGTAGAACAGAAGATGGAGACTGTTAAATAATTGACGTCCTCATTTTCACGATGTTCAGTATTTTTACACGACTTTACTAAAAGTCGTGGTTCTTAATTGAATGCGTATTTTTTATGTAAGTGCGTGTGTACGCCGATTTTCTGTATCAGAATCCTCCGTTTCTCTGTTTATTTAGGCAACCGGAACCGGAAATGCCTTTGTGTATCTATTCCCAAATCGACTTGGTGTAATGTCATGAAAATCAAAATATTCAGCGTAGGTCCGTTAAACTGTAATGCGACAGATAGGCCTTTCATTGAGAGTAAAGTGCACTGTGTCAATCATAAGTTCATAACGTATCGAATACGTAAAAGTGAGAAAGAAAATGAAGTATATGCTACAATAATATGAGACTCTATTATAGAGTTGAGATATTTATACCGGAGCTACGGAGGTATTCAACTGGCTATAAATCCCAGCCCACAAGTTGGCATGTAAAGGCGTATTTGTAAAGTATGCGTTACAGGTGTGACGAGTGTGTATCTGAAACCGATATACTGGGTTTTTCTGAAAGAAAGTTTCAAGCAATTCCAAACCTCGATTAGGAACTCGTATTTCAAAATCCTTAAAAGTGAATTAGGGGAACGTTGTTATATTCGTAAAGTTGGGTACTCATGAATTACCGCAGTGAGTAACAGTTATCCAGGACGTGTATTTTCCCCTAGTACGTCTACCTCACTCGTTATCTCGTAAAGATCGACCTCTGGCATTTGCGGGTGAGCACTACGAGCGGACACCAACCTGGGAAATGATATTTCTAACTAGGGCACGCTAGTTCTAGCCCGGCAGACTTTTATAAATTTTGGACATAGAGATTTTTTACGTAGCCTTGTGACATATAAAGTTTAATGCTACTACTTAATACTAGGTTTTCGAGTTCCAGGACTTTCAGGTCATGGCTTTTCCGGTGTTTTTTTAAAATAGTTATTAGAGAATAAGGCAAGTCAGTTTTAGATGTATTGGACGCCGGACGGTGATGATTTAGTTAGCTAGATACGCAAAGACATTTTTGGATCCTACTTCAGCTATGTACATATTTTAGACGAAACATTCATTTTTAGATGAAATTTTTTTGTGCTTTTTAATTTCTTGGCTAGGTACATTTGTAAATTATAGACAAGAATATAAAAAACATGTTTAAAAATCTTTGCATGGTATGTTAGTTCGCGATAGCTACGATTAATTCACAGGCGAGTGATAGTTACGATTAATTCACAGGCGTTGAGATTCACAAGCATTACTATAGATTGAATAAAGGTATCACAATTCTACGTTTAGCTTACACCACCATTTTCTGTAAGGATTTACTCTACCAAATCCCGCTGTTTGTCGTTTTCAATTTTGCAGTAAATAGGAATACGAAGCTCAAAGCAAACGCTCGAGGATAAACTAAGCTGTTCAGTACACCTAAACAATAACGTTTTCGGAGATGGGGGATATTCGGTTTTCCAATACTGCTCTACCAAGCATGAATATCGTGTATCTATGCTTCTTCTTATTTAATAGACCAGCTCTTGTCGGTGGTGATTACCAGCATTCCCCATTTATAGCCAATGCTTGGACTTCCTGCGGCATGGCATTTATCAACACCTTTAATTGACCTGTAAATGTCCTCTAAGTCAGCCTCTTTCTCTTTTCACTTTAATAATGGTTTAAAGTTGTCGATTGTGATCTCTCATGATCAACGAAAAATTGTGATTTCTCATCTGATATACTCGTAGCTACTGCTAGTATGCTACGAGATAAACTTGCTATGCAGCAATTCGATTGAATCAATGATTTCAATGTAACTAGTACTTAGTCGTGAGGTCGTAAGTCATAAAAAGGTATAATGCACGATGACCTCAACTAAAATGACGTCTTTTATACGCTAATCGACATAGAATAGGTGCGTACCTATTAGCTTAGCTGTAATAGTTAGATCCAATTTGCTAAATCTCTACGAAAATTAGAAGGTAAGTTTACGCCTTCTGTCGTTCTGTGTCATTATCATTGGGTACTTTCAGACTGGTATGAGGACTCGTCTTACGTAAGGCTTTGAATAAAATCTAGAGGTCTTTGCACTAAAATGTTGCGTATAGTTTTTAGTCTCAATAACTGTTAACAGTTGAATTATCAATGCTGTAGCAGTAATTTTTTTATCCCGTAATTTGCAAATATCGACTTGGGACAACGATGGCACATTCAATTTTGTCTTACAAAAACCTGAGAATCTGAAGATATACGTAGTAGGTACAAGATACAAGATTATGTAAATTTTAGATTATGAAATTTTAGATATTACTCATGATCGCCCACTAGGTTTGTAGAAGACGAAAATCGAGGGCACCTGGACTAAAAGAGACTGACATCCAATTAATTTTTTAAGAAGTTGTAATTAATATTAATGGAAGATGATAGATAGATAGATAGATAAACTCTTTATTGAAACACCACAGAACAAGATAAAGATAGGGTAAATTTAGACAGTTTTGAAAAAAAAAACATGTTTTTGAGTTGTTGGAATCGGATGCTATTTTGTCCAGGACTAGAGCTTACCAGAGAGCCGAAAACATAGTCAATAACATTGAATCACGTTTACTTTGTGTTGTATTATAAACTTACATTCATCTCATATGACAGTTTATAAAAATGATTTTTGGGGTATTTGTAAACAGATTATTCTGATAATTCGTCAATAGCGCGGTTTAGTACTATGCATTTTGTATCAGGATGGGAGCGTTGGTGATGCCAGCAAAGGAGTTTCATTGACGCGCGCCGAACTGACGCTCGCCACGCGTGATGATCGGAAGTGTATCTTGTGGCTTGTATCCCACGACTAAAAGGTCAGGCCTTTTGTAATATGCGATATCAAGAATGAGATCGATACATCATGAGACACGCAACTTCAGGACCGAATACTGGAACGACCTTGACCCCTCTAATATAAGGGTAGCAGCCGTTAGGGGGTAAATGTCACGAAAGGCGGTGAACTTTCACATTGCGAAAATTTGCATTTTGTATCCAAAGGCGTCGCACCAAGGTTAAAGACAAGTGCTAGGCAAGCTTTTATTGGACTATTCCTAAAAGACATGGCGTGATGCTACGAAATTGGGTAGGTTACAAGGTTAGCCGCAAGTGACGCGCGAGGTTTTGGACACACCACACGTCACATGACTTTAAGCCTATTTTCATTGGCCTATAGGAAACACATGTGGGTGCGGGAGACTTCTGAAACATGCGGAGTGTGGAACATCTAAAATGCACGCCATAAGTGAGGGGAGACCCATGTTCTTTAGTGTGCTAATATGGGTTGATGATGACGTAGAAAGACCAGCATTAAGGGAACCTTTTTATTAGTAATGAAACAAGTCCCTGCATTTTAATTTCAAGTGAGATCGTTGCGTAAGTGGGTGATGAGCTGGCTGCTAAGCGTGTGGTTGAGGGTTCGATTCTCGCACAGGGATAAGATTTGTGTGAACCACAAGTATATTTCTCGGAGTCTGGGTGTTTGTAAGGTCCATGGTCTTCATAGTTCCTGATTCTCTAGATACAGTGAATCCTAGTTAGGGGTCATGTTCTATGCGTGTGAATGTGACGCATTTTTATAGTAACAATAATGGTTGTTACAATGTCTATGGGGGCCTTTGTATGCTGTGCATTGACTGAGTTATCAACCGGCTAGTTTGATGATGAGTTGATAATGGTGGTGAAATACCAATAATAGGGAAAGACAGCCCTTCGTCCTCCACAGTTTATCATCGTAGTCAACACGAGCATAGTAGTCATAAGACATACCTGGTATAAAAAAAAATTTACAAAATATGTTACTCACACATTCACAAGAACAATACCTAGTTACCTACCCAAATTACTATTTTTCTTAACTGGTTGTCACAAGTTATGTTAAATTGCTCAGACAAACAAGTCAGAATGTATCATTTTAAGATCAACCTTTTATCTATATCTATAAGAATCAATTTGTGGACGAGTGGAGAAAGCATGATGATGCAAGATATGCATCAGCAGCTCAACAGGATTAACATTTTTAAACAAGGATTAGGATGTGTGTGAACCCAGCGCTATCTGAAACAAATGTCATTTCATGGTTTTGCTAAACTCATTGAGTATCAGTCGTACAAATTTATAAAAAAAAAAAAAATTAGATTCCATACAATTGAGACAAGTTAAAAACTATAATCGGTAAGCTTAAGGTATAGTTCATCATCAACATCACAACTTATATCTGCCAACCCCTAAGCATAGGTCTCGTCTCACTTTCATGAAGAGGATTAGGCCATAATCCATTGCAAGGGGCTTGGTAAGGCGGATCATAGACCTCCAGACTAATTCTCGAGCATGTGGGTTTTCTCACCATGTTTCTCCTAGATCAGATTATGGTTGACTAGGTTTAACACTTTAGAATGCTGAGCCAATTTTCCTGTCTAGCCATGGGTACGGATCTGCACACACCATTGTGTTTTCCCATACTGCTAACACCATGGTCATGTTTTCCCGTAGTCGCCGCAAGTTATGAAAAACAGCAGTGAACGTGTTAATGCAATCATTATTGCTACTTTTGAAACTTTCTGAAGCTTGGTCAGCCAGATAAAAGAATAATATGGTGTTGTGAGACTTTTTATAAAAGCATAAACATTGTTTGGTCAACTGCGTAAACATTTATTTGATAGTTTCTGAGAATGGCTTGGTTCTAAGAAATTAGATTGAAACAGAGTGCAACAAATTTCAACCAATTGTTCAGAACTTTCTAATAACTTTCAATCAGGTACAGCAACTTTGGAGACTGGAAGTTGCTAATTTACTTACTTTACACATAAATCTAGTGTTAAGGCTGGCATGGTGAATCTCATGTAAATATGAAGATGAACCAACATTATGGCAGGCAACATATAATTAGAATGCACAGTACATAATTATATGATGCATCATTTTATTGAAGTTCAGAGAAATCTCCTAAATGATAAGTAATTTTTAACCTTAACACTTAAACAGTAATATCAAAATAAGTCCTAGACTTATAAGTTACTTTCAAGAAATAACGTTTACCAACAATGAGGACGTGAACTTCAAAACAATTTAAAAACTTTTCAAACAGTGAAAACACTTTCCATGTTTCATTCATCACGTTCAAAACATAGCTAAGAGATTGCTAACATTACCACTAGCATGAAATATGTTTATTTTCCAGTGATATCTATAGAAATATGAAATGACAGCACTTACCATCTTTGACATTCCTCGAAGACTGTGACGAAGACACTTCGGGAAGGGGAATTGTTTTATCACTAGCACAATACATTGTATTAATATCCACACGAGGGGTTAATAAGTCACTCTCATCTGGCAAAATTGTACATATTTATCATAACAATTAATTGAAAATAAAATACATTCGCGAACGCGAAACACGGCAGCCATTCCACATTCCGGTTGTAAATATTCATAGACAATTTTATTTACGATTTTGTCGGTCGGTTCTACTTACGTTCCAATACCCACCATTTCCTACCATTTTTATCTACCATAGAACTGACAGATGATTATTTTCAGAAAAGTGTGTCAACACTCATTCGTTACGTCATTGTATACCCACGCATGGACCGCATCATGGATTCGGAATGAATTGTCCTAATAAAAATATTTAAGGGGCCGCTCGCTATGTGACTTATCTAATAACCACAATAATTACTTATAATCGAATATCGTTGTTATTGTAATTTTAGCCAACTTCAAAAAGGGTTATTTTCAATAAATTTGATTTCAGAGGCAGCTCTCCTGAAAGACTTTTGGCAGCCGTCGTTCAGCCTTGTTATTGCATTGCCACTACTCTTTACAGTTGCAATAGCGTACTTGATTTAGCAGAATGAATAGTACCAGCTACTACAAATAGTTCAATCACAAAAACGTATGTCGATAGTAATCAGATTAGGGGCCACGTCTTGTTGTTTGTCTAGACCGCAAGCAGCGTGTGGCGTTTAGCTGTTGTCCATCGCGAACGCTTCATCTCTCAACGAGAGCTGCAGGCCGCTAGTTGAGAAGCACTGAAAAGAAGCTTTTGAAGTTATACTTCTTTTAGAATTTGCCTTTGGTATTATTTTTTCATGGCAGCATTGCAATCAGCTGTCATTGTCAAAAAAAGTCATATGTCAATGTTTCACTTCCTTGATCCTTCAGTTCCTTCACTCACACTCACAGCAAAATTTCATTTTCAGAAGCTTCCTTCAGCCAAGTTTTTCTTAATTTAATTTTTATAAGTTTAGTGGATGAACGTGGCAGAATATAAAGTTTAATATTAACATGATGCAGCATCAGTACTGGGTAACAAAAAAGACTGTTTTGAAAAAGTTGGGAACCAAAGAAGATGAGTGTATTGTCGCATCCGACGCCGAATTGGATGCGAAATTAGAGTTATTTCGATCAATATCGGACAGCTGTTTGCATCTACAGCGTGTATTAGACCAATACCAGGAAAGGTTGTGCATTTTGGCTCAAGAGGAGAATATTTTGGGAAAGTTTTTACGCGATGCAGGAAAGAATTCTGATGGATCGGGTAAACATATGGTATCGGCTGGAAAGGCGATTTCTTACTCCGGGCAGCAGCGTTTATCAGTGCGGGGGCCGCTGTTGCGGCTCTATCATGAAGTGGAGACGTTTCGAGGCCGCGCAGTGAGCGATATGCGGGCAACCGTGTCTGCGATGGAAAAAGCCCGTATTGAATATCGCGCGGCGCTTAGTTGGATGAAATCTACGAGCGCCCAGCTCGATCCTGATACGGGCCGTGGTTTGGATAACTTTAGAAAGGCGCAGCGACAAGTGCGTGAGAGCAAGAAGGCTTTTGATAAGTTGACACTTGATGTGTTGCAAAAGGTAAGCGCACAAACATATTTAAATACACTATATTTAGATAGATAGACAGATAAACTCTTTATTTAAACACCACAGAACAAAGGAAACTTGAAAACTAAAACAAATCAAATTTAACAATTATTGTCACAATGGGCGGGTCTTATCGTTGAGAGCGATATCTAATATTATGCTATTTTAATACTAGTTCTAAGGTACTATAATAAAAGAAAAAATATTTCTACAAAATTTTCTTTAATTATTGTGGGGCATATAATAATCTTATCGATTTTCTGACAAAACCTTTCATAATGAAAGTTCAAATACTTACAGATAGCTTTGTTTAGATAGTTTAACTTTGTTTTTGAATTTTCAGATTGACCTCCTTGCTGCAGCGAGGTGCAACATGTTCTCTCACGTGCTATCCAACTACCAAACATCATTCCAGAACTTTGTCACCAAAGTGAGGCAAACCTTGGAAGCAACAGCTGACACCATGAAGGTCACTCCGCAGTATGAGTTCTGTGTCTTGAAAGAACTCTCAGAGACATTGGGAGAGGGAGTGGAAGGAAATAGTGAGCCTAAGGAGGTGGTACCTCAGGATAAAGATCAGATGCTTTTCTTCAAAGTAAGCAGCTCAAACTTCTTCTTACTGGTGAAATGTTAAGTGATGCTCAAAACTGTGCACTACGGTAGTATAATGAGCAGTTTTTTATTTTTTTTATCAACTGAGTGACGAGACGAGCAAGTCTTTCACCTGATAGTAAGCGCTACGCCTGCCCATAACAATCACAGTGCGAGCCAGTTTTTCATTATAGTGACATTACTTGACTTTTTATTTGGATGTTTTCTGGTATCTCTTTGGTTTCATATGAAATATGGCTATGTCAACTTATATGGCATCTATTCCTTACAAATTTTCCCAAAGTTTAGGATGTAAGCCCCTATTCAATGGTTTCACATCTTTCTTAATGAAATTCATTGAGATAAACAGCCATGCGATGGGAGCCTTGTGTTACTGTGTGCTGTGAATTTGGCTAGATGTGGAGACAACAGGTGGGCTTATTGAGTGACAGCAATTTACTGCAGGCAACTGTAGCGTCAAAATTATTGTAAATGTATTAGAATAGTAGAACAAAATAATCTTCTGTTTAATATGAGTAAAGAAGTTTAGGAGATGCCACAATTGGATGCTTAATTATTTAGTAAGTGCCCCTACTCAAAAGAAAAGATATTGTTCTTTTTTCCAGGACGACTACAAGGACGAAGTAGATAGCAAGCCAACACAACCTACCCAGCCTAAACCGGAGCCAGCAGCTGACAAGGGAGATGACACTACTGCAGCCATAAATCTTATTGACACCGGTCTAGAAGCGGGAACCAGCTTGGAGAATTCCGGAATAAGTGCTGATTTGGCCGGACTACGTATGGATTGTGGGGACATGCCAACCAACTTTGGTTCATTCTTGCCTTCTCAACTGTTACAAGTAAGTATGGTTGTTACCGCTTGTCGATATAAATATTTTCTCATTGCATTTGTCATTGGTTGCAGTAGAGAGGCAATCTTTTTGCCTTGTAACCTAAGTGGCAAGCCACACTGCACGCTACATGATGTCAATCAACATTGTGTGGATACAAAATGATGAAAGTTATAATGCTGCACTGCAATGTCAGCACTTATCGAAGTGACAGTGCCGCACACCGCTCTACATTAATCTGTCTTCCAAGTAACAAAAGCGGGTTCGAAACCTCCATCGCAATCTCTGATGTGGATTAACAACAGCTGCTATCCGTCCCCTCTGAAGCATGTTGTAAATGGAATTTGGAATGGAAATTCACCAATACTTAACTTAATAAATTATGTGTGGATTTGCAATTTACATTACTACAATCAATCTTATGTTAAAACTAACCCAATTATTTACAATAAAACATGACTTCAAAAGCCAAATTCAGCATACTCATGTCCACTGTGTGGGTCCTTAATGCCTACCACTATAATATATTTGTCATTTCCAGGACCTATCTTTGCCGAGCTTACTGCAAGGGCCCCTGGCACCGTCAAACAAGTCACCAGAGATGCCCCAGAAGCCAAACAAACCTATTCCGAAGAAGGAAGACAAAGCTGCCTGGTTCAAGTTGTTTGCAGAACTGGACCCTCTCGCTAATCCGGATAGTATTCCTGGGTCTAGCAGCAGTCAGAGCCACGCTGCCTAAGTATTAGATGTTGCCCGCTAAGGATATACTGTACTGCTGAAATGGTTTGGGTGTTTTGATAAACCTGTATTGTGTACTTGAAACATTCCCCTTTAAGATCCCCAAGATGGTCAATTGTGATTGTCTATTGTTACTTGCAGTGCTGCCACTTTAGCCCTTTTTTTTTCTCCGGGGAAATGCATTAGGCATACCACCCGGCCCCCGGGGGGGGGGGGGGGGGGGTTATGTGGGACTCCCCCGCCAGAACGCGGTCTGTTCTCCTCTCCGCATCATGAGGTGGTCGCGGGTTCGCTCGGCGCTTCCGCAACCACCTCTGCGGACGCCCTCTCGGGCTCGCCTCCTGAGGCTTTGGCCTCGTTCTCCGCGCGCCACTTTAGCCCTAAAAGTGGTAACTTTAGCACTATTATAACATTGTCAGCTCTGAATAATGGAATTAGTTCTCTACCTCTTTTATATATATTTTTTGGTTATATTTTGCTTATTATCTGATTTTTTATGCAAATTCTAAAAAGTGACATTGGCAACACTGTAAGTAACAATAGCCAATTGCAATTGGGAACCTTTACAACTTAGGATAGTGAAAATAACGCTTGGCTTATAAAACAAATTTTTCTCATTACTTTTTATTCCTCAATTGCTAAAATTTTAAGTAATTCAGAACAGTAACATTGACATTTTCTTACAAGTGTACAGGCATTTTCAGTATGTTTTAGCTGATTTATGAGTTTCCTAATTTGTGACATAATGGAGAAAGAATACAATATTATTAACCAACTAATTCTGTTGGCACAAACTAAACTAAAATTTAGACTAGATTGCAACAACAGAATTGGCACCTATTGGTGCCAATTATGTGATTGCAGCAGGACAACGAGACAAGATGAGATGGCCAATCAGATGAGTTGCTAAGAAATATGTATTATTTATGAAAAGTATTTTCTCTAATTCATGTGCAGTGTCAATGTTGTATTGAAAATCCTATTGCATAGGTTGGTAATAAACTTAACCCTGTTTGTTCAGTATTAGGTAGCTCAAACTACTTATTTACTACTTATATTGCTAGGTTTGTTTGTATAACCAAATCATATATTATAGAACACATTAATGTGCTATAATGTAACGTTGTAGTTAACATTGTACCTTAACTACGCTCACTAGCTTGCTAGATGTATTTCCAAACATAATATAACTAATTTAAGTATATAATAATATTACTATTATGTATTGTAACGTGAATTTTAAAACCTTTCCTTTGGACACTAAAAATTCCAATGTGCAACATTGTTTAATTGTAAGTTACATGATAAATAACACGAGGAGTCTATAAACCAAAGATTATAATTTGTTACCTAGTCATAATGTGATCTGAAATGCTGAATCTTATTTGATTTTTTTATTGCTTGTGTTTGTCGTATTCCAGAATATTAATTGGAACTGTTGTAGTTATCTTTCTTGAAATAAGATTTATAAAGATTGTATTGATTGATAGTACTTACATAAAAAAACTAGTAGATAAGTTTTCGAACTTTTATTTTCTACAAAGTGTATAGCTTTAAAATGAATTTAGTGTCCACTATAAATGCTTAGATGATTCCTTTATGTTATGTATATAAATTACGTGACTGGTATTTGGTACATTCCATTACAACGCATATTTCACTACTTATTTTTATCTAAATAAATAATAATATTAAACATTGATCGTTTAATTTATTTAGCCAACTCAGGGTGTGTTGCAAAATGTTTTTCCACTGAAATGAGTGTGGGTACGGAAAGCTGGCTTTGATTGCAGGATCAAATGCCTTGTTCGGTGATTGAACAAAATATTGGGGTTTTTTATTTGTATGATAGCGCCATCTATCGTAAGGAGATTACTGGTTTGCGTAACATCTATCCAAATAGTTATATTTATCCTCACTAGATGACACTTTATCATAAGTGACCAAACTTTAAAATAAAATAGACTTTCGTTTGACTGTCATTGTCACTGTCACTGTCCACCAAAGTTAAAAAGTCATAATTCCAATTTCCATTCGAAATCCAAAATCAATTTGGAATTACAGTTTCCTGGTTATCTGATTTATTTTATTCCGAGAATTTACTCATGTGAATCTGTTAAAATAAAATGAAATAGAACACTAAAATAATCATAGAATTTATTAGTGTTCAAGAGGTCTACGTATTGGTGTAAAAATGTTTAATACATGTAAGTTTCTGCTTGGTTTCATCAAATCATCATTGATGCTATTTTCTACAATAAAATTAATGTTAAAAATCTTATTTTCTTTCCCAGTTCTACGATTTTTAGGCTCCGAAGAGCCGCCAACAAGAGTGCTAGAAGTGCGCTCAGACAGCTATGTTTCAAGGCCGATACACTATAGAGAAGAATCGATATTGCTCTACGGACCGAAATCACAAGCCGACAACAAAAACGCCAAAGATAAATATTACGAAATAGTGCTACACAAGCCGTTCACAGAAACCTTGTACAGGTCAGTGCAACTAATAAATAACACATGACATCGTCAACACAGCATGTGAATGTGACTCATAATCTTGGGTAACAATTAATTGTTTTACATGTACACAGTGTTCATTTGTCTCGCCTTATGTTCTAACTCTAACGATTCTTTGATGAAGTTTTTGGATAAACAATGGCCTATTAATTCTAAACTGTAGCTTCTAGTTGTGGCTTAATTGAAAATTTATTGTTAGTATTGTTTAGCCAAAAGAAATCAAGCAGTTAGGTATCAATTTACATGTAGACTGCCGAAACGGCTTTTACATTTGTGCACCGTTATGGACCAGGTGTATTTTCCAGCACTGGCGGGCTGGCTCTGTGAGCCGCACTGTAGTATCTTTTAACACACATCTGTGTGTTGCGACACAACTGGCACTTAAGCTGCGCTAACACAACAGGTGTTTTCCCGCACCCCTGTAAAGTTATAAAAAACACAAAATGTGTTTTCATCAGTGAATGTGACAAATTTTAAATTGACAGCTAATTAACATCTTTGCTGCCTGGTTTTTTGTTTGAGAGCCAGCATACACAGATGCATTAAGGAGAGAAACCATATTTTATGCAAATAATACCAAGATAATTTTATTATAACGATTTATAGTATAAGGTGAAGGAAACCTGGAGAAAAACAGATAGTGTTCCGATGCCAGAACTTGGTAACTTAATAATACAAAGTTACTCGACTATAGTTACAATATTCCTAGAACAAGTACAATTTCTTGAATTAATAGAATAGAATAGAATAGAAAACTCTTTATTGTACACCAGAAACAAAATTAAACACAGGACAGAAAAATTACAATAGGTAAACAAGGGTAGTACAATGGGCGGTCTTATCGCTGAAAGCGATTTCTTCCAGACAACCTTTGGATGGACAGTAAAAAACATTTTTCGATAGTAGGGTGGGTGGCGTACTTACAGTATTTTATACATTTAATACTTATGTTTTAATAATACACATACACACTATTAATGTAAACCATTATACTGCTTGTGGTACCCAATTGTTAACGGGGTCAATAACTATTGGTTTTCTAACTAAAGGATGACTAATATAATATTACTAGAAACTTTGAGGTAATGTTTCGGGATGTTTTTGACATTATTCCTTATAGATAACTAGCTGTACTCTGCCACGCTTCGCTGTGGCACATACGCACATTCGCGGATATGTCACTGATGAAAAAAATAGATAAAAACAATCCTTGATGCGGATTATATATCATGCTAAAATTTCAGCTTGATTGGTGCAGAACTTTTTGAGTTTTTGAAGTGTACACAAACCAACATAACATTTTTATATATATAGATGTCCTGTATTAGGTACTAGCTATACCATGGCACAGTAAATAACTGTATTTGCATTATAACTCTATTGTATTTGCACATTATCATCATACTCCACAGCTGAGCATTGGTCCCCCTCATGCCACGAACCCTCTGCTTGGAAGGTTGACACTCTCAAACTAGGCTATCACCTCCTCTTATCTATATAAACTTTTAAATAAATAAATTAAAGCTGTAGTATTCAAGACACTGTTGTTGGTAAAACATTTTGTTTCATGACTAGTTAACCATTTCTAATTTTAATTTCTTTTTATTTCAGTTTATTTAGAGCAGACAACTTAGACACAGCAGAAGAAAAATTTATAGTGTACAAAGAAAGAATCCCAATATTTATTAAAATAACTAAAGAGGTGAGTGCAAGAACTATTCTCATTTGGTTTCATTGTCGGCTCACCGACCCTGCAAAGTCATCATAATAACAACCTATAATATAAGTCTGTTTATGCATGGGTCTCACCTCAATATCATGAGGAGGACTAGGCCATGATCCACTACAGGGGCCCTGTCCAGATTACATATGTTTTTACCAGAAACCAACTGATATGAGGCCGCACTGGGATTTGAACTCACGACCCTCTTCTTGGAAGGCCGATGTTCTCTAACTAGGCTATCAGCACAATCTATAATAATATAATATGTGCTAAGATTACAAATATACACGGTTACAAATGTTACAACACATAACATGCTACTTCCAAAAATGCTTACTTGTTTGTTAGCCTATGGATTTACAAAAGCTTTGATTGTCTAGTCCTCTTCGTAGGACACCTGTAATAAGTTTTAGTGTCAACCACTTTTATTACGATTTAAATAATCGCTTACCCACATTAATTGGACCTTACATAATAAATGGTAAGGTAAACCTAATAATCAAATGCATTAGATTTGTTATCCTGTTACAAAGTTAATTTGTAGTAAACATAGATTGTATGACCAGCTATAAAATTATCTAATCTGAAATGTTTACGGAACCGCAATGTCCATTTTCTTATCTGGATTAATATCATTAGTTCTGAACGAATACTGCGAAACCGGAGTAAAAGCTTAAAAATGTGGACTTTGTGGCTAAGAGATTTAATCTATGCCTATATCTATGATAATAAGTAAAGGACTAAAAGTATGTATATTGCAGACTAGTTGCGCCTTGCAGTTTCACCCACAGAAATTGTTTATATTTACAGCAAAATGTAATCAAAAGCAGTTTGCTTTTGATAAAATTTAAGAAAATACAACTAAATCGAGAAATCCTTCTTTTTTTGAAATCGTTAATAAAGTAGTGCTTATTATTTCCAGTGTACAACAGCCAGCTTACAGAAGATTTGTGACACCTTATCTGATCACCAAGCATGGTCGATCGCTCACTTAGCAGCTCACTTCGGGATCTACGAGCTGTTCAGCAGCGTAGAAGTGCGTTCACATATGGACGAGAAGGACCCAGTCACCGGATGCACACCGCTCATGGTACTGGTTCCGTCTTTTATATTAGAGTACCACGAATATTTGCTCTGAGTCCAGGAATTTGTAGGACCATATTCCTCTTAGTTCACGAGTCCCTAGATAGAGGGAATCTTAGTTGCGGGTCAAGATCTATATTGTATGTGATTGTGACACGCTATTTCTAGATAACTAAAAAAAAATACTAAATCTCTCTCGCTCTATTTCTACTCTATTGTTTTTGGTTTTTAAAAAAAAAATTAATAAACGAATTTAGGCTGCAGATTCAGTGAGGTCAGTCGTGGCTTAATGCCAAACTATGATGAGAAGACAAAAAAAATCAATGACTGATTAAAATAGAATGTTGTACATAAGAACGTCCTACTCGTGATGTACTTTAAATGCCATTACGCAAATAGCACCAAGATAAAGTCTAATTTTAATTAAGCTTGTTTAAACATATCTTCTTATAAAAAACATGTTCGGTACTGCAAGCTGATCAAAATGACCCTAAGCATCATGAATCTATTGTTAGCCACTCAGTTCTCACAATCAGCAGACGAAATGTAACAGCCTTACCTAAAACAACGTCATGTACTTAACTTTAAGAGGCTGTTGGTTGTTTGTTGTACATGAAATGCCATTAGTCCAAATAAAATATATAACATAATGTCATCCTATGCACGATCAAGCAGTTAATGTTTGCTTTCGCCCCTTGGGGGGGTCAGGGGTATTCGACTTTTTAATGTTTTTTTTCTTTTCTAATAGGTGGCAGTCCAGTCTTGCAACTCGCGGATGGTAACACATTTGGTCTCTCTCAACTGTTCTTTGGCTACCATAGACGTCGAAGGAAACTCCGTGTTCCATTATGCCGCTGCCAGTAACAAAGAGATCATAAATGTATGTAACTTTCTTATTTATTCTTTTATGTTTTAAAATGTAGCATTATAGTGCCACCAATTTTTTTATAGATTCGTCGTTGAAAATCTTGTAAAGATAATTTAACCTTAAACGATTTAACCCAAGGACGCTCACGCTTACCCCATCTGCCAAAGTTATATGAACAACTGTTCGTATAACGGTAGTAAACTCGCGATCTTCGACCATTTGAATCGGTCTTAGTTTTTCGCAATAACTAGTGTGTTCCGCGTTCCCTTCGACTCACACCAAAACTGATAGAATTATCAAATAATTCAATAAACCGGTAAACTGATAACCGAGCGTTTATTGACTTAATTGTGTAAAAGAGCATTTATGTGCCAAATATCTTAACAAAATAACTTGGTCTTGGATCTTGGATTATCGCGAATCCCTTAATACCATTTACAATAGTTACCGGGTCAAGCTCCAAAAACGAAAAAAAAAAAAAACAGTTTAATATTTAAATTTCCTGTCATAAGCAAACGTGCCACCTTAACGTTGAGTTCTCATTGGTTCTTTTTTTTTGACACCTCTACAAGGAAGTTAGTGGCACTGTATGAATTGCATAGATACAAACTAAACTAAAACTAAGTTTGATAGCTCTTATGTAGCTATCCCTTTTGATTTCCCACCATCTCTTCACAGGCATTGGCAACAAAGAACGTAGTTACACTAAATGTGTATAACAAACAAGGGTACACCCCGTTGCACATGGGTTGCCTAGCTAACGCGCCCGAGTGCGTCCGGGCACTGATGCTAGCCGGCGCCGATGTCAACTTGACAGCTACAAAGCGGACAGGATCGCTGCCGGGTAACTTATAGAGCCTTTTTAATACATTAATCATTTAGGTGACGAGTCAACTTGCGAAACTGACGACTTTAGCCGTTTATCGTCGATCAGACAGAATTTTTCTAGTCAAGAAATGAAGAAACTGTTTGAATTTTAAATTTCCCTCCATAAGCTAAATGAACCACCTTAAGTAGCAAGTACCATTAAGTAATGTCTCTCCAAGCCATGGTAAGGACTAAGTTAACTTGCCATTTGAAAAAACTATAACTATAGCGAGAAATATAAGCAACCAGCCATTCATGCGTTAATATAATGCACGAATCACATATTTTCCGTGCAAAAAAATTTCTCCCGTATCGGGAATCGAATTCGCAACCACTATAACCGACCAACCCAACTCCAATACCAAGGCAGTAGTTTGTAGACAGTATAAATTAAATTAGGAGTTGTCGTCAGCTTCGGCGACAAGGTCGTGTATCTACCCTCAATAAAATCAATACACAATAACAGGTAATTGTATAGTCTTTATATAGACCGTCCGTCTATGTATGATACGTTGTGACGTGGCGTCAGTCTCTCATTGTGTTCCTTACGCGGCGGACGTGTGAAGCTTGAACCATGAACTGCGAAGAGAAAATTTCGGAAAAGTTGTCGGAAATGAACGCGGTGCTTGAAAGTATATTCTTTATTGTTTATGCTAAAAACTGTTATACATTCGTTGGTCCTTAAAACTTTTTATGAAGTTAGCCGTAAAAGTTAAAATATTATATTGCATTGTTGAAATACAATTGCATTGCTGTGTTTTTGGGTTTAAAGTGCTCTAAAACCAGAGTAATTACAGAATGTATGTTAAAGTTTTGGATGGCATTTCAATTAATATGGTAATGCGTGGTGCTTACTCCAATAAGGGATAGTCGGTTACACATGCTAGCCTACAAAAATAACCTATTCACTCGTGACTTAAATACTGCCAGATTTTAAATATCGGAAAAAAGACTCCGGCAAGAAATTCCACTCCTTTCCTTCAAATGAAGAAGTAGATCGCTTCATGCGTAAAATCAAACATTTCCTCCACAGGCATAGTCGGCGACATCCTCCAAGACAACCAGTCCAAGCTGTACCAACAAGACATGAAGTACGGCGGCACGCCCGTCCACTGGGCGGTGTCGAGGGAAGTCATCGAAGCACTCGCGGACAAGAACTGCGACATAAACGCGCTCAACTTCGATGGCAGGACTGCGCTGCACGTCATGGTGCTTAGGGGACGGTTGGAGTGCGCTATTGCGCTGTTATCTCGAGGTAGGAAGGTTTTTTAATTGAAATTAGTTCAGCTGTTACTCGCTAGATGGCGCTGTTATAAAATACTATGGCATTTTTGCTCAGTCCCTACTTAATACTTCTACATACGGTATAGTTTTGTATTTTTGACAGGTGCGGAGCACTCGATAGGCGATAAAGAAGGCAACACCCCACTCCACATCGCGGTCAAACAGACAAACATCACGATGGTGCAAGCTCTAGTGGTGTTCGGAGCCGATTTGGAAGCTAAAAACAACGTAGGGCATACACCGAGACATTGTGTACCGAGTGAAATGTCCAATGGCACCTATGACAAGATTCTGTACATTTTGCACGCGGTTGGAGCTAAAAGGTGGGTAGTTTTTTATTTTTATAAGTTATACTTTCAATATCTGTTTGGCGGTTGGTAGAGTGGTGGTGGCCGAGTAACTTGTGCGCTTTCAAATTCAACGATACCAATTTGAAAACTCAAAAACTCAAATCATTTATCGCCAGTAGGCAAAAATAATGCACTTTTGCAAGTCAAACACTTAAGTCTCATTTACAACAGAAAAACAAATTTTAATCTACTAAACCATTAAATAACTTATTATGGTTAGAGAAAGGATTTTTCCCCTTCAACTGGTGATTCGTGGCTAAATCTCGCACAGGAAAAGGAAACTTCATTAACTTTACCAGTGCTTACATCTTAGATCCCGCACTAAATACTATCTCTAAGCCATCTACGGACTTCCATCGTTCCGTGCTTCGGAGGGTCGATTAGGGCTTATTGATTGATAGCAGCCGTTAAGGTTATGCCACGTCAGACGCCCTGACATACTTTGACACCAACGCTGGGACTACCTGATAAAGAAACCGCCAAACGATCGTCATGAGATAAAATATCCAAACCATCCCCAGTATCTAAACTATCTGCTTCTTCCCCAGATGCCCCCCGTCCTGGGGCAGCTGCCCCCCCAGCTGCAGCGCCCGCGGGGACTTCAACGGCGTCCCCCCGCCCGCCGTCGCCAAGGGCGCCACGCGGGAGCTCGTCAGCCAGATGTTGTCCGTCGCCGCGATGGAGAAGGCGGCTGGTATGGAAGGGAAACAGAAGAATGGACGGTAAAAATAACAAAGTTGTCTCTGTTTACCGATAGATGGCGTTGTTTTAAATCATGCTACCATACTGTCATAGTTTGGTAGCTGACGAACCAGTTTATTCAATTCAATCCAATCCAATCAATAAGCTTTTCCACTCATCATCCTCGTTACTTTTTTATACAACGCACTGAGTCTTCGTCGACCTCATCTGATGGGAAGTGACGATTTGCCGAAGGTAAAACACGCTTACATATTCACTCTTTGACTATCATATTTCTAGTTACTTTCAAACTGTATCCGCTCACTGCTAAGGAAAAACGAGTGAGTACCTATCTAGAGAATCAGGAACCACGAAGACCAAGGTCTCACAAACAACAAAAATCCCAAGCTAATAACTGAGATTCACAAAAATCTTTGCCCTGTGCGGGATTCGAACACGCAACCTCGCGTCTCGCAGTCGGCTCATCACCAACTTACACCACGGAGGCCGTCTATTTGAAATCCTTTTTATTCGGTTCATAGAAACTTAGTTGGAACTGTTTGGTTTAACTGTTGCGATGTCATATTCCAGTCTCCTCTGCCTGGACGGCGGCGGCATCCGCGGCCTGGTCCTGGTGCAGACCCTCCTGAGCCTGGAGGAGGCCGTGGGGCGCCCCATTATCCAATGCTTCGACTGGGTGGCCGGCACCAGCACCGGCGGCATTCTCGCCTTAGCCCTAGCCAGCGGGAAGACCCTGAGAGAATGCCAGAGACTGTACTTCAGGATGAAAGAGTTCGCCTTCGTCGGCATGAGGCCGTACCCTTCTGAACCTTTGGAGACTATACTCAAGGACTGTTTAGGTTAGTCTTCTAAAAGATTTAAATTTAAAAGCCCTCAACGCAATTTATTTATTTGTTCCTGCTCCATCATCAGACCCTGATCACTATCTATAAAATATTCATTGAGACCAGTCCAATGAGCCCAAACACAACACCTCTGATGTAACTCGGTGAAAATCACGATATCCTGCAGATTCCAGGAGATGCTGCGGAACTAATTGGGAAAAACTGATAGTGCTTTTTCTTTGTGATTTTAGTATAAACTAACGATCTGACGTTTGTTTTTGATTAAGTTTTTTTTTGCGATCTTCAATTGTTTCTTTTTCCAAGATTTTTACCCGACTGCTAGATTCTAAGGAAGGTATAGTGTTTGAATCTGGAAATGCAGTTTTGCGGGAAAACTAGAATTACGCGGGCGAAACATCGAGGCGCAGATAGTAATCTAAAGTTTGTACCTATTACAGGCACGGAGACAGTAATGGCTGACATAGTGAAGCCTAAGCTGCTTATTCTGGCCGTACTGGCGGACCGCAAGCCGGTGGATCTGCACATCTTCAGGAACTACAAGTCGGCGGAGGAGATACTTAACGACCACAATGGGACTAGCAGTCAGTACTGAACCCACTACACAATGACGTCACGCCACACACACACACACACACACACGTCAGCATCATGACATCGTATCGTCATGTCATGATCATGACAGTTAAATATCACAAAAAAAGAAAGTACCTTAATATTTAAAAAATCTTTTTTTTTTAAATAAATATTATATTAGTTATCTACTCGGTCTGGGGCTATTCATCATCATCATCATCATCATCATCATCATCATCATCATCATCATCATCATCATCGTCATCATCATCATCATCGTCCCACTGCTGAGCACATAGGCTTCATAGTAACATTGGTACGTGCCCGCACTGGGGTTTGAACTCGCGTCCTTTTTCTTGGAAGACGGACGCTCTGCCACTAGGCTACCACCGCATGTTACATTACCACTACTTTACTAATTTTGTAATCAGTATTTGATTGTCCCTCAGGCCCTCGTGCGGACGCGGGCGACAACGCCACCTTGGTGTCCCTCCCGTCGCCGCCGCCGCCCGAGGAACAGCTGGTGTGGCAAGTGGCGCGGGCCACCGGGGCTGCGCCCTCCTACTTTAGGGCTTCTGGCAGGTACTACAATTGTGCAGATATTTAAAAAGCCTATTTGGAAAATTCAAAAAAGTATATTCACCGCAAAAAGGGCACTCAGATAAGTTAACCGATTCTACCACTGAAATTGGAATGCGTCCATTCGAGAAGAACCGACAAGAAACCGCGACAATTATTGCACTTTTGAACGCTTATACACCTAATTAATGCTTTATTTCACTACTGAGCGGTGTTAGCCTAGTGGGAGAACGTCTGCTTCCAAGGAGAAGGTTGTGAGTTTAAATCCCAGTGCAGGCACGTACCAACGCTTTTCGGCGAAGAAAAACATCAAGAGGAAACCCACATAACATATCTACCCGGGAATTATTTCAGAGGTAGCTATGTTATCCACCAATCAGGGCCGGGCCTCCGTGGTGCATTATGGCCTAAACCTCTTCCCGTAAGTGATGGGAGACCGATGCTCAGCAGTGGGACGATATGGGTTGATGATGATTTTACTGTGACTTCATGATCTTATGATTAAATTGGCAATAAAAACACCGAGCCTACGTTGACAGTCAAGTGGCACAGCAGCGCTCTCCTCCAGTGTTTTATTACCATGTTTTTCTTATTTCCAGGTACTTAGACGGTGGCCTTATGGGCAATAATCCCACATTGGACGTGCTGACGGAGTTGACGGAGTTAAAATTGGCGTACCGCGTCACGGGACAGAGCCAGGAAGCGGAGAAAACCAACCTGAGAATCGCCGTTTCTTGCGGGACCGGTAGGTACTTGTGGTAGGCCTCCACTGCGAGTGGGACAGTCAATATAACAAGCTCAAATGTAATAAACCAGCGGTGTCCCATTAGCCGGGTCGCGACCCGATACCGGTCCATCAAAATAAGCAGCAGCTCCATACTTCGCACTAAAATTTTGTGACTAAACAGGCGATACTAAAATATGCAGTATTAATCATTTTTTACTGTTAATAAAAGTGTATTATTTTCCCCAAGTAATGGAACCAGCTTGGGTTTAAAAGTATTGATTAGATTACGAAGGGGCAGTGTGAAAATTACCAGGTCATGGCTGAACAATGTTTGGGAAACACTGTAACCAAACCATATCAAAATCATTCGCCCTTTCTGTGCTGAGTGGTGACGCCCCCGCATACTGTGCCTTTTCTAATAGTATTAAGACTTGTAGAAATATCTTGGTTTGGCAACATTTTAAGTGGCAAGAATATACTTATATTTCTTTTATAGGCAACAACCCCGTGATGAGGTCAAAAGACTACGACGTTTTTAAGCCGGAAAGTCTATGGGACACGGCGAGGCTAGCGTGGGGACTTACCGCTATCGGCAATCTACTCGTGGATCAGGTAATACTGTTATATTATACTATTTCTTTATATATCATAATGTCAACAGCCGGTGGTAGCTTAGTGAGAGAACGCCTTCTAAGAGGGTCGTGAGTTTTTGACCCAGTGCGTACACGTTTTTTTTTTTAATATAGGTAATGATGCTTGTGATGCATACACCTATACATCCAAATTCGGAATAAAATATTTTTTCACCTGACTTACTATATGACATGGGTTTTAGATTAAAGTTTTAATTGTAAATGTCATGTATCCGTTACCCGAAATAAAAAGTGATCAATATTATAAAAAAAACTGTGAAAAATAACCATGAAAACTGTGATGCCACCACCGCCACGCTGAGCTCTCGGCCATTATCAAACCGGGGCAGAGATGTACTACGAAACGTTCGGTTGGCAGGCGACCCAGTCCCACGGGCGCGTGGTGGAGCGCGCCCACGCGTGGTGCAGCGCGCTGGGCGTGCCGTACTACCGGTTCTCGCCGAGCATGTCGCGCGACGTCGCCATGGACGAGCGCGGCGACGAGCGCCTGGTCACCATGCTGTGGGAGGCGCAGGCCTACATGCGCGAGCACAGGGACCGGGTCGCGGAGGTCGCCGCCTTGCTCGCCCACACCCACGGTGAGTCAAGTGCCGTGCTCGCCGCTCCCTCCACCTCCACCTAGGTGATATGCGTAATGCATTTCCCTGGGCAAAAAAAAGGTAAACGAACCTTTTGATGAGTGATGATTCCAATGTTAAGATGGACTTCCGTGGGTCGCGACTAATGCGACTGACGCGTGTGACAGATGCGCGCGACGAATGTATGGCGCTTGGAAGTGGCGCCATACATTTGACATCTCGCGCGCAATAGACGCGCGCGACGGTCACGTCGGCCATTCTTTTATTATTATTTTTATTTTGGAGGCCTGTGGTGCAAGTGGATGATGAGCCGTTTGTGGAGCGTGAGGTTTGATTCCCGCACAGCGCAAATATTTGCCAATATTTGGGTGTTTGTAGGACCATGGTCCTCGTAATTCCTGATTCCCTAGATACAGAGAATCTTAGTTAGGGGTCAGATTCTATGATCGATTTATTAATACATACTAAAAATAATCGAGCATAATCGTGCCGTTTACATATTGAACTGTTGTCGACTGTTTCTCCCGTGCCATATTACACTGTTGTAGTTTATTCGAGTTGCTGTCGTTACGGAATTCAACATGGCGCGATGCGCACGCGTAAATAACGCGCGCACGTGTCATACTGTTTGTAAACGTTCTGTATTCTCAAACGTGTACAGTCAACATCAAAAGTAAATGATAATTAGACAAGTTTCTATAACCATTGAGTGCTTTAAACGTTTGTCTTAATTATTTTCAATATATTTTCTAAATGTCATAACTTCATGTCCCTCACTCAATCCTGTTAAATAAGGGAATAGAGAGGGAGATAGTGGGAGTTATGTCATTTTTAAGAAATTAGATTATTTATATTGGAAATAATTATGATAAAGTCTTAAATGCTTAATGCCGGTCATGGTTTTTGAAACTTGTCCGATCGCCATTAACTTTTGAAGTTGACTGTACGAAATTGTTACTCGCTTTTCGGCGAAGGAAAACACCGTAAGCCACATACATGCCTTAGTTTGTATGTGATCCACCAAGCCGGAACGGGCCCCCGGAGTAGATAATGGCCTGATTCTACTCACGAAAGTGAGTTGACTAGTTTCAGCAGTGGGATAGATAGCTAGAGAGAGAGAGAGAGAATAGAGAGTTTATATATATATAATTATATATATAAACTCTTTATTGAAACACCACAGAACAAAGAAAACTTAACACTTTCTGAGCCGATTTTCTTGTGTAGCCACGGTTACGGATCTGCACGCACCGTTGTGTTTTCCCGTACTCGCGGCAAGTTATAAAAAACACAACAGTTTTGTTTTCAGCAGTGAACGTGTTAAAAGCTATGACGAGAGACTTTAAACGCTATGACTATGTTATGAGTTGTGTTGAAGACGATTCTTATACTATTTTCATGTTTTATTTCAGATCTGGCTACGGCAAAATTAGACAGCGCATCAAACTAAACGCACAAAGTGATTTCATAGTTATAATGAGGCAACCCTAGCAAACTTCAAAGTAACACTACCGGCAAATGGGCAGATGTACTTTGGAGGTCATAATAAGTGGTTAAGCACCTATATAAGTTATTTACAGCTTAGCACGCCGACCGACGCCGCGAATCGTGGTAACGAATCCATATGCACACTTTTTTAAACAATTTATTTTTCATACTACATGCCTCGGGGTATGTCTTAAAGTTGGCTAATTCACTTACCCCAAGATAGATAAAGTATACTGACTTAAGTTGTCATGTCATTTTTTTAAGTCATAACCATCTTAAATTATGTTCAGATCCTACCGCGCACGTTTGTTGATGTTTCTCGCTCTAGCATATGACGGCTCTGAGCGACAGAAAGAGATAGAAGAATAGTATGAATTAAGGGGTTATATACAGTTAGAAGGCCGAAAAAAAGCGAATTTTCCAGAATTTTTTCTGAGAAAACTTTTAAATTTATTGATTTAAAAATTTGTACACATATTATGGTATCTTTTAACTGGATTTTAAGACTTAGTATTAGTAAAAATATTTATTTGGAAAGGAGCTACAGCTGATCTCCGGGAGCTCCTCTCAAAAAAGACGTTTTGCGGTGACAACTATATCTCTGAACTGGATGCTCTGAAATTAAAAAACCAAACAGATTTCGTTAAAGTAATGGTAAATCTAGTAATTAATCGAAGGAATAAGCAAAATCAATATTTTTGACAAAATGGCGGTTTCTAAAAAAAAAAATCGATTTTTTGAAAATTCTAATTGTATATAACCCCTTAAGCTGATAAAAAGAGCCAACTGTCACATATAGTAAAGTACGGGGGTGTATCGCATATGACACGTCACGCTCTCTAATTGCGTCTACTCCGCCCTCCGCCGCGAAACTGGCTCCGCGCGTCGCCGCGGATTCGTTAGGCGCTTTCTTCGAATTCGAATTCGAAAAGTTATCGCGTTTCGCGTTGGTATGTTAACGGCACTATACTTACCATGTTGACTGCGGAACCGGTTTAGTTTTTTAGCACTTTGCTAATCTTCACGCATCGTGTGTGTTTACTAAAACTGGAGTTTTTTTTTTTTTTTTTTAATCTAATTTCTGTTTAGGGACTTTAGTCGCTCAGCGACTATGCCAGTCCCGTGAAGGCTTACAATATAATTTGTACTTACTGTCTACTTAAACACTGGCGTTGTATCCTAACAAAATCAATCATACAGCAGAGCGGGTTCGCACGCCAGGCGTGTTTTCGCTTGCCGTGACACAAAAAAAACGCAAACGTGTGCGTTTTCAGCAGTCAACGTGCTAAGCTTTTTTTATATTTAATGAGCTAAAGAAATATTTTAGACGTCTATTATTATGTGTATAGAAAATGTTTTTGTGTAAGTTGAGAGGAGACATTTCTCTTTATGACCTTTTATGTGAATGTGACGTCTTGTACCTATGACCTGTTTTTTTACCCTACTCTGTGTAATGTCTGTAATGGATATTTTTTCAATTTATTGTTGTACTTGTGATTATTTAGGGTCAAAAGTTAAAAACTTAATCTGAGGAACTATACCATCCGAAAATATCAAACGTCAGAAATAAAAAAAAACCGTGAGCTTTTTGCAAAAAGACAAGATATTTCAAATGTATCTATTAAAAATAAACTAACTTGGTATATTGCAAAAAAATGCGTTTTCAAAGTTTTCTTCCATATTACACGTTATAGGTTTATTAAAATATGTATAGATTGTATGTTATAATGTTAATGTTACCTTTATGATTTTATTACCAGCATAATAATATAACGATATTGTTAATTAACTAAAGATTTTATTAGTTTAATATTTATTTATGTTCATTTCAGTAGCTATTAATCTACGGGTAAATATATAAAAAATCTTAGATTAAGTGCAGCTCATTTAAATTCAAATATTCGAAATGTATTCTTAAGAATGAGGCTTTTTTTTTTATAATTATACCTTTAATTAGAAATATCGCAATAATTATAGTCTTGTTGTATAGTAACATTGCGTGTATCGGCTATTAAAAAATAGCTTGCGTTGTTTGTTATGCGGACATTACTTACGAAAATAATAGTTAATGACAGCATAATAATGTGTAAGCAATAAAGGTTTAAAACTATAATAATATTAAAAAAGGTATATAAATTGGTACAAAGTCAAATCTTTAATAAAAACTTCGATGTAAGCATTGTTGTTTGTATGTCATGTTTGCATAATACATATTTATGTATATTTTTTACAATTTCATACATTATTGTTAATAAGCTTTGGGCAAAATAGTAAAAGGATATTATGTTAAATGTGTTTCTAATCTACTTTAGTTATTGATAAAATGTATCGAAAAATATACTATATAACTGTTACTAGATTTATATTATCGAAGATTGTATGGCAACCAATAATATTTATTTCTTGCTGTTTAGTTTAGTTTCACTTGTTTGCGGGACTTATTTTTGTTTTAGTGAAGTAACTATAGTACTTGACAAGAAAAATGGCATGCTGGCGTCGGTTTTTAGGCAGTTTCCACTTTTGGAAAGTTTTTAAACTTTACCGTATTCCGGTTTGAAGGGCACTGTTTCCAGCGTAATTACTGGGCGTATTAAACTTTAGAGCTCAGGATGACAAGCGCTTTGCAATGCAAAGTTCTTGGTGGCACTGTAATTGTTATGGTTGAGCGTAGCGCTTGCCATCAGGTAAACGACTTGCTTGTCTCGATACTCAGTCATAAAAATGAAACAAGGCCCGATTGAACACGGCGTTGCTTCAACTAGCGCAACGAGCTTTTGGAAAAAAGTGCGATTACTAGTCCTATATTTCGTTATGACCACGTGCCATATTTCTTGCTAGGAATTGTAACCACTTACGATTGTGATAGCTCAGTATATTTTCTACTGTACGTACCTTATATGCATAATAAATTTGGGAAGACGACATGGGAGTTTCAATTCAAAAAGCATATCATTTTCAAAGCTCTTTATTGATTTTATATTAAAACTTATAATAATCACTAATGGAGGCTTATACAAAGACTCAATAATATCACATTTCTGATGTGGATATTATCAATCCACGAACTAAACTAATGATACCTACATCTAAATTAACTAACTACGCTCTAAGTACCGCCAATATAAGCCAAATAAATAGATATCTAGGAACATGTGCCTCGGTTATATAAGTTATACAGTAACCCCTTAAATACATAAAAAAATAGGTAAAGCTTAGTGAAATTGCGCTCTACAATATTGTACTGCGCAGTATTAAGGTGGAAGATTTAAGTAGAAAATTTAAATTTCAAACAGTTTTTTTCGTTTTTGGAGCCAAACCGGGTAACTATTCTCAATTATAATGAGATTCGCAACAATCCTAGATTCTTTTTCACGTTATTTTGTAGAAATGTTTAACACAGATGTACTTATTTACTCAAATAGGTCAAGAAATACTGCAACAATCAGTTATACCATTAATAGGCTTATTTGAGCAATCTAGTGTATTGGTGGTAAATATCTCTACAAAATAACGTAACCAGTGACGTACGATTATCGCGGATTACGTTAACATTAAAATTGGTTAATCGTTCTAGTTCTGAAAATGAAAAAAAAATGTTTGTTATTCAAATTTCTAATTGTACTTCTTAAGTATAGGACACATTTATATGCGTAAGCGAGCGCGGTTTAGGCGTCTGGCTTGCTTTAATTGCAAAATACACAAACATGCTACTTAGTGGCAAAGTATTCGAATACAATAAAAGCTCCATATTCGCGATTTCGCTATTCGCAGGGAAAAAATTGCGACGCGTTTCTTGTATTAATACAATACAGCGAATACAGGAAACGAGACGCAATTTTTTTACCCGCGAATAGCGAATTCGCGAATAAGGAGCTTTTAGTGTAACCGTCATCGGTCCCGAAAGAGGTATGGCGTCCGTTTGCCCAAGTCCCTCAGACATGGTTTAACGTGCCTTGCGAAGCAGGAAACCCCTCAGATGTTAAACCACTTAAGTATCACTCTAGGGCCTAGTTCGAGGGCTGGGGACATTTCTTAACTTTGGTGATCGGTTAAGATGCTGAACGTGACCATACTTTCAATTTCTTCTACAAACAAAAAAAAACAATTCTGCGCGCGGAGCATTAAATTGGACGTTAGGACATGTCCAGCTGCTTTTGAGGCCGACTGTCCCTACTGACTAAGTTACATGCGTATTTAGCTTTAAAACTCCCCTTTTACCTCAGTTTTTACAAGTTTTGCCGAAACATAGGTTCCTTTTAGGATAATAATTTGGAATAAATTAAGTACAATTTAAGTACTTATGTGAGATTCTACTAATAACTAAATTTCTCATACAAAGTTCATAGTACAGTCAGCAACATAAACAAATTAAAATTAATAAAAAATCGGTCGTTTATTTTAGCTACAAAAATAAAGGCGTGTCCCTTGTGGGTGTTTTTGTCTACACCCAAAACATTGTCTTGTTCGACAATGTTTGATGTTTTCATATCAATCAAGATAAATGTTTTCAAAAATTGCAATGTTTTGTGTAGAGTGTAGACAAATACAAGAGACACGCCTTTAAACAAACATTTGACAGATGCGATGGAAATGAACAAAAGTATACCTATTCATTTAAACTTCAATTAACAAATTTCGGTTTTTTTCTTTTTCACCTGTCAAAGGTTTCTTTACAATATTCAGACTGTAACAGTAAAATTCTTTTTTAATATTTTTATTGGTGTATAATATACAAATGACATATCTAACACCTCGGCACTAATTGAAATTAATTTCAATAAAATATTACAGGTTACAGATATAAATACCATATTTTATATATTGTTTTTGCAATACATATTTTTCTATATTGAGGTACTTCGATAGGTAACATTAGAAAATTATAGGAACGCAATTTCCTTAGTGCTATAAGACGTTTTCCCTGGGCCTTCTACGTTTTTGCACGAACTAAGATAGTTTAGAAACAACATAAACGTGTTAAGCACCACAAAAATTATAAGTGCTGAAAATAAGACTACTGCAGCTGTATGGACATTGATAAAAACTTGTTTTTTTTTTGTTCAAATTACTATAAAAAGTTGTAGTTATTTTTTTTCTAAATAAGTATAGATTTTTTAACAGTTTATTGCCTATAGAAAAGCAAAAACTAAAGTTAAACAAAAATTGCAAAATCGATCATCGATCATGCATCGAACGCTGACGTAGTTTTATTAACAACACAAACAAATTACAAATAATTAAAAACTAAACAAAACAACCGTACTGCATACCGAAAATGTTGTTTTTCCATCATTAAGTATATATAGTTCTCTTTTCTATAAAACTTTTAACATTCTCTAGTTTCGTTCATTCATTACAAAATGTTATAAATAGTTAACAAGTCTTTTCCGAAAATGTTAAATTTATGGAAGAACACATAGATTTAAAAAAAAAAGTGAATGAAATTATGATTGAACACAGAACGGAATAGACATTTTTAACAACACAGGAAACGATGTCAATTGATTAAAAAACTTTTCACTAAGTACATTAAAATATAAATATTTTTTGGATATTTCAATATAAATATTTTGGTAACTCTCATCAAATACAACTAAAATCTGTACAGTTTGGTACACTATTTTATAAATGCTCTGTCCATTTTCGTATAACATATTGTTATGTTACAGCTATAAAATGTAAATATTTTAGCGCTATAAAAAACAATATAAAATAACGAAAATTAATGATTCTACTACAATTTATACATAAGCTAAAATTAACATGATTTGGTACTCAGTACATTATATTCCTAGCCAAAAAAAGCTAAGTATTTGTATTTTTTTCTACAAGTAGATACTTATTAGGTTTATTTTAATTATATTTAGGTACGATGTGGGTAATGATTATTTTTTGCAAAAGGCACGTGGTGAATATTTGAAAACAAAACAAAATGACTACCAGAGCATGCGAATTTTAGCGCGTATATCCTCAGGTTTACATAAAACGATATAATTATATGCCTTACCATCTCAATCAAACCAACACGTAAATTTATACAGTTCTTGCTCTCAGATATTAGCAACACACAGCCTTTGACGCCATTCAACTTCTCAAATGGCGCTCTTCAACTATCCAAATATCACAATAAGTAAACCGTTGGCACAATATGCGAAGGAATAAAGGTTTTCAACATAATAAACGATTTATGTTGGGTTTATAAAACAATGCTATTGCAGTCGCCAACATAGCCTCGATAATCGGACACCTGTCAAATCAATTAGGTTTGTCTACAGTAAACTCATACAAAATTCAATATGCACTTCGGTAATCTGCGAAATAGAACTGTATTGATATACTTACGACAGTTAATTTTATCCAATTGTTTAGCTGTAATGAATGACAATGTTCAGCAATTGGGAATATTTCGGAAATACGAAGATTGCGCCGAAGTGCAGTTCTAGATACGGGAAGTAAGTACAAATTCTGTTTGAAAAAATAATTGTATATTCATAATTTATTAATTATTTTATATATGATATTTCTGAATAACTTATTATTTATATCAGCCTTCAATTTTACGACATAACGTACTAAGATACCAAAATTTCATTCATGCTTAAATTATACTCGTTTCTGAACAATTTCATAAACTTCAAAACGTTTATATGCATAAAACCTTTAGTTCCTTAGCCACATTGTATTGGGATATTTCGCCAAAATATCATTTAAACTAGTTATTGTACCTACAGTTGCAGAGGCGGTTTTAGGAAGGGCAAGTGACCTACAAAGCCACCTGTAATTTTGTGACATGATAAAATAAGGCATATTTGACAGTTTCAAAATATAGCTTAATGGACCGCGAACGTTTTTACCGAGCATAAATATTTCCAAAATTATGTCAAATCTGACATTTTAGTAGCCTTTAAACTCCTTTAAGTATATTTTAGCTCGCACGTGACCACATAAAAATCTCATAAACTAAATCCGTTGTAAAAAATTTTAAGTACAGTCATGGCCTTTTTCCAAAAACAAAAATTATGCGTGATGCAATAAATAGCAATGAACGCGCAGTGCCTTTCATCAAGTAACATCCTGCCTATATTTAGTTAAGTTTGCCTTTGACCACTTACAATAGTCAGTAGCCTATAGTCTTCCTACCATGTCACAGCTTACTAGTAGGGCTGGGCCAGGCCCGAGGCCGTCAGTCGTGAACTAAGGCCGCCTCTGGTTTAAGTTTAATCGTATTCGATGACCGTCCTAGTAATCGTCTGGGTACTCCATGTTGGCAATAAGGTTCTTTTTCTCTTCCTTACCGGGCTTTGAATCGAGTAGTGTTGGCCGTATCGTCGATCGGGGTTCGAAACATGGCTGCAACAAAATTGGGATATGATTTAAAATTGTTGGGAATTTTTGCGTGAAAGAAAATGTTAATTTGAACATTTTTGTATATTACATATAGGAAGTAGATTTATTCTTCGTTTTGCTGTAGGCACCTACGGATACATTACATAATTTTATGTATAATGTATTTAGTAGATACATTTTTATGCCATTTCTACGTCTGTTTATCTATGATACATTAATTTAATTTGACGTAAGTAATGTTTAGCGTAGTGTTTAGTGTTTAACGTAAGACGTCAAATATTCCGTAAAATTGAAGTTGTTGAATACCCTTCTTCAATTATTATTTATTATAAATAGTTAACAGTAACAAATATTGAATAGTAATCATGAGATTCATGAGACATCTCTTATGTTAAATAAATTGTCGTTTTAACATTTTCCTTCAGTTATAATTTTAATTAGTTCTAACTACATTACACCTAGTTTATGTTCTAAATAATGTTGATAGTATAGTCGATTTATATTATATCCATAACCTTTCATTAGCATTCTACTGTGCTATAGTGTTATGTATATCTAGGTATCTGTAGGTATTATCCTTCAACTAAACCGTCCCTATATAAATATAATGAATATTTCTTATAATATATGATGAAATTGACATAAAATTAATTCGTTACAGTTTAGTAGTCATTATGTTAGTTACCACTGTCAAAAACATTCAATAACAAAGATTAAGGTGTTAACACATCTATTTCATACATCATCTAGGAAAGCAAACTGCCACTGAAGCGCAGGCAATATTGTTAAGATATTTTACGTTCTGTTTAAAATATTTAATTGTAAGTTCAAATTAATATAAAAATGAATTTCATTATATTTTTAACGGCAACCAGCTGGGCTTAATTTTTTGCAGCCAAAAAACAAACATTACCAATAAGGATAAGATGTGCACAACGATATAATCTTGTAGTCGCGCGGAAAACTCTGACGCTCAACGATAAAATTATCTGGCGCCGTGCATCTTTGCTCTATTATATGACATAGCTTAATGCATTCAAATTTTTGTCACGTTCACAGATATAACGTAAAATGTCTAATATCTCAGTGCTAACACGATGCTCTCAACAAACTATTAGTAAAGACTAACCCCCTTATTCGTAAAAAGTTATCGAACGTCACTTAGTACTGCGCAGTACAAATTTGTAGTGCGCGATATTATGAAACGTCACATAACTTTTTATGAATAAGGGGGTAAAAATATAAGGGTTTGGACTATCTTACATAACTACATAACCCATACCGTTAAAGTACGATCTGACAATGGTTTCTTTTCACATGCTGTCTTCCAGAGACTATATAAACCCATATATGCCCAGATTGTTTATAATTTTCGTATAATGTTGTTCATTATTAGATAAGATATGGACTGGGTACGAACTTCTGGGTTGTTGCAGATCCCCTGGACATATTTACCTTAATGGGACACCATGGAAAAAGAACCTTCTCAGTCGGTTTGGCGCGGGCTATGAGGAAATAAGGTTAGTGGCGGGTGCCCCTTAACATGCAGGGTAGGCGTATTGATCAAAAAGTGAACCTTGCGTGAATTCTCAAGGGCTTAATCAGCGTTGTTCAGGCCAAGCATTATCAACCTGTGTCCAAAATAATTTGCGAAATGTTATCCGAAAATTGGGGCACTGTTTTACGTTATGATTTTTAGTTTACAACCAGTAATATTTCATTCAAGTTTGTATGTCACAACAGTAGGTAACACAAAGTTACTTATAAGCCAGGACTCTGTCCTGAAATGGAATCTTCGAGTTAAGATTTCCATTTTATTATACGTAAATCAATATTTTTTCATATAAACGTTCACTAACATGCACCGTTCTGTTTACACATACGTGCTGACGACATACATTGCGTTCTTTAGCTGTACTAAACGATCATTAATCACATATCAACTGTATATTTTATGTTTATTAGTATATAGATAATTATATATGTTTATGTATTAGACAAACGCGTGAGAACTATCCGTCGTTTTAGATTCCATAAACGACAGTGCGTAATAAGTAAAGAAATACAAATTTATACCTTAATTTTGAGGAAACAAACTAAAAAAGATTTTACCTACTTTATTAGGTATGTATGTAGTCTTAATGTATGTAGGTCTGTAGGTGCCTATTTACTTAACAATTCATATTTTCACAAAGCGTTACCTGATACAGTTAATTAAGTATAATACGTTAACTAGTTAAATTAAAATTATTTTAGTAAAGTAGACATCACAACCTTTCGACAGACTTTCGTATAAATGGAATTAAAAATAGATATAATTTAGGGGCATCTTAAAAAAAAACAACAGTCTACGTGCATGTGCGTAAAAGGACCGTTATTATCTAACAGTAAAAAATATCTACATTCGTCCAACTGGTAAAAACTCGACTTGCTAAATATTCTTAAAATTCTCATATATTTCAAACTGTGACGCAGTAGTCACAGCACAAGCAACGCAGTAGGCCTACTGACCCCAGAATGTGAGTCATTAGACAATCGAACGAATGCAGCTTGATGCTTTTAGTGAACCCAAAAATTGTAGTAAACATTCTAAAGGTAGCAAAATAATGTTGTTTTTTATATTAAGTGTTGCACTTACAGTTTCACAGATGTTCATGTTACAACAGTTTTCGATGGTGATCTCGCACTGGTCTGGACGCGCTGTCATTGGCGTCACGTTGTTCTTGTTTACCACGAAACGTTTCTTTATTCTGTAATCGTAATGGTCAACGGTGAATGACGCAGTTATATTTCTACTATCGAGTATACTGTGGTTTTATTCAGCGTGAAATGTAGATTGTGTTTGGGGTTCACTTGTTGCCAGACCGATAGCTTGGATTTGAACTCTACTTGTTTTGATAAGATAGAAAGTTATTTATTTATTAGTTTTTTCTTTGATTTTTTGCGATTTCATAATTATTAGTTTTGAGCTGTATTCAGAAATTCTATATTATGTTATGGTGTGCTGGTTTCTTCAATAAATAAGTGTGTGTAAATAAGGATTAATAAATTACGATAACAACGAATATACTTAGTTGAAGCTTTTGACCAATATTAGAAATCGCAAAGGAATTGAAATCTTAAAAAAATATATTATTATTTAGGTAAAACTAATAAATAAACAATAATCGTAGGTAGTAAGTAGTTTTAATAGTTAGGTATATAGTAGGTAAGGTAAATTGGTACTGGGTACTACGTACTCAAAATTATAGTTTGACGTCAATTCGAAATTTGATTATACTAAGTTAAATAAATAACCACCAGTAGCTATTATATTTCGTTTATGATGCTGTTAAAAATATGAGAATCACACTATTGTAATTTAAAGTAAGAGATAAAAATGATTAAGAATAAATTATGTAAGTACATTAACTGCAAATTATAGCTGAGAACTTTTGTATGCCTCTATTTTGTATGCTAGCAAGTGTATCTTTGCGTTTAGAAATCAACAGAACAAACTTCAGACGTGTACAAACTTCCATGTTTACCTCAATGGTACAATACAAAGTTTATACCATGTAGGGCTATTTGTACCTAGATATTACTATTACAAATAGTGCATAGGTCTGTCAGAAAGTAGGTACTTAAGTAGTTTTAAATATTGAAGACTATAGTCATATAAAAATATCGAACATCATTTACTGCGCAAACTTTTTCAACACCATATAACTTTTTATGAATAGAGTATAAGTACCTAAGTATTAGAGACTATATTTTGGAATTTCTTTTATCAGCTTTGGAGCTGGTAAATTCTATGTAAATTCAAAATATGACACAATATTAATTTACTATCCTAACTGATGTGTTAACAATACACCGAACATACCTTGGTCGTTTTTTCAGCTGCAGAATTTTGGTGATGAGCACAGCGCATCCAAGACACAGCAGTCCACATAGAATCCCGAGCACCATGATGATGGGATCTCTGATGGGGTCCCAGCCATCGTTACAACTGGCTGCCATGACGAATTCCCCATCAGTTGGAAGAATTGGTTCCGATGAGTACGTTGCCTTTGTCGCGTTTTGCGTGCAACTGAAAAGTATTGGAATTTTAAACATCCAATTGAAGTTGTTTCTAATGAGGTAGTGCCATTCTCTAGTGTCAGTGTTTGTCACACCGCCCGAGGGCCTGTGACGTGGCTTAAAAACTGCTATCAATTGATAACAACCGGGGCCAATGGCTTAACGTACCCTCCGAAGCACGGAGCAATGGATATCCGCACATAAATTACGAGAAGAGATCGATTCTGGTGTTGTTGGATGCAAAGCGCACAAGCACGCATCCTATAATTGGACCATCACCATCATCAACCCATATCGGCCCACAGCTCAGCACGGTTCCCCCTTCACTTTCGTGAGGACGGTTAGGGCATAATCCACTAAGGGGGCCCGGTCCAGATTAGTGAAAAGAATTGAAGTAATTCTCGGGTTCCCCTCACGATTTTTTCCTTCGCCGATAATTACGTAAATAATTATGCTTTTTACATAAACACATTGGTACACACTGGGAGTGGAACTCACCACCCTGTCCTTGGAAGGCAGACGTTCTCCCACTAGGCTACTACCGCTTTCAGTAGTTACAATATGTTATTTATTTTCAAAACCCTTACTTGCAAGGTTCAGCGACGACAACAGCCGTAGGTGTGGTTGTAGTAAAGACTATCTCAGTCTCGCATCGTGTTCCCTCGTGGTGGGGAGAACAGCTGCATACAGGTTTGTGTTCCTCGTTCAATGAGCAGAATCCATCGTTTAGGCAGTGGCCATGACATAAACTCAGTTCGCACCGTTCGCCTGTGTAGCCATCCTTACAGCTGGAAACATCAATGTTTCATTAATAGGACACTATATAGCATAAACTAATATATTACTGCAAAGGACATGGCGAAAGATGAGGTACACCACAAGGTCGCTAATACATTGGCACCTATCGAAGTTACTGAAGTGACCTGAAATTCAGTTTACGGTCAGTGGTGTATTAATTATATTCATAAAACTAGGAAGATCGAATCTTCGAATACAGTCCAAAACAGAGTTAGGACAGCTGATCGAAGATATCCACCGCATTTTGATATTTAAATCAATGCTATAAATTAACTTTACAAAAGGAACTATTATTACCTGCAGGTAGGTTTTCCCTCTTGAGTGCTACAGTCGCCTTGAAAACAAAAGTTCTGACAGACAGAAATATCACATCGTTCGCCAGTGTACCCAGACGAGCAAACGCATTCTAATTTTCCATTGACCTTGACACCGTGCACACAAAACAGTCCCATATCTGGTGGTACACTGAAGGAGTCGTTAATAGCTGACTTGTTCTGGGAGAGACTCCTCAAGGACTCACATTCGGGTGCATCCTCAATCTGATCTTGTATTTGGTAGTTGGCAACGATGCCGTAAGGCGTCTCATCTGCAAAGACTATAAGCTGTTTGGGCTCTTCCATCTTTTTGTCCTTTGGCAACTTCCAAATGGTTTTGTAACCCCAATCGACCCAGTACAGAGCGTCTTTTGACACCGTCAAAGCGTTAGGCTGGTGATGTGTTCCGACCATCATAGTAAAACGGTTTTTTCCTTCCAAGTCGGCGCTTTCAATCGAGTAGTGGATACCTTCTTTGTCGTCTGCCCAGTAAAGTTTCTTGTTATGTTGGTCGATGGCAATGCTCACCGGCATGTAGATATCAGTATGAACGACAACCTGCCTATCTGTTCCATCAAATTTAGCTTTCTCTATTGTAGGCTTTGTAATATTGGTGTTGGTCCAGTAAATGTATCTAAAACATAGAAATAAACCTATAAGTATAAACTCGAAAGGCCCTCATGAATTTGTATTGTCATTAGCACTTTCTAGATTTTATAACTTACCCTCTACAACTGTCAACAGCAATGGCCCTTGGAATCTCGTCGTCCATTTTGATTAAGAGGTTTCCGTAGGGGCCGTTCTTTGAGCCTGGTTTTAGGGACATCCAGAAAATGCTTCTCTCACTGGTGTCAGTCCAGAAAAGCATGCTCGTGACGGGGTCGAAGGCTAGTCCTTGAATGTATTCGAAGGACCTCCTCCGGACTAAGGACTGGTATTTCTTCGTTGTTAAGTGATAGCTGAAGATTGATGCGTTGTCGTTCTGTTTGTCAACGAACAACAGCATATTATGGACCGCGTCATAAGCCAAAGCCGTGAGATCTCTGAACTGTGTACCGATGTTGTTTGTTTTCGTTCCATTTGTGTAAAATTCTAGTTGGTCCCCACTGGTAATTGCAATGTCTGAAACAAGAGAGAAAACCCGTTCAGTTTACGTCGTTTACAGTTTTGTAATGTTTAAATTTTCTGGTTAAGTGGCGTTATCGTTGTGCAAACAACAAACATACAAAATGCGCTTAGTAAGAGACGGCCAGTTTTTGTGCCGCCGACGCGACGAGTGCTAACTTCAATCGAGTGCGTTATATAAGACTGCAAGTGCCAAGCCAAACAGTTTCCGATAGCTACATAGTTTGGCAGCTTGTTAGTCGGGAACCGTCCCGTGACCGTCAACGATGGAGGTTAGTCACATCGCCGCCACCGTTTACGTAATGTCTCCTATCTTCAACTAGTTTGCATTCGCTGTGACGTCACTAAATTAGGAGTATCGAAATGGAATGTTCCCATTGTTGCCAAGAGCTCTCGGTAGCTTTTGTAAACACTAAACAGTATTTGATATGAATCGATAGAAACAAATATCAACATCAGCATATTGTTTGAAGTTATTTTTGTAACTGATATTTAATTGTGGTAGATTCAACTAAGAGTATAAAAAAATTGGCAAAAGAATGGCCCGGTGGGCGGTCGTAGATAGAAATCAGTATTTGAGGACCTAACGTTTAGATATTTTTATTCTTTATTCACGTGAACATTCCTCAAGGTAATCTTTCAGACGACCGTGCAACATCTAATCACATAGATGTAAAATCTTCTTTGGTTTCATCGCCATTGGTTTTGTATTCAATAATAGATAAATGTATAGTATTTTTTTAACACGTTCACTGCTCAACTGTTTTATTGTATTTGGCTCTTTTACGAAACTTCACACAGCGTGTGTTTACTGTTTACTAGCGTTGTGTCGTAACTAAACTCAATGAACTGTGCGGGTGCACACAACTGGTGTGATGAAATTGACAATACAGCAGTGCGAGTTCGCACGCCAGGCGTGATTCCGATTGCGGTAAAATTATAAAACACAAACGTGAGTGTTTTCAGCAGTGAACGTGGTAATTTTACAAAAATCTGGTTAGCCATTATATAGTCGAGTTGGAACAAATACACACTGTTGTTCTTCGGCGGTACACACTACTCATATTTTATCATTTGTAATATTAGTTACAGCCCAAACAGTTCCATTACCTGCACCAACAATGCTGCAAGGTGGTCTTTCGTTTCATATTACTTCTTGGAAGGTTCGCCATAAAAGGATGATAATTATACTTTTTTTATTTGCTTTTGTATAAGGTACAAATAGTGTCAGTACGACGGTAGCTATCTTATTTCCACACGCCTACTTCTCATTTCATACATTGCAATGCAGAGTTTGAAAAAATGATCTGTAATTCGAACGTACCCCATCTACAGTATGAAAAATTCTTACCCACGTAAAAAAAAGGTGACGTTTAATAAAATGACGCACTACAATATTGTACTGCGCAGTACTGAGTGACGTTTGGTAATTTTTTAAGGGGTTTCCTAGGTTATTCAATTGTGTACAAAAAGCGTCGCGCGTTCCAAAGACTATTTGGATATAAATCGAATAGGGGTAATTGTTAAGGCAAGTTTTCACAGTAACAAAAAAAAATTATGACACAATTTAAAAACAATAATTAATAAGTAATCACAGTAACCAATAACTAATATAAATAATCTCTCTATAAAATAACAATCAAAAGTTCACCTAATCTGAAAATACTGTATTTAATAAAAGTTCATGGTAAAATTTCCATTACCTTTTAATGAAACTTTATAAACCTTATGGCGAGTGGTGCCTAAGGCTAGTTTTCATTGGGTTTTGTATTTATATATAAGTAGGTACCTACCTCAAAAACTGTCAGATAAGTTACAATAAACAGATAGAAGGTTATCACTTATGGGTTACAACATATCAATGTTTTCTTATGGAACATTTAAATGTACGTATTGTGTATGAATTTATGTTTGTTAATACGTATCACCATAGTCCATAGGGTAACTCAAGGGTTCAAACCAGTGTGGGTAAAATGTTCGTCATTGTTAATGTGATTTTTTATCGAATGTCAGGCGATTGCCATTTACGATTCATAATTAAACCCATTACATTAAATAAACAAAATGGTGTACGTGACAATTCTAGAGAAAACTGGATATTTTATCTTAAATTTTAGCAATATTATCAATTCTAAAGTATAGTGTAAGTAGGTTTGTGTTATTATTTATTTATTTTGTCCGTGTGTATATAACTGAATTCCTCCTAAACAAATGAACTTATTTTTTTGTGTGTTTGAGTGGGTCTTTGGATGGTTTAGATTCACAATTTGATCGAGTAAAATTCTAGGACTTTTTTGTTTCAGCCAATAAAGTACAGATTTTTTTGCACGACATCGTCTCTCGAATAGTACAAGTCTATATCTATATAGTGTGTTGGCATTTGGGTACTACCACGTACTTACTACTCAGCTCTATATTTATATTATAAATAATGAAGATTCTGGAAAACACATGGGATTCTTATCATCCTTATCTACGTGGTGCGGTTCCTTTGTTATTATACTCGTATCTATCGAATGATAATTTTTATTTATCCAATGTTGCGAAATCTATTATTGTGGCAGGTATACATACGAGTACAAAGTGCGGAGTTATCATGATTGTTGACGTAACAACGTCTAATAAATCGATGAACGCCGTCTCCATGCACGAAAAAGTTGACACATTGTCCCGTAACGCTCATTGTACGCTTGCGCCGCATCTATCTCTCGTTAATTATTCTTGCATTTTAATAATATGATTACTAGTATAATTTCAAGGATTTATTCTTTTATTATTAAAAAAATATTCAATTTTATTCATAAAAGTATGCAATCATTTCGGCAATGTTTTGTTATGACGTTGTCACGTTAAAATATCGTCCGTAAACCAACTTAACAGACAACTAAAATTTTTTTTAAATTCTATAACAAATAGATGAAAAGAGAAAGTAGATGCGAAGAAAAAGAACCGAGCTATGAATGAATGATTGATTGATGGTAAAATAGAGAGGGAGAAGCTAGATTTCTAAGTTACTATAAACCTTTTATAGCTACCATTCAAGAAACATAATATAATAAATGCGAAAGTTTGTGTGTTTTTCCTCTATTCACGCCTAAACGGTAGATTTAGATGATATTTACGATACAGATATTTTGGGTCCTAGAATAGAACATAGAATACTTTTGAATCTGCAGAAATTAACGGTTCCAGTGGGAAAATAGTCTACGCAGGTGAAACCACGGGGCGCTGCTAGTATAAGATATAATGCAAGCTTCAAAAAGTGAAGGAAAGGCTGTTCTGAAAATAATCCGTTGTCATTAAAGGTAAAAGGTTTATCGGCTAAACTAAGCACTAAAAGTCTAAGAATTCCCTTCCTCGGACATTTCTTGGTGGTGATGAATAAACGACACACGAAGGGGCTGATGAAGAAGCAGCGTGAATTTTCTAGAATAATACACACACACAAAGACACGACCTTAATGGCCCAACAAATTAGAAACGAAGTTCTAAAGATATTACAATTTGTAAAATTAAATGCGGAATAATCCGAATCAATTAATCTAAATTTTACCACATCCAAATAAAGGATCTCAACTTCGAAGCTGCGTTTAGGTAAGTTGTGAACTTCATTGGGAAAAAAACAACTTTTATTCACCAATCCAAACCGGGCCCCCGTGGTGGATTGACCTAACCCTCCTCACGATCGTCACGAGGGGAGACCCGTGCCCAGCAGTGGGACGATATGGGTTTTTGATAATGATGGAGTAGGGATAAACTCTCAGTACTAATGATGGCAAAATCTCTATAGCTACGTCGCTTATACATTTAAATTATTATTTATTAAATAATTAATTGGTACTATGAGGTCACCGAAGATTAATAAATAAAAATAAAATAAAAATTATTAAGGAAATTTATCAACTCATTGCTACCTCTGTTACCTAATGCTGATAGTTCTGATAAGTTTTTGCAGTTGTGAGTAAAACGCTCGTCACTTTTCGACTCTTAATTCCTTTTTTTTTTTATTGTAAATTCGTTGTTCTTTGATTCTCAGAACAAAGTCAATCGGGTCAACAACAGATTTTTGGCATGAGAAAACGAAGAAAACTGTCGAATACAACGGAGCAATGTTGCCGGCACATTGTGCACGTCCACCTACATATCAACGAATATAGAACAGAATAGGCCGTTGTTATCTTTAGCTAGTTAACATAACATGTTAATATAAGTTATTAGCATTTTCCTGTATTTTTATTGTATACTTAGTTTTAGTAAATGTAAGTACATAAAATACGAGTTGATGTCAACGAAGCGTTTAGTATAGGTACACATGAATGCATGTACAAGAAAGCTATTTATAAAATAGTAAAATCCACACTCGACTGAATGCTCTCTTTCCTCAAGGGTTTGTTGGAAGAAAACTCTTCATAGGGTTAAGCTCGCCTTTGTACATTAGATTACTACAATTTTTTTTCTGTAAACATGCTTTTTTTTTTTTTGTGTACAATAAAGAATATAAGAATAAGAATAAAATTCATTAGAAAACTACTTTTACTAGAAACAGGTGATCTTTGCTATTATTAATAGGCACCTACCATAAAAGGTCAATTTTTCAGTAAAAAACAAATCCTCACGAAAAATTAATTGGGTACCTTTTTCTATCCTTAGATATAGAAAGTAGACTGAAATACACAATCGTGGACACAATTCATATAATACCACCTATCGATATGCCTAGCATAGCCCGCTCCATAGCCCTCTTTGCTACTTTGACCTTATGGGTATATTCTCTTGTTAACGGCCAGGTCTCTGATCCGTAATTTAAAATGGGCATTACACACTGGTTAAACCCCTTGGTCTTAAGGCAATGTGGAATCTTGGATTTCAGTGAAATCTAACTCAATATATTAACGACAACGATACATTACGAGTAGATAACCTACCGTGACAGGGGAACTAAATATTCCAGGAAACGCACAAAACTATCTACGTCATTGGGAAAACAAAACCAACCAATACCCCAAGATTACTAATTCGGAAACGCATACCTTGTTAAACAGGTTTTGGGACACAGATTAGGTGATTGTTATTATACTAAGGTGACCAAAGTCAAATACAATACCCGAATAGCCGGCAGTCTACAACTACTAGGTAGAGTTTACTAATACAAGAGTCACCTCGCGGCTTCGACTGCTTTTTGATATCTAAAATTCTCATCCTATGAGACCAGTTTCTTTTTTTACTCGACTGCGCCAGTTATGTTATTTTTATAATAACGCGTAAGAAACCATCACATAACATAGATCCTGACCAAACTAGAATTACGAGGACCATGGTCCCACAAACACCCAGACTCAACGTGTGGTTTTTAAAAAAATATTTGGTCTGCGTGGGATCGAACTCCAACCTCACGCATTGCAGTCGGCTCTACACCTACTTACGCCATGGAGGCCGTCTTAGCGTTGACTATTATGCCACAAAAATAAGGCTTTATTTATATTTGGAATGAAAAGTTGCTTGTATCCATATCTACATAAAAATAGTTTCGTCAATCCGTTGCTCCGCGTGTCGCTGCGCAAAGGACAAACCAACTAACATACTTTTGCATTATTATAGTAGGATTCCGATTACATTTATTATTATAAATTATTCAAAGTACACGGAACTAGTGCAGTGTTACTTGTCAACGAACAGTGGTAAGATATAAATAGTGCTCGTAGCTCGTTTTATAACCGGACATGTCAAATGGGAAGTAAAAAAAAAGCGTAAAGGCCGGTTATTCACCGGTCAAATTTTGCATGAACACGTCATAAGTTGTTACTGAATATTTCTTTATAATACTCATATAATGCTGATAATAATAGAAACTATGGACCTTGACAAATGGAGTTTGTAGAAGTCGTATCGTAAGCCATAATTATGACGTCGTACATAGTGAGAGTCCACGCGTACATAGTCGCGATATTGCAAATGAAGCCAAGCAGTAGTGTGCAAACATAACTGTGTTCCGGTTTGTAGGGTACTGTTTCCAGCTAAATTACTGGGCATATGAGACTTTAGAAGCAATGTCTCAGGGTGACGAGCGCATTGCAGTGCCGGAACAGATTCTGGGAGGCACTGTAGCTGTTATAGGCAGGCGTGGCGCTTACAATCAGGTGAACGAATTGCTCGGCTCGTTACTTAGTACCAAGAAAAAACACGAAATATATACCTAGATTAACATCGTGAGGAAACCCACATACCTACCCGAGAATTATTTCGGAGGTAGGTATGTTATCCACCAATCCGGACTTGGCCCCCGTGGTGGAATATGGCCTAACCCTCCTCACGAAAGTGAGGAGAGACCCGTGCCCAGCAGTGGGACGTTATGGGTTGATGATGATGATGATGATATACCTAGATACAAATAAAAAAAACATGAAATATAGCTAGTTTTAATAATACGGGTAGGTAATCATGCCAAGATTAAAAAATAAATATTTCTGTTACATGCAGTAAAAATGTATAAAAAAATACACCCTGCCGATAAACATAATATTATTTATATCTCTATACGTGACAGTATTATCAAAAGTTCCGTGAAAATAGTAAATAAATTGCCACTGATTCATGAAGGTGTGGCTTACTTACAATTTTATCAATACCACGTCGGAATCCTCTTTACAATGCAATAAATGTCACTCTGTGGGTATTTTTTTTTATTTGATGCGGATAATATATAAATGATATAAGTACACGTTTAATAGCCAATTTATTTACCAGCATATTAAAATTTTCATCACACAAAAAACGAAAATAAAAGAAAGAATTTGATGGCATATTTGGAATTATTATTTAATTTTGAAGCGGTGATAGCCTAATGAAAGAACTTACAACGGTATCAATGTGTTTCTTGTAAAACATATATATGTACATAAATTTGCTTTTCGGTGAAGGAAAACATCGTTAGGAAACTCACATACCTACCCGAGAATCATTTCTGGGGTGGGTATGTGATCCATCAATCCGGACCGGGCCCCCGTAGTGGATTAAGGCCTAAACATCCTCGCTAATGTGAGGGGAGACCCGTGCTCAGCAGTGGGCTGGTATGGGTTGATGATGATAGTTATTAACTTTTGATTGAATTAATGCTGGTTGGCAAAAAAACAGCATCGCCTTTCAGCATGGCAATGTAGCCAGCATACTGGACACATTTCCCTCCACCAACGAATTTTAAAGTTTTAAGGTTTTTTCATAAACGTATAATTATTCAGTTACAAGTATATTAGGTCCATTTTTTCCCTTGAATATATGATTTTCTAGTTGGTTCCCGTTCCCGTATAAATATTATTCATGTCAATAAGATTTCGAGTCAGAGAAGAGATAAGAGAACAAGCTTCACTTCTTCCAGACAAAGATGTGAGAACTGAGGTCTCTATGTTGACTCACCCTTGGCCTTTACCAAGAATGAACACAACACTGGACAAATAGCAACAGTATTTTGAGCACAACATTATTTTAAGGATTATGAAAATACTATTAATAGACTTCATCATCATCAACCCATAACGTCCCACTGCTGGGCACGGGTCTCTCCTTACTTTCGTGAGGAGGGTTAGGCCATAATCCGCCACGGGGGCCAGATCCGGATTGGTGGATAACATACCTACCTCCGAAATAATTCTCGGGTAGGTATGTGGGTTTCCTCGCGACGTTTTCCTTCACCGAAATGCGAGTGATAATTACGTACATATGTTTTACAGAAACACATTGGTACGTGCCTGCACTGGGATTTGAACTCACGACCTTCTGATTGGAAGGCGGACGTTCAAGAGCGGAGGTGGTTAATAGACTTATTAGATAATATTTTATTCAATCGATATGATAATAGAGACGGAATGAAGACAACGTAATTCCTCAGTGAGTTATAAATCTAATAACATAATAGATTTATGACTCATACAAGTACATTTTGTATCCACTTAGATATAATCGTAAGTCCACCACTTAGACGTTCTTAACACTTTAACTTCTCAGTTTAACCCAAACATCCACTGCCCAGTGTTCTCAAAACATTATAAATGTGAAAGTTTGTGAGGATGGTTGGATGAATGTTTGTTCCTCTTTCACGCTTAAACAACTGAACGGATTTGGATGAACATTGGCACACGTGTAGTTTATTACCTGGATTACCACATAGGATACTTTGAATTTCTCTAAAAATAACGGTTCCCATGGGATAATACTCAACGCGGGTAAAACCGCGGAGGCAGCTAATCTTTCATACATGAGTTCCCAAGAAATTTACTACATTTTAAATTAATATGACATCGATGTAATGACATCATAAACTGCTATACCTACTTTAGTAACTAGTATGTATTATATAATAGTACACTTTTGAAAAACAAACACCTTATTCCACAAATCAAAAACATATCTCTCAATAAAACGCTGACTGCGTGACGCAAAGAGACGTACTGTCTTTATGCAATATGTTTGGTATATTGTTTGTTAAATAATGTATCCTACCCTCATACGAAAATTCTGTAGTGTATCAGAGATAGTATAGTATTTATTAGGTTGCTTTATACTTTTTACGTCACCGTTAATTTATTAAACAGTAAATCCAGTTTCCAATTACCAAGGTAAATTACAAGCTAATCAATAAATGGGTGTGAAATTCAAATCAAATCAATCAGTTAAAGCCAGCTAATTTCAATAAGTACACGTGTAGTTTCGAAATCTATCGTATATTATTAACACATTAACTTATTACTTTTATATCAATAATTAAGGGTCTTAACACTAGAACCGATCTGTTCCAAAGATCCTTTGGAGGGACTGTAATATCAAGATGGCCATAGAGATCTATCTGATAACTGTGAAGAGGACAGTGGAAAATTTTACACTAAATATTCTTTTATATACTTAATTAAAATTACACAATAATGAAGCGCGGGTTCTAATATATAGGTACATATTTACTAACCTCGTGGTTAGCGTTCAATTAATCTAGCAATACATAAAACCATTGATATGAAACTGCGGAAATCTCAGAGGCTTAATCGAAATTTGCGCAAGATTAAATTTCAAAATCAATATCACGGACAGAGGTGCCTTGGAACACGTTATGATTTTATTTACTATTACTGTGACCCGATTATACTGTGTATTATTTTATGGTTAGGTTAGAAAAGATGTAAATAATATTTTAACTGCGTACTTACCTATTATTAAAAACCTTAATAAGGATAGATATTTAATCAATTTATTTAAAAAAAAGGAGCCCGTATTTCACCTGATGGTAAGCGCCATGCCTTAATAGCTGCAGTGCCACTCTTTGAAATGTCTTGACAGTAATGCTAGGCAGATGATTGTCTCGCATAGGCGAGCAGACTCTTCTAGAAGAGGCCTGCCACTACAACTACGACCTACACTAGATTATCAGTAGGTAAAATATCGTCTATAGCTACACTACACTACCGCCAAGAAGTAGTGTGCAAACATTACTGTGTTCCGGTTTGAAAGGCATTGTTTCCAGTGAAATTACTGGGCATTTGAGACTTTAGAGCCGATGTCTCAGGCTGACGAGCGCAGTGCCGCGCAGGATTATCCAATGCAGTGTTCTGGGCGGTGCTGTGACGGTTATGGGCAGGCGAAGCGCTTACCATCAGGTGAACGACATGCTCGCCTCGTTACTCAGTCAAATAATAAAAAAAAAAAAAAAAAAAAAAAAAAAAAACACTATTAGTAATTCGTTAAGGGTACTAAAGTACTATACTATGCCTACCTCCACTATTTATACAGGTACAGTTATCGTATCAGTGTTGCTTTGCCCCATAGTTTCCTGAATGCCCCATCGATCGTGGCATGTGGCCTACGTGACATGGCGCACGTCTGTACAATTCGGAATCATCTTACGACTTTTTTTTACAGACTTCAATTAGAGTAGGTAAGTACCCACAAGTGGTCGTAAAAGTGCTCGCAGCGCTTTATAGAGCTTTGTCACTGAACAGTGGGTTTGTATTCTGTATAGTGCTTACGTTCTGAGCCTTTGGTTGCAGCTAAACTGAATTTTCCATGTTAGCTGGAAAGGACGAAACACAAAACTTTGTAATTTTTGCTAATCATTCAAAAATGTTTGATGCGTTATCCAAAACTATAAAGTTTTGTGTAGAGGTTTATGTGAAGTGTGTAGACCAAAACACGCACAGGAGACACGGCTTTAATTATGAAAATAAAAATATAAACATATATGTATTTAAAAAAAAACAAACCTTAATTGTATTACATAACAGATTACATTAGCGTAACGTGCAGCAAGGCGGATAGGTACTATAAATATAGATAGCTAAATAATAATTCACGATTGTAATTAAATAATTACAAACGTCAATTATATAGTTATCTAAATCCGATAACATCTTGACCTTTTTATTGACATGCAAAATGATAAAATACCTACAATGTACGCACATTTAGCAAATATCAACCTATTTAAGCATTTACGACGACTTCCTATTGAAATAAATAAATAAGCAATAAAACTATTTATATTCTTTAAAAATATGGCAATGAAATAGAATAGAATAGAATAGAAAACTCTTTATTGTACACCAGAAACAAAAATAAACACAGTACAGAAAAATTACAATAGGTAAACAAGGGTAGTACAATGGTAGAAATATATTTATTGTACTTTAAAAAGAATCCCCAATACATATTAATACAGCAAAAGGGAATAATAAGGTAGTACGATGGGCGGTCTTATCGCCCAAAGCGATTTCTTCGACAACCAAAAATTACATAGAAAGAATGTAATATAGTTTTATTAGCTTGTTAATTATTCTTATATTATATCATATCTATTTCAATGATTAAATTACGAGTAATTCTACTATCAAAAGTATTTGTATCCACCGGAAACGGTTGAGTAAAAGTTCTAAGCCTAACTACCTACCTACCTAGTAGGTGCCTTACCTACTTACCGAAATTATTCTGATATATAAGCATATTTTTATATTCACACTAAAATAAAAATATTTTATACGTTATTTTGAGATTAAAATTATGAATTTGTTTAGACCAATGAGCGGTGATAGCCTAGTCACTAGTGGAAGGGAGATCGTCCGCCTTCCAACGAGAAGGTACCTACCTAATGTGTTTCTTGTAAAACGTGATGTATGTAATTATAACTCGCTATTTGGTGAAGGAAAACATCGTGCGGAAACCCACATACCTACGCGAGAGTTATTTCAGAGGTAGGTATGTGTTCAACCAATCCGGACCGAGCCCCTGTAGTTTATGGCCTAATCCTCCTCGCGAAAGTGAGGGGAGACCCGTGCTCTGTAGTGGGCCGATATGGGTTGATGATGTGATAAAGCCTAAAATGTAAATCAGTTCAGCCATTATATTATTAAACCATGTTTACTACTACCATCATAATATATTCGAAAATATTAACAAATTACCCGCTTCGGTTCTTAGATAAAGAGATAAAATTATGATAACATGTGAATCAAATCGCTAAAAAATTGGATTTGTAGCTTGATAAGACTTTATCACTGACATGATAAACGGGGCTAAGTAGATAATTTAACACTAACACGTGTTTTTGGAGAGCTGCGATACATACTTAGATACTATCTATAGAATAGAATAGAATAGAATAGAAAAACTCTTTATTGTACACCAGAAACAAAATTAAACACAGGACAGAAAAATTACAAGAGAGACCTATAGATAGAGGCTAGAAGTTTCAGTAACTATGACTCAAAGTTACCTACTTCTAAAGAGAAGTAGAGAGCTAGAGAAGCGCTGTGACTCAAAGTGATAGTTCTTTTTTGGAAAATAATTTAAGTATCAAATACTAACCCGGGCCCCCTTGGTGGATTATGGCCTAACTCGCCTCACGAAAGTGAGGGGAGACCCGTGCCCAGCAGTGGGCCGATATGGGTTGATGATGATTAACAAATATTAATAAGTAACTCATAAACCGAGTTACGAATGATTTGGTGTGAAAGAAAAAGAAAAGAGAAAAAAGAATAAAAGAGAAAGAAGAAGAAAAGAAAAAGAAGAGAAAAAGAGTTTATCTAAAAAAAATATATTTATTTGTGTGTAGGCCTACGTGCGACGAACGAGCAGCAGACGAATATAGGCTGATGATGAAATGGCGAGGTCTTAATTATTATTGAAATTATATCAAAAATAATGATTCAATTATTCTAACTTTTGTTATGCTCATACTAGGTACCTATGTACCTAGTATGAGCATAACTTGTTATTTAAGGGAAATGTATTATAATAATATAAGTAACACCTACTAGTAATTAACTCAAAAACAAAGATACGAATTATTAGGTACCTACAAATTATTGTTCTAAGATAAAATGAACTGATTTTATCGTTGAACTTGTAAGTACAATGGGCGGACTAATCGCTAAAAGCGATCTTTCCAAGTCCACCAAAAAAAATAGAAGAAGAAGATGCGAGACACCATTATCAGAACTGGGATCAATGGGTTCATAAAAAAAAACTTGGGTGAATATACTTAGCATGTTACATACATACATTACGCCCACGACTTTACTTAATGAATATTTTAAATAATTATATTTTAGAATAAATGGATACCTACCGAATACCTACAGCTTTTAGATTTTTGATCCCGTTGAAAAGACATTGAAAATAAAATTATGTACTTACCTGGTAAATTTTTCCCATGACCATAACTAATTGCATAAAAACTGTGAAAACTAAACCAATAGTAGTTAACTAGAATTGGCGGTGATTCTATTGATACAACAGCCTTTACTCACTTATACCTGATTACTATAATTAATCTTAATCTCAGACGTCCAAACCACAAATTATCTAATTATAATACTACGAAACCTAAAAACCATGGTAATTGCCAGTCTCTACCGTTTTGTCCATTCATAACTGCAATTTACATTGTGAAAGAGTGATTTTCTTCAGTATAATCTGCAGTACTAAGAACACTCATTATAAAGAGGTAAAGTTTGAGAGATTGTTTCTTTGTAAGAGGTTATCTCTAGAACTACAGATCCGATTTTGAAAATTCTTTCAGTACATCATCTTTGAGTGATGAGCTACGCCTATCGCTGTAAATTAAGTTCCTGCTGAAAAAACGGGATATTGGGGGATGAATTCTATTTTTTTAATCCATGTCTCTTGTATAAGACGCAGGTCTATCTCGAATGAATAAAGGGTTATTCAGGAAGTAAAAATATATATATTCAGAAAAGAACTTAGTCTGGCGAAAATTAAACGACGACTGAACAACTGCGTGAAAAAAAGGCCAAGGCCCTCCCTCCCGCCTTTTGTTTCTCCTCTTTTTTTCTAATTTCAAAAATAAAGTTTTTTTAACCAAAAAGGTTTTCTTATCAAAAAAAAACGTTCGTTACATTAAAAAGGTTCATGTCGCTTAAATTTCTAATCTTGGCTAAAAACAAATTGAGCCGTACACTGCACTTCCTGTTGACAATTTTCAAAATAGGATTATTAATTATTATGAGTCTCAATAGGGCCAATTCCTTTACCAATCTGACCCATAATAGGTACTTTATGTTGTTTGATATAAGAAAACGAACACGAGACTTACTGTGGCCCACTTCTTATTCCAAGCAGACTAATTCGTGACCCTCATATAAATCAACAACTATTTATCCAAAACACACTAATTGCTGAACTAGTAACCTCCGATACTTATTGTTATTTGACACTGCAATGTACTTTTTGGATACAATAGTAGAAATGGGGACACGGCCACATCGGCCACCTGAAGAATGTATTTTTAACATTCCTCTGTTAATAAATTATTTGATAACGTTCTTGTTCCCATTTTTTGTGATCATTGAAGGATACCGTGACTGAGACCTGTTTTTTACCCCTTGAGACAATAACTTTGAATGTTCGTCAAAGGACACTAATATTTCACACGTGCGGGACACGCAGTCGTTAACACGTTCACTGCAGAACCGTTTTACTTTTTTTGGGTCTTTTGCAAATCTTCACACAACGTGTGTGTTTACTGTTTACTGGAAAGTAAACATAACGTGTGTTACTGGCGTTGTGTCGTAACTAAACCCAATCAGCAGTGCGGGCGCACACAGCTGGTGTGATAAAATTGTCAATACAGCAGTGCGGGTTCGCACGCCAGGCGTGTTTTCGCTTGCCGTAAAATTTTAAAAACAGACGTGTGTATTTTCAGCAGTGTTCGTGTCAACTCTTAGTATGTAACTATGTAATTCAGTGAGGTCTTGAACATTTATTATTCATACATAAACCTAGGCAGTGTGTTTGTTGCTGTTGGCAGTAGTGATGTTGTTGTTGTGTGTGATTGTTGTGTGTCGTTGTGTATATTTTAGTGTATGTTAGGCAGTGTGTGTTTTTAGGTGTGTGTTGCTGTAATGGCTAACTTATTAAATAGATACGTTAGCCATTTGATTTTCATGTTTATTTATATTAATTTACATTAATTAATATTAATAAGGCAGACAGTTTATGGTATATTTGTGTAGAGATGACTTGTGTTGTTACAATTAAATTTTTATTTTTTTATCCAATTTTCTTATAACTAAAAAAACACATTTTTAAGCCATTATTAAAGATAATTAGATGACGCTTTGGTTTTTACTGTTAGCTTTCTACATTTTATTAAATAAATAAATAAATAAATTGATCACCAAAGACCCCAAACCTTCAAGAAGCGATCTCAATAAATGGATTCCCACTTACCCAATTTGTTATTGACCGACATGGCCCTAATTATTGTATATTTATCCAACAGCCCTATTTCAACTGAACCAAAGACGAATGCAAAGAGTTCAATGACTCCTTATTTAATGGAAGGTTGATTTAACACGGTCTTGAATAATACGTGAATTATTATTCAGTGATGAATTCATGATACTCACAAGCTTAAAAATATGTTATTCTTTAGTTTAGGTGTAATATAATAGGTATTATGACAATCGTCGTATGGGAAAGGGTATTTTGATCAGTGCAATATGGTTATACGCAAAAACAAATGCAATTTGGGCTATATAACATCACGCTACGATCAATAGGAGCGGAGCATCAATAAAGAATGTGACAAAAACGGGGAAAAAATATTGCTTTAAAGAGAGTTTTTGCGGGAAAACTTGATTTATGCGGGTGAAACCGCGCGGCGCCGCTAGTATACTATAATAATATGTCCTTAAATAAGATAAAGGACACTTTTATTCCAAAACATATCAGTATCTATTGTAAACACGGCTGAAGGTACAGGCGAGTTAGCATAAAATATAAATATTTTATAATTTTTTTATAAAATTACACTACAGAAACATCAAAAATATATTCAAGGAAAAATTAAATTTAATAACTTTTAGTGGAGGGGAATGTACCTAGAAATCCAGAATGCCTGCTGCATTGCCACGCCGAATAGCAAATTAAATAACAAATTAATTACAATTTAATAACATTTAATTTTCAAATTACACTTGGCCCACAGATTACGTATCAGTTCTTATTACACTTACTATAGCGGCGGCCTAATAGTAGTGCTCAGGTACACTGAGCTACTTTTTTACTATTAGTAGCAATTTATGGCAAACTTTGAATGACCCTCCCGAAATAACGTAGGTGTATAATTAAATCGTACCTCGTAATGCAAACGTATGGCGACACGCAAGTCCGTAGGTGTACTTATATTTAGCAACCGTGTGATACTAAGATAACCTTATACTGTAGCATTATATTTATCACTATTTTTTACTTTTTAGGGTTCCCTACCGAAAGGGTAAAACGGAACCTTATTACTAAGTCTTCGCTGTCTGTCTGTCCGTCAGTCACCGGCTGTAGTTCAGACCGTTTAGTTAGACCGTTGAAATTTTCACAGATGATTTATTTCCGTTGCCGCTATAACAACAAATACTAAAATACAGAATTAAATAAATATTTAAGGAGGCTCCCATACAACAAACGTGATTTTGTTTGATATTGATAACGGCAACAGGTAGACGCTTGAAATATTCACAGAATATTTAGTTATAATAATATTTATTCACTTTAAAAATAAATCATCATCAACCCATAACGTCCCACTCCTCACTTTCGTGAGGAGGGTTAGGCCATAATTCACCACGGGGGCCCAGTCCGGATTGGTGGATAACATACCTACCTCCGAAATAATTCTCGGGTAGGGGGTTTCCTCACGATGTTTTCCTTCACCGAAAAGCGAGTGATAATTACGTACATATGTTTTACAGAAACACATTGGTACGTGCCTCCGCACTGGGCAAAAATAAATAATAATTTAAAATAAAATTAACAAATATAAGAGGGGCTCCTATACAACAAAGTACGGAACCCTTTGTGCGCGAGTCCGACTCGCACTTGGACGGTTTTTATTAAAAACAATATATTAAAACTTACTAGTTAGGTGTATCTTTTGGATTGTTAGATTACAATACCACGACAGTCATGCAAGACCATACGCATTTTTAATGTACCTATGTCTAAATTGCCTACAAAAGTAATTTCGCAATCACACTAGGCGTTACTCGTGACTTCGTTTACGGTGATATATTTTTTTAATATTTATATTAGAAAAATATATCAAGTTACTAAGTTTCGGGCTCGTTGCATTTTTGCGTTGAGTAATATTACCATGAGTTTACTTTGCAATTATAATATAATTCATTATCCAAGGGAAACTGACACTTCAACGTGAAATAAACACAGTGATATGTAAATAACTAACTCATCATAAAAAATTGCAATAGAAGGCAGCGTCAAATTACATAATGGATCCACACTGCTGAAATGGTTAGTGGGCCCGATGGGAATCCAAATTCCCAGCGTCCCCACTTGTGGTCCATTTGGGAATATACCCATCATAGTTTATTAGCCCTAACTAAAAATAAGCGTAACAGTAATTAGCTCATAATAGTGAAATACAGAAACAAAATTATTGTTTTATTTCTAACTGTGCCACGCGACTTTACCCGCATTGACTTTTATCGTATTCTACCACAGAAATCTAACATTTCCGGAATAATAAAATCATCGAAACACCTAAACATACAAAATTTCACATGTTTAATATTAGTAGGATAAGGTATTTTTGATTATACTCGTAGTAAACCTTTTATTATATTTTAATTGCCTTAAATTTTAATTGAAGTGCCTTTTTTTTAGTGATTCTCAAAGTTAAGTGTTGCTATATTTGGACATATTGCGCAGAACTGAAATGACGTTTTGTCAATTTAAGAGGCGTTTATAAGTAAGGTAGTTAGGCCGCACTGTTATCTATATATATAAAAATGTTATGTTGGTATGTGTACGCTTCAAAATCTCAAAAAGTTCTGCACCGATCGAGCTGAAATTTTAGTATGATATATAATCCTCATCAAGGGTTGTTTTTATGTATTTTTTTCATCAGTGACATATCAGCGAATGTGCGAATGTGACACAGCGAAGCGTGGCAGGGCATAGCTAGTTTTTTATATTGTAAACAATAATCGATGACTTTGACATAACAGAATGCAGACTAAGAAGTGTATCCTTGAACACCGGCGCAAGGTTCGCAGTTATATTGCAAATTGCCACTGTCACGATTTTGTTAATTGTCATTGCAATTTGCACAAGCCAGTTTTAATGTTTGTTGTGTAATGCTGTCAAAAGATTTGTTATCCCTCTCATACCCCACGGAAATGGGCGGTAAAGCAACTTTGGTGCTGTCAAACTAAATTATAATTTAGTTTTGTGTTAAAACAATTTGTTATTTTTGTTTTTTAACCTGACTGAGTTACGACTCGAGCAAGTCGTTCACCTGATGTTAATTATAATTATTTGTTTGTTATTGTGCTAAAATAATCTGGGGCCTTATTTGCTATGACCACCTAGATTAGTAACGCGCACGTTTTGAACTGTCAAAATAGCGTGCGGGAAGCTAGCGCGTTTCAGGCGCATTTTGACAAGTTTTGAGGTTTATAATAAGTTTATACCACGTTTTCGGCAAGGAATCTCACGTGGCATAGCGAATAAGGGTTCTGTAAAAAATGCAAGTTATGTTCTCACTGAACACCCTATTACATAAAGCTAAGAGCCAATCGTATAACTTTAAATGTGATATTAATTAATGATCAAAATTCAATATACAGTAGATTTCAAAGCAGAAACGCACATGTTATAATCGTGCTTTAGTTATTATAAGAAGGCTAGATCACACTTTGGTCATTTTTGTAAGTGGCAACAATATGATATACGGAATACCACTGTGCATTTGGTTTACAAGCCCCAATAGCCCCCCTCCCCCCCTGGTGTCTTGTGTGTTTGGTCATTTAGAGCTTTTTGCCAAATCATCCAAATCGTTTTAATCTAAATAAACGTGCCTACTAAAGCATCATGTTTATTTATGCTATTTGCATAGACTGCTTACGTACCTACAAAACTTCATTTGATTTAATACGCAAAAAAAAGAAATTCTTTACACATAGTGTTTTATTTTAATAAAATTAATATATAAAACATATCACATAGGTATTAAGATCACTCAATTATAAAATACAAATGCTATAAAACAAACACGTAGTTATACACAATAAAAATATTTTAATCTGATTTCATACCGATGCGGCATTTCCGGTTCCCGCCCAAAAGTATAAATATGTAATTTGAAGTCCTTAGAATTTGAAGTAGGAGTACTTAGTACTTACATAGATTTCTAACCTTAAAACCATTAAAGATGAGTGCACAATACTTGGACACGTGATATGTACTAATTAACGTGTTCTTGAGTTCGATGTTAATTGATGGGTACTAGAATATCTATATGTTTACTCGTAAATAACATTTAAACACTTTGAATTACGTAGGTAAGTTTATTATAAGTAATTTTCTTATTTATTAAATATAGTGGTACTCGCAATGTGTTAATATAGTAATAATTATATTTACCAAGTCAATAATTTTTATTCCCTTAAGGTTATATGAAAGACAATGGCTAGTAGGTACGTTAATGTTATTTTTTAAATTTTCATAATAATTATAAAGCAAATCATTGTGTTTATGAAATATGATAATTAAAAAACATTAAAATTACAAGTTTCATTCATAAATTAACGCAGTAAATATTGTACATTCTGAGAACAATCCGCGCGTTTTGCAACTGAGCGAAGTTTTCTCACACTTTTCCAGATTTCTGGAAGGTAACGCGGCAAATTTTTGTGAGCATCGCGATGCTCTCGATTTCCCGAGCGATAGCCGCTCCTGAAACCGGGCGGGTGTGCGCGCACCGTTCGGCTGGCCTACGTGACGAGCGGCCCCCTAGCAATGGCGTCGTGGCGCCAACCGAATTGCCACCTTATCGACATATCTCAAAAACCACAACCAACCTCTCAAACCACTTAACTCCTCGCCAATTCCTCACAGCAGAACCGAAGAAAATGACTTATTATGTAACAGAAAAAAATAGCACGTGTCAAAGATCAGCTGATTTTTCTAAATACTCACCCCACGAGTGGGCAATGCCAATAGACAGCGCGATTACGGCGAGGATACACTCCGTCCTGCACATTTTGTTTCATAAAATCGTCCAATTTCTAACTTAAATGCACATTTAGTTGAAGAGTAGCGTGTGCGAGTTTCAGGCCAATGACGGTTGAAAGGCGCGGGACACGACCGCGCCGGACGCGTGTCAGTTTGAAACTAAATAAAAGCCGGCTTGCCGCGTGATGCCGCCGAATTCTAAATAGGTTCATTGAAAAATATTTCGCGCATGCGGCCCGTCACTATCTTATCACATCACTACAACTGGCCTTCAGAATTCGTGGCTTCTTTCCGTAGTAGTTGCGCCCTTAATAGCTACCACTTTCTTATCTGATAGTGCTGCAAGTGCAATCTCGATTGTATGTCAAGTAGGTTGTTCAGACGTTAACTGTGTAGTGTTAGTATGACTGACCCTGTATGGGAAACTTTCTCATAAATGAACCATCCGAGTTAACTCTCACTATAGTTTTTACATTAGTCCTTACTAAAGAGTTCAACGCGCTTGTTAATTTGGGTGCATAAATTACTACTTTGAAATCGTTTCAAACTGGGCCAATAACAAATGTTTTTTCAAAGATTCTCCGTTCATATTAAAGAAAATTGGTGGAGGAACGGATACAATTATAAAAAAATACTGCTTGGTTAAGCAATGAAGGCTACTAAAGCGAAACTGCGATTTTTCTGCAACTTATAAACACGTGCATTCGTGTGAGCTACAGGTATTTTGACATCGTGCGCTATGTGCATCAAGTTATTGTTAAGTATGAGGTTTTTTTTTACTGAGTTACGAGACGAGCAGGTCGTACACCTGATGGTAAGCGCTACGCCTGCCCATAAGGCCGGTTTTAGTGCTCGACGGACCGTCGCGTCGCGTCGGTGCGTACGTCGGTCGCTCTTGTCATTTGTATGAAAATTGACAAGTTGTGACAGTGCTCGACCGGCCGTACGCACGCGTAGGTTGCTTAATTTTCATACAAATGACAAGAGCGACCGACGTACGCACCGACGCGACGGTCGGTCGAGCACTAAAACTGGCCTAACAGTTGCAGTGCCACCCAAAACTTTGCATTGCATAATTTTGAAAATAATCTTGACTAGATTACTCACTATCTTATTATCAGAGACTGAGTGAAATATAATAAAGGTTGACATTGGATAAATGCACAAATCGTGCAAGATATTATAAAAAAAAAAAACCACTCCAATCAACTTATGTGACTTTAGATTTTATTGATACCGTTGTAATCACTTCCGGTCACGGTTCGATCTTACTACCTGTTTCACTTCCCGATTATGTTTCCGATAATCGATATACAGGTACTCAACCAAGCTAGCTAATTTTTATATAAACTAGCTACAGTAGTACTATGCATTGCAATGCCAATTAAAGTAAAAGTATTTAAGTATCGTTAGATGATAGACGAATAAGGGTTTTCCACACGCCCGTTCTGAATTTAAAGTGCAGTCAGCCCCAGAAGGATCTGACCATGTCCTAATTTCCAATTTAATTTTACACGCGCTGAATATATTATTTTCGTGTTAAAGGAAATTTTATGCATGAGGATGTTCTGTTTCTTTAGAAGCCTACCGTACGTGGTCGGTACAATGAACTTCTGGTTGGTAAAAAAAACTCGTGAATGTCGCGCGTATAATTTATAAAAAAATAATTGTAAAGCGGTAATCAATTGTTTGATAATAACGAGACACGGGTCCGGTTTGCGATTTACACAATTTTTTTGTGTTCTACATAGATACATTTGAAGTGGTAGGCCTCTTCTGCAAGAGTCCGCCTCGGGAAGTACACAGGTACACACCTTTGCCAGATATTCATCTGCCAAGCAGTACTGTGCCAACATTACTGTGTTCCGGTTTGAAAGGCACTGTTTCCAGCGAAATTACCGGGCATATGACACTTTAGAACCGATGTCTCAGGGTGACGAGCGCAGTGCAGCGCTGCGCAAAATTATGCAATGCAAAGTTCTGAGTGGCACTGTAACTGATACAGGTGCGCTTACCATCAGTTGAACGACTTGCTCGTCCTGTAACTGAATCAAATTAAAAAAAAAACTGTTGATGCTCGAGTAATTTTCGCAATCACTGATACATATCAAAACCTTCCACATCCTAATTACGTTAATTACCAACGTCGATTGTAGTCAAGTTAGGTACAAATATAATCGCAAGATGGTCGGCAGCCCAGAGGCTTGGGAGGCGGTGGTGGCATACGCCGAGCGCGTAGTGCCCGAGAAGGAGACGGCGGAAAGGGCGCGGGAGGATGATGTCCTCTCGCTCCCGATCCGCCGCCGCCGGCCAGGTCGCAGGAGGCTGGCGTATGCCCACCACCTGCCACCATAACGGGGACTAGGGGCGGAGGATCGGGGGATCCTTCGCCCCACCACATAGTCCCGAGGCGAGATGCGCTCTGTGATGTTCCAGAGCGCATCCATCCTAGGCGAGGCCGAGTGCCCCTAGAGGCGCGTCCGCGGCAGTCGCCCGGACGTCCGCAGGGGTGGTCGTGGAAGCGCAATCGCGAGCCCGCGCCCACCCCAACATGCGGAGAGAGAACATCCCGGGGTTTTTAGTGGGTATACCCGCCAGCGTGTGTCGCAGGACGCGCGCTGGCGGGGGAGCCCCACATAACCATCCGGCCTCCCCCCGAGGCCGAGGTATGCTAACACATTCCCCCGGGTTAAAAAAAAAAAAAAAAAAGGTACAAATATAATGTTTATTCATATAACATAAAAATACTATTTCCTGTTACGGTTTAGGTACAAGAGGGTATTTGTTTTGGAAATTGTACTTAATTAAAAGTGCAAACCAGTTAACTGTGTTTCCTATTCTGGCGGGCAATTTCGCAAATTTCGAGGTCAATACAAAGTTTTAGTACGGTAATTAACTCTATAGTGTTGATTTATATAGGTTATATTAATGTTCTATATTTTATTTTATATTATATTGTTTTAATTGTTATTATCACACGCTTTTCGGTGAAGGAAAACATCGTGAGGAAACCCAAATACCTACTCGAGAATTATTTCAGAGGTAGGTAGGTGATCCACCAATCCGGATCTGGCCCCCGTGGTGGATATGGCCTAACCCTCCTCACGTAAGTGAGGGGAGACCCGTGCCCAGCAGTGGGACGTTATGGGTTCATGATGATGATGATTGTTTTAATTTGTTATCTATAATATGAATTAATATTGTAATCAACACTGTTTCGCTTATGAGTATCGTTATGTTCTTTTTATTTTAAGTATTGCACATCTTAGTGGCAGCTTTATTGGTGTGTATTTTTTTAAGTTTATAATAAAATAGGTAAATAAATAATAAACACGTGTTTCCTGCGCCTGTTTTGGTCTACGCGCTACACGAAAACCTTTACACAAAGTATTGTAATTTATGACATCATATTTTGTTTGATATGAAAACAAAAATATTTTCAAATAATTTTATTCTTTTTTACAATGGAATATTATATAGGAAATGGTAAAGTTTTTTTACTATTACCTAAAGCACACACAGGAACGTGAACTAAGCGGGCGAAACCGCAGGGCGCAGCTAGTATCCTATAGATACGTAAGATAATCAAGGTTCATAATGTTTTAAATTTATTTTAAGCGCCATCTGTCCATACTTTGCCATACCATTTTCTACTGTAGCGTAGGAAATTTAGTATCACGCTTTGTAGGACGCTCGTGACGATTGGTTAAGGTGTATTAAAAGTTGCGAGCACGAACAAGTAGATGGCGTTGCTAGTACTTTTTTTTTTGGTGTGGGTCATAATTTGAATTAGTGCCATTGGATTGTAAAGCTCATTTTACCTCTCCGTCACTAACACTGCCAAAAAAGCGTTCTTAATAATAATTAAGGATCTATTTCATTCGAAAACGACACCGCAATGTTTGCAGCGCCTGGATATCAAATGAACACACAGATAAGTTGATAAATGCTGCCTTTTATAAAAGCACTAGCTTTTGCCCGCAAATTCGTCTGCGCGCACTAGAGTTTATCGGGATAGTACCTAGTCTTTATCTTTTCCCAGGGTTTAAACTATCTCCATACCGAAACATTTCGTTCAGCCGTTTTGCCGTGAAAGTGAAGCAAATTGACAGACGGATAGTGTGATTTTCGATTTTTTAATATTAATAAAATAATAATATCTATATATATAAAAATGTTATGTTGGTTTGTGCACGCTTTAAAAACTCAAAAAGTTCTGCACCGATCGAGCTGAAATTTTAGCATAATATATAATCCGCATCAAGGATTGTTTTTATCAATTTTTTTCATCAGTGACATATCAGCGAATGTGCGAATGTGCCACAGCGAAGCGTGGCAGGATACAGCTAGTAGAAAATAAAAATTATATCATATATATTTTTTATAATTATGAGAAGAGTGGCACGAGAAAGTTCCCACAGATGCCATGTGCGACTTTCCCCGGGGCGAAATAGATCAATCTAGGGATTATACCATTACCGCACTTGTAATCCGAGCCTAAGGGAGAGCTTGCTAGGGGACATGTCTATTGTAAAAAGTCTATTCATACTGACGCCAGCTGTTCACTACTTGACCCAATTGATCTCCAGGAATATAATTTGTATTGATATTCCACAATATACAATTAATAGACATTTAAATGGCAGTAGACCTTGCGAGCACTAACTTTTTTGCAACAATATTCATAATAATATATTTATTTATTTATTTATTAATTCTTTAGCACACACATTGAGTACAATGAGGACTTAATGCTAAGTAGCATTTTCTACCAGTCATCCTGGAGGTGTAACTGAAATGGCGGTGGTGTGGCAAAACGAGAGAGCAGAGAAAAGTATATTTAAAAGATATTTAGTGACAGAATATTATATTATAATACAACTAAATATATAACGTTACAATAGACTAATAAATACAATATTTGTATAATGTTAGTATTATTGGTGAAGGAAAACATCGTGAGGAAAACCACATGCCCGAGAATTATTTCGGAGGTATGTGGTCCACTAATCCGGACTGGGCCCCCGTGGTGGATTATGTCACAATCCTCCTCACGAAAGTGAGGGGAGACCTGTGCTCGGCAGTGGGTCGATAGGGATTGATGATGTTAAAATCTATACTTCATTTCAAAATTAATTAAAGTCTCAATTTTCAAGCTTAATTTAAAGTAACTCGCGACATTTTCATCATTAAAAAAAAAAACATTTTATATTCATTCTTCCGCCTTTATGCAATACATTTTTTTTGAAGACTTATTTCTATGCAAATGTCGGTCATTTCTCAGTCTGTATCTTGGTGAAGTTCGCAGCATCTGAGGAACTTCAGCCGTTCTACATCAACTTTGCACATAAAGTACCCGGCACCTGACATAACGGAGATTTACTTGTGTTACCATCAAACTGGGAGTTTGGGTGCTTTGCGAACTTCCTGGAAAGCCTTAGCAAAATAAAGTTTTTGTTTAAAAATATACTTTTCTGCACATTAAGTAGGTATATAAAAATAATAGGTACTGTACTGCAGGCTGGTCAAAAAGAGCCCACACACTATCAGTCTACTGCTATTCATTGATTTCCCTTAATTATCTTCTTCTTGTGTGATGTAAGTACGCCACTATCGAAAAATGTTTTTTACTGTCCACCCAAAGGTTGTCTGGAAGAAATCGCTTTCAGCGATAAGACCGCCCATTGTACTACCCTTGTCTACCTATTTCTATTTTTCTGTGCTGTGTTTATTTTATTTCTGGAGTACAACAAAGAGTTTTCTATTCTATAATAATCGAATTAGCTTACTGTCACATTTCTAATTTACTTGTCATCGACAGTTTTTTAAATGTAATTTAAGGTAGGTAACTGAAAATCCTAGTCCTGGTAATTTTATGAAGTTATGCTTTTTATCACTCACATTACCTAATTCTAAAAATCGTGAAATATCGTTAGATTTTTTTATAATTCGTAGTAAAAGGTAGAACGTACGCGTAATAACTGATTTCCAAATTGCACCGCAGCACCTGTTCTTCTTTATCCGGACCCGTGAGTGGTAGACGTTCAATTTATTTTGGCTTTTTGGCTTAAACTAATGACTGGCTTGTAATTTATTTCAGGAGTTTTCAGAGTAGGAGAATTTCAAAGTTCTAAAATATATATTAAAAATCCTAAGAGCGAGGCGAGCTACAGCTGTTGCGATGGCAATCCATATGAGTTAGAAAATTAACATGGCGCTCACCATCAGGCATAGCGACTGATTGTCTTACACCCCCTCCTAAATGTGTCATCTTCCAACTAAAATTATTTTCATATTTTGATATAATTATCATATTTTAATCGATCTAAGCATAGTTAATTAACATATAATTTACGTATTAAAACAATGAGATTTAAGTATATCTGTTAATGAATTGGAGAAAATATTTTTAATTTTTTTATTTCGCTTCTTTACTTACGTACTTACACATATTTTGTAGGATTATTTAATTTTAGACGAAAACACATTTCGGTTAAGGCGAGCTTGTATCAGAATAACCGAAATCCGATATTTCATTACTTATGTACCTTTATTTAGACCGCAATAATGATTAGTTTTGTAGTGTAGGTAAGTAAAAAGTAGGTAATAACTGTAGTTCGTAGAAGTCAGATTTTCGATAACAAAGCTGTTCCTTCCAATCTGAATTCCAATTCAAAATCCAATTTCATTCACCGTCAATCGCTTAATGAATAAAAACATCGTTTTAAAAGAAAAGGCTCCCTTTTTGATTTCCCGCTTTGGCTATTCAGATCGCGCAGGCAATAACCAAAGGAAATCATGGCATAGGTAACCAATCAGAAACTTATTGTACCTACTTACTTATGGGAGGTTCTTGTATCTACAGACCCACTATTTCAATAGATTGGTATAGTTTATAGTCTCACCAGTTTAAGATGAGCTCCGTATGTGCTTAATCCTTATGAGTGTTAAGGTGCGCTTCACCTGGATTCACTATAAATAAGCTGACTTGATAACTCTATACACAAATTCCTCACACACACATGTACTCATGTACACGTTCGCATTACACTCAAATGTCTATCCAGCCAGTTGGTCTCCACTCTAAGGCCTGCACAGACGAGGGACTTTTGTCCGCGGAGGACAAAAATCCCGGTATTTTGTACCTACGCAAATCCAATTTTGTACGCGGTACTTTAAATCTCTCGTGTGCGTTATTCAATGCAGTTGGAAGCGATCTATTTTGAAGGACATAAAGGACCTCCGAGGATTGTCCCTCGTCTACACAGGCATTTAAACTTTAAGTTGGTTCTAGAAAGACAGGTGCCTACTTACACTGGTCTCGATGGAGGTGTCATAACTAACCCGCGCCTACGGAATTTAAACGAGCAATATTCGAGAATATTCTATTGAATTTCCTTAGTGCTGGTCCCGGGGAATATGGACCCGTATTTACATTTGTGACAGCTTTTTCCCTTTTTGTTTGAGTAAATATTATAAGGGATATTCTATTTATATTAATTTATCTTCAATTACAGTGACTATTTTGTAACAAAAAAACAACTATAAAACTTAGCCTGTGATAGGGTATATTTAACAGTTCATCATCATCATTATCCGCCCACACTGGTCCACTGCTGGACATATGCCTCTCCCAATGAACGCCACTGAGCCCGATCTTCAGCTTTCCTCATCCATTCATTTAACCGTTATAAACAATAAATTATTTTCCTATATTTTATTTCATTTTGGTGTACTCATATAACATACTAGCTGCGCCCCGCGGTTTCACCCGCGTAGTTCCCGCGTAGAATGTCATATTTATTTATATCTAATCAAAAGCCTAAAAAATAAATTTGAAGCTTCTATCTTTAAAAATGACGAAACTTCCATACAAACTTTCACCCCCTATTTCAAACCCTTAGAATATTTTTTTCATGATAAAAAGTACCCTATGTCCTTTCTCAGGCTCTAGACTATCTCTGTACCAAATTTCATTTCAATCGGTTTAGTAGTTTAGGCGTGAAAGAGCAACAGACAGACAGAGTTACTTTCGTATTTATAATATAAGTAGGGATGTAATGAAGAGTTATTTCTATTACATTCCATTATACTTGTGTTTACTTTAGCTAGATCCACTTTCATAATTACTTTCGATACTTACATAATTATACACAATTCCCATAACTTTTAACGTTGCCAACATAATCCCGAAGACCATTCCTACGTCCCATTTCCTACATTTCCCCAGGTAGGTATTTCCATCTGAAATACCTATATCTATTCCCATCGTGTTAACCTGCCGCGTGTGCGGCCGTGAACACGTTAAATTATTTACGTTTACGTTTCACGTTTGGACGACCTTAGGAAACACGGTTATTTCAACTCGGGAACTGCGTGTGTGTGACCTCGCCTTAAGAAAGGAATTTAAAAAAAAAACGAGAGCGTGGACGCGTGCTTTGGTAGGGTTCTTAGTCCGTCCGTGGACACGACTTACCGTAATAAGGTAAAATGACCGTAAAATGTTACCATATGATACCGTTTCATAGTTTAACTTGTAGTATTTTTGTAGTGGGAGGCCTCTTCTGCAAGAGCCCGCCCCCCTTTGCCCAGATATTCATCTGCCAAACAGTAGTGTGCAAACATTACTGTGTTCCGGTTGGAAGGGCACTGTTTTCAGCGAAATTACTGGGCGTATGAGACTTTAGAGCTTATGTCTCAGGGTGACTAGTGCAGTGCAGTGTCGCGCAAGATTATACAATGCAAAGTTTTGGGTGGCACTGTAACTGTCATGGACAGGCGTAGTGCTTACCATCAAGTAAACGACTTGCTCGTCCCTCCACTCAAACAAATAAAAAAAAAAAATATAAGTAAATACTTAAATAGCCTCTTTTGTATTCTGTGGTTTAAAACTTAAAGGAAAGGTCTTCGTAAATTGAGCCCTCTGTGTTCCAAAAGGAGTGAAACTGAGGTTTGAAAGGTTGAGATAAATGTTCAAAGGAAAACATAACTCTCCTTTTGACGCAGTCGGGTAAAAACACGCAGTGAAATTTGTGGGTTCCGTTCTTGTACTTTATTATTAGATAGATAGATAAACTCTTTCTTCAAACACCACAGAACAAATGAAACATAAAAACTAAAAAAAAAATTGTTAACCCAAAAGTGACTTTAGTCAAACCTAACTAGGTTTTTTTAGGTCCTCAATGTAATAAACACAATTTGGGTAATTACTAATTGCTACTATGCTATTTCTTTATATTTTTAATGTTTTTAAAAGGTTGTAAGATTTTACCTTCTAACATGTACATTTTAATTAATTTAGAATTACTTAGGAGCCTTAATTAATTACAATGAACGAAAAAAACCATTCCTTAATTCTAAATGTACACTCGAGGAAATTAAGGCCATTAAACCGCGAACATAAATCTCATTTAGGATTTAATTCTAGCACGCGGATCTTTCAAAACAATTGCTCCGGGAGCTTGATACTCGTAATATCCCAAAATACGTTGAAACCCAAGAGCGACAAAGTCTTAACTCCCAATTTACTGCTCCTTAATTAGTTGGAAAGCTCTGAAAGTTTTAGTACCATGTCATTTTGAGAAGGCTATGCATGTGCAACGAAATGCAGTTTTGAGAACGTAGCATGTGTTTTGCTTCTGTCTTTTTCTAACTTATGCGTTCTGTTCGGGTGTGAATGAGCAGGGTTTATCAGGTAGATTGTGTAAGGGAGCGACTGTGAGCGCTCGCCAGTCGCCAACTCGCCAGTTAATGCAGTATCGTAGAGACGGCCAGAGGTGGCGAACGTTTTTCCGTTTTTATTCCGTTTACGTATTTTCAAACTTTGTCGTGTTTTGTTTTGAATGTGACACCTTCCGCGTGGGCTGCGGCCGTTATGAACAAATGTAGTGAGATAGTGACTAGCTAGTATTTTATTTATACGCGTAGAACAATTGTTTTAATTTGAGTGTAGTTAGCTGGTGTTTAACCTTGTGTTTGTTGATTGACGTGTGGTTTTTCGTCGGAGTTTATTTCGGCGCGTATGATGTAAGCGGAGGCGGTACCGGGTTCGATTCCCGCGGCTTGCAGTGCTGACAGCAGCATGCACACTTCTATGATGATGGTAAGTCTATTGAATTGATAAATAACGTGATTTTGTTGCTGCACATGCTTCTGAATTCAAACAAGTATTTTCACTTAGTAACTTTCTAAGAAACAACGTGAAATAAAAAAAAGTTACTCACTGCCCAAAGACTTATTCTTCTTTTTCATAAAAAAAATAGTAATAAGTATGTATTATTTTTATTATCGACATATATATTTTTTTAAACCAAAAGTTAAAAATAACTTTAGTTTTCCTTCTAGTACAATACAATTAAAGCTTATAACAAGTGCGATTATAATAATTGTTCAGACTTTAAAATGATTTCAAATCATTTGTGAAATGTCAAGGAGTTCTTTTAAGCCATGTTTTCTAGGGGACCTTGTTCCTAGAAGTAATTAATGCGGCCTCTTAATTCTTTGACCTTTGTTTAATAGTTTATAATTATAGCTTTCATTATATTTTTTTATACAAACTGGCACAAGCCAATTTTTAATCAATAAATCGATATAATAAACCTGCCTACGTCTTTTCGCTTTGAACAAAAAAGGTTTTAACCAATTATAAAGATAGTTTTCTGTCAGCTTATTGAGGTTAATTTTTTTAGTCGTGAACTATGACCGAATAAATAATACTAACTTAAATGGTTAACATGCAAATATTCCGTTCTCAAAACGTCCCATTTGCATGACGTTCCGCTCTCATAACGTCCCATTCGCACAACGTCATATTCTCAAAATGTCCCATTCACAGTAAGTTAAAACACTAGTAATATTAGTAAGCATAGTTTAAGAAGTGCTTACGTTGGAAACTAAGTAATCACGCGGACGCATACTAAAAAATACTGGTCTAGAAAATATGAACAATGTATGTATATATATATCCACATTGAGGTGCGTCGGTAGGCACTTACCTACTTATTTACTTGAGAAAAGACAAAAAACAAAACCCGCTTAAAAAGAACACCATTAAAATAGAAAAAAGTTAACAGTTTGACATTGGTACTAGAAAAAAAAATCTCATGACTCCAGAATATGGTCATACATAAAAATCAATCGGAGGTCACGCGTTGATGTCTGTTATACTGCAATTTGTGACCTCCAAAAAATGTATTTACTTCTAATATAATTAAGTAAACCATTTTAATTATTGAGGTAATCTACCTACACGATTAAAGTTCATATTTCTAACTATAAAATATTACGCGAACCCATATTACTCATATTACCCACAACTAAACGAACGGCATTTTAAATATAATAAATTATATTCTTGTTCTCGCGACGAGAACTTTTGTAAAAAAACCCTTTTTTTATATTATAATTTCATGGATATAATAACTGAATGAAAAATCCACAATGAAGTGCGTAATTTAGTCGCTTTGTTAAACCATTTGCTTTGGAGCCAGAATAGCACCACATGTCGCCCGACCAGTTCCAATAAGGCGTAAGTTTCATATTTATCGTGGTAGATACGTCTTTTGTCTACTAGTACAACAAATATGTATTACTTACTAGAAGAAAAAATGAATTCCATTTCCAAAGCCGAAGAAAAAGATACGTCGTTTTTCTTCTAGTCTACATTTCGCATTGTCAATCGAAGAAAGGCGTAAGTTCCACACGAAGTATGAAACATACGTCTTTATTCTGCCAGCAGCACCATCTGCTGGTACAGTACAATCACTTTCATAGAACCACAGAGTATACAAATACTACGTAAAATAGAATGGCTTGTGTGCAAAAACAATACGAATCAGTTTGCAATTCAGTGCGAATCGGAATTGGATAATTACGTTTCTTTTTGTGTTGGCAGATTTATTTTTAACCAACTCTTCTGCAAAGAGTTTTAACAAGCTCGTCCTGATTAACCTATTTATGGAGTTGTGGTTAATTAGATCATGTCACAGTATACTAATAGTTGGACATGTCGAAACCATGTCATTCGTTACTAGCCGCGCGCCGCAACTCCGTTCGTTTTTCGGTCTTGCGAATTTTCTGGGAACGTCAATTGTCCTACGTATGTAAATATAAACTTTATTGCGACCAGACGTGTTATTTCACGTTCAAAACGTTGAGGAGATAGCAAATGAGTAAATGAGCGGTATAAACTAACAAAAGGAACGAATTTAATATAATATCTAATAAATATCTAAACAGTAGAGGAAAGAAGCCACATGGTCCTTATTCACTTTAAAGAAGTCACCAACAGAATAAAGTTATAATCCAGTTGTTAAGTTCACTTCTAAAATGCAAACGCGTAATGTATATTTGCATAATTTATTGATTATTATTAGGTTACTGGCACAGCTGTCGATAATAACTATTAATTAGGTAACAGGCTAACAGGGCATCGGGGACTAAATTAATTATTATACAGCAATAATCATCGAATATAAATATGATTGTAAAACTCGTAAATATTCATGACTACTGGTGAATTTGAATGAATTCGTGACTCACTCTATTGTAATTCTAGGTCACTCTGTCTGTTATATTGGACGAGAATATTAAAAATTATATACTTTTAGTTTATCTCTCAGCACCGCCTGTCGCCGCGGTGGGCGGAATTAGACATATCTTTATTATTATACTAGCTGCGCCTCGCGGTTTCACCCGCGTAGTTCCCGTTTTGTCTCACAGGTACATACTATCAGGATAAAAAGTACTCTATTACTCAATCCTGGTTATAAACTATCTGTGTGCCAAATTTCATTCGAATCCGTTCAGGAGTATTTGCGTGAAAGAGGAACAAACGTCCATCCATCTATTCTAACAAACTTTCGCATTTATCATATTAGTAGGGTGACAGGCCATTCGTCTTTTTTCCCTGCTCAAATGTATTTCCATAACTGAAACATAGCCGCGCATTGTTGAGTCGTGTCTCACCTAATGTTCGTAAAGAGGATTAGTACATAATCCAACACAGGGTCCGATCCGGATTGGTGTATCTCATAACTTCGAAATGATTCTCGGTCATGCGGGTTTCCTCACGATAGTTTCCTTCATCGAGAAGCAAGTGATAACTATGTTACGTACATCACATTGGCACGTGGCAATGTATTCCTTCTACAAACATGTGTATTCCTACTAGTAATGTAATTATCAACCCATATCGTCCCACTTTTGGTGGATAGTATAGTCTGCCTCTGAAATAATTCTCAGGTAGGTGTTTGTGGGTTTCCTCGCGATGTTTTCCTTCACAGAAAAGCGCGTGATAATTACGTACATATGTTTTTTACATCAACATATGGTTATGTGCCCGTCCTGAGATTAGAATTCACGTCCTTATCCATTGGTAGACGTTTTCCTACTAGGTTACCACCGCTTATAATAGTAATCTAATATATTAAAGGCAAATTAACCAAAAAAATTCCTATTCTGATATCACTTTCTGAACTTGGTTTTTAGACAGCTGCAAACCATTATTCAGAAAATGTAAGATTCTTTCTCTACATTGTATTGATATTAGAGAATTGAGTATTTTGTTAAAGCGAATCCTGGTTATATTCAGCTAAGAAGTAATATTATATGAAGGCAAAATAGATTAACATTTAAACACTATATCAACTAACATCTACTAAGTGTTTCTATGAAAAATATTGTGTGTAACATGTGTATGAAAGACAGTATAAAATTTTTGTATGTCCTCCACCAATCCGGACTTGGCCCCCGTGGTGGATTATGGCCTAATCCTCATCACGATAGTGAGGGGAGACCCGTGCTGAGTAGTGGGACGATATGGGTTGATGATTATAATATAAATGTTAAATGAAGACAGCTTTAGAAAAACTATTTGAATTTTAAATAACTGCAATTATAATTTATTAATAACCTTATTTTATTTTGTTTTTTAAGTTCTATAAATAAAATTGTATATTACATATAATAGGAAATAAATAACCTCAAAAACGACCCAGACCAATTTATCTTGTGGGCTATACTTGAAAAAATTTTGAACTCGAGAAGTAAAAAAAAAATATATTAATAACTTTTAATTTTGTTATGTTAAATTCATACTATCAAAAATAATGATTTGAATTGATTTTTCAGATACCTACACAGTGCAATCCTCATACAGGACCAAAAACCACGAAACTTTTCCGAACGGCCATTCGTTATTCTAGTCCGTACACCGTGCAAACTGCAGTTCATTTCCTAGAAATTACGGACAGACGCTTTATCTTTATTTATATGTCTAGACTCTAGACTGAGTTGGGCTGGGAGCAGGTGGGAGTTGGGAAACACGTTCGTTTTAATGCACTGTTTGGGGTGCCTTTGCAAGAAAAAAGCGATTATGAGAAAGCTCTGCATTCTGTAGTATCCCCCAGGGTTCTATGCTGTAGGATTCTAACTAAACTGTATTTTTTAAGACCTAGCTATGTACACATGGAACCAGAACAATAAAATAATATGGATACTATCATTCATTTTAGTGTATTTTCAGTAAATCGAGCTTTAATTTTGGGAGCAAACTTTTGCTGGTCCCCGTATAAGTTGCATGAAAATAGAGTGCAGTTCCCTTTGGCAAATCTATAAAACAAAATTGAAATAATCTGTACTCTGTGGTAGTATTTTTTTCGTATTTACGAGGGTGTTTTTATGACCTAAAGTAGCATGCAGTCTCTAAATAAAGAAATACGTAAAAAACACATGTAGACTCAGGGTAAAGAGTAAAAAAACAATAGCAGAAAGAAAGGAAAATACTTATATCAGATTCTGGCATTGGAAAAAGAATCACCACGCAGACTACTGTGCAAGTAGTGCACTGTTACTGCAATGCGCTCGTTAGATAAGATTATGTAGAGTGGAGATAACAAAGTTTACCGTTCATCCATCATAGATCACTTGTATTACATAACAGTGTGTATCGTGTTACAGCATCATTACCTCGTTGAACCGCATAATTAGCACTTTATTGAGAAGCAAGGTCAGCCACGCACATCCCTAGCCACTGGCTGACCCTATATGGAGTTTGCCTCCATTGAAGTAAACCTTGTGATACATAAATCTACTTTAAGAGCAGCTATACACAGGCTGCTTGAAGCAGTCATACAGTCTTCTTTACTTTGACATACACGAGACAGCTGTGCAGTCGCGACCGCTCCGAGGTCAGCAACTCGAGCAGTTACAAGAGGTGACCTCTCGAGCTGTCGACTGCTCTGACGCAGTTATCTTCCTCCGCTCGTCTCTCGAATGCCCCGCATCTTGTTGTTGATTGCTGACTGCTCAACCAGCTATATGTGTGTTTGGACAGTTGACCACCAACTCCTTTTTATAGTGGTAGGCCTCTTTGCCAGACACTACACCTTTGCCAGATATTCATCCGTCAAACAGTAGTGTGAAAACATTACTGGGTTCCGGTTTGAAGGACACTGCTTCCAGCGAAATTACTGGGCAGTAAAGACTTTAGAATCGATGTCTCAGGTTGACGAGCGCAGTTCTGTGCCGCGCAAGATTATGCAATGCAATATTCTGGGTGGCACAGTAGCTGTTATAGGCAGGCCTAACCATTTAGACGCTTACAACGAGGAAAACCTAACATAAAATAGAAAAGAAAAAACCCGTCTGTGTTCTGATGTAGTTCGACGATCAACTATTCAAACTGTACGTGTACGGCTGGCATTATGGCTTACCTACGTATGGCAGACTGGATTGGCAAACTACTGTTGGTTAATTGTATGTTATCATGGTAAGCTTTTTATGGGTCGTAACAGGAATATATTGCATCCTGCCTGAAAGTATGCCATGCTATGTATGGTACTTATGTTTGAATGTAACTCGGATAATTTAAGTAATAGCAACGATTTTTACGAAAATTCAAACTACAAGAAAATGTAGTGGTTCCGTTATTAAGGCGATCCTATGAACCATTTTTGTTTCTTTAATGCTATTCTTATCATCTCTAACAAGAATATTTCCGAAGCTCTGTAGGTTCTAAGCTCTGTAGGCCTGTGCGAGATTCAGCCATAAATTTTTCTTTTCAATCCACATTATAATCAGATACTCTGTGGTATTCATTTATTTAGCTGGGGAATTCCCGTCAGGCTTCCCAAGTTTTCAATACGTCGACTGTACTTATTGGTACCAGAAGGGTTAGTGACAAATACTTGTTGGATTAATAACAGAGATTATAACTCTGTTATCAATATTACACGTGAATGTCTGATAAGGAGATTGCCATTTCCCGGATAAAAAAATAAAATAGACATATGGTACAAAGGAGTTACATTTTATATTTTAATATCACGTGATGACTGATAATGATAAAAAGATATTTTGAGGATTGGAAGTCCCATGCAACCCGCTTTACCCAAACCGAAACCACACATCCTCCAAACTTCGTAGATATAAAATGTGGAGTGACCTTCATTTTCTCTCATAACTACAACTGAAGACAATGAAGCATGAAAGGTATGACAACCTTTTTAAATGGTCATTTGGCCATAAAGTCAAACACAAAAATCTATAATTACATGGGCCCAAGAGGGTACATGAAACTTTTCTGACCCCTTTTTTTATTCGTACTCTACCACCGGATTCGGAACACAAACGAGAAGTACTGGCAGGAACAAATTGTTTTTTTTTTTTGCAATAATATTCATAAGGGTTAGCAACGCATTGTCAGCACCCTGGTTTAGAATAGAATAGAATAGAATAGAAAACTCTTTATTACCCACCTCCCCCTCTTTATTATTATTATTTTTTTTTTTTGTTTTTTTTTTTTCACCCTGGTTTAGGTGTCTATAGACGTCAGAGACCGCTTCCTATATCGAGCGATATCTGCCTGTTTGCCGGTTTTAGATAGATAGAATAGAATAGAATAGAAAAACTCTTTATTGTACACCAGAAACAAAATTAAACACAGGACAGAAAAATTACAATAGGTAAACAAGATAGATAGATAGATAGATAGATAAATTCTTTATTGAAACACCACAGAACAAAGAAAACTTAAAACTAGAACAAAACAAATTTTACAATTAGTGTCACAATGGGCGGTCTTATCGCTCAGAGCGATCTCTTCCAGACAACCATGCACGGAGAGGGGTGATTAGTACATCGGACGGTGGCGGTGACGGTTAGATGCATGTAAAGGAAAAATTGGTGAATACAAAGATAAATGGCCCAGAGACAAACGAGCTGTATTTATAGTATACTAAGGCCGAGATAAATAGAGGTTTCTCAGCCAAAGATGAACCTACCTCAATATTGTTCAAAACATCACTTTTCAGGAACCAATTTTAACAGTGGCCTGAGTTAAGGTATTATCCAAATAATAATGCAGAAACTAAGGTCTAAAATTAATAATCAACGGCGTCTAGGACATTCTTCTGTGAGAATCTTGTGTATTTTATGAACTGGAGTACAATGAAACGTTTTCTATTCTAATATATTCTATCCTTTTGCTTAGCATTTAGGTTGTAGGGTATTTTTCACGCTTGGAAATGCATAGTTTTGTTGTAAACACCAAATGTAAACAGACCACAGCTGATGTTCTGTTTAATATCCGCCTAATGATCTCTTATCACACTTCACACGGTCGAATAGGTTCTTTTACCGGTTCCCATGTTTACATAACATTCATAATTGCATCTAATTGCCGCGAAATGGCCGCGGCGATCGAAAATTACAGACATACTGACAGACCGACATTACGTAACTGTTGGGCGCAAACTATAGCCAGCGCAGAAGAACTGCAACCAGTGAACTGCTGGTTCGGAGCTGCTCATACAGTTGTCTAATTGTCATGTAATCATAGTCGGGATTTTGTTCCCTGTCATAGTTTTTTGAATGTAATGAATCACGGACCTAACCTAGATTCCAATTAATATAAAAAAGAAAAAAGAAAAGTATAGAGAACAGAAAGAAGAGTAAAAGAAGAGTTGAACGTTGTAGCAGGTTTGGTCAAGAATAGTATCCTCTCAGCCAATGTATGATAACGGTTACTCCATAATCTAATCATTATATTATTATATCCAGATATATATATATCTACCTAATGCATTGCTCTCAGGTTCGCGTAAGTTTTTTCTGTGTTTTTATGCGAGCTCAAATATTCCAAGGCAGCGCGATTAGATCTGATATTATTGTATTTAAAAAGCCTGCAGACGTGCTCTGCGAGTTAATAACCTTCCGGTTGGTTTTAAATAACTAACTTCGCCTCACAGTTTCACACACAGTTTTTTTTTGTTAAAAAGTATACTGTTCTAGACGAGATTGTATAAAATACGTGCTTTTGCTGCAATTTCATCAAAATGAGTCCAAACACCATCAATTTACTCGTAGTGTTATATTTCTTATCAAAAGTACATATACTACTTGTTCAATTCTTACTTTTCGATAGCAATTTTTTTATGGAATTTTATGGGATAACAGAAGCTTATTTTGGTATATTACTTAATCCCAGTGCAGAATTTCATCTAACTCGGATCAGTCGTTTAGAAGTAAAATAATAAAAAAAAACAAATCTTTGTGTAAACAAAGAACAACATTTACAAGTACAATTAACAATTAGAAATCAAATTAACTCAGATTATTAAAATAAATTATTGTGAACGCAAAAAATGTCTACTTCTCTATAATAGGCCCTTCCTCACCCTTCGAAAAAGTGTTCACAAAAGAATGAGTTAAATATACAGTAAGCAGCCCTTTGGCCCTGCGGCTATAATTCAAATATGGATCATACAATAGCCTCCCTAGGCCGGCTTAGTGCATTGATAAACACAATATAATTCCGAACAGATGGTCGAATGGACCTCTTTTACCATTCATGGTGCTAAAGATTTCAATTTTATGTGATTTATTGGTATTTTCTACATTTTCGTCGAATCGGACTTTTATGAAATACGTATTTGGCAATACAAGCCGATTAAATAGAGTCCAAACGCCGTAATTTGTTGTTAACACTTTGACTGCTGAGCCGTTTTGCTTGTCTAGCCACGGGTGCGGCTCTGCACGCGCCATAGCGTTTTACCATACAACAAACACAACAGTTGTGTTTTGCCGTACTAGTTGCAAGTTATGAAAAACACGACAGTTGTGTTTCAAACAGTGAACGGTTTAATCACAGAGGAACTCCGTTACCTACATTTCGTCTCTATGGTCAGATCAACTGGCCAAATTTCAACTCCAAGTGAAAATTGACTTTCAAGATTTGACCTGGTGAGTTAGAATTGAAAGCAAGAATTGTAAAAAAATAACAGCAGATAAACATTGAAAATGAAGTGTATTGCAAGGGTAGATAACAAATGGAATATTTCCTTTCATTATATTCCAAATTGAAAGCCAGTAACCGTTAATTCAATGCAAATTCTTTTAGTCTTGCTTGAGCGAGCGGCGACAAAGATAGTCAGTATTGCCTACTTACCTTTTGTTATGTTCAATTGACCGAGTTAAAGGACATACTTGGAAGAAATAGTAAAGTAACTAAGTACGTGGATCTGACTGGGAACATAATCAAGGACCTAGGAAGGACCCAGCAGATCAAAAACTGAATTTATGACACAGGCTTGGATCAAAGATAACATAAATTCTAGTGATGATGACCTCGAATTAGGTATTAGATGCTGATTCCCTCTGGCTACACGGTTCTGTTGTGGCGATGGATGGTTGGATGTGGTAGAAGCTGTGGCAGGAGTGTTGATTTTCTAAATCGATGTGGTTCGAAGCTACGGCTATGAAACACTGTTCCGGCTTAATCAAACACTTCCTGAGGGTCCGTTAGATTAGGCAAGTGCATTGTGACTGCATTGACGGGTGCTGGTAAATCATTATTACATGCTATCATATCACGTGCGTTTTAGATAATTGTTTTATTATATTTGAAGTGGTTAACAAGATGTTTGCGTTAGTGTTTTTTTTTATTTAATATCAAGATGTCAAAAATTTAAGTGCTAATTTTGAAACAACATTGGAAAATTTAAATTAAATATTATAATAGTTATGTTACCATCGGGTGCGACTGTGGTCAAATGCTTGCTTAAACTACAATGAAAAAAAAAAACTAAAATTCGATATTATTCTTTTTGTTCAATAAACCAGATTAAAAAGGAAAGCAATAGATGACTGGGAATCTAATTCGTTTATTATGAATTTCAAAGATTATGGAGTATTAAAATTATGTTTTAATGAAGTTCGGGTAATTTCAAAAGCATAACAGAATTAATTTAATCCATTTTCTTCTTCTTTTAATGTGAGAAGAAAGAAATAGAAATAGAATAGTAGATATTGGATAGGAGGAGTGGTTGGGTCAAAAGGTCTGTAACCTTTTCCTCAACAACACGAATAAAGTACTCGGGGCCAAATAACTAACTCCAATCAAAAATTAATTTCCGATAAGAACGGTAACTACAGATCTCAAACGCTAGGGTATTTCGGATCCTTTATGAAATATGTAAATGCATTTATAATTCAGACTCAAGAGGTGGATTGCGACTATAATCCCGAGCTGATCGACTCGAGTGGTACCAGTGCAAGCATTATTAACTTTCTCTGGGCCGAAAGGTACTCCAGGAATGTTCGGATTAAAAGGTTCAGAGGCATGGTCATGGTCTGTCGAGGTGTTTATGCATCCAATTTATAATCATCGGTGCTACCTACGAGTAGGTATAATATTTTTTTTATTTTGGTCCTGTTTGAAATTATTTCGTTATGTTTTTTTTTATTTGACTGAGTTACTAGTAGTGGTAGCCTAGTGGGAGAACGTCCGCCTTCTAATCAGAAGGTGGTAAATTCAAATCCCAGTGCAGGCACGTACCAATGTGTTTCTGTAAAACATATGTACGTAATTATCACTCGCATTTCGGTGAAGGAAAACATCGTGAGGAAACCCACATACCTACCCGAGAATAATTTCGGAGGTAGGTATGCTATCCACCAATCCGGATCGGGCCCCCGTGGTGGATTATGGCCTAACCCTCCCCACGAAAGTGAGGGGAGACCCGTGCCCAGCAGTGGGACGTTATGGGCTGATGATGATGATGCTGAGTGACGAGATGAGCAAGTCGTTCACCCGATGAAGTCTCATATGCATATTGTTAAACTAATATTAAATAAATAGGGCATTATTGGACTGTAACCTTTTTTTAAAAGATGGCAACCCTAGAAATCTAGTAGGCCATGCCAATACATTCATTATCGAAAAGGGCGGGAATCCTGGTAATATTTTGGTGAAGGAAAAAAATATATGTTCAAGCTCTTTATTTAAATTTAGATTGTTTTATTGGTCTGCGAAGGCTAACAATATAGAGAAGCATTGGTACAATTCTGTGTCCGACAGGAGACTTCTGTTCAAATCACGACTCAATTTTGTTCTTCTGGCATATTAACCCACTTAATATACTAGAGACCACCTAGCAATATATTATTGATGAAGACATAAGCGACATTTATGAAGCAAATAACCATAAAGCTGCTGTAAGCATTATCACTTGATTATTTCACGGAGCATGGTTGGTTACTACGACTGATGCTAGACTAAACCAATCAAAACGAAATTCCTTTTGATGCCAAGGAATTATTATTACTGAACATAAACTCAAGGTTACTGCATGAGTTATTGCAAAATTGGTATTGCGTATGCTAGAGTTGATAACGCTAGTTTTTAGGGTTCCGTACCCAAAGATTAAAACGGAACCCTATTACTAAGACGTCTGTTACTAAGACGACTTACGTCTGTCACCAGGCTGTATCTCATGAACCGTGATAGTTAGACAGTCGAAATTTTCACAGATGGTTTATTTCTATTGCCGCTATAACAACAAGTATTAAAAACAGAATAAAATATATATTAAAGGGGGCTCCCATACAAGAAACGTGATTTTTTTTGCTCGTTTTAGCTCGATATTGAGATAGACGCTCCCCGCCCCTCAGCGTTGGTGATACCTGGTGAGGTTTAAGATCCCCCCCTTCTTGTGTACGTGTATCTTAAATTTTTTAGAGTTTCATTTTATTTTTTTATTTTTAGAACTCTTTCGATTTACAAATCGCGTTTGAATTAAAAATAAATACACGTGATCTTTTACTACCCCCCCCCCCCCCCCCCCTCTGTGATTTTTCGTGATTTTTGCTAGACCCCCCTTCAAGCCGCACGTGATTAATGGCCGGTCCCTTATTGAGTTACACGTTTACTTAAAATTGATGACCTAAAATGAATCAAAGAACAGGTAAACGTGATGCTCTACGATGATGTAATGCACGATAAACGCCGCTGCTTTAACTTATCATTATTCGATAAGTATTGAGTATTTTGGGCAGGCCCGATAAGGATGTCTACAAGGACATACCTACGATAATGTACTTCTAAGATAGCATTGTTTGCAGTTTTATTTTCATCGGTAAATGTTCACTGGTTCATCAGTGATGGACAGTGCATGAGTATTTTTGTTAAATGTTTGTTGCGTCAGAATTCCCTCATTTAGGAAACGACTTAGTTTTTTTTTTTAAAGAATATAAGTTTTGATTAGTCTCGTGCAAATTTCGGTTCGGTAGTTTGGTTTTTAGTATTTGGAATCCATTTGAAGTCTGTTAATTGGTTCAATGTTGCATTTTTGTACGTATCTCTATTCAATGGAAATCGCAATATCTTCATAGTGACTTTTATGACTTCTGTCTTTCGTATTTCTTTGTTCACAGAACGCCATATTTATAAGAAAGTGTCCGCTTCGCTTTAGAGACTTTTTCAAAGTCCACAAATTCTCCAGGAAACCAAACTCACTTGTCACTTTATATGGCGGGACAGCCCTTTACTCTTTTAACCAAGACGTTTTTGAAATAAACATATTTAAAAAATCCTTTCAATGTCCAGGAAGCTCGGATTTCCGTCAACGTATCGGCCTAGCTGTGTACTGTGAATCAACCAGACACGGTTCTGTTGTCAGTATTATTTATTCTGTGACGGGGCGGATGCGCCCGCGCATGTCTGGTCTATAATTAACACTTCACGTGGAAAAAGCAAAAACGGGTAACGTAAACAACCTACGTTGGGGTAAACGTTTCAGCGGCATCGATGTTTCATGTTTGTGGGTCGCACCTGCCCTGGTTGTACGATATGATTTACTGAATGAACACGTGAATGAGCTTGTGAGTTCGGAACATGAAAAAAAATCAACTAAAAGTCAGCTCGCGTGAAACTATTGGCTTACCTTCAGCATCTAACGGCTCGCTGGATCAAATAGGTACATATTTTTAACCTACTTCAAAAAAGAGGATGTTCTCAATTCGGTTGTATTTTTTTTATGTTTCAGAACTCCGTCATTTTACAATCGTTTTTTTTTGCTTCGCTTTGTACTTGTTATTTTCTATAAAGATTTATCTGTCTATACTTTCAGATTGGGCCCGTAGAAATTTCATCAAAATCGGCTTAGTAGTTTGTTACTAGGCAACTAGGCTTAGTAGGTTTAGGAGTATGTACTGCATAGAGGGTATAAATAGGTGTTTTATGGTATTGCGCAAACATAAACGTGTTCTGGTTTGAAGGGCGATGTAGCAGCGAAATTACGAGGCATATCTGGGTGACCAGCGTATAGTATTGCGGGAGCCTTGAGTCTATAACTCTAGTACTGTACTCATTTTGATGAAACATATTGTAGGCTGTTCCCAGAACTGACACAGACAGTTGATAACAATAGAACGATGGAAGTAAGTTGTAACGCCTTTCCAACCATCTTCTACTAAGTGTAGCAAGAGAATAAAATAGAATAGAATAGAAAATTCTGTACTGTACACCAAAAAAAAACACAGTGCAGAAAAATTACAATAGGTAAACAAGAGCTTCTTGGTTGAGTTGTGGGTTGTGAGAATAAGGGCTAAAATAGCTTGTAAAAGTTGCATTACAGCCCTATTTGTAAGCAGAGTAAAGGTGGTAAGTACAGACATTAGTTATACACTTTACGCTACGTACGCTTGACCGCACACCGTGCCAACTGCCAAGCGAGATAACGCTTCTGAAAAATATAACCTAACATACTTTGCTAGGACGTTTTGTTCTATGGACGCATTTAATTCTGCACACAAAAATTCAGCCAGCTTTAGCGGGGGTCGCGGGGACGAGGAATACACATTGCACTACTGATTGTGAATAAAGAACGGACGGATATCACGAATTTATTACCGTTACACGAACAGACGATCATATAACTTGGCAGATGGGTAAAAATCGGCGTGCGTGGTCCTTTGGTTAGATAGTTCAAGACATCTTTTAAGATAATTTGTAATACATATATTAGGTGAACCTTTCTAAATTCTCGTGTTATTTTTTTTAATCTATATATATAAATTTTTTATATTGGTTTGTGTACGCTTCAAAAACTCAAAAAGTTCTGCACCAATCGAACTGAAATTTTAGCATGATATATAATCCGCATCAAGGATTGTTTTTATCTATTTTTTCATCAGTGACATATCAGCGAATGTGCCACAGCGAAGCGTGGCAGGGTACAGCTAGTGTATTATAACTAAAGGTACAATGGGCGGCCTTATTGCTAAACAGCAATCAGCAGCTGTACAGCTAGTATTATATATATTTCAGCTGAAATTGTTAGTGCAATTGTGAATCACAAATATATTAAATAGTATAAAACATTGTTTATCATTGTACCTGTCAGGTGCATACTTGGTCGCAGCCTTTGATAGGCCGTAGTTCTTATCAAGCACATGCTTGTAGGTACGTGACTTATCGCTTCCTTCAGTTAACAGCTAAACTATAATTATATGTAGCTATGTCTATAACCTCGTCGTAAATAAGGTCAAATTGTAGTTTTCCTAAAAGTAATCCATACTGTGCTCCAATTATAATCTATTGTAGTAGCGTAACTATGTTCATATCTATAAGTTAAATCGTTGTGGATGTCCTGGGAAATTCCGGGGAACTTGGGAATGAAACCTTTTGCGAATACAACGGGCTGTGGATCTACGGGAACAACTCTTCTGTAACGCTATACTGTCGATATATATGACCAGAAATAACTAAATTCATTAACTAGGGAGCTAGCTAATTCTTCTGTACTGTGTTTAATTTTGTTTCTGGTGTACAATAAAGAGTTTTTCTATTCTATTCTATTCTAGGTAAAAAAGATCCCTGTAAAAGGATATAAAATGGTGCAAACAGACAGAGACGGAGAGACAGGCAGACATTTTCGTTATTATAATATTAGTGGAATACTAAAATATTCATTGGTTGTCTATTCACACGCAGACACCTTCTTAAATAGCAGGGCGTAAATATTGCGTTTTGTTGGACGGTCCGCGTCGCGTCATTCCACGATCCCACTCAATCTGTGAGTTGGAAGGCTGGGAATAGACTGAGCACTGCCACAAAATAGCTAATAGTTTATAATGACTAATCTATATATCTACATATAAATATTATAATACTTATTTTTCTTGGTCACGCTATAACTTGAAAACAACTGGACCAATTCGGCAATTTTTGTTCCAATTCATTTCAATTCCAAATCACAGAATGAGGAGGACCATGATCCTATAATTAAGAACCAATAATTTTAGGACCATGGTTTTAATGAAGTAGTATTAAATGGGTGATTTGATTAACATAAAACATCATAACAGTTAAGAGCTTATTTTATATTCCCACAACTGGGAGTTCTAATGGTTCTATACATATTCTAAGGTCAGTCGGTGCGACCCACATTTCCTTCCATGCTATGATCTCATTCCCGATAAAAATGATGCGATGAGCATGCTGTTGTTGTCTTTATAGGTCTGGTCTAATTAGGAAATAGGGTATTGTGGTCCTAATTAGAAGTACCTAAGTGTCATTCGATGTAGGTTATGTTGACAGGTTCTAATGAGTCAGTGATTGTATGGCCGTCTGTGTCCGGCTGATTTTTAACGTGTTTTTATTAGACTGGTATTTTTCTATGTATAGATACAGGGAGGATAGGAGTAGGATAGTGCATAGGAGCTTTAAATAAAAATGAAATGTCTAAAATTCAACATCTCGCCAAAAATTAATATAGAGACTTCTGCCAAGGACGTAAAGTAGCTTTTACTTCGGCTTTTTATAGATGAGCTTTTCCTCGTACACTTTATTGATTTCATAACATATCCAGTTTATGAATACTTAGCGTATTGACTAAAAGGACCATGGTCCTACAAAGACCCAGATTCGGTGCAAATACATACTTTTGGTCAACACAATTTTTTGTCCCGTGCGGGATTAGAACCCGCAACCTCACGCTTCGCAGTCGGCTCATCACCCACTACGCCACGGAAGCCGTTAAAATTAAGCTGAAGAATATCTAAAAAATTAAAAAGTTAGTTACGTTTTGTAGATAATCCATTAGTTGGGTTTTGGCCTATAGATAATTTTTCGGTGCGGCTTCTCATAGACCTACTAGAATTGACCCAATGATAATAGACTAGACTATAAAGCTATTTGTTTACAGTGCTATTTAGTTAAGATTTGGCTCGCGTTCAATCTGAAATTAAACGACTTCCGTTTGTTCATTGCAGTTCAGATTTTATGTACGAACGGATCAAATATTTCAGTTTATTGGCTTTGTTTTCCGCAGCATTTCAATGCATTACTTGCTTTGGCATAACAGCTGGACTTGCCAACGCAGATATTGGAAATAATTGTTATTAACATTGGCCTTCGTAAATCAATGATCATCTTTATCAACATTACCAACAGCTTTCTTCCCGCCCACTTCTTTTAGCTTATGTCAGTTTCTATGTTCATCTACGCTTATCGCACTCATCTAAAAAAGAAAAAGAATAAAAGAAAATAAACAGAAAGATATAAAGACTCACCGATGTCCCCATCCATCTCTCTGTCGCATGACCAACACAGATGGTTGTGGCCAAATCTAAGAAAAATGTATCATAGTCTTATTAGAGACGCATAGTAGGTAATCTAGATACTTGAAATTCCTCAAAGATTACCAGCTATTTATCCATCGCGCTTGGTAAATGGAAATTGATGGATATCACAATTTGCCCTACTATTTAGAAGTTATTAGATGCCCTGTTTGCTGATGACCTATTTGTCCTTTCTCGTTTTAAATATTATAGTAAATCCACGCATAGCTTTCTAGACAAATCACGGCAAAAGCAAAGAAAACGAGACTTCAACTGGGGCATTCTGACAGCGGCCACCGCGCCAGGTATTCAAGACTTTGAAACTTAAATTAGTCGTAAGCAATTCCGACTTTCAAATAGTCCAGATGATCATTACAAAAGCAATAGCGAAGCAATTGCTTTCGTTTGGCACGCAGCAACGTTAGCATATATCATAGGCAATCTTGTACATGTAGTGAATCTGTACTCTGAAGATATTCGAGACGCTGCTGCGTCTATTTTAAAAGTGCGTTGCGACACTAGGGACAAACAAACAGTCATTTTTTATGACGCTATTTTATGACTCAGCGACCTTCCTGAGCGGCCCTTAGGTTTCTGTTTTGTAAGCAATATTTCACGAGGGGACCGGGAGATGGACGCTGAAATGGATCTGGCAAAGTCTGGCTGTTTTTCTGTTTTGTTATCTTCACGTGTTCACTCATGATTGTTGATTTAGTTTTCTAACATTTGCAAATATTTATACGGGTATGACTGATAACGTAAACCAGCTTAGAACAGAAACTAACCCTGTCTAAACATTTTATTGAAGTCTGGTTCGTTGAAATGCGAATAGACCAGCATTTGATCGCATTCTCACCTGATTTACACCATGTTACGCCTTTTTTCACTGCGGTAGGCAGAGACTACATCCCTCCACATGCTGCAATCCTGGCACACCTCTTTCGCTTCATACATGCTCGCCAGGCCTTTCTTGAGTAAACCTTTCTTTAGTGCATAACACGATGTAGAATGTTGGTGTGAGGCTTATAGGGTCCGGCATATCTCGGGTGCATCATATTCGTATTTAGTGTAGTGGCGTCCTCTCCTCCTCTTTTATAGGTTCACGTTTACGTCACTTGGTCACGGTACAGCCGCTCACTCATTTCACTCGCACCCGATTTCGATTTCACTGCTCTCGCGCGTGCCATCATCCGAGAAAAAAGTTTGTTTACTTTTAAATTATGTGAGACCGCCAAGAGTTAACACGCAGTGGTTAATGTTGATATAAAAGATGTTTATTGTGTACGTTCATTTTACTAGTCGAAGGAGTGTCTTTTACTTTGTGACTTCAAATAGGTGGTATGTTTTCCCGGATGTCACATTTTAGGTATTTTATCTACTCGTAGATTTAGAAGACTTATTTTTCAGAAAGGGTAATTTTAATTATTGCACTGATCAGTGATCTTCTATTAATATTATGATATTGATACAAGATCACTGATCAGCGCATTTTAAGACACATGTTTTAAGATCGTTATCACATTTTTTTATAAAAAAAAACTGTAACTTGTACATTTGTCTGTGGAACAAGGCAATCCATTTAAGGGTCATTTCTTTTTATTTATGGAATTAAATTCGGGATGACAATTATATACGAATTACGAATAATGATATTATGTCGTATCTACCTTTCGTATTCTTGCACACATATTATTGCAGACAGATGGTTCAATGTCTAATAGATAATATTAATCCTGCTTATTTACGACAGTTAAATCTATCTACCCACAGGATTTCTCTATCTAAGCCATTTTCACTTTCAAACACGCCATTGTAACCAAATGACGTCTTATCTCACATCATACGACAGACATTGTCAGTTATTGTAACTGCTTACTGGTTTATTAATCATACTAGCTTAGGGTCATCACCTGTCGAAGACGCAGGTCTCCTTTGAATGAAACGAGGATATTTAGAAGGTAAATTGGTATTTGCAAAAAAGCTTAGGCGAAAAATGTAAAGAGATTCAAGAAGCGAAAAGAAGTATGTTTTTTTATTATTATTTGACTGAGTGACGAGGCGATCAAGTCGTTCACCTGATGGCAAGCGTTATGCCTGCCCATAACAGTCACAGCGCCACCCATAACACTGCATTGCATAATCCTGAGCGGCATAGCACTGCGCTCGTCACCCTGAGACATCGACTCTTAAGTCACATATGCTCAGTAATTTCGCTATAAACAGTGCCCTTCAAACCGGATCACAGCGAAACCTTCAACAAAATCTTTGTAAAATAAATTCGTCTTTGCAATATATGGCAAAACTGGCAGCCCTACAGGTCACGTCTGATTGCAGTAAGTCATCTGTCTCGATTCGAAAGCGGCGTGACTGCTTCACATACTTCCGATATGTGACTTTCAATTAACTTGTTTTAGCTTGTTCAGTGTGGTCATTAGCAATCTTGCTACTATAATTATTTTTAAATAGCCATTTAGACGTTGATTCTTTTCTTATTTGTCCAACTTTTACGTCGCGTTTAAAGACACTCATTGCTACAGCGAAGTTTGCAAAGCCTCGTGGGACACTGCGTACCGCAATATGGTTTAAAAATAATTTATTAACACTAAAACTGTACCACATGGGAATAGAGCGTGAATTATGGCCATCTGATTTTTATCGTTTCGACATCCAGCGTAAATGACCCAAATCTCTTGCTAGATACAACACTACGCTAAACATAACCCTGCATAACCGGCCATACGCATATTTATCTTTGCGTAAGCCGATATCCTGTTTCTAGCTGTTTGCTCAACTCGTCAACCCGACGCGCGGCACTGACCTGCGACATAGCGGAAGCAACTCATCTCGGGAGTTGACCTACTTAATTAGATTATACTGTGGCGAATCCAGTGGATCAAATAGAAACACCAGCAGAAGATAGAAGAATAGAAATATTATGCGAAAAGGAGCAAAGAAGATCATCATCATCATCAATCCAAATCGGCCGACTGCTGAGCACGGTTCTTCCCTCACTTTCACGAGTAGGATAAGGCCATAATCCACAACGGGAGCCCGTTCCCGATTGGTGGATAACACACCTACCTCCGTAACACACATAGAAGATATTCTATGCTAATTCATGAAAGCACCGCAAATTGACCAGCCAAGAGTCTCTTCACGTATATCCGTTAAGTCATCCAAACAAACGAGCAAGGTGGCATTGACACCACGAGCCGTAACATTGACCTTTGAGCTTAAAGATCTTAGTAGCCTTGTCCTTTATTGAGTTGAACTAAATTCTGCCGGAGCTGAAGACTACCGTGAGGTAACCGGCGAAGAATCACTTATTCAAGGCCAAAAGTGACGTTTATCAAAGTGCTAGGCCACCAACGTGGTCAATTTTGGCTTTGTCTGACAGTGTCTGGTAATTTGTTTATTGTAATTCCTTTACTCGACTCAATAGATGCTTTATGCATTTTCACGATGTTTTCGCGGGAATTATTTAGCATTATTTTGTGGTTAACTATCGGCGGGTGACCGGCGACTTAATGAGCTAACGCGTAAGACAGATGCAGCGCGACGTGGAGCGTCTGCGCTGTCACATAGATACAATTTGTATGAAAAAGGCATCGAGTGACGTCACCGCATACCGCAAGCCGCATGCCTCGCCACTTCTGTCTGCCTTGCCGCTTAGACGGAAGTTTCAAGACTGACGAGGTCGAGGATTCCGCATGATGATAGAAACGAAGGCACTCCAAAAAGGTGATGAGATGGAACGAGAAGAGCTGATGGCCTTCGCCACTGCCGCCACTCCTGCCAAGGATTTGATCTATTCGTACCTCAATGTTCTAGCATATTCATGTTTTACATCGGTATAATTATATACTTTAGTCTTCCTGTAACCCCGACTTGGGAGCATTTAGTCTCATTAAGCGTACATAAGCTTAGGGTTTCTTTATTAAGTCAATTTGCCGTATTCACGACTCTCCAGGCCTTCCTACAATTGTCGCAATTACGCCCACACCAAGGTGTAATTTCCCCGGTTTAGTCTCTCTAGCTTCCGTCGTAATTTTTGTGCAGGCCGTTGAGGAATTTCTGTTTTGTATGTCATACTTTATTTTCACTTTTGACTCTAGTCAATAGGTCTCCTAGGAAGGAGACCTTAGGAGAGCTAAGATGCGAGCCGCGAGATACATTGATCTTCGTGTTTTTTTACTGTTGTATGTCACAACGACTTACATCTTATATCTTTAAATGAGCAATTCTTGTATAATTGGAATCTCGGAATCGGCTCCAACGATTTTCATGAAATTTAGTATATAGGAGGTTTCGGGGGCGATAAATCGATCTAGCTAGGAATCATTTTTAGAAAATGTCATTTTATTCGTGTTATATAAAATTAAACATAAACTTGGAAGAAAAATATCAAAGCGTTGGAGGCGTTTGAGTAGTCCAAATTTAAACTGAAAAATATGACTCTTCCTGACTAAGAAAATTAATTGTTTATTTATATTATTTGTGTTTTCTTAACGTGTTCACTTAAAAATGCCTAAACGATCTTGGAAAAAAACGCTTATAAACAATCTACCGAGCAAAGCTCGGTCATCTAGGTACTAATGCTTAAAAGAGATAATGCAGAAGCAGGAAAATATAATTTAGTCTCACGACAAAATAATTATCCCATGACAAGCATAAATAATGCTGTATTTAGCTAGTTTTTAAAAGAATAAACAAACACTTCAATCTTACAGAAGAGTGTTTCTCATTTCAGCAGCGTTTCCCGCTCTAGAAAATTACGTTTCTGAATGACAGAAAGGGATAGAGCTACTGAATAATGCAATTGCAATGCAAAAATGCGAGCAATTGGAGTCCAAACCCATTTCGCTCCCGTCTCGCCTTTTTCCTTCTTTTCATTTCTTTGATATCAGTATAAACCCTCTATAAGTTCTTGTACACATGCACCGCACCAAGAAATTAATTAACGAACGACCCCATTCATTACAGCCCCTACAATGTGAAAGAGCGCAGCCCCTTGCGGTAGCTTGCCGGTGCATAAGTTATTATATTTACTGGGGGTTTCTTTTGAAATGGTCAGTTAGTCATACCATAACTCTTAAGGCTAATTAGAGGTAGGTATATCATAAATTGAGAATGCGCGACAATATCACAAATCGGGAGCTTGTTTCAAAGCCACCAACGATAGTGAAGTAATGATGTCACATCGATGAAGATAAGAAAACAATTCAAGGTCGTGTAACTACTGTAAAACATAAGTATTAAATGTATTGTGTCTGTTAAATACTGTAAGTACGCCACCCACCCTACTATCGAAAAACGTTTTTTACTGTCCATCCAAAGGTTGTCTGGAAGAAATCGCTTTCAGCGATAAGACCTCCCATTGTACTACCCTTGCTTACCTATTGTAATTCTTCTGTACTGTGTTTATTTTTGTTTCTGGTGTACAATGAAGAGTTTTTCTATTCTATTCTACTGTATTATTTGTAATTTTCGAAGTACGAATACTAGCTGTGGGATCATCATACACTGATACTGATTCTGATTAATGGTTGAAAATAGATACCTACTCTATTCCCAACCACCCACGGTCTCTCATCCAATCAATTCCGCTGTCAAACAGTTTTAGGCTTTGTGTTTTTTATTGACAGCAAAATTGATGAGCAATGCTTTTAGTCTAGTCACTGTAGTCATACCTACGTCACATCCTTATATTTCACGCTGAGGATATAATACGTGCATTATTTTTAGGTTAGCATTGTCTTTTTTAGTAAATTTTCTACAAGGCTGAAAAAGTTTTGAAGGTTTGCAATGTAATAGGAAGTCATGCCAGCTGGCTATGCACCTCTCTAAGAGGCGCTCGGTGGTCCAAACCCCTTTAAGAGAGGTGCATAGCCAGCTGGCAGCAATTTCATAGCCAGTCCTATTATACCGTGTTAAACACCTTCGACCACCTCGTTACACAACACCAGGTGAGGGCAGTCGAATGCACTCTATAAAGAATTTAAAAAAAAAATTGATCAGAAATCATCATCATCATCAACCCACATCGGTTCACTGCTGAGCACTGGTCTCACTTTCGTGAGGAGGCTAAGAAAACATGACCTCATAATGAAAATGTTCTTAAAGAAATATAATATCTAAATTCGTACAAATAGACTGATAGAAACTTCTTCTCCTTCACGTTTCCTTAACATACCTTAATTCATTGACAATGTCCCTTTAAGTAACTTGTATATCAACGCCTTTCTCTATCTCACACTATCCATTACTTTTCAAACTAGGGCACCAAGTGCAGACAAAATTGTCCGATAAGGAAGGTGCACACAGTAAACAGCCATTACAGATAACGCGCCTTAAACCACAGGTTACGCAGCAGTTAGACTACGTAAGGTTTCAAAGACGCGTGGGCGGGGCGGGCGGCGGGCGGTGAAGCGTCTATGACCGAGAATACCTTACCTGGAGTCAGGACGTCATGCAATAACATCATTATCATCATCATCTCCTTTCCCTTATCTCACTATCATGCGGGGTCTTTCGCGGCCGTTATTCGCTATGACCACCTAGAATCGTAACGCGCTCAAATTGAACTGTCAAAATAACGTGCGGGAAGCTAGCGCGATTCGAGAAGTTTTAAGGTTCAAAATAAGTTTGCAGTGTATCACAACATCACGCGTTTTCAGCAAGGAATCTCATGTGACATATCGAATAAGGGCCCTGTCAGCTCAACAGTAATCTCAGTATTATTCTCTCATACAAATAGAGTATGAAGTATTTCAATAAGGGTGTTTATTGTCTTTAAAAGTAGAGACGGAATTTGCGCTGGCATCATGAATACATCACGAAAAGCTTTTCCTGCTTTTGGAATTTTTATGCTTGTTTTTTACTAAATTCTTCCATACTTTTCTCCATGCATGCCTACGAATTTGTTCAGAATGAACGCTGCGCTTGCCCGCTTCGGCTCATCCTCGTCGACTTTGCGACCTTATGTAACCCGAGGGTAATGAGACTGCCACCTGCTGTGTGCCCGCTTTATAAGCCGTTGTTGATGTTTGAGGCTCAGTAGAAGAGGCAATGAGCGGCTCTTATTTATAGCCGTAGACCTGTAGAGAGCTTGAAAATGTGGTGGAAAGCTTAGAGCAAGGTGAAACGAGACATCGTCGACGGTATAAACGGTGTCGTTTCTGAATTCGGACGTTTGTTTGTTACTTCATCTTCTAGACTGGTTGGTTTTAGATGAAGGTAAATAGGTCCATGATTAACAAATAGGGTCCCCCCTTTTGTTTCTAGCAACACATACTGTTTCCAGCGAAATTACTGGGCATGTGAGACTTTAGAGCCGATGTCTCGGGGTGACGAGCGCAGTGCAGTGCCGCGTAATATTATGCAATGCAAAGTTCTGGGTGGCACTGTAACTGTTATGGGCAGGCGTAGCGCTTACTATCAGGTGAACCACTTGAACGTTTCATCACTCAGTCAGATAAAAAAAAAATTTACTTTACAAGAGGTTGTGGTCAGACGCGAGCCTATATTGAATTAAAGAAAGAGAGTCGCACTTCACCTATTCTTTTGTATATAAGTATCCTCTAGAATTCAGAGTAAGTAACATATACTATTTATCTAGAGTCCAGATATCAGCTCACAACATGCATAATTGGCTGAGCAGCAAAAAGGCAAGCAGCGTATTTACATAATGTGTTCGGGATCGACACTGAATTAGCATACGGGGAATTTGACTGGTGTTTGCATTGGGGTGCCACACGGGACTGTATGTAGCTGGACTGGATGGTAAAACCTTCGAAGGAAATTCAAAGAAAACTGATAAAATATAAATGACTACTAGCTGCGCCCCGCAGTTTATACCATTATCCTATAGGACCGGTTAATATTAACGGGATAAAAAGTATCCTACGTAGGAATCCAGGTAATAAACTATCTGTGTGCCAAATTTCATCAAAATCCGTTCAGTAGTTTATGCGTGAAAGAGTAACAAACATACATCCATCTATCACACACTTTCCACAAACTTTCACATATGTAATATTAGTAGAATAGAATAAAATATAGGACCAAAAAAAAAATTGATCTACTGCGACGAATAGTACCAAAAATAATACCTCATCAAGAAGAGGAAACAAATAATACCTCATTTGAAGAAGAAGAACCGAGAAAGTCATCCTCTATCCATTTGCCACGAAGCTCGTCTATTGGTACTCATAAAGTTGATAACTTGATTAAGTTAATTATTGTTAAAGATTAGTGAGGTCATTGGACTATCGACCTTAATTAGTATTTAATCGTATATCAAATTAGTATGTCTAACTTTGATTAACCAGAAATACTAGTTTTAGTTTATTAAAGTTTAAATTCACATTATTGCTGATTTATGAGTAGGTATTAGATGTACACGTATTTTAATTTCGTATTTTGAAGCCAGTCAAAATAAGACCAAGTTAATCACTGAACAATTTCGTTTTCTACTTTCCGGCTTTTTCATCACATCAGTATATAGAAATAGTTAGTATTCTTTGTCATCATTTTGCTGATAATAAGTTAAATTATATTGTAATCAGAATCGAACAAGTGTGCAAAATTTTAACTCAAACAATTGAACAACGGAACCTGCGAAGATTTGACCTAAATAAACCAACAACCATCCGTACTAACATTTTATACATACTATCATAGCTTATAAAAAAATATAGCACACCCTTTCCAGTTGATCTTTTTGACACATACTTAACTTAACCTTTACTTCTATTTGTGAGAATTCTAATTGTTACAAGGTGTTATTCATTATCTCCCGCTCTAAAGCGTAAATAGCGTTTCAGATGCATCTCAGCTGTTATTTTCGTACTCACATTCTACCTACCAATAATTATACAGCAATTAGCAAACGTGCATGTTATTCTAGATTTTCCTAACACTGTTACATTCCTTATTGCAATGACGTAAGATTCAAAATTGTCACTCATTTGAAACGTTTGATTCTATTGAGGACGTAAACTTCCCGTGTAAGACTGCGATGGTCATTACTATGCACTTTATTACTTATTGTGTGCTGAGATATTACTGATTTCTAATAGAGAGCAACTGAACAGGTGTTATTTAATGGGTTTTGTTGTTTTGTTTTTGCTATTTGATTTTCTTTACTTATAGAGTTGTAATAGAATGGCGCATGGCGGGTACGTTACCATCGATCCTGGTTGGCATCGATTGAATGCAACAGTCGTTATGTCAGAAGTCCTCAGGCGTCCTGACATAATCTGACAAAAGACGTTACACATCATTTGAGGTCATCATCATTATCAATGGCTCCATCTATAGCGCGAGAATTTTTCTGACCTGTGTTTCTATTTCCGGATTCTCCGGGGACTTTGAAATGACTTGTTATGGGGAACCGCGGCGGTTACCATCAAGAGGCCTGCTTAGTCCAATAGTAAAAGTTAAATCACTCAATCAACACCGGAAATCAACGCCAAAACTTAACCGCTGAAGGCACAATAGACGAGATACGTAAGAACTTTTATGTAACTTATTAGTTATTTGTTCGTAGTTTCTAAACTTCTCACAATATTTTGACCTTATTTATGTTTCATAAAGCCATTTGCCAACATTTGAGACAGTAAGTTCGGTTATTTCCTTTTGTTATTTGTACAAAACATTAGCTCGAAGATAGTAAATGTAGGCCGGAGCCAGGCGCGGCGTCAACGCCCTGTATTTCTTATCTAGATTTTAGAATAAATTGGTGTTCCTTGTTACTATCTAGTAATTCTATTTGTTTTATGAAATACGACATTTTAATTTAAAATCAAAGTCTCAGATACTATAACATAAAATAATATTCCCCGTGGTAGCTGGTGGCTTAATCCTTCTTACGAAAGTGAGGGGAGAACTGTGCTCAGCATTGGGCCGATATGGGTGGATGATAATAACGAAATCATTTTCTACACTTACACAAATATATATGTTAGACCACCGTTGCACGAAAGTTGAAAGTTGAAAGTTTTCGTAGGTAAGTACCTATATTACTTTTTAACCCAATTTTACGACTTTGTTACGGCTTTACTAACTCTTTGGGACGTCTTCGTTAGTATAATTAACTCAATGAATCTAGTAGGCGAAAAATATTTATTTGACTTTGGCATTTACCGGCCACCCAAATTTTTAGCAAGCTACAAAATTATTCGCTTCGCAAAAATCGAGCAAATTAATCTATATTTTGTTGTGTAACAATATGCCCGTGTCAGCTATGGTAAAGAGTAGGCGCCGTAAAGATACCGTACTCTTATTTATCTCAGGTGAAGGGCGGGACAGGACATTTATTAGTTTACTTCATGCCCTAGACCTTCCTCGTAAAGTGAAACCTTTGCGCTTGAAATATTCAATAAGCGCAGATAGGGTTGTCATTTTGCGCCCCTTGTGGGATACCAGGGTATAAAACGTGAAGTTGCCATGTGGCAAATCTCAACAGATACTGTAATGTAGCAGAATTTTACCGTAAATAGCGATAATTAAGGCAGATTGCTGCCTATTTTTGAGGCGCCTACGCTCTGTGTTTTATTTCCCATCCTTCCCTATTAAGATGAGATTAAACGTTATCTGTTTAAGTGGCTTTCAAGCCAAATCGCCTGAAAAGATTTGAATATGTCCTAAGGATAATCTACATAAGATACTAAAGCCTGCCACACAAAAAATTAAAGATGTCAGATGGATATTTTACGTTAGTTCAAAGGAAACATTCACGTACACGTTGCCGTATCGCGGGTCTTAGATTTAACGATATAAAAAACAGATGCTTTCAAATATTAAGATTTGGGGACACTATTATAAGCTACGTTTTAATATCAAAAATAAACACTTAATTTACTACTTTCTTATTTATGCGCCACATTCACATGTATAGACCCTTAACTAGAATTCCCTGTATCTAGGAAACCGGAATTTTTATTTTTTTGGACTGTCGCTAAATTCCTAGCGTTTTGGTAAAAATAACAATTTGATGTAAGTAATTTGGGTTAGTGGTCAACCCTAACTAGCCACACCCTTATAGTTTATTTGCTCATACACTGGAAGTGAGCAAACCTGTAGAATCAGCAAACTTCAGCAGGGATGCCAGTACAAAGTTGCCACTTCTGACGAAAGAGGATAAATAAGTTCGATTGATTTATACAAGCTCGCGCTGCGAACCCAACTCAAACTTATGTGTTGTGTAAAACAGACAATGTATTTGATGTTATTATATTATATTTTGTTTCGTCGGGTTTCTTTTTTGGACGTAAAAGAAAAAGTTTTTTCTATGAGATGTTTTGGCAAGGGCAATTCTTCTTTATATCGGTACTATCCCGTCGGGTGTCTCAATTGTGTAGAATCTTTTGTCTTCTTTGGTTAAATCTGCGTAATACTTGAAGAGCTAAACGTCTTAGGCTTCCGTACTTTCTTTTTTATTTGACTGAGTGACGAGACGAGCAAGTCGTTTACTTGATGGTAAGCGCTTCGACTGGGCATAACAGTTACAGTGCCAACCAGAACTTTGTATTGTATTAACTTGCGCGGCACTGCACTGCGCTCGTCACCCTGAGACAGACTCTAATACTCATATGCCCTATTATTTCGCAGGAAACAGTGCCCTTCAAACCGGAACACTATAATGTTTGGAACACAGTTACTGGGATACTTGATATATTTATCTATCTATACATGTAATAAAACTGTAACTGGACCAAATCTGTACATTGAATATTTTTTGAAAATTTTACGTAAGGAAAACAGTGAAATCAATACAGTAACAAAATAATGGCGACTCCTTTTACCCCAAAGAAAACTGTATCTAGATGACCGTAGCATATTGGACTCACAACAACCAATAACCCTATCCCGAATCGATAGCACCATGGCCCATGGCGACCCTAAAACTACCCTTAGAGGAATGAAACATTCAAAACAGATCGCCGGGAAAAGGAATATTCAAAAGCAATGTGCGGGAGATAGCAGATGCCATTATGCCGGAAGGACAAACAAATAAGGGTCAGATATACCGTGAGGTACAGAACGTTGTTAGGCTGAAACCACTGGGGGGGGGGGGGGGGGGGGGGGTATGTACCCCAGACTGTTCAGCTTTTTTATGATAATGTGGCAAACTACCTGATGGTAAACGGCTGCCGCCGCCTATGGACATCTGCAATACTCGAGGCGTTGTCGATGCGTTGCCTATACTCTAGAGCTCTTTTCAGCCTACTCGTGAAGAAGTGGAGTAGCGTGCCTTGGAGGGGCCCTGTATCAAAATTAGCTGGGGGCCCAAATGAAGGGAAAACCCCGGGAAAAAAAGAGATTGCTTTTTTAAAATTTTGTAATTTCTGAAGTGAAAACTCCATAGGCACGTATGGCAGTTTTTTTCCCGGGAAGTACCAGATTAAGTGACATTGTGGATAACATTAAACTCATTTTTTACTTACAAACGTTAGGGGCCCCTGTAGCCCGGGGGCCCCGTATCATTGATACGACTGATACGGCGGGAGCAACGCCCCTGTCTTGAAGAGCCCCATATTCGGATATAGTGTTAACTAGATTTCGGAGTGAGGAGTTGTAGAGAAGACAGTATCTTACGAGAAGTCATTAGTGCAGGGTCGGAGAAATCCTCAGCCCCGGATATCAGTTATTTCCGGATTTATATTGCTTCACATTTCGGAGGGCACGTGAAACCGTCGGTCGCGGTCGTTAACCATTGATAGGAGTTGTTAAGCTACGACAAAGACCCTTGGGCGGCCTGACAAATTATACTAGAATCTGGCATTACCCATTGAACAAAGAATTCTTGATTGTTGTTAAGCACTTGCCCCTCTACGAAAAGCCCTGAGTCCGGCTCCAGCCAGAGAACCCCACAGGGAGGATTTCACGGACTGCCGCCTTCATGGTGTGATTCCATTAACATTTCATTCGCACCAGACACTTGAACTGAAACTCTTTTGCATTTTTAATACGCAAATGTCGTTTTGTTCAGGGGAAATGGTTCATTACAAATAAACAATGGTGGGTCAGATGATATTTATGAGCCTCTCGTGATATCATCTCTCTTTTCAGCAGAAAAGACCTTTTTTTTTTCTTATTTTCTTTATACAGTGCTTTTACGTGCCGCTCAGATATCAATAATATCTAAAGTAAATCGAAAAAAATGTAAGAAGGTCAACCAGGTTCGACCACATTGTCATTTAATACCAGGTTTTAATACTAGTAAGAATATGAGACTTTAGAGCCGGTGTCTCAGGGTGACGAGCGCAGTGCCGCGCAGGATTATGCAATACAGTGTTCTGGGTGGTGCTGTGACTGTTATGGGCAGGCGTAACGCTTACCATCAGATGAATGACTTGTTCGTCTCCTCAATCAACCAAATAAAAAAAATATTAGTAAACATACACCAATTAAGATATGCGCGATGTAAACAAAAGAGGGTCTTATATTTAAGTGCCTCATAGGTAAAATTCCTGTGCCCTAATACACAAAAAGACGTGAGTTACCTAAAAGATAAAATGCTATATCTAACTTACTCGAATAGGCCATCTAAGTGCCTAATAGAGAAAAAGGCGGCGTTAATTCCTCCCTAATAAAACTAATGCACGCTATCAGCTCCCAATCAATACGGCCTTGCGTCCAAACTATCAATCACAATTTATGTGGGGACCCTTTTGGCCCCTATTGACCGCTTTAAAATGACCACTATAATAAGACCCTTAAGTCTTGATACTGGAGGTATGCGAGGGGTCTTGGAATGGTGGTGCTGCAATCAACATTTTGATAACATGAGTTTTGTCGGAATGCGGTTTTCGGTCCTTAGGTTGTTAAGAGCTAGTTGGTCGGACTGCCAAAAAGCTTACCTTTTTAAAATGGAAATGCTTAGACTTTACACACATACAGTCACGCTTTTGCCCCGTTGGGATAGGCAAAGACTGTCTTTCCACATACTGCGATCCTGACACACCTCTTTCGCTTTTTCTTCCTAAGACTTTGACTATAGATAGATAGATAGATAGATAAACTCTTTATTGAAACACCACAGAACAAAGAAAACTTAAAAGTGGAACAAAAAAAATTTTACAATTAGTGTCACAATGGGCGGTCTTATCGCTCAGAGCGATCTCTTCCAGACAACCATGCACGGAGAGGAGTAATTAACTATAAATCATAATTATAAGTAGATATCGATATAACTTTTACAAATATATTTAAATGTGCCAGATTTTAGCTCTACAGGTAGGTCTGTAAATTATTACAATCGTTAAACAAAATGTAGCAGATAAAAAAGTTACCTACAGCACAAGTTACAGTGACAGTGTCAGAGAAAATAAGTTCCATCACTGAAAACATTTAACACAAGACGAAAAACAAGTTTGAGGAAAAATATATAAAATCAACTTCTGATTTTCGGTTTCCTGCCAAAATTTCTTGAAAGTGGCAACAAATATTTTGAAAGAAATAAGTACACTAAAGCAGGTTTCGTCAAAATCGTCTCGAAAAGAAGTTTAAGCGGTTTCGTTTGTAACAACAGAATTGGCACCCATACCTTCTCCTATAAACGAAACCACAGCACATCAATTTCAAAATACAAAGTCCCTTAACCACACCATAATCACACAAAGTAGGTAACAATCATTACATTATTCTGCACAATGCCGCGATCGTGTTACGTAAGTGTCGGTCCGTATTAAATTTTTACGTACCCCATTCGGGTGTAGTGGGGAAGGTACAAAGTACTGAATAAACTAGCGGGTAACGCATTAAATGGTTCGTGGGCGTAGTACCACTACTTCCTTGGTTTCTTTTGCTTCGAGATGCGTTTTCCCTCTTTTGTCCTACTTATTGCTACTACATGTACCCCGCGGTTTCGTTTTCCCGCAGGAATGTTAATTTTTTTTTGGATTATACATACTTTTAGCCTATATATAGCACTCATAAGGTAAACTTGCTATTAGTGAAGCATTACCAAAATTGGATTAGTAGTTCCAGAAATTAAGTCCTAAAAAAATACAAAGAAATCAGCTGACAAACTTTACCTCTTTATAATATTAGAACAGAGTATTGGTTTCTTCCTTCTCACGAAAGTGAGGGGAGACCCGTGCTCAGCAGTGGGATGATATGGGCTGATGATGATGATTGGTTTTATAGGATGTTAGGTTTGTTAGGTTGTTTGTTTTCAGTAGGGTTTTGTTTTTTGAAGTAAAACTTCTTTACGCGCGCTTGACTTGGGGAGTAAGCTGGTGAATGCGTTACGAAAAATGTGATCGGGCGAGGCGAACGGAAGTTGAAAAGGAGATATAAGATAGTGAAGATAAAAGAGAGAGAGTTACGTTTCGTATATTTTTTAAAATATCTTTAATGAAAGATTTTGTTTTTTTTTTTTTTTTAATAATTATTAGTTGAGATATTACTTCTTCTGCGTGTCCCAGCACACATTAAGTTTTTTTTTTGAGACGTATTTTATTTTGAGCCAGTTAGCTATTTTAAATCTTACTCATAAGTCAGCCGACTGTCATTTGCTGCATTATCTACTTATTATCCGTGTCTCTTAATTTGACTTTACGTGACCATAATTGAGTTTATCATAAAAAAAAAATTTTTAGTAAGCCACACCCCAGCCTTGTCTGCTGCTTCTATAAGGTCATGCAATTTGGCAAATTAATGTGGTCTGTTATTTGAACATATTGTCTTAATTAAACTTTTAACTAATGAAACCTTTTATTTTGTTACAGGTAAGCTGGGAGTTTCGCAAATTAAAAACGGTAAAGGCTTCTACAAGGTCAAACAAGTCAATGGTCAAAATAATCCATGGTGAGAGGTGAGTATTAGATACTCACCATGTTCTAAGTCACGGTGATAAAAATGTTACCATTCTATTCGATCGATCATCGATCATAGGCGTCGATCGATAGTTAGATACTAATGCACTAAACTGCTCTGCTCGGCCGGTCGAGTTACACCTATTAATAATCGATTAACGATCTATCGAGTATTGTGGTGACACTCAAAATGCACCATGTGTATACCTATTAAATCTACGACAGATGTCGTACAGGTAATGTTACTGGGCATATGAGACCTTAGAGCCGATGTCTAAAGGTGACGAGCGCAGTGCAGTGCCGCGCATGATTATGCAGTTCTGGGTTGTGCTGTTACTGTTATGGGCAGGCGCAGCGCTAACCATCAGGCGAACGACTTGCTCGTCTCGTCACTCAGTCAAATAAAAAAAAAGAATGATTCAAACTAAACCATCAAAAATATCTAAAAATCTGCAAACAATTTCTTAACCCACTTATGTAATATTGAATCCCTAACGGCTCACCGCTCACCCTAGACTCAAGATTGATTTCCCCACCCTTCCTAATTCTCACCTATTTATGAGCCCCAAATTACTTTTACAGAAAGAACTCCCCACTTTCCTGTAAATCTACAATCCAATAAACAGGGATTCCTTCACGCGCAGGCAATCTCCCTGACCCGGCATTACCATTGAAATTTCCTAATTTACACTCCGTTATGGTAACCCTGTTCTCTGAATTGTACTTTACACACTGTGGTGTTACCATGATTGGCGATTTCACGTACATAGGAGTCGTAGGTCGTGGTGTAGTTGTAGTGGATGCTTGTCTGGATCCCGTGCCTCAAAGGGAAAAGGAACCCTTATAGAATCACTTTGTCTTCCGCCTGTCTGTCTATTTCTTCCTTCCTTTCTTTCTTCAAGTATATTTTGCTATTACTGATTTAAGACTGATACTACATTTTCTTACGAGATAATTTTAATTTTAGTTGGAATAAAATTAGTTTATTATTACGTGTGGAAAATATAAGGTTAAAAAGTCACGGCTGCATTTCAGCGGTTGTTAGAGAGAGTTTATTCTTAAAGTTACAACTACAGCTATCTTTTCAAATTTTCAAATTCACCTAGAAAAAACTTCTCACAATTCAAACTGGACTCTTCAAATTGCACCAACAACTCATAATTCCTTCACAAAGCTACCAACATCCTCATAGTACCACCCTAACCCAAGACGTTAGTTATTCAGGCCAGTTTCACGCAGATCCGCGCCTTATGCAGATTAGTTTCCCGCCCTGAGACCTGCCGAGAGGAGCCGAGTACCACTGAATAATATCTGCCCTCGCTCGGTCAGCTGAAGGGAAATATGTTTTGTAAACAAGGGACCGGGAAAACAGATGTTTTATCGACAAAAATGGAAGGTAGGAATACCTTTCTATTGACATAGCAATAAAGCATGCAGTAATTTTTATTAACTAGAAATACAACGATTATACGATTGTGTGCAAACATTACCGTTTTCCGGTTTGAAGGACACTGTTTCCAGGCAAATTACTGGGCATGTCTTTAGAGCCGATATCTCAGAGTGACGACCGCACTCTAGTGCCGCACAGGATTATGCAATGTACAGTTCTGGCACTGTAACTGTTATGAGCAAGCTTAGCGCTCACCATCAGGAAAACGACTTCCTCGTCTCGTCACTCTGACAAAAAAAAAAAAACAAATACTAAGAACCATCTCTACAATTTAGTAAGTAAAATAGCTTTTGGTGGCTTTCCCTAAACCGTTTCCCCGTTTCCCTAAACGTCAAATACGGAATCAACTTTAAAAATAAAAAAGTTATCTTTATTAAATAACATTATTTATGATCCTATTTTATGTATCATGTCATTGCCATCATATTAAGGCTTTCTTAAGCAGGCAACAATTAATTTTACATGAATTTAAATCCACCTTTATGCCATCGTAAATAATTTCGCTTTTTTTAATGTCTTTACCGAAAACATGATAAAGCGAAAGTGTCGATCGGTCAAACTCGAATCTCGTCAACCCGTGAAACCGGTAAGTACCATACTGTAGAAAAAAGGGGCTTCATTAACATAAATACAGTTTTATGTCTGCAACAGTGGACAGTGACAGCTCGACGGAGACATATGGCGAACTCGATATTTCGAATTATCGATATTTCATATCGATAAAAGCTTAACGAGAGTTGCATCACCCTCGATTTTGTCGACATTTCGAGTGCAGTTGGCAGAAATTGTGAATTTTCGTTTTGAATTTGCAATTTCGTATACTAATCTGCAACTACGAAATGAGTAGGTAGTTTCAGATTTTGTGTAAAAATAAAATTCTGAAACACTTTCATCTAGACTCTGAGATAAAAGAAACCTAACTCAGCGAAAACGTAAACTAGAAACTTTTTTGTTTACGTAAATTGTGATTGGACTGGATTTGCCTGACTATCACTATTTCCAATAGACCCATCGTTTCAGCCCTTCGTCTGACTCATCTCCATAAGTCCCTCTAAGAGCTTGAAATTACAGAGCTCAATTTTGTACTAAAAGATAGAGCAAAATAGTAGCTACTGTTATCATTTATAGTATTTTTGTAGGCTCATCGAATTCAGTATTACGTTTGTATAGTAATAAGCAATAACAAACCAGCAAAACTGAACTCAAATAAAATTAACCACAACAACAGAAACCGACCAAAAACCTTTATCCCAAACACGAAGTAACCATTCAATACATTTAACACTTCACCGCCCGCCGGGGTAAAAACGACCCGATACAGATAATTTAAATTAGAATTTATTTTATCGCCTCTCGCGAAACTTTTTTGATTTATTAACGGGGAGTTCGAATGTCACGGGGCGTTTAGTGGCGGTTCGGAACTGGGGTATTTGAAAATTGGGGAATTTGCAGCTTCTATTCGCAGTTCTTTGAGGAGCTTTTAGGAATGGCGTATGATTAATTAAGCGTGGACTGTTTAGGTTGATAAGGGGTCGAGAGTTTGTTTATTTAACCTGTGACGTGCAACTTCTTCTTTTTTCGTGCGTATTTTTTTTAGGAGTTTTTATTATTACGTTTTAAATGTTACTTTAACCTTATTCTATGGCCTTTGTTTTCCGTTATTTACACATATTACAATATTAATAATATATATATTCACTGCTAGTAATTCATTATTGAAAGCATTATTACTATTCCTAAGTAAAGCGAAGGGTAAGCGGTGGTAGCCTAGTGGGAGAACGTCCGCCTTCCAATCAGAAGGTCGTGAGTTCAAATCCCAGTGCGGGCACGTACTAGTGTGTTTCTGTAAAACATATGTACGTAATTATCACTCGCTTTTCGGCGAAGGAAAAAATCGTGAGGAAACCCACATTCCTACCCGAGAATTATTTCGGAGGTCGGTATGTTATCCACCAATCTGGACTGGGCCCCCGTGGTGGATTATGGCCTAAACCCTCCTCACGAAAGTGAGGAGAGACCCGTGCCCAGCAGTGGGACGTTATGGGTTGATGATGATGATTACTATTCCTGTATCAAGCATACTAGCAAAGCCAACATCTAATAGCATAGCATCATTCCACAACGCTAGAAATATCCTTGTACTCATATATTAACTTGATTGTAAACCACCACAGACCACATCCTCAAGAAACCATTTAATGGAAACCCCACTCCGCCTAACTAACTAATACTCTAAGTGAAACTAATCCATCGAACGGATCTCGCTGCGATTTCGCTGTCGACAGCTATAATCTTAGCTTATGAGCCGATCTGGATAATGTTTATCATCAAATACCTTCAACACACTCATTAATACATCCATTTTCAATCCTAAGACTACTTGCACAAGGTCGGATCTCGCGGGGTGTTTTTCACCCGAGAATGATATTTCCGTCTACGCTTTCACGACCGCGTCACGGGTTATGTTTAAATATGTATAACTTACCAGTTATGTTATAATAGCAGAGATAAGCCGAAGCATGTGTTTAAATATCAATTAGGCGGTTAAAATAGTCTTTTGATGTAGTTTGGGACTATCAGACCGCATTAAGGTTGTAAGCAGGCTGTTAAGTGTTAACCACCATTAGTCTGTATTATCAAGTAATAGCAGAACGTGTGATTAACAAAACATTTAATTTTGATGAACTTAGTAAAAGTTTAAGAAAACAATATCGGTAATTACTACGGATGAGCCCCACGGTATAATCAATAATATAATCAATCAGTATAATCAATCACAGTATAAGCAAATCGTCTGAAAATATCTGTGTATACTTTAACTGTATTCAGGAATTTTTTTGGTGTATTTATGTATCGGTGGTAGCCTAGTGGGAGAACGTCCGACTTCCAATCAGAAGGTCGTGAGTTCAAATCCCAGTGCAGGCACGTACCAATGTGTTTCTGTAAAACATATGTACGTAATTATCACTCGCTTTTCGGTGAAGTAAAACATCGTGAGGAAACCCACATACTTACCCGAGAATTATTTCGGAGGTAGGTATGTTATCCACCAACCCGGACTGGGCCCCCGTGGTGGATTATGGCCTAACCCTCCTCACGAAAGTGAGGAGAGACCCGTGCCCAGCAGTGGGACTTTATGGGTTGATGATGATGATGACTTATGTATTAATATTCCTTATTCTCTTTGGAATTCTTCGAGAGTCTTTAGAAGAGAATTACAGGATCACAAAATGTCGCTATATAAATAATGACAAGCTATACTCTATAGGATACTTATTTAAATTGCAACGAAAGATGAATAATTATTCCCCGTCATGAATAATGCAGTGTAATGAAATTACAGAGCCCGCTATTTGTAATGAAGGCGCTAGAGAGACGCTGCAGGCATCCAGACGGATGCAGGGTTTAAATAAAAGAATGGATTATAGGGCGGGGAATATTTTTATGGAAAGGGAACGTGGGCGGATCAGAAATCCTGATGGAATATAAAATTTGCTGAAATATGGTTATTGAGTTAACACGTTCGCTGCGGGGCCGTTTTTCACGGACTTTCAGCCAGTGCGTATGAGGTCTTTTAGAGGCAAAGTTGAACTTCTTTGCAGTGAATATGAGACCTTTCCGGCCTCACAAAGCCTTTCCGGCCTCTGTCGCTCGCTCAGCTCTTATTTAAAGTTGTATCCTTTATAAAATTGCGTTTGTCCACTATCACGTGTCACGCATTGTCACGTGGCACACGTGAGTGTCACGCATTTTTTTTTATTTGATTGAGTGACGAGCAAGTGGTTCACCTGATGGTGAGCGCTACGCCTGCCCATAACAGTTACAGACCTTTGCATAGCATAATCCTGCGCGGCACTGCACTGCGCTTGTCACCCTGAGACATCGGCTCTAAAGTCTCATACACCCGGTAATTTCGCTGGAAATATCCCTTCAAACCGGAACACAGCATTTTGTTTAAACAAAAGAAAATAAGTGTTCACACATTGTGTGGCACGCGACTGGTTAGATGCTGGATTACTGTGGCGGGTGCAATGGCTGCCAAAATAGAACATCATATGTAGCTGCAAAGTACAACGAGGCGCAATGGCCGCAAAATATTTGGCAAAGCGATAGTATCTAACCAGATGGACGTTAGGTTGGTCTTAATTTAGGTTAGTTACTGGATACGAAAAACTTTTTTCTTCACTATTTGATTCTGGACAAGACCCTTTTCCTTCGCCTGCCTGCAGTTAGCTCTTAAATAAAAAGAACAGAAGAAAGAAGTTGTTTAATGTTTTGTTCCAGACAATCTAACACACACATAATCTATGAAACATTGACCGAGGCAAAGTTTGACCGTAGATTGACTTAATTTTGGTAAAACATTGTAGTGACAGAATTAGACAGCTTGATCCTGACGAGTAGATGACACAGTTTAACTACACATGGATTGTCAGAGGTTTTTAGAAGGGGTCTAGGGCAGGGTTGTATGATAGACCATAATAATGGATAAGTTCTATCTTGTAGTGGGAGGCCTCTTCTGGAAGAGAGACCGCCTGGAGAAATACGTATCACACCTCTGCCAGATATTCATCTACCAAGCGGTAGTGTGCAAACATTATTGTGTTGTGGTTTGATGGGTACTGTTTTCAGAGAAATTACTGGGCATAAGAGACTTTAGAACCAATGTCTTACGGTGTCGAACGCAGTGCAATGCCGCGGAAGATAATGCAATGCAAAGTTTTGGATGGCGCTGTAACTGTTTTGGGCAGGGTAGCACTTACCATCAGGTGAACGACTTGCTCATCTCGTCACTCAGTCAAATAAAAAAAATGTTTCTCTGTTACGACACTATCGAGTCATAGTCCAAATTCGTTTAATGTTCGCCAGTCCCTCGCCATTTACCCAGTCAACGTATAAAAATAGCACGTCAAAAATGCAAGCGCGTGTGTAAACAAACAACATGGTTGTATTAGGCCCAGTGTTGCCAGAATAGGGAGTTTTTGGCTCGAAATTGGTGTTTTTATTGACTTAGGGAGAAGTCTCGGTAGCATATATTTGGAATGGTGTGTCTGAAGGTACAGTGCGTGAATGGGAAGTGTGGGGGTATCGTAATTAAACATCTGGTATGGTTTTTGAAGTATAGTTTTATTATGGAAATAACTATGGAAATAATTATGTGATGTTTGGAACTGTAAAATTATTATAGTTGATATTCATTGTCTTTTTATAATAATGTAGCTCTGTTTAACATATCTAGCCAGTATCAGTGGTGTTTCTTCATAACTATATTTTATACCATTATTGAACAGAGCGTATTGTTTTAATTTTATCGTCAGGTCACTAATTTTGCATTGTGATCTTTAATTTTGAATTGTAAACTTTTTAGATTTTTAAGTCTAACATCAGTCTCGATACGGCATTCGTTCGAGGTGCTCGTATGTAAAAGCTAAGCGTTTACGTCACGCGCGCATCGTTTGTTATTGTTGTTGCCTGCGCGCCGGTCCACTGTGGGCCGCGCGGCGATAACAATGGAACCAAGCGGTTCCCTGAGTGAGGATGAGATGGTAGATCTGGAAGTGGTGCAATGTTACGACGAGGATGCGGTGCAATACAATGAGGAGGATGCAGCACAATATAATGTGGAGACAGCGCAGATGGAATGCGTCGATGCAGAAGTTTTGAGACCGGAGAAAAGAAAGGGCTGTGAGAATGAGTGGACTGTTGTTAAGTCAAAAGAAAAGAAACAAAAACCGGAGGTGGAGAAAATAGAGATGTACATTTCGTGCAGCGAGCAACTACCTAAGCAATTTGCATTAGCAAAATTATTTAAAGATAATAACATTACCGACATACAGAGAGTGAAATATGTTAGTCCATTCAAGGTGCGTCTCGATATGCGGAATGAGCTCAGCGCAGATAGATTAGAAAACTGTAGGCAGATAACTGATAAGGGCTGGCAAGTACACAGAGCGATGGAAAAGAATTTATCATACGGTGTTATACGGGATGTTGATTTAGAGATGTCGGATGAGGAGGTATTTAACCGGATTTCATGCCCTAAACCAGCGCAGCTGGTATCTATATTTCGTCTTAATCGCCGTGGTTCGAGTCAAGGATGGACGCGAAGTGAAACAGTACGATTATGTTTTAAGGGAGCATTTTTACCGTCGTATATATCTGTTGATGGTTTAAGAATCAGAGTCGACCCATACGTTTTCCCAGTATCGCAATGTTCGCGATGCTGGAAGCTGGGACACATGGCGAAGAGGTGTCCGTCCAGTAAAGTGGTATGCCCGAAATGTAGCGAGAACCACGACAATTGCGAAACCACCTCGTTTAAATGCGTCAACTGCGATGGTGTTCACATGGCCATGCACAAAGGCTGTCCTGCGTTCCTTAAAGAAAAAAAGCTGAGGGAAATAATGGCGGAGTTTAATTGCACGTACAGAAAAGCACTCACCATTTATGTAACTCCAAGTTCACCTACAGATTTTGTACCTAAAATATTCACGTTCGCCCCGACGCCTAGATCCGTGTCATTGTTTCCCCCTCTTGAAAGACGTGTGCCCTCCTCTTTATGTGATTTTTTGGCCCCGGAAGCTGATGCCATACATACTCGTGGAGACGAGCAGGTCAAACCAAGTCCGCGACCAGCACCAAAGAAGCAAAGGCGCCGTAAGACAGCAGATCCGTTCCAGTGTGAGCCCTCCCCAAATACAGTACGCCAGGAGACCTCAGGTGATACAGAGCTAGGCCAGGATATTCCAGTTGACCAGAAGAAAGAAAAAGAAGTTAATTTTAGTGAATTATTTAACAGGTTGAAGGAAATAATTTTTTTGAGAGGTGACTCAATTCAATCTAAAGTGAAAAACATTTTGAAGTGCTGCGTCGAATGGTTGATTTTAGTTGTAGTTGATAATGTTACGGACTGGCCGATATTAAAACAAATATTAGACTTTTTTATGAACTATGGATAGAAGGAAAAAAAATCTTAGATTAACTATTCTCCAATGGAATGCACAAAGTTTAAGGCCAAAACTAGTGGATTTTGAAAATATTTTAATTAAGGAAAGAGCTCACATTGTGGCCGTATTTGAAACGTGGCTAGAGCCAAATAGCCATCTCAAGGTCACCAATTATAATATTTACCGTAAGGATAGGGATGACGCGTATGGTGGAGTCGCCATTTTTGTACACAAGTCAATTAATTCGCAACTCTTCAACGTTCAAAGTATTAATAGCGGTATTGAACTTATAGGTATCAAAGTTCACAATTGTAACGAATTAGAACATATTGTGGCTGTCTATTGTTCGCCATCGGTGCGTACTAGTCAGCGAGATTGGGACTCGGTATTCGCTGCAGTTAACACTAAAACACTATTCGTCGGGGATTTCAACGGTCATCACACTAATTGGTCTTACAAAACAGATTTAAGAGGAGCACAAATTTTCGATGCAATTTTAGATAACAGATATATAACATTAAATGACGGCACATCAACTCGTGTAAGACTAGTCAATAACCAACTTCAACAATCCGCGCCGGACATATCTTTGGTCTCTTCCGATTTAGCTTTGATATTTAATTGGAAAGTTTTAAATGAAACACTAGGAAGCGACCACCTTATAATTAAAATTACTACTAGCTTCAACATTACGCCTACAAATATTATACGTCGAAATTATAAGAAAGCGGACTGGCAAAGCTACAATAAATTATTAGAAGCATTGTTTACAAAGTTTGAGTGGTTAGGAAATCTTCAAGGCGAATATGATAATTTTGTGGAATATATAAATATAGCAGCAGACTTACACATACCATATATAAAGTATAATACTGATCCTGATAGCGTTTTTACTCCTAAGCCTTATTGGAACGCAGAACTATCAAGATCTGTAGCAAAACGTAGGTTGGCCCTTTCGGCTTTTAGACGTAATCCAACTCCGGATAACTTATCTTTACTCAATGAAAAAATTAGTGATTCAAAAAAATTAGTACGCAGCGAAAGAAATAAAGCTTGGCAAGGATTCTGTACGTCATTAGATGAAACTACTTCGCAAAGCGAAGTGTGGCAAAAAATGAGATGGTTTAAAGGACGCGGAAGTACTAGAAAGTATGTTGATAATGAGAGGGCTAATAATTTACTTCGTAGTTTAACTCCTGATTACGCATCTCCGCAAGACCCATGTTTTGTTTCATCTAATTTAAAACTGGAAGCTGTAATCACTAGACAAGAATTAGATCGTTGTTTTCGCACTAAGGATACGTCACCCGGGTGTGACAATATTTCATACTCAATGATAAAATATCTCCCTGAGAACGGTAAAGATATATTGCTGACGCTTTATAATAATTTCTATTCTACCGGTTTTGTACCTAATCAGTGGAGAGACATTGCGATTACCCCGATACCTAAACCCGGCCGTGATCCACAGTCTCCCTCCTCGCTCAGACCTATCTCAATGATGTCGTGCTTATGTAAATGTTTTCATAGTGTTTTAATTAATAGAATTGAGTGGTACGTAGAAAAAAACAATATTCTATCTTCTTATACTACGGGGTTTAGGAAATGTCGATCTACTTTAGACAATCTGGTTTGTTTAGTTACTCACATTCAAGCGGGCTTTACGGAAAATAATACTACAATAGGATGTTTTTTGGATATAGATAACGCATATAACAACGTAAATATAAATTCATTAATGCGAACTTTGGATCAAATTGGGGTGGGTTCGAAAATATGTCAATATCTTTGGAATTTTTTAAAGGAAAGGAAGTTGAAAGTTTTAGTTGATAACACATATTTATGTCGAAGTACAGGTCGTGGCTTGGCTCAGGGGGACCCGCTCTCACCGTTACTTTTCAATATAAGTACCTCCAAATTATGTAGGGATATTGTAAACAGTGACGTAATGATGTCACAGTATGCGGACGACTTCGTTTTGTACTCAGTATCTAGGAACGTAGACGTAGGCGCTCGTAATTTGCAGGAGTCCTTGGATATTTTAGTTGAACGGCTTTTGGATTTAGGTTTGGAAATTTCGTCATCAAAAAGTAAAGTCTGTCTTTTTAAAAGAGGTTATAAAAGGGAACGTGTTAACCTCACAATTAATAATACCGCGTTAGAAGTAGTAGATAACATCAGATATTTGGGGTTGTGGCTAGACCGCTCGCTGAAATGGACAAAACATATTGGAGAATTAGTAGGAAAATGTTCAAAACCGCTAAAGATTTTTAAAATTCTCGCGGGGTCAGGGTGGGGAGTTCATCCATGTCATTTGAGACGACTATACATTTCTATTATTCGATCTAGATTGGATTATGGTAACTTTCTGTTTGATAGTGGCCTTAAAGGTAACTTAGTAAAACTAGATCGATTGCAAAATCAATGTATGCGAGTTATTGGTGGCTTTGTGAAGAGTACCGCGATACATGTGATGGAGTGTGAGCTGCACTTGCAACCGTTACATGTACGCAGATACTACTTGGCTGGCAAATATTGGTTGAGAGCGAGGTCATTTACAGGTAGTGAAATAATCCAGGCGATAGACAAACTGTCTCAATTGAATCAAAACCTGTATTGGAGACGTAAGAAAAAACTTTTGCTTGTTAAAGTACACGAGTCTCTTAATACCTATCCTATTTACTCGTCATATATACTAGACCGCTTTTCGTTAGACACATGGGTAAGCAATGTGAACTTATCTAATATAATTAAGCATGACATAGATATGATAAATAAACCGAAACATCGGTACAGAAGCTGCAATTTAAAACAAATTTGTGAACAGTTTTTGTCTCATAATTATTCAAATTATTATCCAATTTATACCGATGGTTCCCAGCAAGGAAATGAGTCGGGATTTGCTGTGTTTGACCCACAAACAAAAACCTCTATTAAATTTAAACTTAACACTAAAGTATCAATAATGTATGTTGAATTATTAGGAATTGCAGAGGCTATATCATACATCAGTTCATTTGAGGCTGGGAAGTATGTAATACTAACAGACTCCAAGAGTGCACTGCAGCACCTGGCTCGGTGCACCTCGAATTTTCGAGGTTCACCGATAGCCTATAAAATCTTGGACTCTCTTAGTAAGCTACAAGATAAGAGTTTAGTACTACAATGGGTTCCGTCTCATATAGGCTTGAATGGGAACGAAGAAGTAGACCGGTTTGCAAAGGAGGCCGTCACGGATGGAATGTTTTATGAATGTTTACCTTTTTTTAGTGATCTCAATTATATGGTCCGTTGTCAATGTTTAGAGTTATGGAAAGAATATTTTGACGAGAGATCCTTAAGTAAAGGAATCTGGTATAGGACGATCCAACCGAGCCTTTCCCGATTCCCCTGGTTTGTGGGTGCAGATACACCTCGCAGTGATGTAGTGACTGCCTTTAGACTTCGTTCTGGACATATCCCCTTGAATAAGTTCGCGTATCTTATGAAAAAGTCGGATTCGCCAAATTGTGCAGAGTGTAATGTTGTTGAGGATGTGTTTCATATTTTAGCGGAGTGTGTCCGGAACGACGCCGCGAGGAATAGTTTCATAATTGAAAATATGTTTAATTTGATAGATGTTGGGGCATTTATGTGTATTTTGGCTGAGCCACTATCAAGGCAAGCTAAGGAATTGTATAAAATTGTTAAATTAGGTATTAAGCGTAGATAATTTGTAGAAAGAACCTATGAGGGTGACATGTTAATTTTAATAACAAAACCCTCTATAAATAAATAAAGATTAAAAAAAAAAAAAAAAAAGTCTAACATTTTAGCCAAAGTTTAAGAGAAAACATGACATTCAGCAGGCAACGCTGGTTATACTATACGCGCCACGACTAATCCATACAAAAAGCAACGCCACTTGCGCCATAAAATTTCAACGAAATGGCGGGAAAACGCCAACTTTAGCCATTCATAAAACCCGGGCAATGAATGAGTTAGATGCCGGGGCGAGGCCAAATAACATAGCAATGTACGTTAAGGCACCTCCACACTTAGTCAGGTCAGCGAGTCGGCATAAGAAGGTACCTTTAATTAAACATTATGAAATTAATTTGTCACAGCTGCTTTTATGATTGTTTCTGTTAATTATTGACCTTCGGCTTTCCGCTTCTTGGGCTTTTGTATCTGACTATTTCGCAGGTGATTCGTAGTCTTAGTTCGGATGGTCGCAAATTCAAACCACGCACCGTAAATTTTTCCTCACGATAAATAAAAAAGTAAGTGTGGAGACACCCTAATATTACAAAGGGAGGATGTAAATCAGGGCCCAGCTCGAATGTGATGTGAGATATGAAGCCTTGGATAAAACCGGCTAAGGCTATGTATTTCATAATGTGTGAAAGATAACATGCTCGATATATTTTTGTTAGATTTTTCGATTATTTAGCTATCTGGCATTACATCACAGACCACTTGGTCTGTGAAAGTAAAAATATCGTCATCGTCATCATCATCATCAACCCACATTCATCCCACTGCTGAACACGGGTCTCCCCTCACTTTCGTGAGGAGAGTTAGGCCATAATCCACCACGGGGCCCTGGTCCGGATTGGTGGATAGCATACCTACTTCTGAAATAATTCTCGGGTAGTCTTTTTTTTTTATTTAGTGACGAGACGAGCAAGTCGTTCATCTGATGGTAAGCGCTACGGCTGCCCATAACAGTCACAGCACCACCCAGAACACTGCATTGCATAATCCTGCGCGGCACTGCACTGCGCTCGTCACATTGAGACATCGGCTCTAAATTCTCATATGTCCAGTAATTTCGCTGCAAACAATGCCCTTCAAACCGGAACACAGTAATTTTTGCACACTACTGATTGGCGGATGGATATCTGGCAAAGGTTGTGGGTTTCCTCACGATGTTTTCCTTACATAAAGGACATTATCATTTTTCTTTAGAATTTCGTTTTATGTGACATCAAGAAGATTAGTACGGAAAAGCTTTAAATATAAATCCACTTACTGCTTAGATCTATAACTTCAAAGACAGTTAAAAATAAGCCACCCACCGGATAATCCAAAACAAACCACGTATCGGAAGCTACCTAATCCCCTCTGCCTAAACCTTCACGTCTTCAAATCGTGACACCTGACTACCAATCTTCAAAGAGCACGACAAACAATACCAAGTGAGATCGGCCCTGACATATACGGTAACTCGATCCCCAGAGAATGCAGGAATGTGTCCGCGGCCGGTTGCGAAATGTTACGTGCTTTACTCAGTGTCAGGAGTTGGATTGAATGGATCCTTGGAAGTGGGAATGATTTGGGTACACGTATTCTATTTACGAGGAGCGTTCAGTTCAGGGGCCTCACCACGAACAGTTAAATCCATCCAGTTTAAGGCCTTAAATGAACTGCTCTGCTAACTGTCACCACCAATATCGCTCAGCGTTCATAAGTCGACGAGAGACATTTATCCAAAAAGATCGGACAAATTTGTTTGCATTTATGGGAGTTTAGTATAGCTCCATCTCATTCTCTGCAGTCTATTTTTGAGTGACGTCACGTCACGTTTGTAATTTATGAGTGTGTGGTGCCAATCTAGGCAGTTCAGATTAAGGCCTTAAAATGAACTGCATGGAATAAGAATAAGTACGCGGTGACCCCCCAGGATGTAGTAGTCACGCATCGTGGGTGAAAGCTCTTAAGCTGACGCACACTAAAGCAATATGCGTGTACACATCAAGAATCGTCTATCTTTAACTATAAAACAGTGACGTACGTCGATGCGCCACCGTTATATGGTGGACATTTCATCTCTACGCACGAAATGATTTGCTTCTACATTATGCGTGCCACGAAGGAGTGGAACTCCTTGCCTTGCAGTCTGAGTCTTCCGATAGTTACAACCTGGGACCCTTCAAGTCACAAGTGAATTAGGTTACTGTTAGGTAAGCGTGCACCATCGTAGACCACATCGTCACCTAACATCCAGTGAGATGTCAAACGTGAACCTATTCACAAATTTAAAAAAAAACAGCACTATGCCTCAGTAGCCAAAGCGTTTTCTGTCAGTCCATCAGTCAGTACTGATGGACTGACAGAAAACGATCTTTAGGTTGAGCACTGGACCTAGACATTTGAAATTAGGAGACGGTTTACTAAGAGGTGTTCTTCGAAATTCAAGCCATGAATGGAACCAGTACCTTAGATAAATTATACCAGTCTTCATTTAAGGACCTTTTAAGGAAAAAGGTTAAGCAAGCAAATATTGCCAACGATGCCTCGAGAAGGACTTGCTTGTTTGCAGATAAACAGAAAATGATGAGGACATAAGCTTGTTTACTCATAAGCATTCAGTTTCTTCGAATCCGCGTGCAATTTAAAAAAACTACCTACGTTCTCGATAACAGCGGAAATATTAACAGTAATATATCTGTATGTATCGATCGATATCGATATTGGCAACCTCTGGTGTCACAGATTAAGCTACTGCTATTAATCGATAACAATATCAACCGACAGTTTTAACGCTACCAAATTGTCTTTAATCCAAGTTTACTATATAACGCTAAGGACAATGTTAATCATTACCCTCTTTTTTTTAAATTATCATCACACGAAAACCCAGGACCTCATTCTTGAAAATCACGATTAATTCACGATCATTTACGTTCTCTTTCAAACTCACACCATCCGTCTCGTGTCTCTAGTCTATGGTCCTACAGCCGCACGTAACCTGACTCCTGCCCTACTTTACAAAACCACCTGCTGAATCACGACTAATCCGTCAACTCATCATACATTGCCACACTTGCTCACCAACTTTATAATCTGCTCTGATATACTCAGCAATAGAGCGACCACACATCATAAATCGCTTTTGCAGCTTGAGCGTAATGACGTTGCGAAAGAATTGCGTGAACCATTTGTGGAATATGGGTTACTCTGGGTTACTTAATGAAACTGAGGCAAGTGTTGTTTAGCTCTTTACGAGTTAAATTGTTTATCGCTGATTAAGATAGATGCGTGTTAATAACTCGTATGTGTGTATGAATAGATTTTCAGCTGTTTCCATTGTTACTTTGATCCAGCATTATAAATTCTGACAGTTTTGTTTCGCCAAAACCAGCTCTTTGGAACTAAATATTAATCCCAACTTTTCTAATAAAGTATTATATAATAAGATAAAAGGTCCTATAAACATCTGAGAGTGATTAAAATGTGTTTTGTCTTGTTTTAATTTAGAAATTTCATTTCAGCGAAACATTTTAAGCAGGACTTTTTTGGAGAAATCGCCTTAGGATTTTAACTACATATCGAATGTTTGTAGAACATCTCATCAGTACAAATAAGGCTATACTTCGATGATCAAAAGCAGATGGCTTCCACCGATATACCATTAATCAATATGTGTATACTTTCTTCAAAGAAAATGTAGAGTATCACTAATGAGCACGAAAAAGATAAAAACGGGAAAAAATCTTATGATTTTATTTGTAACTAGCTGCGTCCCGCGGTTTCACCCGCATAATTCCAGTTTTCCCTCAATAACTTTTAAAAGCAATATATTTTCCCCGTTTTTGCCACATTCTTCATAGGTGCTCCGCTCCTATTGGTCGCAGCGTAATGTTATATAGCCTATAACCTTCCTCGATAAATGGACTATTCAACACAAAAATATTTTTTCAATTCCAACCAGTAGTTCCTGAGATCCTAGCGTTCAAACAAATAAACTCTTCAGCTTTATATATTAGTAGAGATTTAAAGATCTCTACCTTGATATTGCAATAAGCCGGATATCCCAAACACAGCAAATAACCTTTAAACTACGCAATAACACGATCGTATCCCGTTCCATATCACAGAATTGCTTTCCACTGAACCGTGGCCACATCGCAACTACAGATTTATTCAGGTGTGTAACAGCCCCGGGGGGTGTTGGGAATAACTGGCGTATGCGGGAAATAGCCGGAAAGATCTGGAGTATTGGAAATAGTTGGATTGATTGAGACGCTTACCAGTTTGACACGGTGATACAAAAAGGGGGAGAACGCGACAGTTTTGTGATTGAAAAGGTGTTTTGATTGACTTGGTTTGTTTGAATTTAGGGGTGATACACACAAATCGGAAGCGGTGGTAGTCTAATGGGAGAACGTCCGCCTTCAAAACAGAAGGTCTAGAGTTCAAATCCCAGTGCAGGCACGTACCAATGTGTTTATGTAAAAGCATATGTACGTAATTATCCCTCGCTTTTCGGTAAAGGAAAACATCATGAGGAAACCCACATACCTACCCAAGAATTATTTCCATGGAGTGTTATCCACCAGTCCGGACTGGGCCCCCGTGGTGGATATGGAGTAACCCTCACCACGAAAGTGAGGGGAACAGCCCGTGCTCAACAGTGGGACGACATGGGTTGATGATGCTGATGATGACAAATCAGACGTGGACCCGGTAAAAAGGTGGCATGTTCTCTAGAACTATGCCTACGTTTGAAGAAAGATTCGAACGGAGATTCACTCAGAAAACAACACAAAGGGCCGCTTCACATCATTATTACGTGAGATGCGACGCCGTACCGCCAAAGTTGGCGGAACCGCCACGTGAAGAGTCAATTTAACGCTATGCTAAAAGCTAGAACGACTGCAAAATGGATGAAGTCTAAATCGTTATAGACAATCTTATCTTATCAAAATTATTCCATTGTTCTTTACCTGTCCAACATTTGACATTGTCATAAAGTACGCACTTATTTTTGTGCATTTTACGACGAGTACAGAAGCTTTTTTCAACGGAAATGATATTCACATCACGAGAGCTGCCAAAAATGGCAAGATTTATTAACGCATCGTTTACACAGAGCTTAAAAAATGTGCTGTGAAAGCTGATAACTGTGCCATATTTCAGAGATGAAAAATTTTGTTTGTAATATTCTCTGTTTTCTTTTTGTCATTATCTCCCACTGGACTGGATAATAATAGCTTTGACGAGTCATATTGAAGATGATGAAGATGCTTAGGTTAGAGTTTTCTCTGGCTTTCTGTCATCAACAAGTTTATATTTCAATGTGTCTCTCGATCATTATTATAAGAAAGTGTTAATGAGAAGGAAAGATAGGCATCTTAATTCTAATAAAAGTTTTTTTTTTAACTTGACTTAGCAACCAGACGAGTCAGTCGTTCGCCTGATTGTAAGCGCCACGCTTGCCCATAACAGTTACAATGCCACCTAGAACTTTGCATTGCATAATCTTGCGGCACTGCGCTCGTCACCCTGAGACATCGGTTCTAAACTCACATATACCCAGTAATAATAAGTTAATTTAGTCAAAGTAGTAAATATTTTAGTTTTCTACTTCTGAAAGAAGAACACTTAACCCAGCTTTATGATAGAAAGACCTTCTATTTATAAAAACGTTGTGAAAACATGAAAAATCTTACCAAGACGTTTATCTTTCTATGAATAAGGAGAGATACATGTTTCTATCAAAGCAAAGCGATTCATAAACAAGATTTCATAAGCATTACGCACTCTTTGAACCCTTTTTAGCAGCAGCAAGCCAAGCGACCCCAAGGCCGCTTCCATTCACGGCAAACCTTGTAAAAACCATTGATTCCGTGGGAAAGTAAGCCTCTCCCTTTCTTACTATATGTACCGGTCTGTCTATACAAGGGATCCTGTTTCTCTATAGGGAGTTGTAAAAGGTAGCTCTATCTGGCTTATAGGACGGGAATCATTTGATGGATTCCCACGATTTAAGTAGGTTATAGAAATCTATTTGAAATTTCTCCAACATCTCTTTTTGATGAAACCTGTGTGTGTGTGTAATGAACCTTTCATTACAACATTAATTACACGTGTCATTAGTTCTTCATCCTTAATCTTCGTCATATATTTTTTGGTGTCAAGTTTAGTTTTGAAAGTGGTGATAGCCTAGTGGGAGAACATCTGCCTCTCAAGGAGAGAGTCTAGAGTTCAAATCCCAGTACCAATGTGTTTCTTGTAAAACAAATGTATTTACATAATCATCATTCGCTTTTCTGTGATGGAAAACATCGCGAGGGAACCAACGATATACCCGAGATTTATTTCCGAGTTATGTGATCCACCAATCCAGATCGGGCCTGTAGTGGGTTATGGCCTAATCCTCCTCACGAAAATGAGAGGAGACCCCTGCTCAGCAGTGGGTCGATGTGGGTTGATGTTTAGTTTTAACTAGCTGCGCTCTGCAGTATCACCAGTGTTGATAATTATTCCATAGGAACCGTACATTATACGGGGTAAGAAGTAGCCTACATTATTCTCCTGCTCTTTTGTATGCAAAAAATCACACTAATTCGTTGCTGTATTGATTCGTGAACGAAAGACAAACCAACAAACACACTTTCGCATTCCCATAATTTTCTTAGGCGGATTTATGGCATCTTAGTAACCAGCAGCACTTGCGGCAGTCATTCGTTTTTTTTTTCAATTTACGTAGATCAACGCGCTCCGTTGCTTCTCTCCATCCACAGGTTGACTGGAATAGATTGCCTTTAGCTTTAATTCCGCCCATTGCACTATATTTATATCAATAAGTTCTATTCCATGTACCTTGTGTATTTCTCTACAGTTCAGAAATACACAAGGTAGTAAAGTATTTTCTATTCTATTCTATTCTATCAACAAAAAATATTTTAGTAGGTACCGCCTGTGTTACCGCGTCGGTATGTGCTAGCTCTACATACTTATTTCTAGGTAGCTAGTAGAGTAGGTGTATTCCGTGCTTGTTTGCTAATGAGAATGGACAGACAGACACGCCCTAGTCTGCTTTGTTATGGCAGGAATTTACTGTTTTACTGTGGATATAAAAAGTTAATAATACCATTGGATAGAGCTATTTTAGAGTTAGGTTTTCGGTTTTTTGGAGGTAGGTAGGTGATCCACCAATCCGGATCTGGCCCCAGTGGTGGATTATGGCCTAACCCTCCTCACGAAAATGAGGGGAGACCAGTGCTCAGCAGTGGGACGATATGGGTTGATGATGAGAGCTATTTCGACTTTTAGTCCAAGAAATTCACTCTCTTTGCGGGTAACAATAAATACTAGAGTTAATGATATAGACATGACCGAAAATAAAACAAATCGAAACAATAAATTACACATCGCTAAGTTAAGAAATGTGAATTAAGTGCCTTCTAGTGCTTCAATTAATTCTAGACCCGTTAGGCGCTAAGTAATGGCTGGTTTCAAGACTTAGCTCTGAAGATTTAGGAGACGTTTGCACGTACTACGCGGTAAATGATCTATCTTCTATCCAGCTGTAAAGGTAGTGTTACAGTATTTTAAGGGTGTCGTAAATAAAATATAAACCTAATATTTAATCAATTTAAATTTGTTTTCGTCTTCCTTTTGTAAAATGTCGATTTTATCTAGTCTTTAAGTTATTGTGTTTTATTTGGATTTACATCCGAAATTTGCCTAAAACTTATATATTCCTTAAAAATTTTATTGTTTGATTTCTACGCTATTATTTTATATTAATAAATTACAATATGAATGAAACTTCTTATTGTTGATACATAATTTATAACGTCACTGACGCGCGCGTTACTAACGCGTTTTTGACGCCTAACGCGAGTATCGGAAGCTAACCTTTATCAATATTTTTAATTTGTTTCAGGTAAGCTGGGATCGAGTTTATCAAAATAAAAACGGTAGACATTTAGCAAAAACTGCAAGCTTAAGTTTATTGAAAAAACGAAATTGTTTTAGGTTGTTCAACACTTCACAGCACTTTCTTCTGATTACGTTAATAACCGTGAACCTACGTTTTAACCGTGAAACTTCGTTTTTACTGAGCATTTCCGTTTTTATAGATTGGAAGCATTTGAATAATTCACGGTTGCCAATTAGTTTTTATTTATTACCTTTAGGAAAAATATTTAGTGCGACACCGTGACGAAAATAGAATTTCTTAGGTTTTCTTTTAAAAGATTTTACAATATTTTTGTTTAATAAGAATAGGCACCACTGAATAATATGTAATTTTTTTAGTTATAACATATTTTGTACTCTCAGATCTATTGCTCTTGGCCTATATTGTCTTGTACTAAAGTTGAAGTTGAACGTGCCTGACAACTATTTGCGCGCGCGACGCCACAAATTGTTGGCGGTGTCAGTCGGAAGAACCAATGCGCTCCACCAAGCATCTATTACCCCTAGTAATAGGTGTTGAATAGAATCTGCGCTGAGCACAGCGAGCTGGACATTTTTACATGTTCTTTAGTGACATTTACGGATGTTGCCCTTAAATGTGTTGGTTCTTAGTTACATGTAAGTACGGTGTCGCTTTGGAAACACCTGTTAAGGCACTGTATATTGAAATATATAAAGAAATAAATAAATATTAAATTACTACAAAAACTAACCACATACATTATGTTACAATTTAGCTAACTACTCTTCTCCTTGGTTTAAATACATCTATTACTTATTATTTATTGGTAATAAAGAATTGTACAGTCAGGGACATAATTCACTTAGCATGTTCTTACTTCCAATTTAGCTTTAAGCCTCTTTTAAGTGCTTATTTGACCACCATAAAACTGCTATCTTCCCTCTACACTCTACATTCGGTTTTTTAATCTTATATTTGCATCTAATTTAATTATATACGTACTTATGGCAAATATTATATATGTATGGTAAATTTTATTCTTTCTTCGTAGCGTTGTTATTTCGATGAAACTGTAGTCGCAACAGCCGTGTTGTAGCGCACGCTGATAAGGACGTTATAGTTATTGTTTTATGGTTTACATTTGTACCGACTGTCATTGAGCTGCGAAATTTAGTCGGCGACCTAGCCTTAAGGCATGTCAGTTACTTATATCGCTGACTGTACCTATTCACACCAAATCTATTTCAATAAATAATACTCTCAAGTCATTCATTACGTATTTTAAACGTGTAATCTCAATCCGTTGACCTCGGTTTTTTTTCTAAAGATGCTACTCGTACAATGAAATATACATTCAAACTTATCTACTCGATTAAGTGTATACCGACCTCGTAAGGCCTCAACAAGTCGTGATCTCATTTTATCGAGTTTGTATCGATAAGTTAATTTACAATTCGATACGGCTTTAGAAATATTGAAGCCCTCATTGGACGGCGTTGGTAAAAATCTGATTAGAACAGTTTCAGATGAAGATATAATACTTAACGAAGTGGTAGCGGCATAGTAAAATGTTAACGAGAGGCAAATTCAAAGTACCTCTTTTGTATTTATTTCGTTCGTAGACTAATAATCGTAGTTCATCAATGAAGTTCTGTAGATAGTTAATTTAAAAACCTAAACATTTATTGAAGGCAATCAAATTTAAATTTCTTTATTTCCGAAGTAAAAATCTCTTCGTACCAAATACGAAACAGTGTCATAGTATTATTATAAAATTTGTGGTAAAAGTCATAACAGTCGTCTCAAGTAATGAGAACTATCTTCATATTTATTCTTAACTAGCTGTACCCTGCCACGCTTCGCTGTGGCACATTCGTACACTCGCTGATATGTCACTGATGAAAAAAATAGATAAAAACAATCCTTGATGCGGATTATATATCATGCTAAAATTTCAGCTCGATCGGTGCAGAACTTTTTAAGTTTTTGAAGCGTACACAAACCAACATAACATTTTTATATATATATAGATGTAGCGATAGTAGTGTATTTTAAATCGATTTCAATTCGAGTGCATACATCGAGAAGTGATGCTTAATCAGATTGGTCACAGCATTGTTTCAATGCCACGAGCCATGTGTTCGTACTGTTCACGTCCAGCTAAGAAAATAATTGGATGTGCTGTGCAAACTTGATAATCAGGCGGCTATCAGTCATCATCAGTCATCATCATCATCAGCATCGTCGTCGTAATCAGTCCAGATTGGTGGATCACTTATCTCTCAAATCATTCTCAGGCTTGTGGGTTTCCTCACAATGTTTTCCTTCACCGAAAAGCGAGTGGTAATTCCTGACAGGTTTATTTACAAGAAACTAGTCAAGGAACGGGAGCGGGCGACGGTGTTTTTAAATTAAAGACTTATATTAGTGGGATACGTCCAAACAGAGTCGGATGCTCGAATTTATTAAATTAAATTATTCTATCTTAACCTATATATAGACATTTGGACCCTGAGAAATTATATAGTGAAATAACAAACCTTAGTATTAAAAATGAATGAAGACACCTTAATGTTATAAGTAATCGGATTGTGAGCAGTCACATATTGAAATAACAACCTTAGTGCTTAATAATTAATAAAGATACCTTAATGTTTAAAGTAATGGGGTAGCAAGAACTCGTGCGACCCGAGAGGCCTGGGACTCCTGGTGGCAGGATCTTGTATCGTTTCTAATTGATTTAAATAAATTGGTGGTGGTCCTCCGTGTTAGGTACCCTAGCTACATAAGGTATACCTGTACACACGTGAGGTAAGGCTGGGTACATAACTAACTAAAGGAGAGGTCTACTTTGAGAAGTGGAGAAATATAGGCTCATAGATATTGACGATGATTGTCTCTTATTTTTTTCGACTTAAAGGTACGTGGATTTGTTGGGCCTTTTTTTATTTGACTGAGTGACGAGACGAGCAAGTTATTTACCTGATGGTAAGCGCCACGCCTGCCCATAACAGTCACAGCACCACCCAGAGCCCTGCGCGGCACGACATTGCGCTCGTAACTCGTAATTTCGCTGGAAACAATGCTCTTCAAACCGGAACAGGGGCGTTCTCCAATTTCGAACTTTTAAACATCCACAGCTCTACGTTCGGCAAACGTGGCCAGCCTTAGACTGACGTCCACAAGTTATGTTATTATGTATTATGTAATACATGACGTGTGCGTCAGTCTGTTCGTGTTGAAGTAATCTCAGCGCAATTGTTATTGTTAACACATGCCTATTTGATTATTATCTGTGTGGGGTGAACGGACCTCGAACCTCGAGGATTCTATGAGAAGTAGTTTGTATAAAAACTTATGATAGATAATTTAAGCTTATGGGGCTATACCGTATGAGTAATTACGGAAGCTTCGTAATACGAAAATAAATTAAAAGCTCACTACTAACGTCCAGCACGTCATTAAAAAAAACGTATAAGATTTAATAAATAGATATAAGTAGTTATTTTTCTAATGTTTAAAGTGTTACGGTATGAAGTTATGTTATATTTTGAATAAGAATATGAATACATTTTATTGTATGAAACTGTGTAAAAATATCTTAATATTAACTTTTGTAGCAAGTCTATCCATTTCAGATGTACAAAATATTTTCTTTAATAATTAGGGAAGGCTTTATTATCGTCATCATCATCATCAACCCATAACGTCCCACTGCTGGGCACGGGTCTCTCCTCACTTTCGTGAGGGGGGTTAGGCCATAATCCACCACGGGGGCCCAGTCCGGATTGGTGGATAACATACCTACCTACGAAATAATTCTCGGGTAGGTATGTGGGTTTCCTCACGATGTTTTCCTTCACCGAAAAGCGAGTGAGCTTTATTATCAAAATCGTTTATTAATTTGTTTCCACAATAACATTATAAAGAGTACGTAGATATTCAATTATTCAATGCAATACAGTGATTAATACCGACTGGTTTCATTTACAGTAGGACTGAGTGACATGGTTAGGGCTGATTTGGAGACAGCCTTGATTTAACTAACACTCATAACCAAGTCGCATTTTTTTATTCTTTCTCTTTGCAAATTGGTACTACAATACATATATTCCGAAACGTTTCTAATTGCAAACTATAACAACATCTATTGCGAGACCACGTATCACTAATCGTCCATTGAGTTCAATAGCGACTGATAACGCTGTGTAATCGATAGATAATTATTATTCGTATCACCGATAAATAAAAGCTTAGATAAAAGTAGAAAATAGAAAGTATTTGCTTTTTATAAGTAGGCAGTTTTCATTTATTGTGTTTTCGATCGTTGCGTCTTCCAGCAAATCAAGCCTGTTTGCATCTTGATACTCATAACAACAGGGACAATACTACGAAGGTCTACAATTACTTATAAGTAAGTACTTAATTTATTACATCAACAAAATATTTATGGACAGTCCCCTTTATGCCGACGTGCCTAAGTATCTGAAAGAGCCCTTAAATGGCCGATAAAATAATTATCACGAATAAAAAAGTAAGCCCTTAAAGAGCAAATAAGGTCTATCTTTCAAAGTCTAGAAGTTACTGTAACATTTATTGGCAAAAGCCTCGATCTTGCCAATTTTCTCGGATAAGTTTAATGAGACAGCGCATTATCTAACAGGTGAAATTATGGGCAATTCGGTTTCGTTCCTATAAAGGGAGGGATTCACTGACGCGATAATCGGCCTCTTCACCCAATCTCATTGGAAGTTTCTTTTGGAACTAATTTACATCGGTAAAATGGCAGAAATGTGCGAAAAGTGTTCGATTTTGTTAAAAGAACGTGAGGAGAGAGTCCGAAAATGACGGATACAACAAACAGTGACACAGCACACAACAGCAATAAAATTACAATAATGTACAATACAATGACTAAAACAACACATATTTATATTTTGATACAATGACGGAACAGAGTTCAATTAAGAAGGAAAACATTTTTTTATTGAATGTCTCGAATCCCTACACAGCAAACAATAAAAACTACGAGACTGGTTGTTTTTTTTTGTAAATCCATTCAAATTGAAAAATTTAGGTTCAAATAAGATACAATATGAAATGAATTCATCAAGCATTCAAAACTTTCCATCCGGTGAGACGATAGCAAAAAATCTAGGCCTTACAACGTAAATTATACCTCCATGTACCTACCACTTTGCCTCTAATTCTATATCAGCTTCAGGCCATTGGTTCCATCAAGTTCAACGAACAGCGTGTCAATTGACTGTCAACCCAGGACAGCGGGTTTATTATTCACAGTATTAATGTATGAATCTTGTATGAATGTTCACATTTATCGGTCAGTGTAACAACGCTTTCACGTCTGCGCACGCCTCTTCAATACCAATGTCAATGTCAATTGCATGCGTAGCTGTCATTCCAAGAGTGAAGTCCTTTTTGTTAATTGACTGAAGTTATTTTAAAATAGCGTAGAATTCTGGCAGTTGTTGCTTTAGCGTAATTTTTTAAAGTTTCTTGGAGTTTCTTCTCGTATTCATATTCCAAATCCGATAATATTTGTTTGTGTTTCTACGTAACAAGGCGAGCAAGTCGTTCATCTGATGGTAAGCGCATAACAGCTACAGTGTCACCCAGAACTTTCCATTACAAAATCTTGCGCGGCACTGCACTGCGCTTGTCACCCTGAGACTTCAGTTCTAAAGTTTCATATGCCAAGTAGTAAGAACTGGAAACAGTGCCCTTGAACTGGAACAGAGCAATGTTTGCACACTACTGCTTGACAGATGAATATCTAGTAAAGGGGTTGTATTTCCTCAGGCGGACTTTTGCAGAAGAGGCCTACCACTACAGCATGGTATATCATTTATCTATAAATCCAGTGCTTACTCAAGAGTTGATCATGGATATCGATCTAATTGTTGACCCGAGTTAGATTTCATTTGTTTCCTTTTCGTGTATTTGTCTTTGCATTTGTTTTTGTTTTATTTGTTGTTTGTTTTGCTCCGGCTTACTAGACTGTTACATCACACGACATTAATTATTAACTACATTACATTACAGGGAAGAGCATGCAACCACTACGTAAACAGAAGCAATTAATACCGTTAATCCAATGAATAATTTAGCAACATACATAATTTATATTGTTTACTCCACTATGCCCATCAACTTGCTAATTCCACTGATCGGCGCAAATCTGATTTGTACGCCTCTGTGTATTTAGATAATAGGGCTTTATGTTCTATACGTTTTCTAATTACTTTCTAAATAATCGCGTTTGGTCAATGTGACAATCGAGTTTTTAATCATCTCGCACTTGACTGACCCTTGATGTTTTTCGATTATTCCGAATCAAAATTCAATGGTTTTAAAAGGTAAAATCATAGTTATTATAAACACAGTTTCAGTAACTATCATTACAATGACAGTTTCAGAAATTTGAATGTGTTGCTGTGTTTTTATTTCGAATTGAACATACCTTTAGCATATTTCTACCATTACATTCAATAGTTAGAATAGAATAGAATAGAATAGAGTAGTTAATAAACTTATTCTATTCTATTCTATTCTAAAGTTCCATCCACGTAGTGGGAGGCCTCTTCTGCAAGAGACCCCCTGGAGAAGTACCAGAAGCGCAGTGCAGTGCCGCGCAGGTTTATGCAATGCAAAGTTCTGGGTGGTACTGTGATTGTTATGGGCAGGCGTAGTGCTTACCATCAGGTGAAAGACTTGCTCGTCTCGTGACTCAGTCAAATAAAAAAAAGCGATGTTATGAACAGTTTCCCCACGTAACCACAGCCTAATAAATCTTCCATACTTAACACTGTGACGTAACTTAACTGAAAATGTTTACAGAGGGTTTAGGGTACATTTTTTGCAACGTTGTAAGTAACGTGCCTAAGAATACACGGTTTCGCTTTTAAAGTCACTGCTCATTCGCTTGCGAAAAGTGTTTACGAAAATAAAGAAAAATGTATCATTCATTAATGCCTAAGGGAAGAAAAATGTGCGTAGTGTCAGATGTTAGCTGCTGCTGTAATATGGAAAAAAATCAATCATCAGCATCAACCCATAACGTCCCACTGCTGAGCACGGGTCTCCCCTCACTTTCGCGAGGATTAGAGTTATTAGATTAGATTAGAGGATTAGATTAGAGTTAGGCCATGATCCACCACGGGGGCCCCGGCCGGATTGGTGGATAACATACCTACCTCCGAAATAATTCTCGGGCAGGTATGTGTGTTTCGATGTTTTCCATCACCGAAAAGCGAGCGATAATTACGTACAATTATGTTTTACAGAAACACATTGGTACGTGCCTGCACTGGGATTTGAACTCACGACCTTCTGATTGGATGGCGAACTTTCTCCGACTAGGCTACCACCGCTACTTACATGCATGTTAAGGCCCTTCTTATGGGCATAAATGTACCAAACAAAAGAAGCCGAAAAGTGTACCAAGAAAAGAAATTACCAAGAATTCTAAATTTCCACATTCTATTATAGACATTTTTACGCACCCATAGATACAATTCGATATTACACGAACGTAATTTGCCCCCTGAATTATTCATGAGCCAAAAGGAGTTAAATCCACGTGTGTTGCCATATCTACTTTTCAATATTCCCCTCACTCGCCGCTATATGGGAGAGTGGGTGGCCTTGTAGGGAAAGGAGTTGGCATGCATTGCTTGTCGGGGGGACATTTTTAAGGTTTAGAGTGGCAATGATGTCGATTTAGATTTTCGTATAGATATGAGACGTGGAATTTTTAGACGGAATGTATTTACATTTCGTTAAGAATGATCCACATTTTGTGAAATGCTTTAGTTGGATCCTTATTTACAAGCTTTTATTGAATGAAGTCCGTACGGTCGTATATTACTATGGTTTTAGGACTTCCAAGTCTATTTTGATTCAGTTTCCAATTCCAATTGCAACTGTTTAGATACTGGCTTAATGCAGAAATAGTGAGAAGTCAAAAGAAAGGTGATTCAAGTATCGTATCGGTTAAGTATCATACTCGCTTCATATCGTGATATTTATTTCTAAAGCCGATTACGTGCTCAGCACGGGCGTTTAGAAATGTCATCTGCACGAAGGCACATGTCAGTCGCAGAGGGGATTTAGCAAGAGTGAGTCAAAGTAGTGGACAGGAAGTTCACATTTACTCTTTTATCGACTTCAAAAAGAGCGGTGCTCAAGCTGTTTTTTATTCTATCCCTATCTTAGGCTTTCAGGACCTTTTTGTGTGATTCTTTATATTTAAGGCCTTAAATAAATATCATGATTATTGAATATTGTTTTTGTGTAAGGCCCTTTAATCGTTTTTTTTTTAATATTTGCTACGGATAATTGCATCATCATCATTATCATCATCATCGGTTAAAATTTCGACAAATTAAATGTTTGGTAATGTTTATTGTTTACTGACTTTTGCCGCTGACAGTACACAACATGCTAGCACCGCTGCCCTATGGCTTTCATATTCTTGTATAAATATCTACCTATATTGCATTGATCTTCAACATTAATTAAACCCCGTGGTCAGGGAGTAACCTTTATTGCAAGTTTTATTCAGCTAGTCTTTTTAGCTAAAACAAATGTTTACAGAGAACCACATCCCCGGTACAAAAGAAACTGAGCCCACCAAATCATATTATACGAACTTTTCTTCCCAAAGCGAAGTTTCCAAGTAAACAAACACCATAGGTCAGAGAGGAGACAACAAAACAAACGTAACCCGAGCAAACAGGTGCGCCGCGGGATGAATACCAACATTTATGGTTTATTTTGATAGAAATAAAACATTACACGTACAAACGATGACATAAACCTGTGACGGGTATGACTGACTGAAACCTGTGACGGGTATGACTGACTGAAACCTGTGACGGGTATGACTGACTGAAACCTGTGACGGGTATGACTGACTGAAACCTGTGACGGGTATGACTGACTGAAACCTGTGACGGGTATGACTGACTGTAACCTGTGACGGGTATGACTGACTGAAACCTGTGACTGGTATGACTGACTGTAACCTGTGACGGGTATGACTGACTGTAACCAGTGACGGGTATGACTGACTGTAACCAGTGACGGGTATGACTGACTGTAACCAGTGACCAAATTAAAAATATAGTTACAAATGACAACCAAAAAAACCAAAATTATAAAGGTCATCAACCTTTATAATTAGAAATCGTTTTTTGCTAGTCAATATTATATATTTTTATGTTTCGGGACCGTTCTTTACTGCGTTGTCATATTAGAATATGTACTCTACAATCCACGGTATGTAGATTCCTAACCCAGTACCCTCAGCTCGAGGTCATTCCGTATGACCATACGTGTTGCGGATGCAAATGGACCTTTACGGAGAACGTGCCTAGTTCGCTTTGTTTAACTCCATTGGATTTTTTGGGTTGAGATATAAGGATTTATTCCCAGCTATATACAATGGTATAAGAAAAAACATATGTAAGGAAATCGGAAAATAGGAGAGTCATCCACTATAAGAAAGAACAATGAACACGTAACATACAGATCGAAACACAAGACAATAAAAAAACAAAATACACAATAAAAATAAATGAAAAGAAAAACGAAACAAAAGAATAAATAATCTCATTTAGTTACATTCCGTTGGTTTTGTGGTGGGTTCAAAACCAACTAACCCTGCAAAACGATCATAAGCTCCCGATGCATAAAAACCTCGATGACAAGACTTGTGAAGCCATATTTACATTTATCAGATTCTATCTCACATAATTGCTTTTCCATAGATCTATAACTGCAATTCCGATCACAACTTTCTATCATTAAATCGATACGAAGTCTAGAATAATGGACACTTATATTATAGGTAATAGAAAAAGTTGGTATTGAACTGTCTCCACCGAGTTCTTCATATCATCACGTTCGACTTTCATCCATTCCAGCAAAATAAACGAATAATCTTTACATGCCATCGAGCGTCGACTATGCCTAAAGAATTAATTGAAACGAGCTTGGACCAGAAACCGAGGGGCTACGTGATACTACGTTATTGGTTTCCTATAGGGTTGCCTCTGCGTTTTTTAGCACATTGTGTTTAGGTTTATTTGAGGAGAAATACCTTTAAGATGGGATGCGAGAGAAAGAACGAAATGGAAGAAACTCGTTGAAGAAGTCATGAGTTCGTGACCCACAAGGTTTGTAGCGCTGCAGGAACGTGCAGGGTTGCCACTGCAAAGATCTCTCATCAGTAAATAATATTTTCTTTGCATCAGTACATCAATAGTCGGACAAACGACAAATGAGCTAGAGATTTCTGCAACAGAAAGAGCTTTTTCTTTCTAGATCATGCTCACCTTCATTATTCCTTACGAACTGGCTCTCAAAAAAGTATAAAGGATTTTGGACCACGCTAGCCCAGTAACCAGCACCAATCCAGACCGGACCTCCGTGGTGGATTATGCTCTTACCCTCCTCACGTGGGTTGATGATGATAAGCCCAGTAAGGGTTGGTGTGTGTGGGTCTGTGATACATCCTTGAATTATGAAGGTTTTACATAATTCATACCGGTGTTGATTAAGTAATATTCCATGCATGAATATTAATAACGAACTTAAAGGAAATGTAGAAAATGACAACCCTAGTTCTCATATATCATTTTATTGCTTTTAGATGCGGCTTTCTGACGCCTCTCCCGTTTATTGTTTGGTCATATACGATATTATTGCGAAACAAAATTGATTTCAAAGTGACAGTCTAAGTTTAGTCGTGGCGTAAAAACATCGCTGATGAAGTGATGACTTATGATTTCGAAGTGATCATAGTCTAGCCAATTGGGAACTACAAAGATCACGTATTTTAGTATGTCTCTGGAAACTTTTGGGGTGACATTTTAACAAGAGTGTTTGTTTTTTTTTTGGGTTGAGAGTGTTTGTAGCAATATCTTTAGTCAAGTTCATCAATATACCGATCAAAGTTCCTCAAATCCAAGAATTTCAGTCAAGCGAGTTCAGTGGGTAACCTAAACGGTGTCAACGGTATTGTTTATTCATTTACTTCACCTTCACCTAGATATTGAATTTTGGCCTCGATCAAGTCAATGTCTCGTCTAACAGGTTTACCTACTTAGATTCGTTTTAAGATTATCGGCTCATTGGTTATGTGAGAATTGGGAATATTAAATAGAAATGCGGGGCAAACAGCCCGAAATAGAATAACGGGAAATTCTTAGTTTATTCTACACCGTAATTTCGTAAATATCCCAAAAATTTGCAGACATTTTCCGGAATTTTTATTCGTCTTGGATGACATTAATTAATTATTGGAGGATGATAATGTGGCCAGATGTCCCGTCAATGGTTAATGTGACTACTCATCTCTATTCTTTTTCAGTAAGAGACTTTCTGTTTGTTCATCTTAGGTACCTACTTCTTCATCTTCGTTACCTCTCTCTTGTCCTCCCTTTATCTCTCTTCTAGTCTATTCCATCCATCGGAACACAATAAGCTAATAGTATCTATAAAATTATCTATCGTAAAAGGTTAATAATAGGAAGTATTATTTTAAGTAGTTTATGATGATGTGAAAAATGGATAGCCGTTTGATAGCAGGTCTGACAAAATATATATGTCATATAAAATAAAGTCATAAAAAAAACATGGAAAAATATAAGAAAATCCATATACCAAAGCTAGTTAATGATGACGTCAGTGCACTGATAAATTGCCGTCAGGTTGTCACTTGAGATGATTTAGATTAGGGTCCCTCCACAGCGGATATCTTCGCTCCAAGGGGATCCAAAGATTCTTTATAATGGCGGCTATTCATTGAAGCAAACTTCATTGTTGGGTGTATTTTTAGAATATCTTTTTTAATAATGGGAAAGGTCTATTACAGTTCTATAAAATACTAGCTGTACCCTGCTACGCTTCGCTGTGGCACATTCGCACATTCGCTGATATGTCACTGATGAAAAAAATAGATAAAAACAATCCTTGATGCGGATTATATATCATGATAAAATTTCAGCTCGATAGGTGCAGAACTTTTTGAGTTTTTGAAGCGTACACAAACCAACATAACATTTTTATATATATAGATTCGTTACGTGAAGTCTTAGAGGTAGCACAAAGACCGTTGTTTAATAAGCCACAGTTAAGTTATGGTCAATGGTGAAGAAATTAAGATAGAGGTCATTGAACTAAATTAATAATAATCTCAAACGTTTTTGTAACAACTATTATACTACTAATCTCCAACGTAACTCAGTTAACTCTGATAATAATTATTCCATAATATTTTTTATCATTCAAAGTAATACGACCGTCTAACCACGAAGTGTGACAAAAAACTTGCCAATGGCCGACTCGGTTTTTGTTAACCTTTTTGTTTAGATACTGTACGTATCTGCCCTTGAGGCCCATCTGGGTGTACCATATTTGGTACACTTTGATTCATACACGCTTCTTATTCTTATACATTTGAACTCAATGGGACGAATAACTTTTTTTGGGACATCGGTTCTAAAGTCTCATACACTGTAAAAATAAATTTAAAATGCGCTTTAAGCTAAGCTTTTGGCTGGTTTGCCAGTCTCATTGCTCAGTAGAATTAAAGACAACCTGTAAAGTTGGTTTTCGGACGATATTTTAACGTGACTACGTCAAAAAAAAAAAAACTTCGATGAACTGATTGCATACTTTTATGAATAAAAGTGAATATTTTTTTAATAATTAAAGAAAAAATACTTGAAATTATACTAGTAATCTGATTTTTAAAATGCAACAATAATTAACCGGTCAAGAAGAGAAGAGAGATAGATGCGGCGCAAGCGTACAATGAGCGTAACGGAACAATGTGTCAACTTTTTCGTGCATGCAGCCGGCGTTCATCGATTTATTAGACGTTGTCACGTCAAAAACATTGGAGAAGGCTTATATCCAGCAGTGCCATGTTACAGGTGAAAATGATGACAGATTTGTCCGTCACACCAAGGAATAAACCAGCTACATCTTTACCGAGCGAGAGATTCATATAAACGTCTGAAGTTCTAAAGGAGTGCCAAGGCTGCTGTGATGTCCGACGCCTTTTAGGTAGTTGTTATTAATCATACATCTAGGTACGATGACTTCTCGTACAAATATTATGTGTCACACATCACACCTACACACTATTCATCAATTCGTATAATGGATTAACGTCATTCTTTATGAATCGTCTTCTGAGTAAAATATTTGTTCAGACCTACAATTAAAAGAAAAAGAAAATTTTAATCGTTCATTCGGCTCATTCAGTTCGTTCTCCTGCCCGTTCGGCCTAATGCGACACACTAATTAAATGCAAAAACAAAACTACAATAATAATAATAATACACGTATAATAATTTTGGTTCTGCTGCGTTTTAACAGATTGTACATAGGACGACATAATATTTTGTTATTTATATTTACATAATAAAATGTTTTTTATTAATTCAGCCAAAAAAAATTTATGTTTGTAATTATTGTCAGAACAAGGTTCATATTATGAAATGAAAAATTGAGAAAACTGCCTGGAATCTAGGAAATGTCTTTAAAAACTAAGAGTTTTTTTATGGATTTGTATGAACTCCAGATTTGATATTTGTCTTAACTTTTTTTTCAAATCTTTATTAGTTGTTTCTGATGTTCATCACACGTAGACTATCCAGGTAAATGCAGAGTTCTTGCGGGAGACTGCAATTACGCGGGTGAAACCGCGGGACGCAGCTATTATTTGTACAATAGAAAAATAGAATAGAAAAACTCTTTATTGTACACCAGAAATAAAAATAAACACAGTACAGAAAAATTACAATAGGTAAACAAGGGTAATACAATGGGCGGTCTTATCGCTGAAAGCGATTTCGTCCAGACAATCTACAATATACTTTATTATAATCACAAATCATAAAATCATAATCACTATATCATAATCTATTTAAATGCAAATCTCCATTGTATACCAAGCTTAACCGTGATTAGCATTTTCATGTACACATAGTATTTGTATTGAATTAGCTTTGCACGTCATCTGTCGGCCCACGTGTTCTACAGTTGATTTAAGTCATTAGCATATATTACAATTTTGGTGTTTCCTTAACCTCTCATGGTTCAAAACACAACGACACGACGACGACGTCACTATATAAATTCACAAGTACATGGCAGTCAGCGTTTTTTTTAATTAGTCTTTATCGCTCGGTTCGCCCTAATTACGTAATTGCATTATTTCATTTAATGAACTTATCTGTACGCGAAGGTGTACCAAAGTTATGAAAAGGCTTCGTCCGAAGACGTTTACAATTATATATGAAACACCTTAAAAGATATTCCCAACTCGTCACATTCGCATCTCGCCACTTATAAAGGCTCACGACAATCTTCCAACCCGTCATAAACACATGCGTGTCGAGATGGTAAAGTGGCGAGTTGGGAATAAACTAAAATTGGAGTAATTTAATTGGATTTAATTGTCTATGTTAGATATATTATAGGTAGATTTTTCATGTGTCTAACTTATAACCTCCTTAGTCAGACTACCTATCACAAAATACACCTAAATATGTTCATTTAATAAAAATTACCCCCTTACTTACTTTAAGAGGGCAAACATTTGTATCCAACCCAGCGAGAGACTTCAGAAGTAATTACGGAAAACCATGTTAGATGAATAGGTGTGATCTGCAAACTTTGCCACCATTAAACAAAGGAGAAAGGAGTAGTCCTGATTCTCCTGAAATTCATGAAAATCCTTAAAGCCTCGCTGATGCCTATCTTGATGTCGAAGTTAATGCTTTGGAAGTTTTGTGCATTAGAAGATGCTTAAAGAGTCTTTGGAGGCTTTGATATAGGGATTTAAAAAATTTTTAGAGCTTATTTTTTATTTTATTTTTGATTCCATACCGTCTTTTATTAAGTATGTATTCGGTTTTGCAAAATGAGCTCAAATACTATTAGTCTACTGTTATTCATTGAGGAGTTCCAGTGACTTGCTTCTGTCTTTATTATCTGATCAGCTCCCTGTCACCATAATAATGGCAGTGGGTGGCAGTGTAACTGTTATGGGCATGCGTAGTGCGAACGATTTGCTCGCCTTGTCACTCAGTCAAATAAAAAAAAAAGTATTATCAGCAGAATTTGACAGACGTGCAATATTAATATTATACAACGGAAACTGGGTCATAAATCCTAGAGGCGCGGCTTTGTGTGATTTTTTTAAATGAATGGAGATACTTTCAGGTGGTTCCGGATTATTGGTAACCTTATATGAGTATTGAAACTGATTCAGCCCTTTTTGTTTGCGCACTTCGATTTTTGGTTCGATATGTTGATACAATGTTGAATGGAATACACGAAAAATGTTGTACTTACAATAATTGAATCAGAGGAGTGGGGAAAAATAATTTCCCCGAGCCATTTCTAATGTAATGTTTGTATGAATAATATTGTGCCGGCTTCTTTGAACTGAACTCTAATAACAATTGGTTCTGTTCATGTCATGCTTCAGGATACGTTTGTAATAATCTTTTGTTGCGAACAACGTTGCTTCTCGCCATTATTCATCGAGGAAGTTTATTAAACGCCAAAAAAACGTGTGAATTTCGCCGGATTAGCTGTATATTTTTATTTTGGTGTTACTTGTTTTAGTAGTTTTTTTTTTATGTTTCTAAGTAACGATACGAGCAAGTCGTTCCCGTGATGGTAGGCGCCACACCGACCCATTGTAGAATTTTATAGTTAATTTTAATTTTCAAATTTCTTATATAAAAAAAAAAAAACACATATTTTTCTATTTCGAAGATTGGTAGTCGAATTCGGCTTGAATGACTATTATTTTATTATAATTAGCAGAATTTTAAACCACTTTCTTCTTGGAAAATAATCTTGAATTTTTACTTCTTACTGTAAAATACAAATCATAAAATGTCGATGACTTTCTTGCGTTACGTAAAACGAGATACCTTCGAGACGAGAGCGGCTTTTATTCGACGGATGTTGCATAAACTGTGCCCTTTGGGACACTCAGCCGTATTTCATTATCAATTTTGTGCGATTTCGTAATTGATTTCACGAACGCGATTACTGTCGTGTCCCAATTTTGCCTTTATGAAAATGATGAAATAGATTTACAAAAAATAAGTAGTACAGAAGTATAGTACCTATTCCATACGAAAGTGAGGGGAGACCCGTGCTCAGCAGTGGGCCGATATGGGTTGATGAAGAATTTAGTACCAAATAACGTTATAATCTTACTGTATTCATGTATGATAAAGGATTAAAGTGGACATAAAGGTGCAAACAAATCCAGCAGCAGATCTTTGCAGTTTGCAGTAGAGTTTAGCAGTTTTTCGCTAGCTGACATGTAGTCCCTAAAAACTGTAAGGTTCTTTATAAGTTAGGTATGATCTCAATAATATTATAAATATGAAAGGTTGTGTATGTAGTCCTCTCTTAAACGACCGAAGGGATTTTGTTGAAATTTCATAAGCAGATACTTTCGGTACTGGAATAGTAGCATACTTTTTATTCCGTAAAAAATAACGGGGTTTCTGGTGGTAGTTAACGCGGGTGAGTGGGGTAACTGTGAGGCGCTGCTAGTATATATATATATATTTAAAAAGGTTGTAGTCAGGACGTAGTAGTAGTGACGGCGCGGCGGTCTATATAAGTTAAAAACAATTGAAAGGTGCTTTTTATTTGTTTGTATGGACCGCTTAACATTACTATTGTCTAAGTACAACGTCTCGGAGTCATTGTTGGCCTGTCTGTTTGCTCCCTTTTCACGACTGTACCGATCTTGATTAAATTTGTTATGGAGATAGTTAATTTATTTATTTATAACTAGCTGTACCCTGCTACGCTTCGCTGTGGCACATTCGCACATTCGCTGATATGTCACTGATGAAAAAAATAGATAAAAACAATCCTTGATGCGGATTATATATCATGCTAAAATTTCAGCTCGATCGGTGCAGAACTTTTTGAGTTTTTGAAGCGTACACAAACCAACATAACATTTTTATGTATATAGATTTGGATCTCCAACAGAGATTACACTATACATGGTATTAGTATGTTATAGGTATGGCTATTATACGTTGTGTTTCTCTAATTATAGGAGAATCCTAAGAAAAGACAAAGGATACTTTTACGAAATAAACGCGGGTAAAAGCTATGCATTTTATACGTAGCGTTTCATAAATCCCTGTCGAGAGTTTGGACCAGGAATAACTTACAACAGTATAAATATATATTAACGTCTAGACGACAAAGTTTAGTCACCGTCTGGGGCGTTCACACTTTATTAAACACTTGTGTTTGTACAAAATAAATGTGCCGTTATAATACCTAACTATAGTGTAAACAGGTCGTTATTTGTTAACAAAGTTAAAGTGTTTTGAGTGTTTATGGAACCATGGGTCTTGTAGTTCCTAATTCCTTAGATACAGGTTAGAGGGTCCTTCTTATAGGTCTATGATTTTGTTCCCAGCCAGATTCACTGTATTTGGTTTAGGCTTTTTCTTAGCATTTTAATTCTCAAGGACATTTTTGAAATAGGGTTGGGAAACTATGTGTCAAAACTCCTTACGATTAATCAAGATATAAAAAATAGGGTTGGGGATTTATCTGATCATATCACGTGTTACTGTTATTTCGATTACTTAGCAGCAATTAAAGAAAAATGCATATATCGGAAGTACAGGGCGTGCTATCTAAAGCCGTTGGTTCGAAGAAGCGGTGTCGTCGTCGCCGGCCGCCTGACTAATCACTTACAGGAATGACAAACGATGTAACTATACTTATACCATACCTATTGTTTATTCCGTTGCATTCGGAGTCCGATATCGGATAGCTTGGGTAGTGGGGCCTTATCGGATGGACAGCTTGGTATTTGTCGATACGGCCATAGAAAAAGCGTCTATTCTTACAACTCCTTTGAAGTATGAAGTCAAAAATCAGAGCACGAACTGCAAAGTATTGTGAAAATTTATCTTTATTTTAACTATTATAAACCTAGCGGGGGTAGCTTAGTAGTTTTTTAAGCAGTCAGAAATATCTCTACAAAGTATCCATGCATGCCAAGAGATTCTTCTTTTAATTTTGATCTGCTGGACAATGTTCTGCTAGATTCACTAATACATATATAGAAATCGTAATTAAATATTCCACTTCAGCTACATCCATTTTGCCTTTAATCATAGAGAGGATGACTCAACACTCAAAACTCAAATCATTTATTCAAAGTAGGCAAAAATATTGCACATTTACATGTGAAAAATTTAACACTTTCACTGCTGAGCCGATCTGCTCATCTAGCCAAGGGTGCGGCTCTGCACACTCCATAGCATTTTCCCATACAACAAAAACAACAGTTGTGATTTCCCGCACTCGCGGCAAGTTATCAAAAACACGACAGTTGTGTTTTCAGCACAGAAGGTCTTAAGTCTCTTATACATAGAGAAATATAAGTGAAAATATGATCTACAAAAGTAATGATTATCTAATTATGGTTTGAGTTTGAAGAGGAAATTTCCGTTTCAAATGGTGACTCATGCCTGAATCTCTCATAGGAAAAGGAAACTCCATTAACTCTACCAGTGCTTCGGAATAAGCCCGTCAGAGAAGATAGCGTCAATGTCCATGCGTCACAGAGAGCATAGACTAAAAAGTCTATAAACTTTCCAAAGTATAGTAGAGGAGGTATTTCATACAGGCCTGAAGATGAGGATTAAGCAGTTCCTAGAATGAGTGCAGCCTGAAGTAGTCTTGCGCGACCTCTGCACGAGTGCCATAACAACGGGTATTTTTATATCAAAATTAAAATCAAAGACTATATACAATAAAAAGACTGAAATTTTCCGCTCAATTGGAAAGACCGGACCAACTTTAAATTAATATGAGACTACATGGAAACTACTAAGTGAAATTGCCGCCTGCGAGGGAAGCCAGTTACGTAGGTCGCTTAATTAAAACTAAATGTTCATACACATGGGAGCGGTAGCGGTGCTGAAAGCAAAGTCCTGAAAATCTTTTGTTTTTATACATTTATAAATGTATACACTAGCTATGTGTGTGTGAAATTACTGGGCATATGAGACTTTAGAGCCGATGTCTCAGGGTGGCGAGCGCAGTGCAGTGCCGCGCAAGATTATGCAATGCAAAGTTCTAGGTGGCGCTGTAACTGTTATGGGCACGCGAAGCGCTTACCATCAGGTGACCGACCGGCTAGTCTCGTCACTCAGTCAAGTAAAATAAAAAAAACTACGCCCGCGGTAATACTCGCTTTGACTATGATGATAAAATGTAATTTGAATTTTTCATGGAGGTTATGAAAGTTTCGTGTGTTCTTTCAGAGTAATACTAAAGTTCATCAAAATCCGTTAACCCGTTTTACTGCGATTGAGGAATTAAATTACATTTGTCATCATAATTTTCATCATCATCAGCATAATATATCCACCCACTGCTCTTACCTCCTCGATAATCCTCGGGCATGTGGGTTTCCTATAATAACATTTGTAGTAACGAAAAAGTTTGTTGGTTTTCGTAATAATCGAACCTGACCCTAAAGCAATCCAGGTGCGAACATAGGTATATAGGTAACCTATCTGGGTCACAGCCTGGGGGCTTCGTTTATCTGAACTGCCTCGAAAAGGGAGAGCCAAAAAAAAAAACGATAAAAGCCTAACGATGTTGCCACTCGGGTCTGTAAAATTTGCTATTTGATTAGAGATGTAAGATTTTAGTTACGAAGTATAAATACTCGATACTTTTATCGATATTTGATTAGATGTATTTTTTTAATCGATACATAATTATGCCACTATCTGTAATTTTCTACAAATTGGGTATGATGATACATGTGTATTTATTAATTAACCATACATTTCTATCTGTTACAGGTAATTTCAGCACCGTGATGCCGAATTAAAAACACAAAAGGGATCAACGTGAGAAAAATCATCAAATAAAATAATTTACTAATTAATTTTATAGTAAAGTTTGAAACAGGTACAGTCCGAAATCAGTCTAATTAAATTTGATTTGAAACATAAATCGATTCTTCTCGATGGCTGAACGATACTGATTTTTCCATTTGATTATAGTTATGTTAACTAGAAGTTGAGTAATTAAGTACTTTCATTATTGTAAAATGATTCGTATGAGGCTCATTTTAAATTCTTGAATGATAATCGATATTTCTGTGGTATCATTTGAGACCTTTTCTAAAAGACCATCGAATGAGATGGTATCGATATACTTGTAGTATCGTTTGGCGATTGAGTATCGGTACGTTGGCGGCATCGTTCTCTATTATAGCTAATTTTATTCAACGACCGAAAATAAATCTTAGGTAATTCAATTTGCTGAGAGCCTGCAATGGGTTAGTAATGAGAAGGGAAACACCTTTCTCGAGATGTTATTTTAGCGCGTTTTTATATATTTTGTTTCTGGTGTACAATAAAGAGTTTTTCTATTCTATTCTATTCTATTCTAGTTTACTATACAAATGAGTCAAAGTTGTTATTCTTTTTTAATTTATTTGGATCATCACTACTACCGTAGTCAAGTTACAGTGAACATCACGATTCAGCATAATGGTGGATGCTTTTTCTGGTCACTTTAGTAGAGAACACGAAATTAAACTTTCTTCTATTCGTATCATTACACAAATTTTCCACCAATACAAACAAACACAAGTATAAAAAAAATACAAAATCAGCAACGTCTTATTTCCAGTTTTTCGACAAATTTCCGAATGCTCCTTTACGAACTGTCCAAAGTGCTTGATTTCCCTAAATCAATTAGTTCACCTAGTTCGACTGAAGAGAGTAGGGGGGGGAAGGGAGATTAAAGCGACACAGGTAGCGCCAGTAGTGAATTAATTTACTAGATCTAACCGAATTAGCCACGGCTGGAAAGCCTTCAGGTGCTGGATGTAGGCAATATATTAATTAACCTGATTTAGGTGTTAATTCGGCTAAAAAGAGTGATGTTTTTATAGCTCTTTTACCACAGCTATTACTCTACTTAGGTGCACCTCATAAGGGATAAATTTTCCTCCATGATGGATATACTTAGTTTGTTTTATGACTGACCTAACATATTGTTGGCATAAAAAAGGGTCAATGTGGGGTTCGCTTGTGGTTCCCATGAGATGTCCCGGTATTAAAGTACGGAGATGGCCCCATTGGTGGTTCTGATGATAGAATGGAGTAAATCTACTTAAAAATTCAAATTACTGGTATGAATAGTTAACGCGCTTGCTTATTTTGACCTTTCAATAAAACAGGCTATCTCACTTTACAGACATCTTCCGAAAAGAAGTAGCGCATTGATCTTATATTGAAAAGTTAGCCCAAAATTTCATTAAGTCTCATCTACACTTCAAACGATTCATTATTATCATTATCATCATATTTGTAGCCTTATTCTATCCACTGCTGGTTCACTGCTGGAGGCTTCATTTCGCTGTTGTCATCCTTTCCTCATTCATGTTTCCCCCCTCCAAATATTACGTGTAACTAAATCGCACACTAAGTGCACTAGGTTCTAATTATACTCGTGTGTATTACAAAATAGTCAGCCTACCAGGGGGGTTATGCAGCACGGTGCGGATGAGCTTGAGTTCTTTTCATTTTGACGTTTGATTGCCACGGGACTCGTTTTCGTATTGTAATGACGAGCCCGGTGGCAATCAAACGTCAAAATGAAAAGAACTCAAGCTCATTCGCACCGTGCTGCATAGCCCCGCAGGTCCTGTCTACGCGAAATTGATAAACGGCTCCCTACTAGGTACCTTGGCTCTGGCGCATGCCCCCAGAATTAATATTAATTGATAGATATACGGCCGTCGTTGGGCCTTATTTATGGACTCCTACAATTTGGTGTGATTGCTAGTGTTGTGTCCGTGTCCCGTGTCCGTAGGTTGTCCCGGTTGACATGTTTATGAGTTGTCAATGGGACGGACGGTCCGAGCGGGACGCGTTTGAATCTAGGACGCACCTAACGGATTTTTTTGTTGCAAATATTGAATACGTATAACGTTCAGCTCCCCATTTCCAACGCCCATCGTGGACAGGACTAGCCTGTTTATGAATAAGGACTTCATATTCGTCCCTCGCGTGAACTCACATTATGATAATGCACAAGATTAAAACAATATTCTAGTTATTTTGTCTTAAAAATTTAATAAAAGTCTAAAAAGCTTAGTCTATAATATGCGACATAGTTGAACAAAGCTCTTACTCAGGAGACGTCCCAGTTTTGACTGTCCCGCTTATTTCATGCACTTTACAACACTATGACACAGTAGAACGTCGTGATTTTCCGACCGCCATTTAACCTTTGGATAGAACTAATTCTGCTAATAAATATACTCAGCTGTATTGCAGCAGAGTCAGAGATGGATTGACTCGGTGATTGACAGGGGAAGGGCCTCTTATTTCCCTATTAATCAAGTATGGCATCAAAGAGATTGATGCATTTCTTGGACTCTATATAAAATGTCAGATGTTTGAATTTAGTTGAGTTTTGGGTTTTTGGTTTTATCATAGAACTCTACTAAAAATAAAGAAAGTATGTCCTAGATAGGACGGTTGTATCACACAGAGGCAATTTTTTGTCAACGATACATTGTGATTTAATTCCACTGTATCGAATCGATGGATAGAATTGAAGACTAAATCGAGTGGCTGATGCCTGGGTCCCAGGAAATACTCGAATTTAAGCATGCCAATTTTATTTCCTACAGTACAATAATAAAAAAAATGAAAAATAAAAAAAAGCGAAAAAAATAATAAAATAATGAAGCTTGAAATAAAATGTTAACCCAAATAGAAATAGTCATGAAGGACCTTTTCCTACGAGAGGGTATTCGTAATACCTAGAGTACTATCGGATCCCTTTCCGAACTAAAGAGAATATAGGCTCGCAGAAAGTATGAAATAAAATTGAAAATATAATATTCGAAGCCTTGGCCCCTGGAAGGTCTAGCAATAAAGATGGCGATTCCATTTGATTGGAAGGAGGGTTTCCCGTGATATGGGAATATGACACCCTGGCATTCATAAGTTTCCGACTCATGCGTACTTCGGTATTTTAACGAAATTGGACTGGAGTTATCTTTGATACCTTACTTTTTGATTTGCGACCTCGCCCGCAGTATTTCACTTTTTGTATCTCTAACAATTTCCTAATGTGTAAGAGCAAACTGTACGCACGTCAAAAACTGTGCCTCAGAGATCATCTGTCGGGTCACGAAATAATAAAAAAAAAAAATATTATATTATGTACAAGTAGTCCTCTTATTTTGACTAGTTTCTTTGAAATCGAATTGAAAATGCTATTATAGGATACTGTTTGGCTACTGAAAAATGAGCACGTGGAAGTTCTCTGTTAGATTCCCCTAGTAGGTAGTATACAGAAGGTATATTACTTAAGTATACAGATAAGTCCGATATTCTTCGAAGATATTCAAAGCCTTTTTTTACACTTGAACACTGCACCTTATCTCCAGGTACTCTAAAATTTTACAACCATTTCCCGCGAAGCCAAAGAAGCCTTACAAAAAGGATAACACTTTCTAAAACGATCAGACAGATAGCCCCTAGATACGAAAAGTAAGTAAACAAAGCGAGCCCACGTGGCGGCAACGCAGGTTGTAGGACGGAAGTGGCTCTGGGCGGCGCTTCCCGCCCGCCCTGGCTTATCTGTGCCATTGTGCCGTTCCAATATAACGCTGGGACCTTCGATGGCCGACTTCCGGTAACGGGTTGGGATAATGTACCTTTACAACTTGCTCCAAAAAATCTTATGTTACAAAAATAATAGGGTTAACCTGGATTTTTTTGTAAAGGTAGCAAATATGGCCAAATTTCCAAATCCAACTTTGTGATGGCATGTTCACTATCAGTGTCAATTACGCTTACTATCAGATTAATGCCCTATTCGTCTTATTATTTAGTTGTATAAAAAATAACCTAGCTACAAACCAAAACAGACAACGGTTATTAATGTTTGTCAAGATCCAGCCCCAAACAAATATCAGTTTACTCTGGAATCTCGCTAGTACAGGCTCTGACAACTTTATCAAAACCACAGCGCAAAATACATTAGGAAGTCTTCATCTGTAGAAGCACCTCTAGCTCACAGATACATTTACACATACACGTAAATAGGAACAACAAGGGCGTGAACTTTTCAGGTTGATGTGTGACTTTCCTGACCTGGAATCATCAAGACGTGAGTTTCCATTCCCTTTTTCCGGTTGAAAAAGTTTCCATTCCCTTTCTGGAGCGACCACTCATCATTGATTGTTTTGGTTTAGTATAACTACATACACCAAAACGCCCCTGATAAACATATGCATCGAAAATGTGACCAGCTGTCAGCATGGTTCTCGCTCCATCGAACTAGATTTAAGAGCGACAAAATGAATAAAGCTAAAAAAGAACGCGATTACGCGTGAAGAAATGCTCTATTTTGTCAAGTGTCCTCACAGCTGTATGACCAAAGTTAGTATGCGAAAGGCTCTATCCAACTGTTTCCACAGCTAGCATGTTACGATTACGTCCAAGTGTTCCCACTGCACAATCTGTGACTGTGGCCGCCAGTAACATTATGAGGATGGCTCAGGTCTCCGCACGTAGGCTCAGTCGCGATGGGCACGCAATTTCGGTCAGCTCCAGTTACGAGACATTTTGGACATCTTTATTGCAGTGACGATAACGCTTTATTTACCATGCGGAAGAATCTAAGTTCATGTTTTTGTCCAGAGTAGCCCTACTGTTGAAGTTCGGCATTTACCACACATCAGGGACCCAATTCTATAAAATAACTAACCTATCAATTGTATATCGGTAGTGTCTCAATAGGATAGTCATTGACATTTGGTATTCTATAAATTATTATTTTTGCCAGCCACACTGAAAACTATTGTACTGCCACACAACAGCCACACCACAGGCACACAATTGACACACTACTGAGACACCACTGAGACACCATTGGAGTTTTCGCTGAATGCCAAATTTGCAACAGTGGCAATATAATGTCTGTAGTGTGTCGATAGTATGTCAATGGCGTGTTGCTTTACTCTAAGTTATAGAATTGGGCCCCAGGCGTACAGGACACAACACAGAAGCCGTATTGAATGGGGCTTCAGTAAATGAATCACGATTAAACACGTAGACCCTGACCCCTAACTAAGATTCCCTGTATCTAGGGAATCAGGAACTACGAGGACCACAGTCCCACAAATCCCAAATATTAAATGTTCACCCAAATATTTGTTCTGCTGCGTGCATTGCCGTGGCAATAAACAATTTAGGTTACTTAGGTTTTTTTTAATGAAACAAAAAAAGCCAACCTGTAATCATCTTCACATATTCATTCAGCTATCGCTATATCGCTTTCAGCGATAAGACCGCCCATTGTACTACCCTTGTTTACCTATTGTAATTGTTCTGTACTGTGTTTATTTTTGTTTCTGGTGTACAATAAAGAGTTTTCTATTCTATTCTATTCAATTCATTCTAAAACTTTTCCTAACGGAAATGCCACGGCCCGCTGACTCGTAATGATACATCAGTCCCTCAGCAGCCGGCGAAGCGGCCGGGCCGACATCTTTCATAACTTCCCTTGTACTTAGAAAGAATACAAAATAATACAGTCATCATCAACCCATAACGTCCCTCTGCTGGGCACGGGTCTCTCCTCACTTTCGTGAGGAGGATTAGGCCATATTCCACCACGGGGGCCAAGTCCGGATTGGTGGATAACATACATACCTCCGAAATAATTCTCGGGTAGGTATGTGGGTTTCCTCACAATATTTTCCTTCACCGAAAAGCGAGTGATAATTACGTACATATGTTTTACAGAAACATATTGGTACGTGCCCGCACTGGGATTTGAACTCACGACCTTCTGATGGGAAGGCGGACGTTCTCCCACTAGGCTACCACCGCTACAGTACTGCAAAAAAAAAAAAAAATACAGTAACTAATACAGTACCACAGAATAACTAAGGACAGAACATAGAAATGCCATTACCACATGTGCTACTTCCGATTGTAAGACCACCTGTTCTGGGGTATAAGTGGAGGTCTAAGGAAATAAGTGCATAATGGACTAATGTACAATCGTCATGCCGTGCACATGAAAGCGTGTACATACAACCACCATAGCTAAGGGACCTGATCGGAACTGATGCCGGATCATTCCAGGAGCTTACAATTCCTTCCCATGAGTGACTTGTCTCTTTTAATTTATTATGTCTCTGGTTATTTATTAAGACTAGCAGAAGTAGTGCAACACAGGCCACAGTGGCCGCTCTTATTATCGGAGGTCAAGACTAATGCGCCATAATTTGCTATAGTTTATGGTGGAAATACCACTTATGCGTCAAACGTCTTCATTCATAAAAAGAACCACAAAGGACAAGTCAAGAGTGAACAGGATATTCTAGGCGGCCGTGTTTCATCTTCGGCCGCATCATCGCTTCCCACCAGGTGAGATTATGGTGAAACGCTCGCCTAGTAGGCTATAAAAATATCTAGTTTTTGTTTAAATTCTACGGACTCAATAATAAAAATTGCTAATTACGACGTGCCTTCACGCTTGTACAGTCAGACACCACAGATTACGTAGCAGTGGTTAAATCTGAATCCACACATAATCATCATAGGCAGCTCATTCAACCCACTGTAGGGCATAAGCCTCCTCCCTCTTACGCCATTCATCTCGGCTTTGAGCCGATCTGGTCCACCGTTGGTCTTCCGCGGTTGCGCTTACCGACACGTGGCCACCATTCTGTCAGGGCCATCGCCACATCTTGCCAAGCGTCCCGCCCATCGCCACTTGAGTTTAATTATACGGGATCCGATGTCTTCCACCTTGGTTCTTCTTCAATCCACACAATCACTAGGAAAAGAATAGTGAGACATACACTAGTAACTACTGACCTAGCTCTAGCAACACCTTACATGAGACATCTGTTGGTAAAGCCGGCTGTATTGTATGCAAATATCGAATGCAACATTCACGAATCGATTTTAATGCGAATTAATGAGTTGAGAGTGTTGAGACGTATGAGTTGAGTTTTGATTTGAATCAATTATTGCGCGAATGTGTTTATACTGTTTTAATATTCAATCTAAGATATAATCAAAGGTTTTAATAATAGGTAATTGCATGAAGAAAGGATGCCAATAAATTAAAAGGTATGTGAACGAAAACGTTAATAACGAGGTTTCACACATGATCAACCAATTTATCCGGGTATTTATATTTTTATTAATTTTATTTACATGCTTAATAAAAAAACTTACCAAACCATAGACATAATATAAATGAAACAAGTAATAGACAGGCACTCTAATTTATTACACGAATTGACATAAAAAAATCTTTAACCTTATTTATTCTTTATTATGATTATTAAGGTATGAATAAAGCTATTACAGACATAAAAACTAAAAGGGTTCTTAGTGTCTACTTACTTTAACGGTAAGTATTCATATTTCTCTTACGTAAAAATAATTAATATAAATTTTCATAACATTAATACCCAAATTACTATAAAAGCTAGCACTTTCATCGCCCACTGAATTACTTCATCACCGTTCATAAGCGAGTATAAACTTTTATAATGAAGCTGTATCGAATACTAATTAAATGAGTCCTTATCGATATCTATAGAATCGGATAATTATGTCGAATAGAATACCGTCGACCATCATAATGTATCAGTTAGCAAGACAACAGCCATTTTCAACTTTTATGTCTCACCGATAAGGTTTAAAATAGAAAGTTTTTTTAGATGACTTAATAAGCTTTTACTAGAATCCCTGAGGACTCGAATACTAATAAAACTGCTATTAAATTACACGGAAGAAAGGAAGTAATAAAATATATTTTTCAGTAGGTAAAATCCTTACTTATATTATAAATGCGAAAGTAACTACAGAACAGATTGAAATGAAATTTTGTACAGAGATAGTCTAGAACCTGATAAAGGACATAGGGTACTTTTTAATGCGATAAAAGCATTGTAAGGGTTTGAAATAGGGGATGAAAGTTTGTATGAAAGCTACATTGACAGCGAGTAACGTAGGCTATTTTTATCCCCATATTCCGGCGGGAACAGGAACTACGCGGGTGAAACCGCGGGGCGCAGCTAGTTAAATATAAAACTGAAACTAAACCTTAAAAATCTAACAAAAGTGGGTATCCATGACGCATGGTTCTAAGAACACTGGCTGCATTTCCATATTGAATAGCAATTGAGACTAGGGGCATTTCTTTTAAACTAACCTTTAATACTCTCATTTAACATCCCCATCAAAAACTAATCAGCATTTCAGTAGTTTATGGACGGGTCCTATTCGAAAAGCACTATGATTTTTCTAAGAACAATAAAAAATGGCTGCGTAATAATAATAAAATGAATGTGCTACGTAAAACACAGAAAACGCGTAAAATTTTATTCCCCATGTGTTCACAAATGCTTCTTCTATTATGAAATGAATTTTCTCATAAGAATAATATTAGGAGAATGTACTTTTATGAGAATAGTTTCTTGTACTCGCCGGTTCCGAAAGTAACTAAGTTGTTTGTAAAACTTGTTTCGGTCATGTATTTATTGAGTTTCGTTTTCTATTGTATCGTTTCTTAGACTTTTACTAACTTTGGGACCCTTCGATTTGTTGTCGAATTCAATACACAATCGAATTCGATTTAAACAGCTAAAGAAATAAAGTTTTCATTCCATTTATCTTCTTTATTCATTAATTAGTTGCTACGCATTGACAAGTTCTTACTAATTTTATACTATAGTTTATAAAATTTTGGTCAAATATCCCTGTTTATGAACTACAGAACTTTCATCATCATCATTATCAACCCATATCGTCCCACTGTTGAGCACGGGTCTCCCCTCATTTTCGTGAGGAGGGTTAGACCATAATCCACCACGGGGGCCCAGTCTGGATTGATGGAACTTTACTCAGCGATTATTTAAATATTCGATGGTTTTTCATTCCGTTCACGTCTCTACTGAATTCTCTTTCAGCATTTTATGCAATCAAATAAAAATATTTTTGCCACATCATTTCCAAAAAAAAAATATTTCCCTCGTTGCTCTCCGTTTCATCTAAATCTCTCGGTTTTTATTGTAGTGAATATCAAATTCCTCAATAAATCTTAAGGGTGCAGTTGTAATAAAATTATTGTTACGCACATGTGCCGGAGTCGCGCCGCAAGCTCCCCGCAGACTCAAACCGGTGCTACGTACATACAGTATGGACTCTTTATAATAGTAATACGATTCACTAGGACCGTTCAATGGCATTTGTTTTAAGCTTTGAGCGGGCTCTATAGAGCAAAAACGTTCGCCTGGAGATAATTTTGTTAAAAAAATTAAAAAAAATTAATGTTAATTTTGTCTTGTTTTGTTAATTTTGTTTAAAATTTTATAGTTTTGTCTCTATGTATACATAATACATGTTTAGATTCCAGTAGGCTAAGATGCGCATCTTAGCCGGTTGGAATCTAAATAGAAGTCGTTTGGCTCGAGAGCATAAAACGAATAATAAATACTGATAGGTATTAAATTTGAGAAAGAAAGAGTTATGTGTGTTCGCTACACGATATAATATATTTGTTCTTCGTCTTGAAATAATTATGACACCAAAGGTAAATAGGATATTATTTTGCTTTGCGGTACTGAAGCTCTTGATCTCAGTAAGATCCTTTGTAGACATCACAGTGAGAGTGTGTGAGAGAGAAGGTATGTTTCATTGTCTGTTGTTTAGTCAAACTGATACCAATACATACGACAGATATGGCCTTACTGACTGTATGAGTAAAATCTGGAGACACCCATGGGCATTCATAACTTTTTTATTTTATGTGACCCCATAACCTACTTAAATGTAACAATGTGCTTGCTGTAACATTATTTTATTAGCTTTTGGAGCTCTTTCATACACTAAGTACCTACTTGAGTGGCAGATGAAGTCGGACGAAGGACTCTGAGTAAATCTGAGTAAAATTTTCGTTAGGTATGTGAAAAATCATTGGTTTTCTCTTTGAGTTTCTGGCCAATTCTTCGCGGATGGGTGTCTTCTGAATATGATGGTGGAGTCCTGTGATATAGGTTTTGATTTTGATTTTGAGGTTTGATAGAACACGAAACTCTTTATTCATCACCATCATATCACCATCATCATCAACCCATACCCGCCCATTGTTAGACATGGGTCTCACACCAATTTCATACATTACCAGTTCCAAACTCAAAACTATAATTACAAATATTTGAACGCACAATAAAAGGCGGTCTTCGATATGACTGGATAATTTTTATCCATTATAATATATGCCAGCATATTTTTTACTTAGGCCCTTAAAATCTCTAATAATTGTATGCACATCAGTACATTACTCTATTTTACTTTACGTGCTCTAATTTTCTCCCTACACGTCTTTGTTAGTAGCATTTTCTGCCCGTCGTCTTGGAGGTGCAGTTAAAATGGCGGCCTCTGCAGGCAGCCATTTTGTTGTGACCTTATTCGAAGGCATCACCATCAATCTATATTCGTCCCATGCTCAACATAGATATGAAGACGTAACATGATTGCAAAATTTGTAAATCTTGAAACATGTATACGAGGTTCAAGAACAGCCCAAAAATAATAAAAAGACTCTTATAACCTAATTACCCTTAATTTGGCTTTAATACAGCATCTGTCCCATAAATTGAAAGGGGTAGCAGAGGTTTGCATAACTCTAATTACTAATTAGCCTGGGAAGTTTGCAAGTATGAACGTCTGTCGGGTAAGCAAAAGGAATGCTCGGGAACTTCGATTTTAACTCTAAAGTAGAAAAAGTTAAAGAATAAGAATCTGCATTCTGTAAAATGGAAGGTGGGTAGTTTTGCTGAACATAATTCATTATCATCGTCATCATCATCATCTGCTGGAAGACGTCCACTGCTGAACATAGGCCTCCCCTTAGAACGCCACAACGAGCGGTTGCTAGCTGTTTGCATCCAGCGGCTCCCCGTGACTCGCACCAGGTCGTCGGTGCACCTTGTGGTGGCCATCCTACGCTACGTCTTCCAGTCCATGGTCGCCATTTGAGAACCTAATTAAAAGTAGCTAAGATCAACAACATGATGCAATGGAAATTAGAGCCGAGACGTAGGAGTGACTTGTTTTCTTAACAATTCTTATTCTTCTTAAATTCAGATAGAGAAAAAAGTTTTGACTGGCCAATATTTTTATTTGCACAAAAGCCTAACCAAAGTTTAGCCAAATATGAGTGATTAGATCGACGAATAAGGACAATGTTGGTAGTTATCAGACTCGTCGAATTAGCTTTGCAATTTAACGGGGCAATGCCGCCAGCTTGTTGGGTGACCAATTGCTAGTGGGTTAGAAGGGTTAGAACTATACGCAGTGGTCGAACAGTTGTATGTAAGTAGTAGTTAGTTGTAACTATCTTCGTATTTTGTAGTAATTAGGGAAATTGAGGTCAGCAAGTGCTTCAACTTAGTACCACTAATATCAGCCTAAATCTTTTAGAACAGTATCTTATATATTTTTTTTACAACAGAACTTAAGTGAAGGTCCATTAAAGGCGCTGTAGGCGGGGGCGGCTCACGTTACACAGATTATCTTGCTTAAATTGTGCTATTATAGTAATTTATGTCTCGTTGCGACAATATTACTAGCGAAAAGTAACTTTGGGGGCGATTATATTGACAAACATTTAGCGATGGCAATGTTGTTGTAATATATGACAGCGGCTGCCTCCAAGCTTTTTTATTTAATTTGACTGAGTGACGAGACGAGCTTTTCGTTCACCTCATCGTAAGCACGCCTGCCAATAGCAGTTACAGTGCCATCCAGAACTTTGCATGGCATAAATCTGCGCGGTACTGCACTGCGTTCGTCACCCTGAGACATCGGCTCTAAAGTCTGACATGTCCAGTAATTAAGGTAGAACAGTGCCCTTAAAATCGGAACACAGTAGTGTTTGCACACTATTGCTTGGTGGATTAATATCTGGCAAAAGTATGGTACTTCCCCAGGCGGTCTCTTGCAGAAGAGGCCTCCCACTACAAGCTTTAGAAGCAGCTTTTTTACATGTAACCAAGTACTGAGACGAGCTTTTCATTCACGGTTCACCTGATGGTAGCCGCCACGCCTGTTCATCATAGTGATCTGTGCGTTGCAAAATCTTGCGCGGCACTGCACTGCGTTCGTCACTCTTGCGTATCGTGCCTGCGTAAAATTAGATTGGAAGCAAGAACACGTTCGGTAACTTTATCGCTGCCTGTACCGAGAGAATTAGAACCAAAAGTGCAAATGAAATATCAGAATGGTTTTTCAATGTTCTACAAAACAGGACTCTGAACATAGCGACATCATAATAACAAATTGTCAACACGTTTACCGTTCCCCGCCTTTCGAACAGCATGTTAGAGACGAGCCCTTTCCCCCTTTTCCCCATTAGGGGAACCCATAAAAAACAATAGCAGTCTTGAGTGCAACGCCGCGACATGGCATTAGCGCTAATGGGCTTATGATGTCCCTTCCGGCAGGCGACCGAAGCATACCTGCAGCAACCTATATTGATAGCGAGATATTCACAGACTAGCTAAGGATACGTGGCTTTACACGTCTCTGTTACAAACTATTTCAACAGCGTCTGTGTTCTGTGGAGAGAAGACACTTACATTGATGATTATAGAGGAATGTCCAGCTCGACCGCTTGTAAATGTGGAATCCAGTCGAGTTTTTCGTAGATGAATCAGCATAACTGTTATGCCGGGTATGTTAGGTAAGGATACACAGCGAAACTAGGGTTCGGTTATTGTAGGAATAAAAATATAAAGTTATCTTCATTTAACGATATCAAACGCGTCTTGTTTATGCACTCCTGGACGCACGCCTGTCCTACGCCTGTTTCCTGTGTGTTCTGTACTATGGTTCGGTTTTGGCTATTTAGCAACGGAATCCTAAATTTCAGTAAACAGTAATAAATTTAATTTAAACCAATAACAAATAGACAGTTCTTTGGATGTGGCTTACGATAGAGATACATGGAAGAAAAGGGGGGAGGTATTTGCCCAGCGTGGGGCAGTATACATAGCATCTGACCCCTAGCCAAGATGCCCCGTATCTAGGGAATCAGAAACTACGAGAACCATTGTTCCATAAGAGAAGGGAAGTATTATCGTTATAAAAAAGATGGTTTGAAAGGCAATGTTCAACAAAAGATTGACGCACTTGGCAGTTGGAAACCATTGTTCCTACACAATACAAGAACTGTCCCACTTGTTAATAAGACCTGGCCCTTCAAAAGGCCAGCCTTAAAAAGCATTCAAAATTAAAGAAACGAAATTGCTAAGAATTTGGGGAACTTCGTAAGTAGGTTCGTAAGAACTGAACCTAGTTGAAAGTATAATTATTATCAAATTAGCTGACATCAGCTTGAAATTATTGATAGTTATTATAATATTTCGTTTTGGTATACCCAAACCACTGAAATCCCTATTTTTCGACAGCACACTCTAAAAAGAAAAACGTATCTATCCATATATAATATCACATTGCTACTGCTACCCTTATGCGCAAATTGCTGAATTAAGCTCAGAAATAGTTTACGCTACAGAGAGAGAGAGTGATACAGAGAGAGAGAGAAAGAAAGAGAGAGGGGGAGAGGGAGAGAGGAAAGAGGGAGTATAATTACAGATTTTCAGGTTACCCCGGTAAAGTGCTGATGCAGTCGCAAGACTTAGTTAGGTAGTGGCCTAAAAAGTTTTCTGGCACCAGCATTTTTGTCTAATACGCCTCCAATTTCGAGTCGAGCAATTCTAGTTAATTAAGGATTCCGTTCAATTTTGAAGTTAAGCGCTTAACGATATCAGGCGACCCTTCTGCAGAAAGGCATTAAAAATTAATACCTATTATTCGACATCCTTGGAATTTTAATCCTATAAAAAAGGGAAAAAGCTTTTATAGATGCTGCCGTCCTGCCTTCGATGGAAGATGACATCTCGAGATTGTCAAGGTATTTTGTTAAGAGGTTTTTTAGATGGGAAGAATTTGTAAGTAAAATTGCATTTGAAACTTTTAGACGGTCGATTAGCTGGTTAATTCTATGTTGGATCTGAACCAATTAGCTTGTCTAGCCACGGGTGCGGCTCTGCATTCTCCATAGTGTTTTCCCATAGAACAAACACGACAGTTGTGTTTGCAGTACTGAACGTGTTAACTTGAGTCGTTTACATCTTTATGCAAAAGATATATAGCCAGCACGACGTCTTTTACATCAAATACTTTCGTAAATCGACGACCATTGTTCAAATCAAGCGTATAGTCCTATAATTATATATAGGCCTATAGTATTATAGTCCTATATTCAATAAAACTAATATAAAATACGTATTCGATACTGCTACCTAATCAAAATGCTCCCAAACAACATCAATCTACTTCTACTGTTAGTCACTGAGGAGTTGTTGTCTACCTTCTGTCTCTAACATCACATCAGCTCGGCACGGGTCTCTCCTCATTTTCGTGAGGGGGGTTAGGCCATAATCCACCTCGGCGGCCAGATCTGGATTGGTGGATCACATACCTACCTCTGAAATAATTCTCGGGTAGGTATGTGGGTTTCCTCACGATGTTTTCCTTCACCGAAAAGCGAGTGATAATTACGTACATATGTTTTACAAGAAACACATTGGTACGTGCCTGCACTGGGATTTGAACTCGCGACTTTCTGCTGGGAAGGCGGACGTTCTCCCACTAGGCTACCAAGGCTATTGCATTTTAATCGCGTCACAATTGAAACTAGTTCAAAATTTACTCACAAGATTCGATATAAACACACATATATATATCTAAATGGTTAAAAAACCTCAAACACACAGAAACAAAGCAAGCCCAACACACACCAGGTAAAAAAGCTTGTAAAACATAGTTTTAGATTGGTCCCGAGTGCCTATTCACGGACACCAGCGTTGTATCTAAATTGTAAAAGCAGCATTTTACCAGTTTAAAGTACATCGCAATGTTCACTGTATTTACGATTGGGGAGAATAGCGTGGCACTATCAAAAGCTCGATATTTTGATTGATTTTATCGGCTCGCAAACATCGAAACTTTGTAGTTGTACGAAATCCAACAGCTCTATGCTTTGTTTGCGATTGCGATTGTTTTGTTTTACAATACGAAACAAAACCGATTGGAGCTTTTGTTAGGTAAATGTTTGAACCTGGGGCCTCACCACGAACAGTTAAATCGTATAAATAAATCATTTCTAACGTTACAATTTTTTAGCTTAGATTTATCGAGCTTAGGGCTATCAATGTTTCTCAAATTTGCCTACTAATATTAGTTGCAATCAACGATAAAAAGTAGCTGAAGTTATTGTAAGTTCTGTTTAATTCATGCAGAAAACGCGATGCATTGGGGTGTTTTGCGTTTTCTTTTCAACATTTTGGTATTTATCGTGTGTGAAGCTAAATTGGACATAAGGAGATGTCTAGCGATTTTATCGGTGATTGTACTTTACCTACAATGTTCGTATTATTATAACCGTCTACGCACCCACTCAATCACTTAATAAATGCTATTAGAGCTCATATTCTTAAAGGTCAAGTGTATTAAGTGGATAAAGTTATTCTCGAACATGAAGAGCTATGATTTTTATGTTGAAAATAAGTACTACATGGCTATGTGGCTAAACATGTATTGTTTTGTTTCAGGTACGTATAATACTGCGATGAGGATTTGAAGCTGCATCCCGAGTTCCGGACAGACAGACACGCAAACTGTTGTCTGTGTGATAGAACTTGAATCGAACCATCTACCAACATGGTAAATAAATACTGCAGATACGAGCAGTAGGTAGAATCCGTTAGGTATCTTGTGTATTTTTTTAATTTGACAGATTGAAGAGACGAGCAAGTCTTTCACCTGTTAGTAAGCGCTACGACTGCCCATAACATGCATTGCATAATCCTGCGCGGCAGTCCACTGCGCTCGTCACTCTGAGACTTCGGCTCTAAAGTCTCATATGCCTAGTAATTTCAGTAATCCATATTCAAACAATTGAAGAATAAATACATGTATGTAGGTATAGCTTTAATTCCGCCAAAGTAAATCCGACAAATGAAAGACAGAAAGAAAGAAAATAATCTATCATCAATAAAAAAAAAACAAATCATCAAATGATCTTCAATACTTATTTTAGTGGAAAGTTAATTAATTATTACATACCAAAGTGAAGAAAAAATATAAATAAGTACTGCAGAAAAAACCGCTGCAGCATTGCAGACACAAACAACACAGACACTGCAGCAAGGTACTAAAGAAGGCTTACATTGTTTGGCAATAAAAATATCAGCCAAATTTTAAATATTTATAACATGCGAACATTTTACTTGCAAGCAATATAAAATGAACGTGCAATTCCTTGCATTTCCTTGAATTTGCAGCGGTAGCTCACGGAAGATTTATTATTTTTCGTATACTTAATCCATTACCTTAGTGTATACATGTACGAGAACGTTTTTACCTAAGTTCTCAAGATAAGAATTTCAAGGTACCCACATGACTGTGCTGTCTGGAGGTAATGAAACTACTTATTAAACAGTTGTAAAGGTTGTCGGAGACCCGTGCCCAGCAGTAGGACGATATGGGTCGCTGTTAATGATGCTGATGATAAAAGGTTGTCGTAAAGAAATTGATGTAAGCGACGAGGTGTCGACTGCATTAGTAGTTTAATTTTACGGTAGCTTCAGGTGGTTAAATCCTTGCTCATGGTCATCATCATCATCTTGCTATGGCAGGAGAAGGGTTAGTGATGATTATTATAGTTGAATGTATATTGTTGGTGTACAATACAGATTTTTATTCAATTCTTAGATTTTTGCAAGATGAGTCTGACTGACTTTATGTATGGGGGATCATTTTTGACCTAGTTAAATTTCACCGAATTCAATAAATAAAATTTACAAGGATACACGCACATTTTTCACACATCCTAATGTAATGCCGTGGCCTAAACATGAATCAAAATAATCCGACAATATGGTCGGGAGGTGGGTATAAATTCTCCGTGTCGTTTTAACGCGATAGGGTGGGGACTGGCCCCATAGAGCGCGAGGAGCGTTTTAGACCAAAACATAAGAATAAATCAGTGTCGAGTGAAGGAAAGAATGTAATTCGGATCGTGATTAGGTTTACTACAATATAAGGTATTTCTCGCCGAGACGTGTAGGTAGGTAGTGCTTTTCGAAGAAGAATGTGTGAGGAAATTAGCAAAAAAATTAACAAACGCTTATCGCTTATTTATTAGGTGCTTTCCTTGAAATTTTCGTTTATTTTGAGTTTTACCCTTTACCACCTTCGATCACATAGCTACCCACCTAGCAACAAGGTGAGATGGTAACGCAAACAAAATAAAAAAAAACGTCAATATTCGAATATTCAATAAAATTGTTTTCTGTGTCGGTCCATTATTTCGCCGTCCACTAAGTAGGCTAAATACTTCATTAAACAGATGTTCAATTTAAAGTTCTTTACGGTCGAGTGAAGCTCTAGAAGTGAAACTGATATTTCCAAGAATTCGTAAGAATTGTCACGGATAAATCAAACATCTAGCTAGACAGATATCGTATTGAAACTGTTCTCAGACTGTAAGATGAGGCCAAATGAGTATCTGTTCGCGCTTCACTGGCTGCTAGTAATAATAACATTTACTTAGTGAGAGTGGTTAACTGCGGTCTTCATTGTTACGATGAAAGACAAGAAAGTGATACATTTTCACTCTGTTTATTTTACCAACCTGTCTAGACTCGTTTGAAGGTTAAATCGTAACAATAGAATTCAGATTACTTAAGGTAGGTAAGGTTTACTTTGTGCTATAAGTAATGGAAAACCATTTATACAAAAGACGCTTGCACCTATCAAGGCGATGGAGCACTTTGAATGAAACCACGTCAGTGCCCGCGTAACGCACTCCCAGTCTTAAGACTTTGCTAAGATTGGCTCAAAACTGGGATGAATAGCGTGAGAAGAGGCTTATGCCCTGTAGCGGGCAGAGTGAGCTCCTCGCTAACACTGGCACCACGCCTCATTGTCCGCGCCGCGACTGACCCGCCCGCCCGGGTCAGAGTGCGTGCAAGCACACCCACTGTAGGGTTTCCTTATCAGTTCGCTTATCGCCATCGCTCACACCGTTGAGTTATGGCCTCATATTACTAACTAGGTCTTAGGTCATACTAGCCTTGACTTTAAAGTAGGTTGTTATCTGTTCTACTAAATAGGTACAAAGTTAGACCAAAAGAAGATATATACGAATTTAATAGAGGAAAATCTCTATCCTCCATAGAGGACCCCCTCACCCCCTGGAGTCCTCTTTCATAGAGGACTTGCGCCAGCTCCAGGCTGAGGACTGGAGGTGACGCAAGACAGATAGAAGTGGTGGCTTTTATTATCGAAGGCCAAGTCTCATTTTGGGTCGTTCATAAATTTAAAAAAAGTACTAGCTTTTGACCTTGAGTTCGTCCGCGTAGACTAATAATTATCGCAATAGGAAAATATACTATGGCCTCCTCAGGATTCCAACTGTCTCCATGCCAAATTTAATCGAGATCGGTTCAACCTTTTAGTTGTGAAAAGGAAGCAAACAAATGGAGAGACAGACAGCGTTACTTTCGCTTTTTTACTATTAGGATGTTCTAAGAAGATTTTATTCTTGATTTTGATTAATTCAAGATTTTATTACGCTAGTTGAGTTCAATTACAAGTTCGTAGGTTTCGTGATGTAGTGCCAACTTCATCCGAACTCCCAAAGGGTAAGTTACTTCTTCAGCACGTAGAAAATGTCTAATTTGAACCGCAAACGCTGCTAATACAATTGTCTCCCTCCGAAGTCTAGTTGTTACTGAAGAGCGTACATACACACATACACACATACACGAATTTTCACAACCTGATCGTGATTTCATTTTTTACGATAAGAGTAGGTATTTTAAATTGTAATGTTTTCATTGACACAACTTAAATATTATTATTTAAGTTGTGTCAATGAAAACATTACAATTTAAAATACCAATAAACCAATACCATAATTTTTAAGTTTTAGTTTTAGTTAGTTTTCTATTTAATTATTGTTAATTAAATAGAAAACTAACTAAAACTAAAACTTAAAAATCTAACAAACGAGGGTGTCCATGAGGCATGTACCTAATTTTTGCAGTGTTGTCACATTGTTGCATCGATGCCAACGCAAACTGCGTGTTTTATTCCCATAGTTCCATAATTTTGTTCTCATCAGCTTTAATAGGTACACAATTTAATTCCAAGAGCAACCCAGAAATACGAGTATACGGAACAGTTGACTGTTCCGTATATTTCTTGGTGGCTCAACAAGGTTTTTAGAATCCTCTTGACAACCCTTTTATTAAAATTCTAATCATGTCAAATCCTGAAAGAACAATAAAAGGCTTTTATTCTTGTTTCATTCCTATGGACACGATAAAGTAATCGTAAAGCAAATTTTTTTTAAATTTCATCGGGCGGCAAATTTCACCAAAATGGCCGATATCCTATAAGAAATCTGTGAGAATCGGCCATTTTGCCACCGAATGAGATTCAAAAGATTAAGCACCTATGTTTAGCACTAAGACCTGCACACCATGTATTTCGGGGAGGCAATAAATGAATTAGAATTTGAAAAATTGGTGCCCTGGCTGCGCCCCTAGGACGTACAAGTATGAACTGCCTTTCAGCTTATGTTGAAATCTTTATTCAATTGTAATTACACAACCCAAAATACAATTCCAAATATTGCACGCCATAATTACGCAATTATCTGTAGCAGCTGATAATTCTCCCACGACGAAACAATACAAGACAGAACTAATAACATGTCAGCCTGTAATCCGAGGTGAACCTACATATCCATTGTTTTCTTCTGCGTGGATCGGTTGACATAATAGATACGTTTCTTGTGAACCCTTCTTGATGAAATGTTTGGATTATACATAATTAAAAATAGTCTTTGTTACCGTTGATAAGAGCAGCATAATTTTTAAATGTAGACTTTTTTCATCCTTCAGTTCCAGGTGAGTAAAGTAATCCCTTTGCTTTTATGGAATGTATTATAATTTTACTAATAGACAGTACCTTATTCCACGAAAGTCATATAATTGCCTCGACCTTAATTAAAGTCCCAATTTCCAAGTCTAAGATTTTTATAAGTTTACTCGTTTCACCCCGCGCATGGGAATAAAATATAGCCTATGTTACTCGCTGATAATGTAGCTTTACACTGGTGAAAGAATTTTTAAAATCGGTTTTGTGGTTTAGGTTTGAAAGCGTAACAAACAAACAAATTCACATTCCCATTTATAATATTTTTTAAAATATTAGTTAGGAAGTTAGGATTATTTAATTTTATACTTATAAGTCTTTGCTCAAGTACCAAAAGACAGATGGACCGATGACAAGAATAACTTATGTTACAATAATTTCATTTTCATCTTTTGGCTACGGAACCCCAAAAATTACAATAAAACAAAAATAATAATCAAACGTCTTATCATCATAGCATCACTCTCACCACCACACGCTCCAAATAGCACTCGCCATAGTTAATAATACCTCTATGACATAAATTTATAACCACAACATAATAAAGCCACGCTTTGATTCCATTAGCCGTGACAAAAGCGTTAATATAATCGGTCAATCTGAATTCGCATACAAATAACAGGCACCACAATTTCCCGCTCTCGACAAAGTCACAGAATAGAGTAAAAGTGACAAAGCGGCGTTTTCACTCATTTTCCTTCGCGTGTCACCACTCATTGACATTATAATATAATGCCATAGCATTATAGAACTACTAACAGTAGATCAGTATCGTATAAAAGTTAAGTACGCACACATTCACGATTACTTTATTATGTGCGTGTAACTCGCGCATGGCCATTGTTAACATTCGCGTCGGAACTTCCAACGCCCATCCTTTATAATATACGTAGTTTTCCTAATGGTAGTATACTTATTTTGAAAATGTAATTAAAAAAAGAACCACGTATTTAAAAAAAAATCGGATAATGCATGTGCAAATACGAAAAGAAAGTGTTAAAAGAATTCTTCTTACTAATAGTAGGCAACGCTCCGGCAATGCCCCAGACGTTGCGGATGTCCACGTCCAATGTCCATAGGCGGGGCGGCGGTGACCACATACCACCATGTGGAACGCAAGCTTGTTTGTCACCAATATTATCAAGAAAAAGGATACATAGTCTCAACCGACCACGGCAATTTTTTTTTTAGCACTGTATACACAATGCTTCTCGACTATCCACGATACACTGCAATGAAATTGTTTTTTTTTTAAATTTCGTATAAGTTGAGTTACTGTAACTATTTATAGATTCCATAAATACATGCTTGAGTGTACAGCTGATATAATGAGGTAGAATCACGAACCTGGCGAAAATTACTTAGCAAATTACTGGGATTGCAGCATGACCCTCGCAACGCAACGCAACACAGGCGTAGAAAGCCTAGAATATTTAAAACGGCCTAAGAGGCTTTAAGGATTAATTATCATAATGACTAGTTCTGCAAACGCATTAGTTTCAATCTGCAAACGCATAAGTTTCAAAATGGCAAATTCTATGAATGGCACACCGTATTCTAGCGTCAATGTTTTAACCATTATGCCGCACAAGCAAGCACCGGATATTTTAAAAATAATAGAGATCGGTTGCACTTGGACCTCCTTCCTGCCTTCACCTCTAAAAATAAAAAATAAAAATTATGAACAATTCTTTCCATCGAAACATATAGAATTTTCTATAGATATCTAGCCTTTAGAATTGTTGATTTGTAGAATTTGCTATGGTGAGATTTGGCCAATTACACACATGCATACAGTCTCGCCTTTTTCCTGTTGGAGTAGGCTGAGACTTCTTCTCAATCATCTCTCTCTCTCCCTCCCTCTCTCTCTCTCTCTCTCTCTCTCTCTCTCTCTCTCTCTCTCTTACAACTCTCTTCATCTCACCTCATACCCTCTTGGACTGTTATAGAATTAGAAATTTACAGAATTAGCAATTTTGAGAACTATCTCGTTGATAAAAAAAAAAAAAATTATATCGCTTTATTTTTCCACCACGACAAGGTCACATATAATCTCCCAACAATGTCAATTAAACAGTTTTCCCGAACCGAGTCGATGACCGGCGAATCAGTTTATATCTCGTAAGTGTATCGATCCCGTAACGTCCCAGCTGATGCTAAACGTGGCGTGGGCGGGAATGGATCCCAGCCCTGGGCTTTTTATTGAGACAATGGCCGTGTTATTCTATCTTTAGGATGTGCAGTCGTTGGTCAAGAGTCAAGAACAATATTTTACTGATACTAAGGAATAGAGTTTATGGTGTAAAAAAACACACGTAAGTAGTAAGGCGGTGCTCATGTTATAAATTTCAAAGTTTATGTGTGCGTTTGTTCGCTCTTCACGTAGCAACGGCTGAACGGAATTAGGTGTAATTTGGAGTACAGATGGATATTAATTTGGATTGATTTTATTCCGAGAATCACGGGCGAAACCGCTGGGAACAGCCACTAGTCTATATTATCTATAGTATCTATAGTATTAGTCTATAGTATCACAAGTATCTGCTCTCAGTCTGGGTGTTTATGAGACCATCGTAGCTCCTGACTCTCTAGATACAGGGACTCCTAGTTAGGGGTTAGAATCTATGTATGGTGACGCGTTATAATGATCAAAATATTGTCTATCTCAACTTCGGTGAAGGAAAATGTCGTGACGGAGGAAACCGATGAGTATATGTGACCTCCACCAACCCGTATCGGGTCAGCGTGGTGGATTACGGCTTATCCTTTCAAATCCTCTGAAAGAAGGCCTGTGTCTCCGCAGTGGGAACGTAAGCTGATTTCAAATTTCCAGTAGTCGCTACAACTTTCGCTTTGAAAGTCTTTGCTGTAATATAATGGAGTAGGATAGTAATAACTCCCAACAAAGTATAGGTAAGATCTAGTAAAAGAAAAGCGAAATTACCTAACTACGAGAATAAACTGCTCGGCGATTTGTTACGGTTTAGAAAGCCTAAATAAACTAATATAAGCTAGGTAATGTCTGGTTATGTGGAACATGAAAATAAGATCTAAATAAACTGAATTTCTTGCGCACAAATTTTCATTTTTATCTTCGTAGCAATGACCCTAGGTCCGCTGTAATGGCCCATCCTGGAATGGCCCTAATAATGGGGATGTCTCGCTAGGTATTAGCCTCGGTGACCACTTCGGAATAGTTCGGATATTGTTCAGAATATTTGGGGCAAAGTGGGAATATTTGGAACGAAGTGGGAATTTTTGTTTAGCATTCCCGTCGGGTCAGGAATGGAGGGATTATTTAGTTTTATGACTGAGAGTGATGAAGTGTTTAGGGTAATAGGGTTGGTACGTATAGAATTTATTTTTATCGGGACTTGGTCGCTTGACTGGCGATGGAAATAGGAGTGTTTTGTAATATTTAGACTGTATTTTTTAAGTGACTTATGAACATACCAGGGCAATTGATAAAAAATCCTCCATTCGTAGTTATGTTTACATTATTTGCGTCAAAATTCAACGAAATTTGAAATTTTGCGGAGACATTCGACGAGTTTTTTTGTGAAAATATTTGCCCTGGGCGGCAATTGAGCTCACAACCTCACGCTTTGCAGTCGAATCATCACCCACTATGCCTACGTGACTATCAGTCTTGTATTTCACAAGCAGGACTTTAGATTCGCCACTTTACTCGACTGCAATGTTGGTTACATTCTTTCGGATAAGCCGCATAGTTCATTTAGAAACTAGTTCGTCTAACTAGTCTAATATAGTTTCAAATCTAGCGCCACCTGGCCATTCATCCCCGGGTTATTTTGGTTCGAAACTGGGGCGACACTCGACCCAGTACTGCCGCCTAGACTTCCTAGCGAATGAAAACATTTCAATAGTACAACTGTAAATCAGGTGGGTTGCCCTATTTAGCGTTTGAATCAAATGTGTGAAAAGTATTTTTTGTGCTGGCCACATCGCCGTCGACTGAATGAGCGTGAAGTCGGGCTTTAGGCGAAGTTTTTTGGGTGTTTTAGTTAGCTTTCATATTGGTTCTATTTGTGACCTAAGCCGCCGTATTTATGACATTACTGCATGCACAATAAATAATGTTTATTATACAATATACAGCTTGCATTATAATGACTGCGTGCATGGGAAAGTGCGTCATATCCTCTGCTGTCACACGTGCAAGCGAGTTCCTTCTGTGCTTTAATTAGAAATAGAATGTTATTGTAAAAAGATACATTGTTGAAATCTTTTGAATGTTGATAGTACTGTACGTAGAACATTACTTCAACTAAAGCTTTAATTTTTTTTTTTTCTTCACAGTTTTTTAATACATCATCTTCTTTCGTATTGATGTTTCAAATTTAATATTTAGATAGCTAGAGTGACTAACCGGGTATTTGAATTTAAGTCTTCACTGCAACTTTGTTCGCGTCAAGCTCTTTTGTCAATATTTTTATAACCCTACCCAGAACTGAAGGTGAACGTTCTGTCTCGATTCATTTATTATTTACAAACCTTGTGCTTTGTCAAACGAACGCATTTGCAAACAATATCGCTTCTAAGAAGAAATTTCTTTTTCGCTTAAAAACATATTATAATACAAAGAAGAAGTATTTTATCCAACTGAATGATGGTAAGCCCCAGACATTATTATTAATGCTATCCAATAAAATATGCGTTTAGAAAAACGTAATGTAGGACGCCCGCCGTTTAGGTGTAGTGACGACTTGCGGAAAACGGCTGGCAAAGATGGACGAGGAGAGCCAAGATCGGGCTCAGTGGCGTTCATTGGGAGAGGCCTACATCCAGCAGTGGACGAAAGTGGGCGATGATGACGATGATGATGATGATGCTCTGATGATCCAATATGTTCCAAGCAGTTTAAATCTTGGGACTTCTTTCAGTTCTAATTTAAACATCCGATTAAGGTATCTCTTAAAGTAAGAGCGGGCATTAGTTTGAACTAGACTTAGAGAATTTATTTTTGTAAGCCCATAGTTGTATACAAATGAATCTAGCTGGAGATGATATCTTAGAACATAAATAATGATAATAATATGGTTCTACAGAAGCATAGTTCTTTATCGTTATCAATGCCTCTGCCGTGAGAGACTGATAATGAAACAATAGGTTGCTTTCGTTTGCTTCTGTTGCATAATGGAAGCAAATTAGCCTACGAGTAGCTTGTCCGAATAATTAATTACGTTATGTCTCGGTGGTCTCCATTTGTAAAAGAGCTTATTTCTTTTCTGCCGGATTTTGGATCAATAAAAAAATGTTTATCACCATATTATTATGTCATCGGCTGGCACGGGCCGATTTATAAAGTAATAAATAAAAGTCTTTTAATATATCTTTCTTTATATGGACACCCTGTTAAAGGGGCTTGTATGAAAAGGTTCTTATTTGCATGTTGTTTTCAAAAGCTGTTCTTACTTCAATAATGTTCATATCTAGTGATTTTGAAGAAAAGGAAAAAAAAAGAAACGATGAGAAATAAAAATGAATGATGAAATGATGATGAATTTTTGGTGAAAGAAAGGATGAGGAAACATATATTTTTCCTACGAAAGCATATGGATCATGATATAATATGAATAATGCTAAAATAAAGTTCATTTTTCATCAACTCTAATAACACATTTGTTGTTGCGAGTACCTATTGTCTATTCAACTTAAAATAATAAAAATAAAATATATAATATAACAAATAAATGAAAAGAAAGAAAGTTGGACACGTAACCATAGTAATAAACTATGACCTAAGCCACGGATAAAAGTTCTTGAACACGCTGTCCTATAAAGTGTTACTTGCGATATAAAAAGATTTTTAACCCGATAATTTATTATGTACGTTATTATCACTCGCTTTTCGGTGAAGGAAAACATCGTGAGGAAACCCACATACCTACCCGAGAATTATTTCGGAGGTAGGTATGTTATCCACCAATCCGGACTTGGCCCCCGTGGTGGAATATGGCCTAACCCTCCTCACGAAAGTGAGGAGAGACCCGTGCCCAGCAGTGGGACGTTATGGGTTGATGATGATGATGATGAATTTATTATGGTGTGGCACTTTTTGTTTTCATTCGCGACCCTCCAGAGATCATTGAAAAACGTTTTCAACCTTTTACAAGCTGAATGCCCCATTTTGTACCACCTCCTTTCATTTACAAATTAAACAGTGGAGTGTGAAAAACAACAATAGTAAAACCAACGATTCGTTGACCATTTCACGATCTTGTTTCCAACAACACGCCTTTGTTCGCAGTTCGGTTGATTTTATGAACACTTTTACTTGGAGTAGATTGGGAAAACAGTTTCGGTACATTTTCTGACGCACTTAAGTTTATTAAAACGGGAACTTGAAACTGTACAGTGCCAAGATTGTCGCCAAAGTTTTTGAACTGAGTTTTACCTCTTTTTAAGGAGTGTTTTGGCGAGAGTTTTTACGGTTGGCCTCAATTCCTTCTTCTGATATACAAGCGCTTAATGTTGTTGTGGGAAACTCTGGTGTAGAAATGGAAATAACAAACAAAAACAATGATTTTTATACATACATACAGTCACGCTTTTTTTCCGTTGGGATAGGCAGAGACTAAGCGGAAATCAGTACACAAACTCCCTGAAACCGTCTACTGGTATCTGGAATTCCAAACCAATAGGTTGTGTAGGGTCCATGCGTGGTGGTGTCACATCCTTTCCGCCTGGTCTCATTCACATAAAGAACAATCGATCCATCTTTTTCAACAAAATACAACCAATGATTTTTATAAAGTAAATCATTGACATAAATCCAAAAATATATAATGGTTTCTTTTTTCCTGAAAAGACCGTTCATTCAGAATATCGGGCCGTCAATTTGGAAACTGAATCAGTTCAGTAGTTTTATTGTGCAACCCACAAACCGACGGAAGCGAGCTTTCATAGCTTTATTAACGCCGCTTTTCAAACGTCTGAAATACCCGAGAAAATAATAAATAACTCGAGGTTGACTGGCGGAAGTTCGTAGTTGTGCGTGACAGCCCGTAGTGGGGACATCTTAAAAACGTTCGTTCTGCCTTTTTTTTAATGTGGACTTGCTTTTATCTGTGGGTTTTTTATTCCTTAGATTCCCCCTAATCTGTCATAAATTAGTCAACAAATGGATGTGGCAAAGAAGTATTACTAAAGGCATGGAATCCACATTAAATTGGCAACTTATTCCTTTGTTCACTTGTTTTGTTCACCAAACCGTCCATTTTCATGCCATGACATAATTTAGTAGCAGTTAGACAACCTCAAAGACAACCTGCCCAATCGATCTTGTAGTCCATACTGGAAATAATAAAAACCACGGGAAGTTTTCGGTTTCACTCACTTTTGTGCACGCTGTATTAGACTAGATGTGATTATAAGCGCTTTGCGACAGCTGTTGCCTTTAATTTTCCTTCCATATACCTTGTTCTTATTCCGAGGGCTGTTGCTTCACAGAGTCCTATCGTGTTATCTGTGGCTGCCACCTTTATTAGCAATTTCTTGGCCTCTAGCGATTTTTTCACTCAACAAAAGCGTAGCAAAAACCTCACTAAACTTAACGAGGAAATTAAGTTTAACTTAAAAAAAAAACCAGATAAGCTACATACTCGTAGAATACGTATTCGCTACTACAAGTGAATTTAGGAGCACCTTAAAGTTAAAGCTATATGATTTGTTTTCATAAGCTTTAAAAGGGACTTCATTAATTTTAGGGTTGTCAAATTTTATTTTAGTTTTGTTTGTTTGAATCGCCACCAGACCAGCATACTAGATTTGTTTTAGGTTTTAACCATTTAACCACCTTACTAAGTGAACAGATCTCCATTCCTCGATCTATGCCTTCATTTCTTATTTTCTATCGACCTTACAGTTTCACAGTCTTCGTCTAAATAAATACCAGCATAAACTGACGGAAGAACCTAGTTGCTCCTGTCAGCTGTCAGTTCGTCTTGCCACGAGCATCTGTCAAGTGACAGATGTGACATTTCGGCTAATATTTAGGCAGGATTGATCGTCGAAAGGACGAGTAGTGACGTGCGCTGCGGGAGCTTGTGGCATACTCGGTAATAATGTGGGAAGCGAATTATGTGCTGTAGGGTTGGATAAATTATAGGGGAAATGTAACTGAGAAACAAACTGACAAGCGAACTCATCGTGTTGGTGTAGCAATAGTTTTAAAGTATTTACTTACTTAACTCTTAGTTCCCGGGAGAAAAAGTTTTTACTTACTCTTGGTACTGCTTTTTTTTATTTTTCTACCTGCTAGGTACTATTGAATCATCATCATCATCAACCCATATCGTCCCACTGCTGAGCACGGGTCCCCCCCCCCTCACTTTCGTGAGGAGGGTTAGACCATAATCCATCACGGGGGCCAGATCCGGATTGGTGGATCGCCTACCTACCTCCGAAATAATTCTCGGGTAGGTATGTGGATTTCCTCACGATGTTTTCCTTTACCGAAAAGCGAGTGATAATGACGTACATATGTTTTACAAGAGATACATTGGTACGTGCCTGCACTGGGGTTTGAACTCACGACCTTCTGATTAGAAGGCGGACGTTCTCCCACTAGGCTACCACCGCTTACCACCATTGAATACATGTTTTTATTTACTCTTAGTACTTACGGTTTCATCCATAGTTAAAGTAACTAATAATTAAAATAAAAAAATCTTTGTTCTGTTTTATTCATACAATTTTAAATATTAATTAGCTTTAACGGATTACGATGTAACCGGCCTCAACGACGATGTAATTGCCCTTTAATCAAATATAATGTACGTCGGTACATTCGTTTTTACACAAATAGTACTATTACATGTCGACGCTAGAAAGCGTAAACGCTGTAACCTTGAAACGCAAAATTGTTCACCAGAGCCAAAAAACTTTTTTTTTGTTGAAATAAAATCATAACTCAATATCTACTCGACTCGTTTGATACAAAGCTACAATACTGCTACCTTGGTTATATCCTAAAGTTCCTAGGGGCCGTTGAAATGTGGGTTACAGCGTTTGTTTCAAAATATGTAAAAAAAGTATTTTCGGGTCGGTCAAAGGGTTACAGCGTTAACGCTTTCTAGCGTCGATGTATTGAAAATAAGAACCCATTCAACATCGATTGATTTACTTTCTACATTTTATTTTAAAGTTTCAATGACAATGGTAAAATTATGGAGTTAAATTATTTAAAACCTAAACAGTAGTTAGGCCTTACAAGAATGAGTAAATTCACTACATTTATTTCCAACTCGTAACATCTTTCTACCCGTAACTTCGGCGCTGCGGTAGAGCCTACGGCCTACGGCAAAGCTACGGCCTAACTTAGCTCAATAGTTTCAAACTCAGAGTTTTAATTAAGACCTCTTTTAAAGTCTCTTTTAGGTCATAGAAGTTAGTAGAAGTTAATATGCCAAAGCAGGGGCCTCACAACGAACACTTAAATCCAACCAGTTTAAGGCCTTAAATTGAACTGCCCTGCTAACTGTCACCACCAATATCGCTCAGCGTTCATTATCGGCCAGAAACATTTATCCAAAGAGATCGTAACAATTTGTTTGCATTTACGGAAGCTTATATAGCTCCATCTCATTCTCTTTCTCTCTCATTCTCTGCAGTCCATTTTTAAGTGACGTCACGTCACGTTTTTCATTTATGAGTGTGTGGTGCCAATCTAGGCCGTTCAGTTTAACGCCTTAAAATTAACTGCATGGAATAAGAATAAGTACGTGGTGACCCTCCAGGCTCTTACAACATAATATTTAAATGCGTCGTTTCGGAAGAAATATTTGACGTTAATTTGAGCGTGACCCGAGCTACCGCATTGCTTGTTTATTTCGTAAACAAGTGACTTTATGAAGCAGAGAACTCGCCCCAAGGAATTCGACTTCATTATATTTACCTTAGTTAATTCAAGTCACATTTCTCTAACAAAGATTTATTATGCGGCGCAATCATAACAAAATCTAAGGGTGTACGAGTTTCTATCCAACACTCCCCTATAAAATCGTAGCAACACAAACAAACCGAAGATTGATCTTATGCTCCGGTCATAAACATCTCAATGGTTCATGTGTATGAATTACGTAGGTGTATAAATAGCTGAAACTCTTGAACTCTGGCCTGATTTTGATGCAGTGTATCGCCCGGGGCAAACGGTAAAACAGTAACGTCTTTTAGTGTCAGTTTGTCAGGCCGTTCAGAACCTTTGACATGGCTTTTTTTTATTTGTCAAATTAAAAAAAAAAACACCTAGATTTGAATGTACGTGACATGTAGGATAGGTGCCACCCAACTCCCAAGAGACGTTTCAATAATATTGATCTGCATGACTTTTAAAAATGTCCGACGCACCATTTCAGCTAAACTTCGTCTTTGCAATTTAGTTGCCAATCCTGCCACCATCATATGTTCAACCAAAAGGGCCCCCTGGTTACAAAGACGAACAAATGAAAGAAGAAAAATGGTTCCCCACATTGAAAAGCCCATAAGATCTAAACTAGGATGGTGTGTAATAAATAGTAACATAATCCTAACCACAGCTGTTATTCTAAGTTAATTGAAGTCTATACGAACGGAGAAAGCACGTTAATTTGTTTAGACTTGTCACGACTCACGGCGGTCTTGTAGTCCGGGTGCCGGTGTTACGCACCATTACTAGTGAGAAGTTTTTTTTTATAAGACTGTGTTACGAGACTAGTAAGTCGTTAACCTGATGGTAAGCGCTACGCTTGCCCATAACAGTTACAGTGCCACCCAGAACTTTCCATAGCATAATCTTGCGAGGCACTGCACTGCGCTCGTCACCCTGAGACATCGGCTCTAAAGGCTTATTAATGCTCAGTAATTTCGCGGGAAACTGTCAAACCAATAGGTATAGTAAGTGATTCAAATGTATACAACACTCGTCGTAACATAGTAATAAAGCATGAAATCACACATAAATACCTGCCATAATTATTTAATTATCCCATAAATTTAACATCAAAGTACAATAAAGTATTTTCAGTTCTATTCTATTTTAATGTTAAATATTTACAAAGTTGCATATGTATACATGCATTTTTCTAATATTAGTTTCGGCATCACCACCCGCTATTCATATTTTTTAGAGTCGAAAAATATTTTGACTTTCTCCTATAAGAATAAAATAAAAAATAATTAGTCACCACGTAAACAAACTTGGGATATGTCCCGCACTACTCAAGTGGAGGGAGAGGGCTCCTAAAATACCGTGTGAAGTCAGTGGATTTAATTAATTTAGGATAAAGGATGTTTTCTAAATTAAATAGACGGCGCATGTGTGAGATGCTTCACTTATTTTCAATTGAGGGTGATCCCATTCATGGACTAAATCATTTGTTTACTTGACCTTAAAACAGACTATGAAAAAAAAGTGTCAAGTCAGGGAGATCAGCTGCAGAAAACTTACGACATAAATTCAGCAACATAGGAATGCATTTTTGGATAGCAAAAGGTAGACTGAGAACTGCGGTAGAAACAAACAAGTAACTATACCATACTTACCTATTTCGGTATCTTAATATTTATTCATGCAGCAACGATAGTCAGGCACCTATTTACAGAATTCAGCATCCGACCCGTGCACTTGACTCACACGCATATGTACATCTCGTAGACATATCGACGTACCAGCCTGGTTTATATTTGGATTTCCCTTCGATCTAGCACTTCATTAGCGTGTGGAATGGAGTCGGGAATGTACTCTTTGATTTTGATGTTATTTAGCACTTACAGTTGAAAGGTTTCGGTACATACTTCGATGCGAATGTGTGATAGGTACAACACATTACCAACGCTATTAATACTGTCAATTCGTCTTAACACGTTCAGCGCTGAAAACACAACTGTCGTGTTTTTCTCAACTTGCTGCGAGTACACAACAGAGCTGTTGTGTTTGTTGTATGGGAAAACACTATGGAGTGTGCAGAGCCGCACCCGTGGCTAGACAAGCAAATCGGCTCAGCAGTGAAAGTGTTAAAAAAAGATGTGTGCATTTGATAGGTGGTGTTTTATTGCTGTATGGTGTCTACTTATTCATGTAGGTAGAGATATAAAATCGTTGCCAAAATATACGGTCACATATAATAATTATGTGCATAACGTCGGAACTATACCTATTGCAAACAGACTTATCTATTCTGTGGCTACAGTGCAAACTGAAGGAAGCTCTATAGTTCGCCGCTGCCCCCACAGTCATGTCCTCGCTCGTTCAGTTTGTTTGTACCTACCCGTAGCTTTTTCTTTTTATATTTTCACAACACAAAAGAAACATTTTTATATGTCGTTCAAGAGAACCTGAAAAATACGAAACACACAAAGTAAAAGCTTTTGCACATTCACAAAAACAAATTGACACCAACTTTGTTTTTTTGGTACAATTTTATTAAAAAAATCATATGTACATATTTCTGTATATTTTCTTTTTTCCTGGAAATTCACGTACATTTTTATTTTGATCATAAGAGCTACTTTAGAAACGGCTTTTGACAAAAGCACAAAATATAATACCCATTTTTATATCCTACAGAATAAATTTTAAAGCTCCTCGCTGCTGTATGGAAGGGGCTTAGCTAAATCCGGCTTGCGAGGTAGTTTTGACGATTTTTCTGAAAATATGCAGGTAACTAGGTAAGAGTTACCTTTCATGTGGAACTTTACCTACTGCAACTGTTATGATCGCGTTACATTAGAAGGTTCAAATAGGAGCTCAATATACAATACATTTCGAATTGTAATGAATTATTGGTAGAATTAATTTTGATGAAGTTAGAATAAAAATCCTTTGACATTGCTAGAACTTGGTACATTTTGGTGTCAATAAAGAGTTATAGGTTTATTTATTTATTCAAAAACAACCACAGCATTATTACAGTACCTAAGCACCAATGCCATGTTATGGTGACCGTAAAATGTATAGTATGTGTTGTATGTGTCGTATGTGTGTGTGTGTATGTGTGTTATGTATCTATCGATCTATGTATCTAACTTTATCTTAATCAGTTTTTCTTTTTAATTTAAAACATGGTTTACCAGTTTCATTTGATATGATCAAATTATGCGGACAAGCCTAGCTTTTCTTTAACGTAACAATTTTTTCACTAAAAAAAGTCACTGATTATTGTACTAAAAACCACTGGACCAATAATCTCCATGAAATGTATATTGGACAAACCTGAAAGTCTTCATTATAAAATAATGGTATATACTAAATTAAAATGAAGTCGGAATCATCAAAATAAAACTTTTGAACCTCCCCTTTTCAGAGCTACTTATGTAAAAAGCGGAAGAAATATTCATTTGTTTTGAACGTAGTTTTCAAATATCTTTAAATAGCTATAACATAAATTGTGTTTCGAATAATTCAGATGACTAACGCTTGAGACTATGCCCAATTAATCTAATTATAAATCTAAAACAAAACAAACTCAAGCGGCGAAGAATCCCGTCTCTATAACTACACAAGAACGTGAATTCTAACATGTTAGAATTGCATCTAAATAAAAATAAAAAGCCGTATGTTCTGCGATTATAAATAACTAGATTTGTGGAGCATTGGGAACGCCGTCCGTTTTATTATAGAGTGGCTTGAGACTAGCTGTTTTATGCGTCTTCATCTAAACTGTAGCATATTTTATTTACTGAATTATAAGCTGTTTGAAACAACTAAAAAATAAACAGAATATGCCAAGGAAGAGATAAAAATGGAATGCTCTTTGTGAATTATCTATAGCTTTTGGGACATTATACTGTATGTTGAAATAAATAAATAAATAAATAAATTATCCCGAAAGTTTTCCGCTATGTTCTTTGTTATAGTAGTTGTATAGTATTTGTATAAATGCCTATTCTAATTTTTATAAAAATGTCGGAGATTATTATGTAAAGCTACCAAAGTTTTATCGTGGTAGTTACCAATTAAAACAATCAGTCGTTAATCATTTTCTTTGACCAAAGGAAGTGTACATGAGTGTATGAGCTCCCAAACAGACTAACAAACACATGTGTTGTCTGCGTATAAGGATTAGTAGAGACTAAGATATGTCCAAGATTAAACCAAGTCGGGAGTCGCGAGTCAACACGCGCGCCGCCGCGGGTGGACGTGCTCACCCGAATAGTACTCCAATAATATTCCATAATATTAATTGTTATTAATATTTATACGGATATATAAGTCAAAATAATAGTAACGTACATAATTTCTTTAATATTGTGACTATATATGGGACTAATTGGATAATAATACAGTGTGTGTTGTGTCTACACTTATGATATATAACATTTACCAAATGTATCAGTGCTTAATGCGTGATGTTTAGATAAAAAAGCGATTTTAAGTAAACTGTAGCAATAAATAAAAAAATATTCTCTAAAGAGGTTTCATACATTATTAATTCGCAAATAGAGAATTCTGTGTACGGTCTGTTTATCATATTCCGATAATTAACTAGGTACAGATAAAAATAATACCGACTTTATGAACACAGACTATATCATTAAAGTAGTGGTTATTTATTCGAGTGGTTCTTGTGCCAGAACATCTGATGGTGGGTGTTAAAAATATTAGTGTTGAATATATAAATAAACACTATATAAATATTTTTATGTGCTGATAAAAATGGTGGCTGTAGTCAGCGAGTGGACCAACAATGATTATTTCAAATCGTTTTTACCTGTAAGTTTCAAAATATTATTGAAATATTTTTTTTGACGATTTTTTTAATGTATTAGGCGAGCGGTTGACCGCCTTCTCACCTGATGGGGAGCGATGTGGTCAAAGGCTAAGCATGTCTGCTTACAAGATACGTGTTCAGTTATGATTACCTCTTTTTAACCGCCTTCAAAAAAGGAGGAGGTTTTCAATTCGACTATATTTTTTTAATGTTTGTTACTTCATAACTTTCGACTGGGTGAACCGATTTTGATGATTCTTTTTTTATATGAAAGCTTATGCCTCCTAAGTGGTCTCATTTAAATTTGGATACTTTTTAGTGCATTTTTTTGTAGTATGATTTTTAAATTTAGAATATAATCCTAATCCCACTAATATATTATTTGCAATGTCTTGGATGTTTGTTTGTTTGGGTTATGACGGTTCTGATGTTGGGTATATAGTTTCTACTTGAGGTCCTGAAATAAAACATAGGACACTTTTCACTATCTTCATCTATATTGTTATAGCCAACGTGGGTGAAGTCGTGGGGCGCAGCTAGTTTCATTATATAATTATATTGATGAATTGTCTACTCATCTAGATGTTACATCTTCAAAGGCTTTAAAATAAAATATACATACATATGTGTTTCTGTAAAGCATATGTAAGTACGTAATTATCACTCGCTTTTCGGTGAAGGAAAACATCGTGTGGAAACCCACATACCTACCCGAGAATTATTTCGGAGGTAGGCATGTATCCACCACTCCGGACCGGGCCCCCGTGATGGATTATGGCCTAACCCTCCTCACGTAAGTGAGGGGAGACCCGTGCCTAGCAGTGGGACGTTATGGGTTGATGATGATGATGATGATGATGATGAAACATATTGCATTTTTGTATAATCCACGTTAGAGATTGATTATTAACACTTGTCCTCCGCGAGCTGATGTTATTTTCTTCCAGACTCTGCTTTTTTTCTCAAACTAATCCATTTTCATAAGATTTTTATAACGTGACCATGACGTAAATACCAACCTTTAATTCATTTTATCAGTTTTATAACAGTATCGGTTAGTAATCAAAACAAAATATATTCAGTTAACATTGAACCCTGGTGATACCACTCAAAATAATGATATATTAATTTTTTTTTTTATTTGTTTATTAACCATTTTTGTGCAAACTCGACTCATTTCCTGTTTGTTTCTCTCATTTTACTGTTGTCATTCACACAAAGGTACGGAATTATAATACCTCTCTTTAATAACAAACATTTTTAAATTTTGACATACTGCCAAAAGTTTGTCCTTGAATAGAAGACATTTCCAGACAGCAAGGCGAGATTTTCTTCAGTGTATTTATGTTTCTGTACCAAATAAATTATAATTTATAGGGTTTTCAAAACATAACGGAAAGCTGAATTACGTTTCATGAAAATATTTAGGTTGAGCTTAGATTGTTGCGATCACAGTTTTTTTATTTGACTTCGTAACGAGACGAGCTAGTCGTTCACCTGATTGTAAGCGCTACGCTTGCTCATAACAGTAACAGTGCCAACATTGCATTACAAAATCTTGCGCGGCACTGCACTGCGCTCGTCACCCTGAGACATCGGTTCTAAAGTCTCATATGCCCAGTAATTTAGCTGGAAACAGTGCCTTCAAACCAGAACAGAGTATTGTTTTCACACTACTGCTTGGCGGATGAATGAATATTTGGCAAAAGTACTTGGTGGTCCCCAAGCGGTCTCTTGCAGAAGAAGCCTACTACTACAAGCAGATTGAAATTAATAATGAAGGAATTAATTCAACATTCTCTGTTGTTCTCTACTTTGGTAAGATTAGGTCAATATTTCAATACTCAATTGCTATTTTTCTCAATTTCAGGCTGTCAACTCCCCACCGGTGCCCCACCGGGATGTGTCAGCGGCTTCGGCATCTTACCGACCCTACAACGAAGAATACGCTTCCGTCCAACGTCGTGTCGACAGACCAACCCCACCAGAACCAGATCCAGAACGCAAGAAGGACAAGAAATGGTCCATCGGAAAACTCTTCAGAAGAAAGAAGAAGGAAGAAGAAAGCTCCTCCTCAGAAAGCGATGAAGGAGTCAGCACGAAATCCTCATCGAAAAGGAAATCTAAAAAGAAAAAGAAAATACCTGCTGTCAATAACTTTGATCATATAGTGATCAGGGATTCAAGACGTGCACAGAGTCTCGCCAAATCAAAAGTTCGTGATGCTTCCGATGATGGTGTACTGTCAGACCCATCTGCAGGATTCATCACTTATAGAGCCAAGACTCAAGAACTGTACGGTGCATCAAAAGAATCACTTAGTCTTAGAGACGATAGCACGAGCAGATCAGGAAAGTCTATTTTAGAAACACCATCAAGGAAAACCAGGAAAGGTAGATTGAAAGCAAGAGTAGAAGCGCTCAGAAATAGTATGAAAGGAGAGTCAAGTAGCGAAGAAGAGTCATCTCTTAAATCTTCAAACTCTTCGTCAATGATACGGTTTCGAAGTGAAGACTCCTTAATGAGGTCACGCGATAGTTCTCTTAACAAGAGGTCAAGAAGCGCAAGAAACGAAAGATACATTAAAAGGTTATCACGAGATGAAGAAAACCAGTTGAATAAGGAAGCAGAATTATTACAGCAAGGTTATACGAAAGCTGAAGTAGAATTGTTAACAAGAACACCGACGAGCCAAAGCAGCGGATATGGAACCTGCAAGCGTGATCAAACAAACAAGGTTCAACAGGAACAATTATACGCCAATGACGCAAACCGCCGTCCTATGAAATCTGAATCAATTTCATCCTTTCCATCAACTACTCAAAGTTACCCATCAACCATTAACTTTAACGCTAAAGTTAACAACGAGCATATTAACTATTCTATTCAGTATCCGAGCAATAACACTAAACGCGAAAGAGAAACGCTTTACACTAATAACAATAGAGAGAGGAGCATTAGTAATCATTATGAGAGTCCAGAGAATGTCATGTGTGTAAAATTTCCTCTGGGAAATGTCACTAATGTAAAAAGAGAAGAAAAGTCACCTCCAGTCCCACCTCCTAGAGATATGCAAAGGAAAGTGACTACTCCTTTGTCAATGTATTATGAAAACAATCCCATTATAGCTGATCGAATAAATCATAGTCAGAATAAAGCAGTGCACGGTGTGCCTAATAATGATTTTGAGAGAATTATGCGAAGAAGTCAAGAGAGATCATTACACAATGGGTTCAATGGGCTGAGACGACCGATCTCAAACTCTGAAGACCATATTGCTATGCAAAATAATGAATACATGCAAAGTCTCCAACATAAATCTGAGCAACCTCGAAGACCAGCATCAGTATCAGCAGAACCTAACCATTACGGAATCTATGTAAATTCGCCACCTTGGCGCAAACAAAACGTTGTTAATGGAATTGTGAAACCAGAGCCAGTGCAAGTGAAAAATGATTTCTTGTACTACGCCGATCAAAGCCCTAGATCTCGAAGACCAATTAGCATTAAAACTAGTCAAAACGGTCTGGACAATCAATACTTAAGCGATTCTCAGGCATCATTAAGCATCACTGATAGCGTATACAGAAAAACTCGAAACGCTTCCGATTTCTGGAGAAAAATCGATGATGCAGAGAGACAAAAACGTAATCAAAATATTTACGCTAATTCTCGAAGCAGTAGTGACTTCACTAACACTCCATTAAGCAGAACTTCATCATATATTGAACAAAATAAACAGAGGCAAGATAATAACGATATTTTGAATAAGAATAAATCTAGTTGTCGTAGTACATCTATTGACACAACGGATGATGCTAAGATGTGGAAAGCAACGACTGAATATAAACGATCAATCACAGTAGAACCTCCAAAGACTGTTACATCGCCGACTAAAGCCCACGTGCGTCACAAATCTGACACATTCGTTCCCAGTACATACCAAATGACATCTGACGATGAGAAGAGCTCTGAAAGACGAAAGTCGACTAACCTTGACGACGCTCTAAACGAATTGGAAGCAATATACAACAGCTTAGGCTTAGGTGATGAAGATTTGTTGGATAGAGCGGAACGCAGGGAACTAATGACTCCGAAATATAACGACCATTTCAATGACTGGAATGGAAACGACGACGAAGTGCAGTTGCGAAGTCAGCCAACTACACCATTGAGACGTATAACAAGAAGGTCAACACTTCCTGATAAGTTACAAGACGATATGGCATTCCGAAGAATGAACTCGTTCAATAAAGAGAAACCTAATAATTACAAGGAAGCTCAAGCACAAATAAGTTATATGTTAGCATCTCCAGTATATGTCCCATATGCATCTGATGATGACAGGCAATCAGAGCGTACTGAGCCTGATATAGTTTATGATGATGTCGTTTATAGAAATATAAAGCAAACTAATAGCAGACTGAAAACGATGGACCCTCAACCACCTTTTGGAATACCAATTGGACCAGTATCTCCAGCTCCTCAAAGTGATTACTTGCACGCTATACCAGACAACAAAGGAAGATCAAGATTTGTACCAAGAAGATCACCCGATATTGTATCAGATGATTTAGCATACAGAAGCTTGCGAAAAGATCACAGGCACTCTTTGGTATTCAACGGTGAAGACTATACTGGTCATTTAAATAACAACCACAACAGCTACAATGAGATTCCCACAAACAAAGAGTCCGCGGCTACACTGAAAAAGAAAAGAGCGGTGAGATCTTTATCAGCTAATATTTTTACTATGATTCAGAAAGAAATCGACGAAGCATTGAATATGAGTAAGGTAGCCACTATCCAAAAAACACAAAGTAACAGTGACGTCATGAAACGGCTTCGTGACACTTTCGAAAATAACGACATCGAAAAGGAACACTATCCCCGTAATAAGGTAAAACAAAGACATCATACTGTCAATTTATTTGTCAATAACATTCACGCACCTTCTCACCATTTTGCAAAGGACGATTCATTCATTCACAATGACGAAAAACACCTTGCTAAGCCACCATCTTGTGATAAGTCCAAAAGCTCATCACCATCAAACAGATCGCCTCAGGCATCAAAACGCTCTTCGAAAGATGAGTTTCAACATGTTCTCAGTATGCTTGCGCAGGAAGCAATGGACACTAGCAACAAGTTAGGCGTAGCTTTAGCGGAGTTAGATAAAAATCGTAATGCTGCTGAAAAGAAAACGGATGTTCAAACAAGAATATCAGATAGCCGTTTAAGTTTTCTTAACGGATTAACTGAAAGTTCCGATAACCCTCAACTTGAAATGAAAGTAGTAAACGTACATTCTGAGGTAGTTCATGACCCCAAAGAAGAAGAAGAAAAGGTCATACAGAGCAAAAAAGATTCTAAAGCAAAGAAAACTGAAGATAGTTTGTTAGCTATATCAGATCAACTTCATAGAGTAGAAGACCAGCTTAAGCATAGTTTTGAGAAGGAACTTCATTTTGAAGACGAGAGCTTAAAGCTATTAAATTATAAATCGAATTCCGAGGAAAAGACGAAAGCTCAAGAAACCACAGTTCTGTTACCAGAAAATAAATTAATTCCTGATGTTATTCGACTGGCCATCCAAAATGATTCTATAAAAATAGAAAATCACAATGATACTAAGAATAATATTGAATTGAAGCCAAAATCGCCAGAAATAAAGTCAACCAACCCTTTCTTAAACATGGACGGTAGAATAAAAGAAATCAATGAAATTAATGCCTTTAAAGAATTAAAAGATGGAATTTCTGATTTGATAGCTGGAATAACGCAAGTGAACGAAAAACTTTTCCTATCTAAAGCGCCTAAAGCTGATAACAATAATCCTATACAAGAAAAGGTATCTGGTATGACCGAAGCCAGCGAAAGGTTAAACCAAGCGACTCAAAATATCGGTAAACATGAAGTTCCTAATAGGGCTTCCGTTAATCTATCAATATACGAAGATGACTTAGAAATAAAGAGGGATGCGGCTGATTCGACGGAATATAATTCCTCGGAAGAGTTAGCTACGATATTCAAACTAGACAGTAGTAAAAAATCACATGCTGCTACGAAGGCGAACAACAAGGGGGAAGAGAAAGAGATTCGCGAGGAACTAAGTTCCCCGAAGTTGGTAAAGACGATGAATCAGCAGCTCAGAAGGCTCTCTGTAGACCACACAGACGATTGTGCTCCTAGTCAAAGCAACTCACTGCCAAATAACGCTGTGCCGTGGAGGGCTAAAAGGCAAAATCATAATTCACAAAAAGAAAATCAAGGTACGTGGTCCACGCTCATGCATGGTGTTCGGTTTTCACTTTAACCATTTTGCATCCGGCTTTTGTCGTTTTCATATCACGTTTTGTGTTTTTATTGAATTTTGTACCTTAGTTACTGTGGCTAACCACTGTTAAGGTGTTGTTTCGTTCTGCACGACTGTTCTATAAGAGCAACGATACATGTCACAGTACACTTCAATTTGTATAACCATCTATTTAAAACGGCTTTGAAGTAACTAAGAAAAGGTGGCCGGTATATTTGGCAGAATGTCAATACAAAATTCGGGCGTGAGTGCAAGTGGATTTTCTTAAAGCACTCGCATTATACGAGAACTCTTCTAATTAGGTCAATAGACACACTAACCAAAATTCCAGAGCTTTTCCTTATACCCCCTACATTACAGTACCTACCTATTCAGCCGCATTTCTTTGCATCCGAAATTCACGTCAGAAATTTAATGTGAACTGTGACGTATCGCCTTCCCTGCCGCAGTTGCAAGTTGCAATCGCAGCGTGACGTGTCATAAACGCAAGTTGCAATCGTACAGAATGAAACTCCCCTGTAACTATCAGTTTTGTTTTTATAGTTTGCATTGTTTATTTGTGTCGCAGGCAGTAGCGCGCAGTCGAAGCGCGATTGGCGCGACTCTGGCACGCTGATGTTAGCTTGTACGTACACCGTGATGCTCTCGCAACACCTGGCAGACCTGGACTGGTTGACGATGCTCGGCTTACTGCTCGCAATTGTCACTATTATTGCTATGCTAATAATTTAATACTTAACTAAATCCGAATTCACATTTTGCGAAACTTTCACACTTTCGTCTCGTTAAGCTAGTTGACTGGTGAAAACACGCGCGTTATTTTATAACGTTACGGCAAGCGAAATCATGTCTGGTGTGCGAACCCGCACTGCTGTATTGACAATTTTATCACAACAGTTGTGTGAGCCCGCAGAGCTGATTGAGTTTAATTACGCAATGCCAGTGCTAGATTCGCACAATTTTGAAGTACCAAAAAAGTAAAACGGTTCAACAGTGAACGTGTCTAAAAAGTTTGAACTATGTTTACCCCTAAGCTCACTGCGCTTCAGCAATCACCGGTTCAGCAGTCAACGTGACACTTTTTGCCAATAAAGGCAGCAATGCTCAGTGCTAGTAAGTACTTACCCTGTTCAGTGCAAAGTGACAAGTAGGATCGTGATGGGGCAACCCGTTTTGCCATCCCAATCCTAGTCCTATGAAGTTTTCACTTTCATTTAGCACTCGTAAATTATTATTCGCAAAGTGTGAACCAAGAAGATCTTGAAATTTTTGTAAAAAAAAGAAGCTAGAATTATTTTTCTTCTCTCGCATTTTTAACTTCATTGTTACTTTTAATAATAACTAAGTAATGATTCGTGAAAAATTATTTCAAAATATTTTCCCAATATAATTTGCTTATATTGAAATTGTTCAAAATTTCTATTATTTAGCAATTTATTGAAATTTAACGTATTTTTAATATTGTAGTTCTATGTTTGTAATGTAGAGTTGTACCGTCTGTCTATAGAATAGAATAGTTTTTAAGCCATAGATACAATGAGCAATAAAACGTAACATGTAACTAAAATTCACAAAAATGTGAAACTTATTTTCATCACTGACGCTTTGTTTTCTGTAGGTATCTATAGCTTATGTAGGCTGAGTCTAGATAGAAAGAGGATATACCATAAAATTATTTCCCTAGGTACCATAAGTGCCTGTAAATTACAATGAATGTGAATGGAAGGTATGCACTATGCACAACAAAAAAGGGTGCACTCAGTTGATAATTAGACTATATTTACTGAATTTTTCCGAAATGAATGTTTAGTAATTCAAATCCCAAATTAGATTTTAAATTATTTTCCTAAGGTATGTTACTGTAGTTACCGTTCTAGGTAGGTTATCAAAATAAATCTAGACACTTAGTTAACCTTATGTAGGTTATTATACTATAACAACTTATCTATTTCACATTTTTTTCGTGCCTACCTACTACTTCAAAGCTCGCATACAGTTTTCTTCTACGTAAAGTACTAGAATTATTATCGAAAAATATTAATTTAATAACAATAATTAGACATACGTCTAATAAATATCTAGAGCTAGATATAACATATGTTCATGTATTTCGGGACCCATTTATAATGATTGGTGTTTATATTTTACCAGCCAATCAATAATTAATGAGCAATTATTGCTCACTAACCTAACCAATCTAGATGGATATTATAGTATTGATAAATTACTTAATACATAGGACATAGGACATGTTTAATAGCGTAGGGTTAAGCAGATATGTACTACCTTACTGTTTGTGTAACTTTACTTAGTTATTTTAATTCTATTTATAGGGATTTAGCTGTGATGTTTATATTACTTAACTATAATGTTTTACAATTACTTAATATACAAAATAATTTTAAAATAGATATTTCTAATTATCTGTAATTGGTTCGTAAAAAATAATTATTAAGTACTTTCGAAAAAGTGCGTTTTTGTGCCAAAATTTAATACTTACAAGCGAACAAATAATATTGTGTAACATGTAATAAAATTTATGAACTAAATAAGTACATGTATATTATATAGTATTGGTAATATGTAATTCAATATTTTTCACTTGCATGTGCATTGTGCGTGATTATTAATAATTTGTTAAATAACTTTATTTTTGCATGGACTTTTTTGTTTGTAACTCTTTTAATATTATGCCTTACTTTGTAGAACATTTTATTTAGTATAAGTTCAATTATAAAAAAAAGCAATATGGATTTACCCTCTAAATTATTTGAAATAAATGAGATTGATTCCGTGTAAAGACAAATAAAGATACCTACTTTTAAGCTTCTAAGCACCTACATATAGAAAATTATGAATTACATAATTAACTTGATCTAAATGATCTTAAGTAATGACTCCAGGAGGCCTACCATGACATCTTACAGCGATTCAATTGACGACCTAAACTGAACCGCGTCGCATAATCGTACGGTGACGCCTTATTATTTAAGTTGCTGGCCATTTTCTACCTAAACTGGAAACAGTTTAGGTTGAAAATGGCTTACTAGCGACTCAATCTACGTTGTTGCCATTTTCAACCTAAACTGTGTCGGGCTTAGGTTCAAAAGTGGCAGCAAAAATAAGACGTCACGGTATGATTATGCGACGCGGTTCAGTTTAGGTCTTTAGGTCTTCAATTGAATCGCTATAAGATTTTATGGTATGTCTCCTGACCCATGTACCTACTACATATCTATATAAAATTAAAAAAAAAAACAGTTTATAAAACCTTTTTGATAAATAAGTAACTGGTTGGATGCATTTCTAATACCATTTTTTTTCTAGGTGAAAATTGATCGCCTTCAATCTTCAGCTGCCAGCGTTTAGATTTAAATAAGTAAAATAAGTTATACCTATCTATACTTATATTATAATTTTAAGCTACCTTATGTCTATACTCTATAATTATAATTACATTTAAACCTTACTATTATGTTAACTTAGAGGCTTCCAGTTACATATAAAAGAGCGTTATTTATATGAGAAAAAGTTATAATTTAAAATAAAATGTTTCAGTTTCAATATGGGATTTTATTTTTAGCATAGTTTACCTGCAACATTACAAGATAATTTACTTACCTAAATACGTTTATAGTCACAACCATAGAGTATTTCCTACCTAGGTGCAGAAGACATTATACCTGGCTAGGTAGTATATTGACCTAGGTATCTGCAGAACCCCGATCCATCATCAACCCATAACGTCCCACTGCTGGGCACGGGTCTCGTCACTTTCGTGAGGAGGGTTAGGCCATAATCCACCACGGGGGCCAAATCCGGATTTGTGGACCACCTACCCACCTCCGAAATAATTCTCGGGTAGGTATGTGGGTTTCCTCACGATGTTTTCCTTCACCGAAAAGCGAGTGATAATTACGTACATATGTTTTACAAGAAACACATTGGTACGTGGCTGCACTGGGATATGAACTCACGACCTTCTGATTGGAAGGCGGACGTTCTCCCACTAGGCCATAACCGCTTATAATGATCCAAATAAGGTGCATAGATTGATTTATGTAGTATCTAGCTAGATGTACCTTTTTAACACGTTGACTGCTGAAAAACACACATGTTTTTGTTTTTTATAACGTCACGGCAAGCGAAAAGACGCCTGGCGTGCGAACCCGCACTGCTGTATTGTCAATTTTATCACAACAGTTGTATATTGTATGCGCTCGCAATGCTGATTGTGTTTAGTTACTACGCAACCCCAGTAAACAGCAAACACACACGTTGTGTGAAGATTCGCAAAAGTGACAGAAAAAATAAACCGGTTCAGCAGTCAACGTGAATAATTAGGTAAAAGAAAAATTAGGCGTCACCTACCTAGTAGAACCTAATCCACCAAAGAGTCCAGCAAGAAGGATGGGTGATCCTGGATGATTTAGACTAGAATTATTTAAGTCAATACAGAGTTAGGGTTGGGTTACCTAGATAATATTTTCTAACCGACTATAACTAATAGTGGATGTGTAAAAAAAAATTATAGGCTTGGTTTATATTAACTCCTAAAATACGACGCACCGATAACAATAAAACATATATAAATAAGTATCTCATACTGCCTAGAAAAGTAGTGGTACTTAGAAAAGTATTTAATTGCACTTTAGTTATATCTCTGATATCAGCAGGTCGAAAAACTTTTTTATGTTCCTGAAAAGCGCCATCTATTACTTGGGGTCTACACTATGTTAAAAACGAACAAGGTAGGTGTTACGTTTTCAGCTTTGAAGTTGTTTAAGTTTAGTATGCAGAGATGGCGCTGCAATCAATCTGCTTTGAAAGAAACTGTTCCTAAAATATTATTGAATTATTCATTAATTATGACAAAAATAAATCAAATATAAAATTAATGAAAGCCGTTTGCTCTAATTTACAATATTTTTTTATTAAGAAAATAAAGTGCTGATGTCTGGGACATTGAGAAGGGCAATAAATAACGTGAAAATTATGCGTTCTTACAAAAAAAAAAAGAACTGTCAAAATCACAGCTGTCAGAATTTTCGCAAGCGAGGAACGTCTGTGTTGTGATTTTTATTTTAAAATAGCTAGATTTACCTTTATTTTCGATCGACATTAGTAAAAATATTGTTTGTGATAGCTAGTTATTGTGGGATTTTATTAGTTAGTGTTTAATGAAGTTTTATACGCCTTTGCACGTGTAGTTTTACGAGAAACTTGGCCACAACCTACTTTGTTCCTGTTGACCTGACTGAAACTGTGATTGTTTAAAAGGTAACGGTTCATATTAAGTTTTTTGTTTTAAATTGTATGTTTTATGTTCCTAATAACAATATCTGTTGACGCCGAGGTGGTGAATTTATTCCTAAATGTTTCAAGCTTATTTAAAGTATTATTGATAACCCATTTTATTCATCATGGGAATTGTTAATTTTATACCGTGAAAAAGGAACTAAAAATGTAAGCTACTATAATTATTGAGTGTTTAGCCATACATCAACAGAACTGAATTTAATTAGTCAGGTCAATTATAAAAGAACTTGCTAATATTAAAAATAAACTTTGATAGGTGATACTACTCTTAGTGACCTACCTGGAATTCTAACACTCCTATTTTTTATGTATGAGGTATGTGGGTGAGTTGAGTTGATAATCTTTTGCTGTATTCTTAGAACTTATTAGGGTTTTTTTTTTTACAAAACTGCCAGTAACCAAACATTACAATTTAACATTTAATCATCATATAAAACTATCTTAGAGGGTTTGCTAGTTATTATATAAGGGCAAGCCTCTAGCACCAGAGTTTGTAAGGCTGCCCCATGACCTTAGACTTAGGTAACAACTGCTAACAATCATTCACCGCCATGAAGAGCTTAGTATGGCCTCTGAAGCATGATGCAATGGAAGAAAATCTGGACATAGCTAACATATGAGAATATCATTCAAAAAAGGGCTAAATTCAGTTACAAAAAGAGACCCCTATTCTACACATTCTATACAATTCAATGAACAACTGTAACTACATTTTTGTTATAAGATAGAGTGGCAAACCAGCTGACAGCCTGTCTGATGGAAAACGGTCACGGTCGCCTATGGACACCTGTAACACTCGGGGAATTATCAATGCATTGCCTACTCTGTTGAGCACTTTTAACCCTTCTCTTGAACATCCCCATATTATACTTTCTAATCTGCCTAAACTTCTGTTCCACATTTTATCTAACTTCCATTAATATCTGAAAAATGTTTATCCTTCAACCTATTAATAATGGTTGACAATTGAACTACCAGTAAATCAGCTGAATTTCTTATATTATTATTTATCTTACATATAGACACTTCGTTCCCAAAGTGTTCCAGGTGGACCACCAAGGGTCCACGGGAGACTCGACGGGGGTATGTCGATGTGACATTGGAACCAGCTAAATTTTGAAAGTAGTCTATGTGAAATTAAAGCTTCGAAACCTCTGATATAGACCATAAATACATAGATCAGTAAGTTACATAGGTAATAGGAAAAGGGATGTACAAAGGCAAGCTTACCCTATAAAGAGTTTTGTAACAGCAAACCCTCTAGGAAAGAGAGCATTCAGTCCTCATATATTTTGTGTATACCTACAGTGCATTAGCATTTTCATACTAAGGATTAAGACATCTGAAATCAAGACAAACAATCAAACAATTTAGCAATCACACATAAATCCTTGCTATCATTATGTTCCGTTGTGGGATCTCGGACCCTAAGTCTAAATTTAGACCAGACAATCTTGGGCTATATTTATCTCTCCGGAAGGCGTTGAGCTGAGGTTAGCCGGATTTAAAGCAGTTTTCACCGGTTTTCATTGACCTGCAAGGATTTGTTCTACTTATGATTGGAACATAAACTTCCAGGTTCATTTTCTTTACACAGTTTCTGGACCCTAAATCTGTCAAACTGATTGTTGTTAAATTGTTTATGGTTAGTTCCAAAATTATTGTGTTGAATACCTCCTGTTTTTGAATTTTGACTGCATTGTTTTTCCCAAGAGAATTTAAATGCAGCTGTATTTTTTTGTCCTATTGTATTTGAACAAAAATTTTTTGAAAGTAAGATGTATAAACATATTTCATTATTGGTCTATTTCATTGCCACTACCCAGGCATTCTCTTCTAGAGAAATCAATATCAAAACCAGTTTAGTGTTTCTGAAACAAAGAATGCCTAATTGTAGAAAAAAAAATGTCATGAAACTCAAAATCAATTAAATTATTCTGAGCAATCAACATTGAATTGTTTATAAATATTGATTACACAGATATATAGCTACTATTGTTATCTACTTTCTGTCTGTTATAATTTAATAACCTATGCTTCCACTTTTGCTGGAAATATTCAAATAATTCATCCACTGTGGTAACCGAGGCATCATCTAAAAAAATAAATTTTATTAAATGTTTAACTCAAAACAGAAATATGAGGAAAATAGGAGAATATATTATTTAATCTTTAACAGGAATCGATATCTCTCTGTCCCTACTGTTTTGAATCCCAGATTTATCTCACCCATATTTGACTGTCCCATCCCAGATAGCACGCTCGAGATAATGATAAAGCAAGGTCTGCTTATCTTATCTATATATGTTTTTGTATAGATATGGTTCGTATTATTTTTAGGTACTTACTGTACTGTTTTCTGGAGATATCATTAAGTGGGTGATCTTTATTCCTAATGGTGGTCATACACCATAAATGTAAAGTTCTGGATGGCAATGTAGCTGTTATGGGCAGTCGTGGTGCTTACATTATGGGAACGACTCGCTCGCCTCGTTACTTAGTAATAAAAAAAAATACTGTAGCAATCTGAAACATCGGCCAGTAATTTACATCGCTATCGCAGCCGACATTGCTTGCACGCCTGCTAAGGCCAAGCCTTCGCTATGCTAACAGATAAATCATTCAGGTCAATGACGATTTTCTCTACTTTAGAAATTAAAGAAAACGCAATAAACGGAAACTGCTATTATTGCGAAGTGCACATATGGATATGCAGGTGTCACAGTCCGCCGAGCATTGCGATCGTTGCACTGACCGTTAAAAACTAATAGCAGTTAGCGTTCCTACTAATAAGATTACCTAACCTATCTACGATATATAATTTGGTGGGCAAAAAATGTATCCCCATACTCATACATTCAAAAATGACGTTATCCCACGAATTGCGGATCAAAGAGCTCCGCGGGGTGATGAACCATACGACAAACCGAATTTCTTTACCAAAGATTATCCCCAAACTACAAAACAAAGTGTAATACTATCCTACTAATAGTATAAATGCGAAAGTTTGTAAGAATGTATGGATGTATACATGTTCCTTGTCCGCAAAAACTACTCAACGGATTCGAATGAAATATGGAACGCAGATAGTTTATAACCAGGATTGAGTAATAGGGTACTTTTGGGACGCACTGTGGGACAAAGCGCAAACGCGGGGCGCATCGTGTATATTTAGTCGTATTATATTTTAAGGAACTGTAATAAAACAACGAAATTTTTTTACCAACCCTACCTGACTAGTCCTATTTATTAAATTGTACAACGACGGCACATAATTTAGCCACTCGTCACCTAATCATTTGACATAAGTATTTACCTGCCCATTAACTGAAACTACATAATTATAATACCTTTATATAGCAGACCAACTTACACTCTTCATAAAGACTTCAAAACCGACGATCATGGATCAATTCCTAAAAACCGCAGCGTTCGTATACGAAAAGCCAATTAACTACAGAATTTCTGTTCCATATTCTCAACCGATCAATCAACTCGATGAACCAGTCAACCACAAACTAGTAAAACCCAATCACTCACATGAAATTGTGACCATAATGTTTTGATTATGCTATTAATAAAACAGTAACTAAATTGGCTCGCATCTTAAACGAAACTTTCCCGCGGTTTATAATAATCTACTCGTTTATAAACTTTATAAGGAGAGAAAACTGAACGTTCTAAACCCCATTAGTGGTTCTATGGACAGTTTTTGACCTTGTTTCCTACAAGCCGGTCAATATTCGATGGTGAAGATTTGCCACATCTCCCCCCTCTGCACTGGTGGTGAGTCGAAACTGGCTTCTTTGATCCGTGTCGATTTGGCACGCCATCCACGAAGCACGTACAAACAATTAAACAGTAGGAGAACTCAAAACAGTTTGTATCGATTACATTTTGCGAACTATAATGATTCGACTCAATAATAGTTCAACATTACAAAAACAGTTCACAGTTAAGATCTATTAAGACTTTATTGACTATAAAGAACTTGATCTTGACTTGTTAAATGAAGACAAGTTACGTATAAAAATTAGTCGCGAGATCCACGACCACGTTTGATAGTTCATGGATCGACCTTTACACTATCAAGACTGGATTCAGGAATTTCATTCGGATTCCATCTACCTTCTGAGAATTGCTTGCCCTGCATCTTTACCTAGATCAGACAAAAAAATCGCTGCTACTCTACTACGCGAGTAAATTATAGACCCGTATAACTTCTTCACGCAATTAAGTCCCTACTGCTGATCAATATGAACATGTAGATTACTTTCCGCTTCACTTAATTCTGAACTATAATCCATAAACAATAAAGTACTTATTACAGCACAAGCTCCTTTATTGTTATGTCTCTGCAAAAAAATCTGTATTGTCTACTGTAATTGCCTGATTCCGATGAAAGTGGAGTATGAGGTCGCTGCTATTTGTGTCAGAGGAAAAATAAAGGAAGGCTGAACGAACTGCTTGGGGAGCTCGGATCTTCGGACGCGGTCGTATGTATTATGGACGGTGCGGTGGTCGGTGAGCAAGGACGTTTTGTACTCTATGGACCCGGCACGCATCTAACTCTTGTAAAAAAAAATTATAGCTAAGAAAATAAAAAACTTGCTTTCATAACAAGCTCAACTAAAAAGTAGAAATAAATTTAGTAGCAAAATTTCGATTTTATTCGACGTTTTGAAATGGGTCAAAATCATGTTCAAAGTTTCCGTTACATATATATAAACTAACATACGTGTATGAAGCTATGTAATAAAAGCGTGTCAAAAACATCTGTCAGTTTTGGGGCGGGTCGCGGAGACGAGGAAGACACATTACGAATACCTAGTTATACTAGTGATTGCAAAAAAAAACGATTAAATCGCGGCCGGTCTGAGATTGCGAGTTTACTACCGTTATACGAACGATCGTATAACTTTGAGAGAGGGGTAAGTTTAGCGTGAGCGTGCGTGGTCCTTCGATTAGATCGTTTAAATCGGTGAGTCAACAGATTCCTTTCCGTGATGTTCCTGATTCCACGAAGGGGCGAAGCTTATTGGTCACGTAATTGGGCCCAGGCGAGATTGAACCGGGCTGTAAACCGTATTGCCGTTGTAATTGGAAATCATAATTGGAATACAAAGTACCTACACGGAAATTGAAACGGCTTATGTGTAATTAGTCACATACAATTTACACATACTATTCTGTAGTCTGTTTGTTACGCCCATTTTATGACAGTGATATAGATATGAGACAAATTCGTTTACCTTTACTTAAACCATCATTGTGAAAATGATACACTAAATGATCACTTTAAAATAACGTGGTAATGTTTTTTAGTTTAAGCTTGAAAATAGAAAATAAGTCGCATTGGTATTTGAACGAACTATAAACAATATTAAGATCATCTAGAAATCTAGATTCTAGCAACTATTACCGGTGGCAATATTCCAAGCCATTTGTAAAGCACTCAACGACTAACCCGCGCACTTTTACTTTCAACTATAACTGTGAATGTATACTGTTATAGCAGCATCCTCTGAGGACAATTTGCTATTTTCACTTTAGGTATGTTTCGATACAAAGGAAAGAGAAACTATCCTCTTAGGACAGGCAAGTTCTCCTGTCTAGACTTAGTAGTGTTTAAAACAGCTATATGTAACAATAGCGCGCTACAAACCAAAGACTATTATTTAGCGCGCTAATTTACACGTTAATGCGATAACGGGTGGACGTGCTACGTTCGCCTTGCACGTTCCAACGTAACGCGTTAGATATGCTAAAGGTAGTTATTCGCTATGACCACCTAGACTTGTAACGTGCTAGTGTTGAACTATCAAAATAACGTGCTGGAAAGTAACGCGTTTCAAGAAGTTTTGAGGTGAAAATAAGTTTAAAGCGCGTTATAACATCACGTGTTTGCGGTAAGGAATCTCATGTGGCATAGCGTAGCGAATACAGGCTTAGATAATCACCGCTAACGCGCTAATTCGCGACCGCCTGTACATAATAATAACAGTTTAGGTAAATAGTGATTTTATCATGCTAGGCACGTAAATAGCGGCGCCTAATTTATAAGACCATGAGAGCCGCAATACCACGAGCTAAACGTTTTATAAAAAGCGCTCTAACATTGACGCTAAACGCTATCTGAACCACTATTAGTAAATACCAGTCTAGACACGCTTAGCCCCCCCCCCCCCCCCCCCTACTTCTTAGATTATCTTCTCTCTCTCGCTTTTTGGTATTTCGTTTTTCTCTAGACTCATGAGACTTATGCTCTTGTTACGTTTATTCGACATAGTTTTTGGTTTCCACTCCAACTCTTGTATAACAGATACAACAGATGTTTGTGGTTATAGTCCTTGGATAATGTTACTATTATACTTTGTTCGAATATTCCTTGTAGAATTGAGTGACTTCTGTTTTCTTTATGATAGTAGTATGAATGTACTTAGATTTATTTAGAAGTGTGCGTAGAAAACAATTCTACTTTTTTTTTTATTTGACACCAGCGGGTGTAATATTGGTCGGTATGTTAAATGCTTCAACTTTTAAATTCATACAAACTTTGAAATAACTGAGTTGTGAGACGGAGACGATAGCTTGAGATTAATTTTCACGTCTGCCCATAACTATACCAATGTTATAATGGAAGTAGATGAGACACAGTGTCATTAAACTGGAAACACGTAATTTGCAAATGATAAACCTACATATAATTTTCTGCGTCCTATTTGTACCCATCTGCCTACACCCACCGCAAAACGAGTCTCATATGATAATTTAAATTATAAGTTGTAAGATACTTTGTTTGCGCCAGATGTTAGATAGGGAAACTTTCTCCATAATTTAGTTCTTAAATCAGACGAATTGGTGCCATCTTGTGAATTAATCATTTCCTAATGGCATACGAACTATATTTCTTTGCCTTTTTTATTTACAATGTGTTTGTCCGCCACCGATAGTTTTCTCGTGCCGTCTCGCAACTGTTCATCTCTGATAGGATAACTGAAGCTTCCCTTGAACATTTATACTTCGTTACAAGTCATTCAAGGCATTCTCTGCTTATTTACTCATGATAATTAATTTCTAATCATCATGTCATCTATTGATGATAATACGGCAAACCTATGGCAGTAGCTTACCTTACTTCATTTTAAAGTAGCCACCGTTAAGTACATACTTAATCGGGTCTCACATTGTCGTAGATTTCCATGGCTTCCTCTACTATTATGCAAATTTTCTACAGTACCATACTGCTTGCTTCATAATGTGTTCTTACTCGCTTAAATATCATTAGCGTCAAGTGTTACGTGCTTATTGTTTTAGCTCTCCATGACTGCTTAATTATGTTGATTAGGTACAGATTTTTCTACGTCTACGCGCGCACGTACGTCTTCATCATCTCTAAAACCGCCATGACTGTATGCTGCGTTTTTGCGTCCCCGTTCTGCAAATGCATGTTTATTGCGATTTTCTTCGAAGACAGCACCGTCCGGACCAGAACCGGCTTCCGCGTGACGTGTTCGGAGTGCGACTAATGGGCCGAGTCGTGCCAGTAACGCTGCCCGCGTCGCGCTAACAGGTGCTATCGGTACCTCCACCGCCGTTCTGCCACCCTGGTACTCCGGTGAACTCATAACGTAAATACGGACTTTGTGTTTTAGTGATTTGTGCTTACTTATTTTGTTTGAAGATTCTCCCAACTGTTCATAACAGGTAATAATTTTTAATAAATATATTTTCAATAAAATCAATATTTTATTCACAAAGCTTCAAAAGTTAATCCTTATGTAATAAAACCAATCAAAGACGTCTTGACCTAATCTCGGTTCTCGCGTTCTAGAGAAAGTTACTTCCAAGACTGTTATTTTACTTCTTCAATCAATTTTATTTGTATTTCGCAAGTCTTTATATCTTTAGTTTTAAGATTGCTTTTCCTTGTTGCCGGAAGTTTAAACTTTTGATATACTTACTATATTGTGCAATTATCTAAGTATCTTGACGCAAAAATTGTATCGATTTCTTTGAATAATAAAGTTCCTTGGTGTATTTTGTTGTATACATATTTGCTTTTAATATAATAATCTTGAGTTTGGAAATATCGATCATTATATACTCTAAATCGAGACGCGGCCTCAAAGGTTACGAATAAAATAAATGCAACAGCGACGCCGGGTTGATACTTAAATAGCCGAGTCATTGAACTTGATGGTGGCTTGATGAATGCATTAACACTAAGTTTTATGTTTCAAAGTTATTGCGAAACATGCAGTTTGGTCATAACCTATGAATAGTTTACATGCTTAAGAATGATTATTCGCTTTAAAATTATATTTTGATCACTTTATCAAATTTGATTAGAAGGCATTATATTATACTCAAATTCGATGGTAAGCTCAGAGTTAATATCATTGATTAGTTTGAGCCTATACAAAAGGAATTTTGAAAGCTTACCATGTTATTCTCGCTTATAAATCAGATTTTTGACAGTTTCTCAAACTCAAGTTTCAACTCAGTTTTTAGACTCTCAAAATTAGGACTAAGCGTAGAATACCCAATTCTGTATCTGGCTTACGAGTGTCAACAGGGGCGTTTTAAAAATGATCAATAGTTAAATACTCTTTATAGTTAAAAAAAGCAGGGTCGGATAAATTTCAGACTTTATTTTAACGAGCGCTTAAGGAAAACGGGGCATTGGAAACGGTAAAGGTTGTGCACGAGGTTCTGGAACACCGAATTTCAACTCGTGAAAATACGTGTTCTTATCTTAACCGCAGGCATTGTAGCGGCATAATATTTGTTCAACTTAAAAGTGTGCACATAATAATCAGTACACATAATGGCTTTAATGTTGTTTATTTATGCGTTCTGTCTGTTACTGCGTAAAGCTATTTACAGATTTACATTAAAATTTTTGCACGCCGCGGTGTCGCGTTCTTTGAGGCACCTGATATCTTGACATGTGCACCAAATGACACATTTTTCTCAGATACTCTGACCTGGCGAATTGGCGTAAACGAAATAATTGTCAACGGCACATCTAAAAATACAGATGAGTCTAGAATTCAGTTGAATCACAAAATAGCTTTGTGCTCTGGTACCGTGGAAATTGTTGAAGCTAAAGCGTGACCATTAAAAACTGTTTGACATGGCATTGAGAGCTTGTAAACCACTTGTAAACGTACCTGATAATGCACATCCAAATATTGCTTTTCGACCGATAACATGTGAAGCAATGCATCACGATTTTCATACCTAGCTTGAGCCGGAGATAATATAACAAGATTGTAGATGGATATGTTTTGTGAAGTTTATCTTTGATGTTTTCGTGTCACCTTTCGAGGACAACTGGGTTTAAAAACCCTTCTGTGAATTGTTCACTTGTTACGCTAATTACGTCAACCTATTCTCCTAAGAAATAAGGAGTAGGGACAAACATTTAACACGTTGACTGCTGAACCGGTTTTTACATTTGGGCACCGTTACGGACAGTGTGTGTTTTCCCGCAATGGCGTGCCGTCTGTGTAAGCCGCACTGTAGTAGCGCCGTGTTAAGCCGTGCCACACGTCTGTGTAAAGTTATAAAAAACACAATGTATGTGTTTTCAGCAGCAGTGAAAGGCTCATAAATGTTGTGCTTTTAAGAAACCTCTCCATGAAGCCACCTACTAATATTTTAATATCAGAATTAAATTTGGACATATAATATTCGCAGTTAATTGCTAGTGGAATCGATATTTCGATGCCTAATAAAGCCAGCGGTGCTCAATGTCGACGTGTGCCAAAAAAGTCCAGTCCAACTCCGAGGTTCGAGTTACCGTGTAAAAATCGTGATTCTCCAAGGCGACGCTTTCGATAAACACGGCTCGTATTATATTTATTTGTCTGGGGTCTGATGTAAGACGCAGTGCGCTTCGTTACGGGCAAACAGGAATATTGGAGCCGCCTGGTGCAGGTAATTGCGAAAGAGGAAAATATTGAGTGACTTTGCGAGAAATGAGATTTTTTGGAATTCGCTTTATCGATTGCCTTCAAGATAGTATTATTTCTCACAAACAGCTGTATTTTTAGTTCTTGTCATATGATTACAAACATACGTATCCATAAATATATAACAAATCAAACGTTTGAATAGTCAATATTTACTGATATACCGATTTGGTTTCTTGGAAATTGTGTATCCTGCTTTACTTATGTCGGTCGTTTTATTTAATCTTCCTAACATGTGTCTGCAAACATTCAGTTTCAAACACTCAGCCTAGAGCTTCTAAAATGAGCCCAGTTTTCTCCGAGCAAAAACCCGAGCAACAAGTCCTGACTCATTCGCTCGTCTCGCTTTAACCTCGATTTCGACTACATAAGTGATCTCACTATCTTTGGAATATGAATTTGCATTTCATTTTGTAAATTCACAATACAAACATAACTTGGCGGAATGTCCCTATTTTGTTGTCGTCAACGTCCCACTGAAAAACTCGCGGAATATTCCATTTCATAGTGAAAATGAAAACAGCACGCTTTGAAATGTTTAATCTCAATTCATAATCCTTGATTAAACTAAGGAGTATCTAACGTAAACTTTATACAATGAAAGCAACTAGGAGTCTAGTCTAAGTAATTGTGTTTGAGTCATATTAATGAGACGTACAAATGTTGACAGGACGCATTATCATCCATCTGCAGTTTAGTTGTTTCACTTTCAAATGGGACATAGATAAGTGCATATATAGGTGACGCAGCTATGTGCGAAGGTAGTGTGACTTATTAACTTCTTATACTCATGTGTATACCATGTAGCTGTACATTGTCGTTACCATGTGCTATAAAGTTTTATGAGGTCGACAAACTCGTACTTTCACAAATTGATAAGTGCTTATCGACCATTTGAAAGTAATGTTTACCTCAATATGTATATCTATCGCACTCTCAGTTTGAGTTTCTGCCAGCTTTTTGCAGGTCGTCGCCCCACCTAACCTTTAATCATCTCAAACCAAGTTTGGCAAGATAAAGTTTCCTAGAGCTCTAAATAATTTTAGATGCTAAAACTTTGCCAAAAGTTGACTTTATTTCCTAGCCCTAATTTACTTAGACATTGAATACTGCCTCTTCTAACCAAAATGCAAATAGATCTGTTACAAATTTAAAACTCAATAGGTATCGTTCAATTAATAATCGTCATGATCGATCACATGACATTCATTTATTTCTCTACTCAATTTGTGTACCTAAATTCACGGCCGTTTTCACTCTTCTCTCGTCGATACGCCACATAAAGGTCGGGGAAGGTGATTTGAATTAAATCGAAGTTCATATTAATGCGGTTTTTTTCGAGAGTGTCCATGCGATGTGAATTGCGATTTGTTTCATCAGACGATTTGTAGGGTACGCTTCGAATATCTTTTCTTGTTGATCAATTGGATTCTCTTGGATTCAATTATAATTCGACTGTAAATGTTGCGGATCAGTTCTGTCTGATTAATTCGGCAGAAAGATTTCACCAGAATGAAAGTCCGGCTTTTGTTTAGCTAATTGAATGATATCCTGATTTATTTTGGCACTTGACTTGAATCACCCTAAAGTGTTTCTCTTTAATCAGAATTTATCAGTATCACTGCTGACTTTTTCAGAAGTTGAATGGTATATTATGTTTTTTATATGTTCCTGAAGTTTTCTATTATACTTGTACATGAGTTGTAAGGCTTCTGTTTCATTTGCTTCATTGTTTTGTAAGTATTTCACAGCACGTATTTCATCAAATATTGTTATTCCTCGTCATGAAAAATTCCGAAGTTTCCTTACTACTTTGGTTTTCTTATACCCGTTATGCGGATCTGGTGCATCGACACAAGCGATTGCTATAATCGCATCTCGCACGCGCGTGTGAATCAGACTGAGAGACGCACGCGATTCAGTTGTCCCATTTGCAGCTCGGCCGAGTGTGAAACGCTATTAGGTATACGCTGTTCAACCAACTCTAGGGATTTTGGATGTCATGATAATAAATTTAATTGAATCAGTCGCCAGACCATCAGTATTGTTGCAGCTCTAGACAATATTTTCACCTTATTTCTGTTGTCGATCTTCCTAGTCCTTATACATGTAACTCTTCCAATCTGCTGTGTTGGGGAGTACAGAAATGTAGTATGCGAAGTCGTTGATTAAATATATGGGTGAATCGCATTCAAGAATTTTGCTTCAATCATAATATTGAGTTCACCCGTTCGCGCTTGATTTGTGTCGTGCCCTTGTGTGCCAGTTTAGATTTCACCTGTGAATTTGTTTCCTATTCTTGTTGCGTTCATACCTTCGGGTTCTCATCTATTAACTACACGATCTTTAAAACTCAACAATTTATGTTATCATCCACATAGTTTCCTCCTTTTATCTTTTCATGGGACATTAAGTTGGAACGTAAGTTCGCAGACTCTCGAGGATTGCGGGTGACCCATTTTGCCAAGACACGATACGACGGACTTGCAAAAATGAAGATAAAATTCTGTCTGGTGACGTTATCTTGACATAACTGAGTGGCAACGAACCGACAGCGGCATTGTAAGAAAGGTTGACTAGACTTCAACCTTGGTTTTGGATCAGATGAGACATTATAAAAAACAGGTTGCCTTCTTGGAATACGGTGGGCTTGGGTGTGAATAATGGTAAAGCGAATGTCCGTAGAGCTGTGTAATACAGTACTAGTATGACACTGGCGTGGTTTTAGCCTTGTTTATTAACATTTGCGGCTAACCACAAACTATAATAAGCGTGTCTCGGTAGAATTTATTCTTTATTCTACCTTATTAGCAGGCATAACTTTCGCGGCCGCCGCGCGGTCGTAATCCATCCAATCTTCTTTTACGAGACAAATATTGTAAGGAACAGATGTTACGTTGCCCCTGTCCCTATATAACGTTACATCTCAGAAGTTGTCCGAACTTATGACGCTTATACACACAAGAGTTTAAAAGCTATCTCTTTTGAGATTACAGAGCAATAACTTTGGAGTTTGGATAGATGCCGCAGACAGTTTTAAAGCTGTCTAGACCCGTGGGTTTGAGTAACCGTTGCTTATTTAACTTTGCTAAACTGCAAGCCAGAGTATTAGCAGTGTGGCTTTATGTATATCTCCGTCGCTGTCTGAACTGGCTACAGATACGTAACTTAGTTGCAGATAGTGGATCTCAATCTTATTCTCTGAGCAAACCATTCAGATTCTATTTCAACTCTAGTCTTAAACTTAAGTATTGGTGTGCAAACTTGAGAGTGTAGTTAAAGCCGTGTCTTCTGTGCGTGTTTTAGTCAACTCACTACACAAAAACCTCTACACAAAACATTATCATTTTTGACGACATGTCTTGTTTGATACAAAAAAATTAAACATTTTCAAAAACATTAAAGAATTACAATGTTTTGTGTAGTGTGTAGACCTATATACGCGCAGGAGACACTGCTTAATGTAAGTACAATGTCAATGCCAATTACAGTTTATACTGTAGACAGACACCGTCTCTAAGAAGCCAGGCGAGGTCGTGACTGGTAAGCGGTTCTCGCTTCAAAGGCTCCACCTGGTTTCTCCATCTCACGCCAATACCATCTTTGCTGTAGATGGAATAAAAGGCATTTTATCGTGAGCGCTATTGATAATGTAACTGATATGATTCATGGTTTGTAAGGCAATAAGGGGAGGATTATACTACCTAATGCAGGTTACGTTGTTTCTTATTGTAGTGGAATTTAAACTTTCTTTGTACAGTTTTACGTTCTGATCCTACGAACATTTATTCTGTTATCTTCTAAGGTTAATAAAGATTACATATTTGTGTCATAATTAGCCGAGAATCTTCCACCTCTGAACATACAGATCTTAGACAAACGTACTGCCTTACTTACGTACTTCTTAATTGAATTATTCAAGCTAGTCCTTTCCTCTTTGGTCACGATTACAAAACTAATCCCAAGAGCTTATAAAATTACGGAATACTAGTAAATAATTAATTGGTTTCCCGGCAACTTATTGTTTACCAAGCCAACTGGAAACTTCCGACTGGATGGACAATTATCACATTGTTTGTTTTTACTTGTAAACAGTGATGCTCTAGATCCGCTATACTTTTTTATATTAACTTATCGATAGCTTGAGATTGTAGCGAATAGGTTACACTAGTTACAGTACCTACTTGTAACCCCTTCCCTTCTCTTTTTGCTTTAAGTTCCTTAGTTAAACAAAGCAGTACTACATATATTCGTTACAAAAGACTGATATCCTTTAGCTAGGTCTTTGTTTAATAATGTCTAAAGTACAACATTTAAGGAATAGCTAGAATAGGACTTGCGTTACATAACTCAAACTAATTTTAAAAAAATAGTGGCTTTGCCACCCTACTACACGGGCGGTTTTCCAGCCGCGGGAATCCGCTCCTGAATCGCACTATATACAATTTAATATGAATCTTGTATGCTATGAGAAACCGCACCGTGTAGTATGTGACCCTTATGGGCGATACTAAGTCCTTTCGCTAAGCATCTTATTAGTAACACATCTATCAATGCCTTAGATTCAGGATCTTCTAAGGTTTTCTGGTTCTTTGGGTCTATACTGAAAATCGAACATTTTCTGTTTAATAAATGTCTATCCCTTTCGATATTATCTTTAATGGGTATGTCACTTATGTATGACTCCTACATCAACGGTGAACGCATCACTGTTTCATCGCGGACAGTTAATGCAATAAGCAATTCGCTTATCTGAGTGGTAAGTGGTGGGTAACAAGTAACTGCTCGTTAATTACGATAATAGGGCCCTGCTTGAGCAACAGGCCTTGAGATTAATAAATCTCGTGTGTGTGATTGAGATTTGAATGTCAAAATCTCATAATAGTATGCAATTTGAAGTAGTTTATTCATTACTGACAGACATCATTTCGGTCAGCTTATGATTTAGTATTGGTATCTGGCCTCGGCTTCACGACCATCTCTTACAAATTCGTGAATACAATACAAGTGTTTGTTTTTCTTTCACTACTAAACTAGATAGTTGAGTAGTGAAAGAAAAACAAACACTTCAATCAATTTGATTAACATACAGAGGGGTGTTTAACTAAATTTCCATGTTCCCAGCTAGATTTTTACCTACAGTCCCTTTCATCAACCTAGTAAAAAAACACCACACCAATCATATAAACAACGCAGTGCAGCTGCGGGCGTTCTTTCACTACTAAACTATCTAAATCAATTTGATTGACATACAGAGGGGTGTTTAACTAAATTTCCATGTTCCCAGCTACATTTTTACCTACAGTCCCTTTCATCAACCTAGTAAAAAAAAAACCACACGAATCATATAAACAACGCAGTGCAGCTGCGGGCGTTGGTGCAACAGTAAATGATGCGTTTACCACATTCGCAATGTTTTGACATACCTACTCATATAATTCTAGCTCAGTCGTGATTGTGACATCTCGATATTTCCTAATCCTTGCGTAACTTTACTCGGCGGGACAAATGCGTTCATCACAATGGAACAAAGAATGGAATGAGTCTACGCGAAACTGTAACTAAAACATATATCTGTTTACGTTACGAGATTCACCCTTAGACCTCCGTTTGCGTTACTCATCTCATCTAGTTACGGAGCTAACGGAATTATTATTTACTTGTGTTATGTATTCGAAGACTGTGAGTTTCCAAGAAGCTTATCAGCTTTGCTACTTATTTGTAAAATAGAACCATTGTGTCATGCATTTATAACAATAGAGGTGAAATGCGAGTAATTCTGTGGAATCGTTTGTATCAACACTATCAACATCATTGTTATGTTCCGAGTTTTACCTCTTCGACCTTATTATTACACTGCACTTGCAATAGTTTTGTGAGAAGTCAACTAATTCGTATGAAACAGATAATGCTAAAAGCAGTTATCTACGATCGTATGGAATGAAGTCACATCACGTTTGAAATTAGCAAACGAATTTCAACTTTTTTAATCACGACTGCTTGCATTCCCCTTTGATATATATATATTTTTTTTTTTCCCGGGGAAATGCATTAGGCGTACCACCCGGCCCGGGGGGGGGCGGGGTGGTTATGTGGGACTCCCCCGCCAGCCGGTCTGGCGGGGTTTACCCACTAAAACCCCGGGGTGTTCTCCTCTCCGCATTATGGAGGTGGTCACGGGATCGCACGGCGCTTCCGCGACCACCTCTGCGGGCGCCCTCCCGGGCTCGCCACTTGAGGCTTGGGCCTCTTTCTCCGCTGGGTGCGTCCCGGAACACACGGCCCACACCTCAGCTCGGGACTTCTAGCTTGGGCGTTGGACCCCCCGATCCGCGGCCCAAAAGTCCCCGTTATTGGTCCCTCGCTGTGCCCTCTGCTGATCAGAGGGACACGCGAAGGACCTCCTCTCGCCAGGTTATTTGCTACGGCCACCAATTCCCCTAGGAGAATTGTTGACCGAACCCCAGGGTGCACCGTCCCAGCTGCTGCCCCTCCCTCCGGATGCAACGCATCAAGAGGGACGAACAACAGCCGGGCACTCGTGGAGGTTACCTGGCCCCCACCCCCCCCTTTGATATATTAATTTAATATTGACTAATTTAATTTAATTATTAATAATTATTTAATTTAATTATCTTTTTTTTTTTATAATTTACAATATTTTTTTATTTTTTTTAATAATGAATAACACATTAATTGACATGTAAATCGAACTGCCCGTTTTCTCCGTTTGAATACCAATCTAACTGCGTGTGACATGAACCGATAAATCCACGAGTAATTTAATTAGACAATAGCTCCCGTGTAAGCAGATTGATAACGGCGCTCATGATGACGCCTACGTATACTACTAATACTGTGACTATATGTCACAGTGACGCGCGACCTTTCTTGTACGAGCACTCCGCAGCTGACACGTTTTCCCCTTTGCGCCTAGTGTCATGTTTCAATTTGAAACGTGTTAGCGGCAACAGAATCTGGGATTTGTGAGCAAACGCCGTTCGATCATTCGGTTCGGTATCGGGTGATATTTGTGATTTGACGATGAATTAGATTCGGCCAACGGCTTTGCTGCAGTGACATGGTTTTAATAGGGCGGTAAAAGCTTAATATTAAGTCCTATATTGAGCGAAATAGAGCTGCGCCATCATTGTAAGGAGATTGCAGATTTTCAAACAAAAAAAGCAAAGTTCTGGTAGCTGTAGATTTTAATCGTCACACACACAGCCTCAAAGCCTTCGAACAGTTTTAAAAACACAGATCAGCACTTCTTTATTTAAATTTCAAATGCCTTAATTGTTTTATCTCTTTCTTTCCAGGCTCCACGCCCATGCCAACTCAGCCTTCTTAGTCTGTGTTCGTCACTGCCAATTAATCCGCCCTTAAGCGCGCCTAATGCCGCCATGCTAGACCATATCTGTAGTTATAAGGACTGCCCCCGACTATACAGGAGGAAGTGCTGGACGTGACGTCATGAGCGCCCAGGATGAGGCCCGAACGGCCAGGATACAGAAATATAAAGAGGAAAGGAGAAAACAACTCACGGCTAAAACGGCGACGCTGTTTTCTGCTAATGTTACTGAACGGTGAGTACTTCTGGGATTCGTTTACCTATATGATGTTGAGTTACTCGCAACTGCCGAAAATAAGGATGAAGGCCCAAGCGGTTAGATCAATTAATAACTACGGCGGGTAATTGTTTTTTTTTTTTCAGTTTTCAACTAAGAATATAAACGATACGTAATATTTTTTCCAACGGACTTCCAAGTATTCGATTTGACGATCACAATTTTGTTAGGATTTTCAAGGACTTCTCAAAATGGTATAAATATGTCGAGAAGAGAGTCAATGTTTGTGTGTGATATGGTATTTTTGTTCAATTCCAGGCGTCCCAGAAGAGGAGCTGGTCTTCCACCTTCAGATGAGACTGCAGATCACCTCAAGTCTTCCTCGGAGCTAAACCTTACAACGGCTTCGACTTCAGTGCCTATTAGAACCACCCGTGCTTCTCGCCTGCGAGCCGCAGTAGCGCATCATTCCGATACCTCTCCTTCCCAGAGAAAATCCAATAGAAGCTCATCGGTTCAATCTCTAACAGATGATACGAAAACAAAAACGAAAACATCCAAAATTATAGACAGAGATAAAAGATCCAATAGAAGACAGAGCCACGAGAAAGAAAACGTGAAAAGCGCAACGACTTACGATATTGGTGCTATTAAAACGAAATCTAAACATTCCATTAATAAGAATATATTAGAGAAAGACAAAAGTAATTTTATAGTGACTAGTCCTAAAAGCAAGAATGACGAAAAACTTAGTTCTAAATTGAGGAATTCCATTAACGAAGACAAGAAAACAAAAGAAGACAAGATAAATTTACACGTGAACGGTGTGGATGTTTTTGACGATATCGTCGGTGATAATAGTTTAGAAAAGGAGAAGATTGATGATTTGTTTAACGACCTTGTTGTGAATGGTGTAGAGTTGAAAATTGATGATGATGATGATGAAAATACAAAGCTCATTGATAACCGAGCGAATCCTACCGACTGCGCCAATGAGGCAATAGCTTTTAATAGTATTGTGAAGGTTGAAGATAGTGTAGTGCCAAAAGTGGGAGACGGAGGTGGATTGTTGGGTGCAGTGTGTGTTCGTAAAGTGGAAAGATTCAGTGAATTGCTCAGCAATTTATGTTCTCCGTGTGAAGCTGACTTGCTTTTTGAGGACATTTTGGTGGAGAATGGGATCAACGGCGAAAGTAACTCGGTGAGTGACAGAGCGAAAAGCGGACTTTGCAATACTTTAGATTTTGGATGGAAATGGTAATTGTCACGCTTACCATCACGCTAAATACGTGCTCATTTCACCATAAAAAATAACTCTAATAGCAAATCATGCATCGTTCGTCACGGTGGACACGGCTCAATTCCATATTAAATGTTATCTGTAATGTTTACTTAAGAATTGTTTACAACTGACCGTTTGTTTGTACTTGCAGGGTAATTGCGTCAGGATCTTACAAAACATCGTGTATATGTAAACTTGTAACTAATTGGGTACAACATACCTACTTGTAACTTAATCTTGTCTTAGGGTCACGTCGCAATGAATTCAAGGCTTAGCACAGACATCTAAATTATTCTCTCTTTAGAGTATGTTTTTACACAACCCTTAAATAGAGGGCGCCACCGCCGTAATCGGTGTTTCTTAACTTGCTGAATGAGCTATAGTTTTGTTCGTAACTTACTGCTCATAAAGCAGTATGTATTATTTTATTCGCGCCATTATTTTCGTCTCAGGGAGTCCATCAGTGTCAATAATGTTTAATTTGGGCTATTTGTGACACAATTAAGAAATAATTGGTGGCTATTATACTATACAAGACTATAAAGGCTTTCGATTATGCTGGGAAAAGAAGATAATCGTGCTCAACGTTCTTTACATAACTAAATCAAATATTTAAATGTAAACCCTTTTATACCCAAGCGGTTTGCTAGAATGTATGCCTGCCAGTGACTGTTTTACCTCCATCAAGAACGACTTACTACTTACTTTTTAGTAGAACTACTTTGACATGAAACTAAAACGTTATTCTAACATTTATTAAGGTTCCTTCTCGGTTAGCATGTAGGTATGTAGCAAAATTCTAAATTCTAAATTCCCCTTTTCATCTAGCGCTCGGTTGACCGCTTCTTTTGTTTTAGGAAGTTTCTGGGGTATGATTTCTTATGACCCGTGCCCGGTGTAGCGATTTTCATCCAAAGGGTTCTTCCAAACCACAACATATTTCCAATTCAAGTAACGAACTTGCCTCCTACCTATATAAGGATATACCTATATAAGGATTAAAATAATATTTACTTTGTGTAAATCCGAATATATATATAACAGTATGTTAATTTTGACTAGATACTTTGTTTGTTAATCGAATGAGGTAGTAAAAAAAAAATAATATTAATGTAAAATTTAGCAAAATATTCTGCGATATTATTTCTATCATTAATTATTTTTCCAAGTCTCTCAATGCCCCAGTATAATGGCAGAAAAAATAATATATGCTAAATTTAATAACCTTTTAAAAATGCGAGAAAAACTTCGTACCATAAGTACTACTTACAAATTATCTCGACGTTTCTTCTACAGTTTTTTTTCAGAATTACCTCCAGAGGACGTGACCCTAATTTTAAGTGTAAAGATACGATCTCATTATCTCGAAGGCAAGGTTAAACGTTAAACGTAATTGTCTCTTTTTCCTGAAGCTGATATGATTACCATAATGCTACTATTGCTAATAGAGTTAGGTGCCTTCCATTTATATTGGTTGATTTCTGTTTATTATTAAAGTAGTCCCTGAGGTTAGTTGAATTTTCAAACTAAAAATTTTAATGGACGGTGACAGTTAGACGAATTAAGGCAAGGTGGGGGAAATGACGATTCTGCTATTTCGCCCTTTCGCTGAACTAGAAAATATCACTTCTTATCAATCTTCGTTCATGTCCTGTCATTTTCGTTCTTCCCCCCTTTCATCCTACATCGATTTGGTTCTAACTTGAAAGTTTAAATGCTTTGCGCATTTGGAAATACACAAGTCTAGCAACTACAAACTGAATCTATAAAAGGAAGTTTTAAAATAAAATCCTATTATTTGGACGAAAGCCAAAGTAAAGTTTATCCAACCGTCTTACTCGAGGCAGGCTCTGCCTCGAACCAAGAAAGTTAAAAGCAATATAAGTTTATTAATATAGAATATATGTTTTCAGCTACGCTTTTGCAAAATACGCTTTCCGTAAGTATTGGCAGCATCCAGTTGATCATGAGCCCAAACACCATCAATCTACTGTTAGATACTTAAGAGTTTTGCTGTGTACTCTCCGTCGCATACAAAATTTCAACTCATTTAAATAACGGGAATTGGGTCAAAATTTACTCGCAAGAAACATCCATCCATCCATCCTAACATAAAGACAGTTACTTAAATAAAAGCTTGTAAAACAGTAATTGTAGGTAACCTACTTAACACTGAATTTTTGGCATTGATAAAAAAGTGCATACTTTTCATCAAAATAGCAGTCTTCTCCAGAATGAGCGGTATAATTAGCCCCAAGTAACTAGATAATGAAGTAGGTATAACATAAAAATAACAGCCTGGGGGCTTGTCACCCAAAGTTGCCACTTTATGCAACCAGGTCAAGACCCCAGCTGCATATGGCGACGCGACGTCGTGAAATTGCATGTAAATTATCGAACCGCCGCCGTTAGCACCTACTATGGAAGGAACGAGGTCTACGTGCTAAAAGCTCTTGAGCTCGTGACTGAAAGATGGAGCGGAGACAGCATTACCAATCGTACATGGCATGGTATATGGTTTCCAGACACCATATTTTATAAAAGAGACAAGATTGATAGCGTTTAGTAAATTTATAGGTTAGCTGTTCGTAACGGTTTAATAATGCGGTAACCCTATTCAAACCGTCGCCGTCGCGTTGTCGAGAAATTATAACTATTTGTGCTAACTAGTCAACTTCACCGCACATGCTCAAAGTTCCAGTGTGTCCAAAGTTAAAATCAATCTACCTTCATACCTGCTAACTGCTAAGTTATAAAACCACATTGTGTTGCTAATTCCCCTGGCACAGGCTAAATTGAAGCCAAATTTGTCAGTTCTATAATTACTGTGCTTTCCTATCACGGTCATTTCCATAAGGTTTTTTTAATGTGTTTATAAATCATTTGACAGAACCAAACTGCGAGTTTTTTGTTATTAACTGGGACCACAGAATTGATGCCGTTGACATTGCGAACATCACTTCAAATTTAAAGAAGCGCATCCCAGAGTATTATAATGAGTTTCTTCAAACCATACAAAATGGCATACCCCTCCTTAAAGCAATGGTTAATTTATGACTGCCACTTCTCAAGATCCTCTCAAAATCCGAAAATAGCGATGGCTATTTCTGAGAAGACGAGTTCTCAATATTATTTAAAGTTAACGACTTTGACACCATAAACATTGACAAGTTTAAAACCGCAATTACTCATCGCGAGTTTTTATTCATATGACTCAAAAACCAACAATACGATGATTGCTATGTTAATGAGCGTTTACATCACACTGCTTAAGTAATAACAATCATGCCGTTTTATTATTATGTGAACATATTGCTTTACCTTGAAGACATCCATTGTGACGACCACCTTTATTCTGAAACCTTCACTGTGTCATTTTCTTCTTGGAGCAAAAATATGCGCAATTGACTAGGTAAATGCTTTAAACTTTACGCCAGTCTAGATTCGCTCTGAATCTGGGTATTTGTGGGAGCATGGTCCTTGTTGTTCCTGACTCCCTAGATGCAGGGAATTATAGTTATGGGTTCGGGCTGGCTGGACCTATTTCTATGTGATCGCGCGTGGAGCGTCACACGACAGGTTACACTTTCAAAATAGATCATCAGAATAGAATAGAAATACTTTATTCTACATCAATTTAAAAATAATACACACGGTACCTACTTAAAGAACCAATAAAAATGCTGAACTAAATAAATTGCACAATGGACAGACTTATCGGTAAAAGCGATCACTTCTAGTCAACCTGGATGGCTGGATAATGGACCGTAAATTTTTTTCCATACAAGAAAAACAGCATGAAATACAAAATTAGATTACTTGAGCAAAAAACGTGTAGCAGTGTCATAACGCATCAAATCAATCAAATGAACTTTAATTTGGGTAATGACGGTGCAACTATGACAGTTTCAGATATGTGAAGGTGTCTTATTGAACTGCTCAAGTACAATCAATTTGGATGATGGCGACAGAAGGTTTTGAATCTCTATACTGTAAAGGTAATTAAATATACCTTTTAAGAAGACGGTAAAGCGAGAACATTCGACCTCCCGACCAGCCAATGTCCAAATCGATCAGACGGTCTTTCAATTGGAAAATAATATTGAATTTTTTTACATATTGAGAATGCGAGTAATTTCTTATTGGCATGGAGAAGTTCAAGCCCAATTTTGGTAGCAGCTACTGACAGAATGCTATTGTAGTCTTGCTGGTGACCTCGCCACCCCATGGCGAGACTTATTTGGTGGCGACGACTGTATTGTAAATTACCAGCTGGTTTTACAAAGGTTTTATTGTCTGTCGATTGTTGTATAGTTTTGCAGTTTCCAACTGCCTTGACGCTTCAATATTTGCTTTGCTTTAAGTATCTTTTTTTTTTTCGTGTTTACCGTAAGGCTATATTTTGTGTTGATTTGTGTACACTTTTGAGTCTTTTAAGATATATATTTTTGGATGAATCGTGAACAAAACTATTTTCATATTTATTTGATGATTTCATAACATGATGCGATGATGTTCATATTATTTTTTCTTGGCATAGTTATGTTGAAGACTATCTTATCCCAAAAAATACTTTAATGACTTGTAAAGATTTTGATGTAAATCTGAGATTTGTTATCACAACCTAAATCTTGCGGTAAAGCTAAATATAATCTAGAAATAGTACGGCCACTGTGTGCTATTTTACTTATTAATTACTAATGTCACGTCTCATATTTCTACGTTTTATGTCCAAGAAAAACATCCATGATTGACAGACAGATTGACGCTTTGAAGAAACACTGAAAGCAGTCATGCATACAGTATCTACCATGTTTATGTATATCATTATGTTGATGGCGTCCGTGTCGGATGGGTTATGGATGAGCCGACTGCAAAGCGTGAGGTTGAGGGTTTGACTGCCGCACAGGCCAAATATTTGTTTGAAAAATTAAGTATATTATTATTATTATTAAGCGGTGGTAGCCTAGTGGGAGAACGTCCGCCTTCCAATCAGAAGGTCGTGAGTTCAAATCCCAGTGCAGGCACGTACCAATGTGTTTCTGTAAAACATATAATGTACGTAATTATCACTCGCTTTTCGGTGAAGGAAAACATCGTGAGGAAACCCACATACCTACCCGAGAATTATTTCGGAGGTAGGTATGTTATCCACCAATCCGGATTGGGCCCCCGTGGTGGATTATGGCCTAACCCTCCTCACGAAAGTGAGGAGAGACCCGTGCCCAGCAGTGGGACGTTATGGGTTGATGATGATTATGTCCTGAGTCTGAGTGTTTGTTTGCGGGACCACGGTCCTCGTAGTTCTTAGTTCCCTAGATACAGGGGATCCGATGGGGTCAGGATCTATGCTGTGATCGTGATGCATTATTCATTTGTATTATTTGTTTTTATTAGAGCTTGACGACTGCCTAGCGTGCTTGTACACTTAATTTCTGTTGTCTAGAAAAATATTTTAATCGATACCGCATTACGAAATAGCGGGTTCTGCTCGGGTGGTTTAATTGCGACTTAGTTCTCGCATCTCTTTATTGTGGCGTTAGGGTATATTTAAAATGTAGTGTAATAAAAAATATAATAATATTAGGACCCTTATTGTTTTAATCTTTTATTTCTAAGACGTATTTGGAGATAACGTTGTATAATTAGTGTTGTGATTTTATCTCTGTAAAGATTAATAGGGCACCTATCGCATTAGTCTGCCCAATAGAACACTGAAACTCTTGGACAGATTGCCTAATCTAAAATTAAATCTAAGTAATTTCGCTGGTACAGTAGGTGAAACTATAGATAACTCGTTACTCTATTATTTACTACTTTAATATTTCTCTTATTCAATTTATATACATAGTCTTATATAGTCCGCCTTCCAAGGAGAAGGTCGTGGGTTTAGATCTCAGCGCAGGCACGTATCGGTGTGTTTCTTGTAAACCTCTCGCTTCATGTACCTAAGTAGTTGGATAACCGAATTAAAATACAAAAAGTTTCATCATCATCCTCATCATCAACCTATATTGGCCCTCTGCTGAGCACGGGTCTCCCCTCACTTTCGTGAGGAGGATTAGGCCATAATCCACCACGGGGGGCCGATCCGGATTGGTTGATCACATCCCTCCAAAATAATTCTCCGACACCAAAAACTTTTAAAGTTTAATACTATGAATCTATATTATGGGCTCTCAAACTAATGAAAACCGTATAATCATTTTTAACAGCCTTGTGCCTAAATTTAGTTGTGACAACCCACTTGATTGATGGAAACGATGAATGATCGATCAGAGCTCTGTATTGGAAAATAACTAATACATTATGAGTGTTATTGCTAATATTACGAGTATCCGATGAATCCATGCTGATATATTCTCTAAGAGATGAGATACTGACGTTCGTGATTGCCTTCAATGAATCTCTTTATTCAAGTCGACTATATCTAGCGGTTCATAGATAATATAACTCTTTTTAATAATTTTGTCTACCTACACCTTAATGAATACCTAAGAAATGAGTAAGAACCAGAGTTTTTCGTTGTTGTCGTTAGTTGTAGTTAAAATAAAGGAATAAATACTACATATTATAAAATTTGTTTACATCCGAATCAGGGGGCTGATTTTTGAATTTGTTGGTGACAAATTTCACTAAAATGGCTTTTTTCCTGGCAGTGAGAATTTTGTCATCGAATGAGATTCGTGTGAAAAACCGGCGCCAAGTTCAGTTCGTTTCGAGACAATCTTTCAAACAATACACAGAATGTTTATGCGATTTTCTAATTATAGTAAGTTTACATGTTAGGTCTGTCTGTACAATATTTCTTTATCGTAGAGATTAACATTGCATGTTTCGCTATTGGCACCTACCGTATAATAATAAAATGTATTTAAATCCCATAAAAAAACAATTCGAAAGTCCATAACAAATCTACGCCACGAACACTTCGAAGAGCGTTTTAATTTGCATATCAAATTGCTTTTTCTATATGAAGCAACTGAAGACGATTGTAAATAGTGCCATTAATCGAATAACCATGAATGAAAACGTGCCTTTACGAGATGTCGTGCCGAAACGAGTAAAAGTGAAAGAAGTGCGCACGCGCACGGCACAGCCGCTATTGCTGCTAGTATGCTGCGCGCTAGCCTACAGCTCGGGTCTGAATGGTGTAATACGCGATAACTAATAAACTAATTACGTATATCATTGTTAAATAGGAAAAGATACTCCTTCTTGGAGTATCACGTCATGAGCCATTGTTGAGCTCTGCTCTGTGTTATGATCTTTAAAAGTGTTTCCGAAACCATATGGATGTTCTTGATGCCGGCTATCATCGTTTGCTATTTGAATATATTTGTGTATTTTAGATTTTCAAAATGATTGTGTATTTCGCTATGATGAATGGTGTATTGGATGAGTCTATATTGTTAGTGTTAACGTTGGCCCGTTGATGGAAACGGTTTGAGGATTTTTCGTTACATGCGTGATGATGCAATATCATTGTGATTTCTTGTCGTTCTTGAGATGGCATTGAGTTTATATTGCAGAATGTGAACATATATATCTTTGCTGTCTCAGTAAGGCAAAGATGCTGTTTGCTGCGGGTTAGGGCATTTTGGTCACATGCAAAAAACAGTAATATATCGACACAATATCTGTGATATATTATTTGTATTTAAGTGCATAGTGAGTGCGAATTGGTCACAAAGAGTCGTTTAGAGATAATTACACTATACCTTTTAGAAAATACTTTTAGCCATACACTTACTTTGTTCGTTTCTCGTGGACATCCAATTATGAATAAATGATAATAATATTTACATAACGTTGAAGTCTCGTTTCTTTTCAAAAATTGTACATCATATTTAGACGTAATTTTGTTGTTATTGTCTATGTATTAATTTGAGGTTTAATTTTTTGACTTTTAAAAGTGCAATATTTTTGCCTGTTTACAATAAATGATTTGAGTTTTGAGTAACTTTAGGTCAAAGGTCAAAACTGTCTCGTCGCATTTGTCTCTCGTCTAATATAATTATATATCAAAATATTGATGTATTCAAACCTTTGAATCATTTTTTAAATCTTATATCTTTAAATGAGCAATTCTTGTACATATATATATAATAATTGGAATCTCGGAATCGGCTCCAACGATTTTCATGGAATTTAGTATATAGGGGGATTCGGGGGCGATAAATCGATCTAGCTAGGAATAATTTTTAGAAAATGTCATAAAAATAAAATAAAAATACCGAGCAAAGCTCGGTCATCCAGGTACTTAATAATAAGGCGTCACGCTCCAAACTTGGATTCTAGGGAATCAGGACCTACGAGTACCATGGTACCAACACCCAGACTCAGAGCAAATACCCGTGGTTCACACAAATCTTTGCCCTGTGCGGGAATCGAACCCACAAACTTTGCAGTCGGCTCATCGCCCACTACGCCACGGAGACCATCAAAACGACTCTTCGGAAAAGTTGGCTCAATAATGGCTGCAAAAGCAATATTTGAATACGTATTGTAAATTATTCACCTTCTGATGACTCTACATTTAAACTGTCTTTGTTAAAACTAAATTACCCTTGAACCCCAGTTCCGGTGATACAATTTACACCATGCCATTGAATACCTCGTCTAAATACGGGTATAGTTGTCGGAAGTGGCAATTAGCCTTGCAAAGTATCAAAGCCTTGTTACTTATAGGATAATTTTCCCTGTATATATATCTGATATTCTATAATTAATAGACCATATCGTCAATGAATGATATAGGTAATATGTTTATCAGCTAAGGCCATAGTGATTATACTGGACCGTTTGTGCGTTTATATTGCTAGTAAATATATTATTGTGCATATAATTTTCTATATATATATATATATAAATGTTATGTTGGTTTGTGTACGCTTCAAAAACTCAAAAATTTCTGCACCGATCTAGCTGAAATATTAGCATGATATATAATCCGCATCAAGTATTGTTCTTATCTATTTTTTTCATCAGTGACATATCAGCGAATGTGCTAATGTGCCACAGCGAAGCGTGCAGCTAGTAGACTATAATAATAAAACATAGTATATAATTCTGTCACATTGATGTTTATTCATTCGTAAATCGATATTAGAAGACAAATCCAATCCAGTTCTTTCAAGGCTCGGTGACCTGTACTGGCGCGTCGACAGCAAACAGTTTTCTTATCAATAGCTCGGTTCCTTCTCGTTCACACGTTGGAAATATAATTGCAAACGGTTCAGTAATTTTTATGTGATGGGATAACAAACACAGACAGACGGATACCTTTTGAAAAATAAATATATTCCTGTTCAGTAACTTATTTCGAGTAACTAGCCCATCTATCCTATTATCTACCAATTTGGCTATTTTTTGTTTAAGAATGTTTTTAATAGTATTAATCAGATTTTTGAGAAAAGTTGCCCGGAAAATTGGAAATACTGAAAGTGCTTTTTTCAATGTGTGATTTTTGTATAAACCCACGATTTAACTTTTCTCTTAACCTGGAAAATGCAGAAATCTTGCGGGTAAACTGAAATTACGCGGGGAACACCGCGGAGCGCAGCTAGTTACAAGTACAAAAACTAACTGACTAACTCATTTCTATTTTCTAATCCGTCAGTACTGTACTTAAATGACGTTGCTTAGAGTTTGAACAACTTTACTGATTAATATTGTATGACCAAACTTACTAAGTTTTACGAGTTTCAAAAGTATCCGTTCCTTTATTAATGGAACGAAAGTTGAAGAATACCTCAAGCTTAAGCTGACCTATATCAGATGCCAGTAACTTTTCATGATTGCAAAGTTCAACACAATCTTTTAAAATAATATCTTACTCTAGATTAAAATTGAATTTTAAAGTCTTAAGTGTAAAGTATAAAGTTCAGACTATGATAACGAAATGCTACAGACACATATAATTAAAACTAACCTTTACCTGCGACTTCGTTTACGGTGGTTTTTTATATCGATATTGGAAGACTGTTTGCCATCAACTGCCGGTCTATAATATCATCATCAACAGCAACAAAAATATTTTTTTTCCAAAATGTTTTATTTTTGCTCTAGCCTATTTTGTAAATATATCTTCAAAGTACAGACGTTTTGGCCTATCAATTTTAAATTCGATGCGTAGGCATCAATTTATGCTCTATAGATCTTTCTAGTGCTCCAGTTTAGTAGGTACATGATCTAAGCATTGATTGGAATCGCAGTTACACGAATTTGCATTGAGTGGGAGTGAGTAGGCTACCTAGAACGGACATTCTATCTGATCGTGAAGGCTGCGCGGCTACTTGCTGCCTAAAGTCTGCGTTTCGAAATAACGAGACCAGCTTGTTTATTCTAGTTCGTAGAGACAATTGAATTCCAATGTGTGGCCTTCGGACTTATTTCTGTTGTTGTTTTGGTCATTTGATTGCATGTAAAAAGGCCCTCTGGCTTCATCATCATCATCAACCCATATCGGCCCACTGCTGAACAAGTTTCGCTCTTCACTTTCATGATAAGTATGACGCCATAAACCACCACGGGGGACCGGCCTGGTCCGGATTGGCGTATCACATACCTCCGAAACAATTCTCGGGGATGTGGGTTTCCTCACGATGTTTTCCTTAAAAGAAACGCGAGTGATAATTACAGTACATTATATGTTTTACAAGAAACATGTCCGCCCTACGTGTTCGCTCTCTTGGATTTAAACTCACCACTCTCTCCTTAGAGGGCTAACGTTCTCCCGCTACGCTATCCCCTCTTGCTGAGGATAACTATGTTCTATGATCTTTTTGAATTTTTTAATTGGTTTTGTGCCAAAATTATCTATGTTATTACAAGGCTTAAAGTATCTTACTACTTACAAAACATCTTTCGCTCAGCTGTTACCAAGCTGAGTGGTAACAATGGACATATTACATCCTTTCGCATCAATAAAATGAGATTATTTAATATACCTCTATCTAAAGACATTGTTTTAAAGACCTACGTTCTGTCAGGAATGAAATTATAAAGAACACGGTCGGCTATGTAAGTGACAAAGCAATTTCAATTACTTCCCTAGGCATAGTTTCCTCATTCATTACCCATGTCATCAACTTATTTCCCCCTTTCTACTCCGTTATTGGTTCTGTCCGAACGAACGTCTACAACATTTAAACGCTTACAGCCTAGTAACTACATAATTACACTTGTATTAAAAGGTTTTCTTTTGTTTCTGAGATTGGAAAAGCAATCTGTTGAAACCATTTGCGAAAGGGTCAAGCTACCCAAGCCTTTGAACATTGATTTCTTATCCCGTTGGATTTCAACGTCGGGGTCGACCGTTGTAAAGCGAATTTTCGAAGCGAATTTTCCAGCTGTAAGTTCTTGGCTTCGTGTGCCAAGTGGGTAATAAGTCGCTTACATAAGCATAAACCCGCATACGTGTTCTGCAAACTAGGTGACGCGTCATTCTTGAAGGGCGTGATATATTTTCGGATGTCTCGACTCGTGTTTGTCATGAATTGTTATGTATGGATATCAAATATTTGTGAGGGCATTTCAATCGATTTATCTCAGTTCGTCAGAGAAGCTCTTATGTCAATGGGATAGGAGCTACGCGAGCATTTACAATGTTTGAAGTTTTCGCGGCTCCCTATTCCCAAACGAACCGATACCTTCATGTGGTGAATGCCTAATAATGGAGCAGGCGGGGTTTCTATCCTAGATACATTAAGTCGACAGAATGTTATTCTCGATATTCGAAATATATTTATCGTTCATAGTATTGCTAGCATATAAGTAAATGGCTTGCCAGTTCAAAGTTTTACCTCAATGTCCACACTAATCAACTTTATAATTAGGAATTTGAAGTGCTTGTCATCGAAGTGATTGATTTCTATTTAGTGATAATATTGACGATAGTGTAGTGCCAGTGATCGGTGAACGCTCTTGATGCTTATGTAATGTCATAACGTTTATGAGAGTCCCCGGCCAATATGAGGATCTACTTCAAGGATTTTAAAGCTAAAGCTAAAGTGGTGAGTTAATTAATAAAAAAAATATATAGAGTCGTATTAAGAACCTCCTCCAACTTGAAATCGGTTAAGAATACAAAAAACAATAAGGCGTCATGATCACATTGATCCTGCCTGACCTCTCATGGTTCCTGTGTCTAAGGAATTGGGTACCACGGGGGCCAAAGTAAAACTCATCTAGAATCATAGGAATACCCGTGGTTCACGCAAATTTAATGTATGATCCGCCCACGTTTGTTAGTCGGCTCATCAGCAACTTACGCCACGGTGGCCGAATTAATTATTAGGTAGGAATATCTAAGACTTGGGAGAGACCTGAAGACTGGATGATTAGCCTAAGAGGACGACCTGCAGCAACCTTCCCATTGGCGCCTATTCTGATGTTACAATTTACAAACTAATCTAAATTTCAGTTTAGTCCATTCAACTGATTTGTTGTTACTTTTCAACCTTACGTAAACGAATGGGATGGCAATTACTTAAGAGCTGTCAAATTAAGTTATAGTTTAGTTTATTCATAAATAATGGGCACTTAAAAGATGAATACCTTCAAACGCCTCGCTCTATTCAAAACAGAGCCCTGAAAAGTATCAAAATATTTATGTAAATAATTGCTTTACAAGCAATTAAGATGTATAATCTAGAAATATATGCTTAATTGAATCTTAATTAAGACCAACAATTCCTTAGGCTTCTCGTCTGGAAACTTTGTAATGAGACCATATTTTTTCTTCATATTACGAGTATATAAGACCTAATTTGTGCTTCGAATCCATATTCATTGTACCTAATTAATTATTATTTTATTGATATACTTGTTGTTACCCGTGACTTCCCTCGCGGTGGTATTTGGTTTTTAATTTAACCGCATCAAATACCGGCGCGTGCTATACGATTTTTTATCAATAGCCGGATCTCTACTTAGTGGATCTTGATATATTGCACAAGTAAATTTTTTAAGCTACCAAATAGTGAAAACCGCATTGCAATCAGTGAGTGAGTCAAGATACCAATGAGACCAATAAAAAAACTGGTTTTCAATAGCTTATTTATGAAAATTGAAGCGTATTGATAAAAATTGAAGTAACATTTGCAATAGTTAAAATAAATCACTTTGTAATTATGTCTGCAGTACATATTAAAAAGTCCTTATCACTTTGCAAGTTGAACTAATTGTAGAGTAACAAGGTTTTATCCGCGGCTTCGTCCATTTATACTTGGAAAATGTCTTGAATTTTTCCCGGGCCTGAACTCTAACGACTGAAATAATCCAAGTTTTACTTTGCAATCGACTCGGAAGCTTATATCGTAAAGTCGTTGCTAACACAAACGACCCCAGTACTTAACAGTCATATTGTTTAAATCGTCGTCGGGAGTTTACGCTGTGGTTTAGACTTAGTTTGTTTGATTGTCCGATGAAATTGTACCAGTCTTTAGTGTCAGAGTTCATCAGGCTGTCTTAGAGCTTCTGGCGGGACCTAACGATTCCTATCCAGAACGAATAGGTTCCGATTTTCCGCAGCACAGAACGATGGAGATCTGCACTTAACTTATGATAAAGCTGATACCGTAGTTATTGTTTTTGGATTTCCAAGCGCAGAATTTACCACTTGGCCATCAACTTTCAGTTGCCAAGCTTAGGCACAATTAAGTCGCGTACCGTATCTCTTACAGACCCCTCTGTGTACCTAACTCGTCTTGTCTAGTATTAATTACTGCAAGAGTTATCTGTGTTCCTGACAAGGATACCCTTGTTCTGGCTTTTTGTGTTTAACTTCCCGAGGGCTTTGTCTTTAGGTAAGCCCCTTTTAATTTAGAAGGGTGTCTTGGACATCTGTATCCGGTCCTCAAATTAGTTGTCTTGAAGTTGGAATTTGTTGGATTAAAACAGCTCTTTTCATTTTCCAGATAAATTTATCGGAATAATCTTTCGCTGTAAATATTTATGGTCTTGATTGCTTTTTTGTGTAAACATGTCTTATAATCTTATTCAAATCCCTAATGAGAAATGGTCGTGGAGTGGTGGGCAAACCACCAGCCCGTTGGTCGGACGACCTTTATATGATAGTCGGGAGGCAGTAGATACGCACAGGACCGGAATAGGTGGGATGATGGAGGGATTTAACTTAGCAGTAGGTTGACGCGGTCTGTGATGATGCCGATGATTATGGTAATTATAACCTTTAATCCATTGTTGGATAAAGGCTCCTCATGTATGCACGAAAGTATTTCTGGCCCAAAGCGATTCCACTGGTATTGCCCTTCTGCCACCTTCAGTACGTTGTATGGCCATCGGGCAGGTGATTTTCCAACCTTGTCAGTTAGCATAATAATACGGCAAAATTGTCAAAGCTGACCCCAATTGGACAGACCAAATAGATTTTAATTTGTTAGCGGCCCGTGTTTAGCTGATTTATACAACTGAATTTAGGTCAGCCTTTTAAGCTTTATTCGTGACCAGTTATACGGTTTTGTTTTTGTGGTGAAAAGGGGAAACCAACACTCATTCATTGTTTGCTTTCGCAGTCTTTACGGTACACCTTTATGTACTAAGAAGTCTAAACGCCTTTTCAATACGTTACTGCATTGCATTCATTAATACATTTATGTTTATGGAACAGTTCAATAATAGGAATTGTCCGTGTGGAATATAATAAGCAACATTTCCAAAAGATATTTTTTAAAACCTGTAATTTTTCATGTGACCAAATGATAATTATTATTCTGAAATGATCCTGGCGCAATTGATTTTTTTGCGTACCAATCGCACTAAAAGAGGTTCCCTGGTTAGATTACACCTACGCTACGGTTTTAAACCACGAGTATTTTATTACATTTCAATTTATTTTCGTTTTTTTTTCACTGGTATTTTCAACTTTTTTCTCCTGTCCTAGCGCACGGTCCCGGAATGTACGCCGCCATGCCGTCGCGCGCAGCCCGCCCCACGCACCACGAGTACGCCGAAGCGAGCGCCTGCGCAACCCAGTGTGCCTGCTGCCAATGAGGTCATTGGTAAGTACAACTGGAAGAAATTCTCATAAAACGTGTTTAAATGGTAATCCGCACGTAGGGTTGCCATCCGTCCGGGTTTCCCGGATTTGTCCTAGTTTAGAGGGCGCCCGGGGAGCGTTCGGGTGGGGCTCCATTTGTAGTCCGGGCTTAAAAATTTAAAGTCTTGGGCCGTCCGTGACACACGCACTATGCCCACACGCGGCGATTAACCGACGAACCGGCTCGCTAAATTCACCGTCCCCCCCGCCTCTTCCGTCGCCTGTTGACATGTCCGGGTTTTGGCTCTAAAATCCAGGGTTTTCACGCGTCTTGTCCAAGTTGCCAAATTTAAGGGAGAAGGCAACCCTATCCGCAGGTCACTTGTGAAATGAAATTGGTCGTGTCGTTGTGCGAAACTCTCTTTGGGTTGCAAGGTGTCCGCCTTGCAACAACCGCTAGTCACTACCGCCTTTGACAATTTTACAACTAGTTTACTTTGTATAGATCAACGTTTGTTTAGGTTAAATCTTGCAAATCAATTTCGATCCAGTTTCCGTTGTTCATTTGAGTAGCATTTTGCATGCCTCTCAAGTTCTAACGACAATACAGTATTATGGGGACAGCGAGCTGCTCTCATGATAGAGACGGGAGGTAGACAAATGAACTCCTCGATGACTAACAGTAGACTGATAAGCTTTTATAAATATACGCAGGCACCGCATCTTAATCAAAATGAGCCTATAAAATAGCTGATAAAACACGCCATGTGCTTAGGTTATAAGGCTGCGTCTGAATCGCGTTTGAATTGCGTTTACGCGCGTCATCTACGCGTCGTCTGCGCGTATAAAAAACGCCGTGTGATTGGGCTCTTACATGATCAATCTAATATTAGTTACTGAGAAATTAATTTGGCCTCAAACTAAGTAAACAATATCAACCCAATGCAAACACTGTCTCTGGCGTGTTATGTTAAAACAAACGAGGCAAGGAAACTAGTTCAGTTAATGGTTATTCTCACCATTAGTTTCAATGAATGACTGGACTACATTTGCATTTTAATTTTTACCCACGTTCCATATTGCTTTTTGTTGCAATTGTTTTTATTTTTCATGAAACATTTAGTTTGAAAACAAGGGTACCATTTCTCTCATCATCATCAACCCATAACGTCCCACTGCTGGGCACGGGTCTCTCCTCACTTTCGTGAGGAGGGTTAGGCTATAATCCACCACGGGGGCCCAGTCCGGATTGGTGGATAACATACCTACCTCCTAAATAATTCTCGGGTAGGTATGGTCGGGTACCATTTCTCTGGGTAACTGTTATTTCAGTATAGTCCTGCCGATAGAATTGTAACTTTTTTTAACGATTTCTATGACTTGGAAAACGTTATGTTAGCTAATCCAGTCACCGGTATTTTTCAACGATAACTGAGGCGTTTCGGATAACGAGCGGCTTGAGAGGTCTATAGTACCCAAAAACACCCAGACTCAGAGCTTGTGATTCGCAGTAAACTCATTATTCGACACGGAACCTTTTACAATTAGGTAGACATTTTACAAATAGTTTCATTTAAAGTATTGTAATGCACATTTGTTAATTTTTTTACAGACCCAAACTTTTTTTCCCGCTTTAGCTTCAGTTGTTTCACACTGAAATGGTAGTGTTGTTTTAAGATAACTAAAAATGCACAACACTAACAAGCAAACACAATTTACTCCAAAAGTAACAACAGAATAAAAATCAATCAACGCTGTATATAAACAAACAAAAAAGATAACCATTTTGCGAAATATTACACCGTATATCCAGGGAAATACGAGTTTAATAACAATGCAAATTTTATGAAATATTACAATCTAAAGTTGAATTTTCTTTGCAGAGAATCTTGCTTGTTGATTTTGCTTTTTTCATGTTACAGTTGCATGAAGAGTTCTTTCATAAAGATTTTGCTCGGTGTATAGATGCTGTCATTGAAAATTGAAAGTCGAGGTTAGACACTGAAAATGGTATTTGACTGGTGTAATCTTACTGTGACACTGTTATTTGAAACTAAAAATTGAAATGTTTGAATAAATTAACAAATTTCAGATAGATTTAGGTACTAACATATAACATATTTAACTTAATTTGATTATCTTTTAGACCTTTGAACCTTTCCTTCAATGTGGCCAAGCGGTCGCGTGACTCACACGAGAAATGTTTTGGCGCGTAACATTCATGGGATTAACATAATTATAACACAGTTCTTAGAAATTTTTCACCATATATGTTACTAAATAGGAATAATACAATACTAAAAACGAGACCAGCAGGTCATTCGCTTGATGGGAAGCGGTAGGTCTGCCAATTGCAATTCCACCCAGAACTTATTTGGATAATCTTGTGGAGTTCTGAACTGCGCTCACGCCAGACTTTAGATCATTGCTTACTGACGATTATTATTAAACTGACATCAAAGGCTGGCATCATTGGCACAAACGAAACGAAATAGGTAAATTATCATTCATTTTTAAATCTTTGTCACCTCTGACCATGACCGTAAGATTATTTGGATTCGTCTTGCGCAAGCCCTCCTCAGGTGTTATCAATGTTATTGGCAGCTGTTTCTCTAGCCTTGTGCCTCATACAATTAGATCCAACAAGGGTAGTCCCAATTGGGACTGTAAATACGCTTCTTATACGTCTCGTAGGTAATATTGGAGGATAAACAGTTTTATTGCTGTTCGTACTACCCTGGGGCGGCTAGCTTGGATGTTTTCCCTGAAGTGGGTGATTTTATGTGGTTTTTGCGAAACGCAAAATGTTAGGACTTTTTTGACGACGCGACGTCAGAATCAAGTCCATAATCCAGAAGACTTGACTGTAATGGGAAACATTGAAGAATCAAGGTAGAGTAGGACACTATTGACACCACAGGCAAAACCAGTTTGGTGGAAGAAATTGTATGCCTAAATTATGCGTGTCAGAAGAAAAGACGTCGCGGCCAACCATGTAGGAGAAGGTGGGACGAGCTTCACACCTTTGATGCAAAATGGCAAATAATACCAGACCAGTAGGACACAACAACAATATACTCGTATGAACGCAAAGAAGATTTAATAGGATTTAATAGGATACCTGAAACTCCTTAGAGGCATACCGTCTAGGGTGTCTGAACATCAATTCTATTAGACATGTATTATGTTCAAAGTTGTAATAACTTATACTTAAGTTATACTAACGTTCCCGACGGATGGTAGAGAGCTACATCCTTAATGTACCTATAAACGCCACGAACGATTACCCTGATCTATTGGGAACTCTTAACAAACTCAAAGAAATATAGTTCAAGTTTTCCATCCTTAGCTACAAAAACCCTACAGTGAAAATCTGGAAAGTATTTCTTGAGTCTATTATAATATTGTACCTACATTGAAAGATCTCTACTAACTTAATAAGTACACTTTATTGTAGAGAGGGAAAAGTTTTTACGTTGTATATTAATATTTTCTACTCGCGGCAGCAAACCTTCATTCAGATTTTAATTAGGACTGGTTTCCCGTTAATTAATGTTTTTTTTTGGTGTACCTGAAGCACAATTTCTAGAATTTTACTCGTATTTTAAAAAACTTACGATATACTTCTTCTTCTTCTTCGTCGTGTCGATGATCCACGGCTAGATTGTTTTGGACCAGTAAACTAAACAGTAGTACGATATACTGAATAAAGTGGAGTTTATACAATTTGTGAAAACCTCCCTACTTAGTTAAAATAAGAAATACTATTAGTTACTACTACTATTAGTTATTGTTACTCGTTAGGAACAAAATGAACTGCAATAAGTTTAATATTCATGAGCAAGTAACGGACGAGATCAAAATAATGACGATCATATAATTAGCTTCCCAGAAACCTATGATTGTGTTGTCTATCCAGTTATAATAGAAAATATTCACATTAATTGGGTAGCAAATGATTTCGATGCGTGTCTACGAATTTCGCTTCGTTTAACTTATCAATTAGAAACATCGATGGCGAACGTGAAGCGATTTCTAGTGTTGTTTCTTAAAAGTGAAAGCGGTAAGGTAATTATGCAATGATAGACAGACGTAATTACGCTTTAACTTATTTATTGATATTGAATTAACAGATACTACCAGTTTAATAGGAAAGTCGTGGTCTTTCCGATGGATAATTTACATATCTACCGATTTTGACTAGGTTTTAAGTTGGGTTCTGTAGGACATTATTTCTTTCTTCAACTACTTCATTCTTCTAATTTACATTAATTATCGTCTAATAAAATACTTACTATTTTATTTATACAACCGTATTATCTTTCAACAACAGCAGCACCTCTCATTTCGACAGATTTCTAATGTCGTTAATATATTATATTTACATTTTATACCACCGTTTTTTTTTTAATGAAGCTAAAGAGTTTCGCAAACTCATGTTTCAGCCATTACTCAGCCTTGCAAAACTAATTTATTATTAAAACTACTTGAATTTTATAGACCACAGGTAGACTGCCTAACTTAGAAGTACTAGGCGAGCAGCGAGCTAACGGAGTTCTAAAACTCACGATGGCGACTTGAATATTTTAAGAGTTACATGTATGTAGTCTAGTCTAGTGGGACCTGAAATATTGTGAACGTGGCCTCCATTTCAGCGGTTTATACTAGGACGTAATATGGGGCAAGGCTGTTTGCTTAACCATGTACAGAGTACACTAGACTAGTTGAAGTTTGCACTTTACATGTTTGCGGTATTGCGCTACGCCACTTGCTATCAAAGTACTAGGACTCCATGGCTTATGAATATATCTGCTTTATTATGTCTAAAGTAGTACACACTGGTATATTTTGTTTCTAATTTGATTATAATATATTCGAATTATGGTATGTCTTTATCTAAACATATCCAAATATTTTGGTTCTAAGACATCGAATTAACTTCTTATAACCTTTCATCGATTAACGTGTTCACAATCGAATAATTTATGTTCAAGAAATGTGCTTACATAAACTTTGGAATCCAATTATACTAAAAGCAATGTTGCGTCACACCGGATGATACATTTCTCTCGTGCCTCCAGTTTGCGGATTGTCAAAGTTATAAATAGTTGGAAACTCGTTGATGTACACACATGACTGCACATAAATATTATTTGTTAGAGACTTGTGTTAATAATGATTAATTTGGAAAGCCATTTCTATAAACATCCATCCATTTAAACTTTTCAATCCCTGAAATGGCTGAATATTGCGGGGCAAAGAACGAATAATTTTGCAATGAAAAACACGGATGCTATAACATTTGTTACGTTATGGACAAGAGTGACTTTAACTTCGAGCTGAATGATATGCCCATTTCCACACTAGGTCGTAAAGAAGCTCATGGAGCAAGCTTGACGAAATGCCCACGAACATTAAGACAAGGGTCCAGTCCAACATCTAAAACATTATTAGCTCTGAAAGTTTAATTCCATTCCCCATTCCGGAGGTCCCGTTGCCATTGCGGTAATATAAAGTGCAATATTTTTGCCATAAACATGGTTTCATGGTACTTTTACGAGTAATTTTATAGCGCTCCTAATGCAAACCTTTTGGGGCAACTTCTGTGAGGCAGGTGGGACGTCAAATGTTTAACGTCATGTTTAATCAGACCTTGAAAGGAGATCACGTTTTTAATATCAAAACAGAAGCTAAAAATATGAAAGGCAACACGAGGATAACGGAAATAATGAAAACAGCAAGACGCCTTTATGTCTTTTTAAGCCTTTAAGAGACAGAGAGAAATGAGTAAAACTTGCAGCTGTTTTTATCTGTTTCGTATGATTTTCTTCTTAGATTTTTTCCGTTCTTAAAAGATACTTATTTTCAGATAAACACGACTGGTCTTTATTAAAACAATTGGCAGACTTGTTTCTAAAACAAGCACTGTACTAAACAGGTTTGTTTTGTTAATACTATTTCAAAGATTCTTGGCCCCTAATTTGGCTTTCATACAAAAAATACATGTTTAAATCATGTTGTATATCTATTATCAATCACACTGACAAGAAGATACAATAGGCATTTGCAAAATGCATAAGAGAGCTACCGCAGGTCCATGACATTATTCTCCGAGATCCAGTGTCGTATCGATAATACCTCTGTAATAGCCACACTGAGGCTACCAGCTGAGCACCTTGAACTTCGACCTCCAGTCGGAGCCTGGGGTAAAGTCCCAAAGGTCACAATGGATCGCAGTGGTTGAACTGTTCGCGATCTGCGTTATCTCACACACACTAATAAGCCGTGCGTTTACATTATACCAGTACTTGAACCATCGTTAAGAGTTGTATACGATTCTTCATGTTGACTTCGGATATAAGAATTTCTTCAGTGAAATCTACGCTCAGGTTAGATTCAATAGGAAATTCGGGCCTAAATGTGGAAGAGTTATTTTTATTTAATTCCCATGAATGAATTGGTTCCGATCCGAACGGTTCATAGGTAATTGTTACTGCATTCCTATCTACTGACATAACATTACCCATAATATACATAGCTGTAAACCCATTTTGAACATTGCCCAGCCTTCCGATTGTGCGTATGTTCATATATGTGCGACCTTTGGTACTGTCCCATTATCATTATTTGCAAAGGTCATTCCCAGACTCCCAGCGAAATAGGACAAGGTCGAGACCTTTATTTGGAGAGTCCTTGAAAAGATATAACAGTCATTTGGACATGCTCCTTTTATAAGAGTTATTGTTGATTTTAAAGCCTTATTTGGCATTATTTTTTACTAAACGTTACTGGCATAAGTACCCTTCGAGTGTGCTCAAAATTTAATTCGGTCACAATATATTCTACGCAATTTCTCATAATCTGAATTTTCCTATAATTTTGGCGTTGTTATAACTTATTACAGTTGGGTACAATTGTCCTCGGGAAAACATGTGTATGACGCAATATAAAGGTGTCTAACGCCCACGTCTCTGACCGCCCTTTAGCTTATTTTCTAAAGGTGCGTGGGCTTATTATATTATCAACGCCTACAAATTGTTTGTACAATAATTTCATTTAAAATTTCCCGTGTAACATTCTAGCACAGCTACTCGGGGCTTCTACCTGGGCCCCAAATATCTTATAACCTATCAAAAACAATACACTTAAAAATGATTACAAATCCAGTTACAGCAGTTCCAAATGGCAAAAGCAGAATAAATAATAAGCAATTCATAAAGAATTGGTTTAGAAAAATAAAGGCCTACCCGTATGAAGTTTTAGTTCGGCTCTGTATAACAAATTTGTAGCGAAACGATATCACTATCCCAATTGACCGACTTCACACTAAAGTGGGTTCAAAGACATGAAGGGTTGTTCACAGGTTGTCATGTATGAGGACAATATCACCCCTGTGTACACTTTAAGACAGTTATTGTGTTTTGGACTTGTGATGAAAATATACGATCACGTTTTGAGGTGTTGGTAAATGTAAGCCTGAAAGTATGAGAAATTCAATTTAAAATAAGAAATTATGACTGCGCTTTGTTACTTACAAGTTACCATCTCTGAGCGAACGACCATCGAGATAATGAAATCACTTATAAGAAAAGTAAAGCATAGCTAGAACCTAGAAAATGTCAAGGGTGTAACGGCAAGGGAGCAGGAAGAATTCAGTATACCAATGTGTATTTGGTTTGGATCTATTGATTCAGCTTATAAAACATAAACTTTCGTAACGTGACATGATTGATGAATAAAATATATTCAATTTGCGGGTTTTCTGAAATTGGATCACTGTTTCATAGTATGTTTTTGGGACAATAGCCGACGCATTCTTCAGGGCGACCCTTTTCACTTCAAAGGCGCTTGCTCTCTCGCTGCCAAGTTGTGTGAAACAAGGCATCCGGGGGTCGTGCTTTTGGGATTATGTTTCATAATGTTAGAGAAGAGCTTTGTTTGTGTGCATCATTCAATTTCAATTGAGTTGCTTAATCTTTACCAGAAGGGAAGCTACGGCACTATCCACCGTATTGGTTACCACCTACAGACTTGTCTATGCAACACTGAATATCTTACAAAACGTATAGTTGTCAGCTTTAGTTTATTTGATTGTCACAGGCGCATCGTTCTTTAGTTATTTGTTCTAATTTTGGATTTCATGCTGAATAATTCATAGTCAAGAGAAGAATACCCCAAGAATATGTGTGGCTTCCACAACAACCTGTAGTAACCTGTGTATTATCTATGGTTGAAGCATGTACCTGATTGATATTTACATAGTTACTTTAAGTCCCTATGGCAATACCAAGTTGTATCCTTGGGGACGGTTCGCCTCATTCACTATAAATTCCACTGTTATTTTCCAACAGTTAGTAATTCGTAGAAATATACATATTTTTCTGACAAACTGTATCTATAGGTATTCATCCTAACTGCTTATTGCGAAATTCCAGTCGATATAAGATCGTGTAAGCGAGTTCTGAAGGCCGATTGGATCATTCTGCCCTTATACGTGAATAGGCATTAAAGTCAAACGTCTGTAAATCATTCACTCTTACCAAGAAAATGTAACACAATTTATTGTCATATGTTTTTTCTGCATATCTAAATTGTATTTGTTATTATCGTCATCATCTGGAACCTTTGGAAACACAATTTTTACCGTGCTATGTGATTTGGTCTTATGGCCTGTGTTAGTCTTGTCTTTGTCCTTTCCCTCGTTATGTTGACGCGTGCCTGTGTTTATGGAAAACAATGGATGCACTACCTCCATCTTTATCTGATAGGTTTTGGCAAGCCAGAGTATGATAATTCGAGTCAGTAGAAAAAAATATATCGTCATATTCTAAATTTCACAAAAGATGGCATAGAATAAATCTCGTTTGATATTAAGATGATTTATGTCGTGTAACGGTAAAGACGCTAAATAGCGAAGTTCACGACGCGCGTCAATCTTGTTTGTGAAGATTGACGTGACGCGGGGTTGTCGTAGACACTTTTCCTTACAGCTTTTGTAGCTTAGCTTTCGACATAATTATCTATAGAAGTCATCTTGAAATGCCAGCACATGTTCAATGGAACATACAGTGTAGAAATATAGCTTTCTGCCAGTCTGATGTGTGGGGCAATCATAGATTTTTGCAATGAATGCAATATCGACATTTTTTGTCATACATAACATCCAAAATTATTGTCATGCATAATAAAGACAAATTATAATTTTCTAATCAATATTACTGCAGATATAATTATTATTGATAGTGAAACCGAGTATACCTATTGAAATTTATTTTGGCTCACAAAGGCAGCCAAACTCTTTGTCAATTTGACATTGACAACGAATCGGTAATTTGATGAAGCATATTTCTCGAAGAGAAAACACCAGTTAATGTATGATATTATCTGGTTACTGTTAATTACATCAAAAAAAGCATTATTTAGTAACTTAACTTCTGACGTATTATTTTGTATTACTAAAGGCAGTATAAAGTTAGGTTGGTATAACAAATTTATGTTTATTGTCAAACCAGTCACGTAGTAAAAGTATTTTAGGAGCAGTTGGAATCGTTGCTCGGTATCATTCAGGCTGGCATTTGAGATATGCGAAATATTTATCAGTGGTACTATGTTAGAAGAATGGGGCCATTTCAAGAGAACTGTAAGTTAGAGGTATCAGTTGGCAAATACATTTAAATGAACAAATACAATGAGCTAAATGCCAAGCATTTCTATATTGTTTTTATTTGCTTGTTAAATAATACCATAACAATATTTAATAGAACCGCGCGTCAATTTAACAAAATCCATATTACAAAAAGTTAAAAATTAAATTCTGCCAAATGTCAGACTACTGAAAAATAAAAGACGTAACGTAACGACGACGTATAAGCTTACTAGTAACCCCTACCTAAACAATAGTAATTTAAAAAGTTAGAAGTTGGTTTACTCCGAAGCTCACTACGCCTTGAAATGTCAGCGCATCTACATTGAAATATAGAAATTCATCAAATCTGGATAATCTATTTGCATGAAAACTTGTTGAACGTTTGCCATTTATAGTCTCTCGAAAATTCTAATTTACATAGTTCGTTGACACGTCTCGCCTCGGGTTTGATCTTGAAACACGCGTTATTTTTACGGTCCTAACAAAGTTTCGGCTTTTTTGTGCATTTCTCTATGGGAGGCAGGTTTTATTTTAGTTATCAGTACGAGAGTATTGTACGTGCGTCCGACTCGACACATGTACGGTAGAACTAGAAAGGCGCGTGCGCCGGCGTCGCTCGGGTCAGTCGATACGGTTCGTTGAAGCGCGCGCTTATCCGCCTCTCTTATCGATTGTGGCGATTTAAAATCGATCTAAGCTATTACGGTACGTTTAGCATTCCGGGATGTTTGCATATTCGAAGAAGAGCGGAAAAATAAATTTATCCGAGTGTTTCCTTGATGTGAAAGCGCAGTGATTATTCAGGGCGATTCCGATGTTACCCAAACAAATGAGTAATTAAATCGTGTAATTTCGGTTTGTTATTTGTATCTACTCCCGCGCATGTGCCAAGCGTTCGAGCGCATTTCTTTGGTGTCGAACGATGACACCGAACCGTCCGTCTACCCCGCACGGGTTTTCTTGTTTATTCCACGTCCAGGAAACAATAAACGCCTTCTCCCATTACAGGTCTAGTTCTTCAGTTTACTCGTAATTTTCGAGTAAATGTTAAACTTTTTTGGCCATTCATCGCGTGATTTGTACGCGTGTTTGTGTAGTTTGTGTTGGATAAACAGTGTTGTGTGACAAAATGGAATCGTTGTTAGTGCAAGACGGACCGATAGTGATATCTTGGATTGTTTTCCTTTTGCTGATCTGTCGGTGCTATTACCAAATTGGTTCAATTAGCTCAGCAGGTGAGTTAAGAACACTTATTTTTTGTTCATGTATGGACATATACATTCTTATTAACTCCCTATATGTATAATTTAGACACTGTTTATTTTTAATTGTTAATTCTAGCAGTTGGAAAATATTGTAGCTAGTATATCCAAAGAATTTCTGTCCGTGTGATTTTAATTGCTACTGATTTTATTATTGATTAAAACAATATGGAGAATTACGTCATAAAATAAAGACTTGGAAAACACATGTTCTTTCAATAAAAAAAGAAAACAATGTCCAACGTTTAGCGCATTCAATACCAAAACAATGTCTTCTATTCAATAAAATTGCCCTAAAGCTGTTACAGATTGAATTATTGGTTTGGAAAATAAACGTTTCAATATTGAGCTATAAATCAAACAGTTGCGTAGGTACTCGGCAAGCGTGTCGATTCTATCAAACCTTGCAGCAAACAAACATTATTGTAGGAGGGAGTAGCAATTTTGCTGTCAGGCGCACTATATTTATTCTGTGGCCAGGTGCTGAAGTGTTATCAAAAGTAAGAAAGTTAGACATGCACTTGATCGGTGTCAATTATGTCACTTCTAAAGTTGAAAATATGTAGGCTACTGTCTCTGTGTAAGAAACAAGAAAGTTTGTGGTAGCATTGAACGAATTTAATTCTATGTTAGAAGATTATAGCTAGGTACAGGATAGGGGCCAAGAGCAATAGCAGAGTCAGGAGCTGAGGTCTAAGAATGTTTTCCAAGTGGGGTTTTAATAAATCGATCCCTGTGATTTTAAAAATGCCCCACGCACATTGAGCTGCAGGGCTGGAGTTCCAGGGGAAATCTAAAAACCTCGATACGAACGAAGAAGAAGAATGCCGTGACTGGCCTTCATTTTTGAGTATTTCTGAGCAACAGGTTCTGACTAGAAAAATGTTTCGCTGTCTCAGAAATTGTAAATACCATTACTAGATATTATTCTTCCGCCAAGCAGTATCTAATGTGCACGATACTGCAGTAGGCAGTCTGCGGAAGATCAGTTTCTAACACAATACCTTCCTTTGCGTCGTGCAGTAAGGTAAAAATTACAGGGCATAATCAAAACTTAAGATCCGTTGCCCGTGGGTAACGTGTCTAGTGCTGCGCAGTTTGCAATGCAATGTTTTGGACAGCGCTCACCAACAGGTGTACAACATGCTTGAAAAACAAACTGGGTGATATTTGATGGTGATATCATTCACATCAAATATACAGCCACAAACGCTCATATTCTGGAAATTATGGTTTGACATTGCTCCCACCTCCCACCTAACTGTTTATACAATATCGACTTGTCCTTTCATAAATAAGTACCACGAAAGGTGACTGTCACGTTCTAGGAATAGAATTTACGCATACACACACGAAAAGTACCATTGTAACGCGTATTTCGCTTATCGATTACCTTTCAATTACTTGGAAAAGCTGAGGCTCGTTCTGGAAATTTTCCATCCAAGTAATTATATAAGTATTTTTGTGTCATAATTCATAATACTTTGAATGTCATTATTGACATATCAAAAGAAAGGCCCTTTTACGAGAGGAAACCTTATATTTTCCTTTCTGGGATTTAGTGCGACATCGAATAACAATATTGCCAATCCTTTGTTACCAATGAAATGCCGCCATCATGTTTTCTTTCATCGCCATTGAGTGGATAATATCTGAAATTCTTATAGATAGTAGTTTCTTGCTTGCTTTAGGATACATTTTACTAAACATCTGTGGAAAGAGAGAAATTTTACAGGGAATATTAGTCGCAGTATCACTTACACACAAAATTATATAGGTACTTGAACTAGCAATTTCCTCGACAGTAATATTTTTTTCAAATCGGTTTTAGTTGACAGGTTAGTTGAAAGCAACTAATTAAAGCATGTAGGGATCACAGTTCGAAAATGTAAGCATCAATAACTGACAATCCTTTTAACACGACTAAAGAATGCCATTACCACAGAACCAACAACAGTACCATTATATTACTACGCCACAATTCAACTGCTCTGAAAGACTGCTCTCAACGTACAAGCCAAGAAAAACAAAGACTTACATTACGAAGACCAAATTGAACAAACGTGTACAGAGAATACAACGACTCAGATGCTAAGGTTAAAAGGATAGAAAATATGCGGAAGTGCCTAAAATATTTAGGAATGTTGATGAAGCGAGAGAGGTTTGCAGGAATAAGTGGAGTGGCGTTCCTTCTCTGAATACGAAAAGACGCAAACCTGTTTATTAATTTATTCAAAAGGAGTGTAAATTAAATGACATAATGCGTAACTGAATTACTAGTCTTTCAAGTCGACAACAAACCACGTACGACACAACAGATATATCTGGTCTATATACAATTCAAAAAAACTGATAACGTTCTTTAATGGCAATGACGAAGATATAATCATAACTCATTGGATATGGCATTCCACCAAGCCGAAGATCGGAGTAGTTGGAGACAACATGCAGATGAAGTTGGAAGGGGCCACGATACTTAACAATGATAACTTATTGAAGAGGAGGGATAGATGACAGAAGAACATTTTAACGAACTAAATTCCTATACATTTACACCATGCTCTATGCATTTAACCAATCCATATGTTGCCATTTAAGACCCATTATCGCAAAACTATCGCCAACAAAGCTCTTTGAACCCCATTTAGAACCCGTGTCAATTACAAATGTGTGCTGTCGACGGTACATCATTGTTTTATGACCGTCGTTTGGACGTCAAATAGGTCGGTCATTAAAATAGATATGGCCACGTGCTGGTCCAATTATTCGGATATGTCCACCGTATACAGGGTGTTCCTGATTATTTTCATGTTCAGGTTATTATTGCTCATATTTTTTTGGCATGGTGATTAAATACTATATTATTACTTATGACTAAATATATTATTTGAAAATAGCAATATAAAAAAGCTGGCTTAGAACGAAAAAGACGACCATACTGCGGTAATTTTTTATGTGTTGGACATTTACGTGAAAACATTAATATTTAAATACACGAAAAACGTAAGCATTGTGGACAAATGTGACAACACCCGTACAAAAACGGCGCAAACTCCGAAACATTGTCCTGTTATAGTCCGGAAGATGGTCGGCTCAATGAATGGCGTCGTAATGTTGACACCCTGTATAAACACGGGTCATGTGAAACTTTACACTGTTTGTCGGGAAGCGGTAAAATTTTACAACCATTGCGAATAGATATGACAACACAGTGATATTTGTGTTTTACCTGTTTTTTTCACGATTTTTTACTTTTCACGTTCATCTTCATAAGCAGTTCAATTTATCCTCTAACATGAACTTACTCCACGAAACAAGAACACATTTACCGAGGTGTTCTACCTATTGCCGCTAGAGTTGTGAAAATGCCCTTACTAATAAATAAATCCCGAAATTTTGTAACATTAATCCTAATTAGATCAAAGATTTCTAAATAAAAATCTAATCCTTGTGATTTAACACTCAAAACAACACAATCTCGGCCATTTCCTAGCTATTACACCGTTATTTATAACACACATAAACATTGTTCTAATGTTAACATAAAGCATATTTTTGTAGAACATAAAAGTATCTAGAAAACTTTAAAGCAAAAGTTACGGCATTTCTGGTTGAACTTCATTTATCTTTATTACCTAACCGCAGTCCCAATTATGTATTTACCTACTTGGAATTCAGACAGTATCTATAATGAAAAGCCTCTTTTTACGCAGTAAACCTACGCTGAGGTGAAAGCCCCCATTTTTACATGCAAAAATGACAACGCCCTTAATTGCCCTCCCCACAGTAGCTAACAGTACCATAACCCGAGCCACAGAATAATTACCTACCCGAGTTCACTCTATCCGAATGCGCCAGACGTCTCGTCGCTCCACAGTGCCACGAATATAGGTGACCTGCTTTGAACGCTCTAACTGCAACCAATGTATTACGAAATTGCATACTTTGACTTTCTGTGCACTTTTCGTGAAATACTGGGAGCTTGCTGGGACTTGAAAATTGTGATAGGGTGGGTTGTCCTAGTAAGTTTGGCGTTCTTTTGTTTTTATAAGCTTTTATTCGACTTGCTATGTTCATTTGTTTAGTTCAAACCCATACTGGGCTAAATTGCTGGTTGTTAGATGTCACATGTCCTGCATTTTTCCTTCAGCGTCCCAGAATTCAAGTAAGCTATCTGATGGCTCAAAACTACTGAACCGCTTCCGAATAGACCCGCCCCAATCCAACTATCGATTGCATTGCTAAGCTTGTAAAACCGGCTTCCGATCTTTGAAAGTTGAATTCTATTTTAATCAGATTGGCAAGATAAAATCGCTCTGTGATGAGTGCTCGGCTGCCGCCTTCCGGGAAAAACTGATTTACTAAATACGCTACCAGTAGACTTCCGATTTATGAATAAGTTTTTTTGTTGAATAATATATTTTGTTGTTTTTTAAAATACGTACTCGATACGGCATCGTAATAAAAATGAGAATAAACACCATCGATCAACTGTTAGTGACTGAAGAATACCGTTGTCTACCTTCAGTCTCTATCATTGAAGCAGCTCGTTGTCACCTTAATAATTGTATTGGTATCGAAACTTGATTGAAGTGGAAATTTTAACGGCATTAACACGACCGACAGGTATTCAGGTATATATTCAGGCATTAACAGAACCGAGGTAGCAGTTGATACAGCTGAATATAAGAAAACCGGCGTGTTCAAATCTCAGTTGGTTTCATCAACTATTCCGTTAACTCAGTTGAATTTAAACTATTTCAGATACGCTGACCGGCTCCAGTCAGTAACTCTGTAATGCTATGCGGTGCCACTACCGGCATCAAGTAGCCAAATCGCCATCTATAAATATCTACTACAGTTATTTGAACTGTACTGTTGCGTTCAAAAGTTTTATTTGAAAAGTTTCGCTTGTTGGATTTGAGATTGCAGTTGTGATGGTTTTGAGCTAGATAAGAAGAGGTTTCTTTTGAGTTAATAAAAGGTGTAAATTGTGTATCGATTCGTCCGTAATGTACTTTATAGTTTTTGGCTTATAGCTTATAGGTTTGGAGTAAATTTTTTTAAGGGGCGATATCCCATTGATCTATCCCCTCCACCAAGGGATGACAGAATGGGGCTCAAACTTATTAAAAAATCTGTGATCCCCATCCCAAGGCAAGGTGAAGACAGGCTTGCGTTAGCATTCACCATCTCGCCCTAGAATATCCGATAATATGTCAGCTTACCTATGTCAACTAATGCGGTATGAAAATGCTTTGACGTATATTAATAAACTGCTCTGAAAGCAATAACGAGAATACAGTGAGGAATTCCTCGAGTTGAACTTCCGGTACAGTTTTAAACTCTCTTTGTTCGAGTGAGTAATGTTTATTATTATACATAAAAAAACGAATTTACCACTCATAAGCTCTACTATATTTCTGGGTACTCTTCTTAAGAAAGGTTAACGCCACTGAGGCTATTTTGAAATTTAATATTTGGGAACACGTAAAAAATTGCTGAAACAAAATTTTCTTTTCAAATCCCAGGCGATGTAGATATATGCACACTAATTAAATATTCAAGAAGGATTTAATGCTATGTAGTATTATCTAAAGTAAAGCGATGGTAGCCTAGTGGGAGAACGACCGCCTTCCAATCAGCAGGTCGTGAGTTTAAATCCCAATGCAGGCATGTCCCCATGTGTTTCTGTAAAACATATGTACGTAAATATCACTCGCTTTTCGGTGAAGGAAAACATCGTGAGGAAACCCACATACCTTCCCGAGAATTATTTCGGAGGTAGGTGTGTTATCCACCAATTCGGACTGGGCCCCCGTGGTGGATTATGGCCTAACCCTCCTCACGAAAGTGAGGAGAGACCCGTGCCCAGCAGTGGGACGTTATGGGCTGATGATGATGAGTATTATCTAGCAGTGATACAACGTTTACAAACTCATGACGACAAACGAGCACATGCTCTTTTTAAATTTGTATGGCACGTGCATTGTCTTTGCGGGAGGCAACCAAATGCATCTTATTCAGAACTTTTTTATGCCATTATTAATAGGAAACTTACGAACTTCTCTTTGTTTCTTTTAAATATGAAGTACACATTACATTTATTTTCAGTCTCGTATCGAATTGCACACTATAGTTGGCATATTATCATGTGCTTGTACTGTTTTCATTATCATCGAATGTTATTCCTCAATGAGTTTTTATTTATTGAAGTAAATAAATCCTTCTTGTATACTATTCAGTTTTCGTTGGTTTCATCATCATCATCAGAACGTTTGCTCTTTTTTGTAAATATTCCTTTGTAACACCTAACTGTTATGGCAATAAAAATTCATTTATCATTTATTTATTATCATTATCAGCTTATATTCGTCCATTAGTGGACGTGGGCCTTATCTGGTGAAGGCCGCTGAGCCCGATCTCCGACTACCCATCCAGTCTGCCAGACGTATTCCGCAAGTCGTTTCTTTTCCTTTGGCGTCTTCCATTATTTTTTTTTAATTTATTTATTACCTTTGCCTAAATGCAGTCTCCTCTCTAGAACTTCATAAAGTCTGTGGTTATAACCACAGAATATTATTAGGTCCTAAACTAAAGTCACTAACAGATTTTGTGCCTAATTGTACTTGTTATATGCACTTATCAGAACGCTTACGTTGCGTGCTTTTACGCAATCCATTTATGAGTTTATTTATTTGATTGAAAAGATAATGTAGTTTACGGAATCCATTCTCATCAAAGTATGTAAGTACCTAGATGTATTTCTACGATTTTGCTCTGCTGCAATCCTGGACAGATCCTTTAAAAGAGAACGAAAATGGAGGTTGGAACAAGCGAGTATATCAAGATTTGACAAGTTCTAGTGCAAGGTATACCCTCTAGAGTCAGAACAGAGAGCAGCAGAATCCATGAACACAAGATAAAATACATACTCAGATGAATATAGATCCTATTCGTTTCCCGATAGATTACATTTCACCGAACAATGCGACAAGCTATACGATCCTTTTCGCTCACCCTTACAATTTCCCAAACTACATCCATTACCTGCAACATCCGCGATTCGTATTTGGTCAGCTGGTGACGTCAGTGCCCACGGGCGGCCTTCGCGGTCGGTCGACGACCCGGCGCGACGTACCGTTGCCACAGAATAAACGATAGTGCAAGCCGCTACCAATACAAACGCATCAATGGTATCCAAGTGTGTGTGAATGTCGTTTGAAATTAAATTGTTGGGTGATGTTCATCGATGTTTGACGCTTGGCTTTATCAACGGGTAATTTGTTTTAGAGCGGGTTCTGAACATCGGCTCAGCACTTTCATAAGCTAAATGTTGATTGCTATCGCTGCGGGAGTAACGTATAGCCAGTCCCAGTAGTCCAGTTATAGTTGTTATCGATTAATAGCAGTAGTTGTGTCACTTCAGAGACCCTTGAGCAGCCGGATAAACTCTTGACACCAGAGGCCGGCACTTTTGGTTTTTGAGGATTTGGAAATGTCCCTGTACTATCCATTCTGTCCCTTCATTCCATAAACAACAACGGTTAATTTATTTATACGTTAAGGCTAGCATCGGACCCTATCTCACCAGATGTTAAGAGACGATGTGGTTGAAAGTGGTAAAGGCGCTAAGTTTAGAATGGGACTGGCTCTCAGGGAACACTAGCGAGTGAAAAACCCGATAGTTTAGTGAGAGATTTTCTGCTTGATACGCCTATCTAATTCAACAGCATACTTGAACAGTTCTTTGCCCTCACATATGTACAGTCACGCCTTTCTACCGTTGGGGTAGGCATTGGTTACAGCTTTCCACATGCTACGATCCCAGCGGCAAGCAGCACACCAACTCCCTGACACCCTCTACTGGTTTCTGGAACCCCAGACCAATAGGCTGTGTAGGGTCCATGAGTGGTGGTGCGTGTGTTCTTTGTGCTTGACAGCTGTTTTCCTAACGTTTCCATTGAAGGTTGAAACTGACAACGTAATTAGTAGTAACATAATATTTGCCTAGGCTTCTTATATTTATAAGCCTGCCTTAATTACAATAAAATTAAGCTTGATTGTTATATTTTCATAAATATAATCTATTTAATGGGTAAAATTAATTACATTCTCTCGTAAAATAATTTACTCTAGCGTATAAATACCCAGATTAGTTTAAGCTTACCGAACAAATATTAAGTTTTAACGAGCATATTTAAGTCGCACTTTTTTTGTTTGCGAACATTTAACGCGAAAAGTTGTACCTACCCTCAGACTTTTCAATTATTAGTTTTCAAGTTGGCAATAGCTTGGCGTGGCAGCTACTAAAGTATTAACGTTGTGTTACCTTGTCGCTATAATAAAGCTTCATTCTGAATGTAATTCGCAACTCTGATCAACCCGACTCGAGTGTCTCGTTTGGGGACTGAAAGGGGTCTCGTATCGGTAAATGTTACAAAGTAACAAGGAATTTAAATTTTAGGGATAGGTATCAGATTATACACGATGGAGATTAAACAGATTTATTCAAGAAATGCTGGTTTAAATATCTAGGAAACTTTTAATAATATAATGTTATAAGTGTGGAGCTTTTTGCTTTCATCTCTTCGTGTAGCTTTTCTTTTCAATAAAGCGGTTTGAATGAACAATATATTTGTTTTCAACAGAACTGTTTATCTTTAGACACTTGTCTGACGGAGTGACTCTCTTGCCCTTCTGCTGGGCCGAGTACTTGCCAAAGTGGTCATACGAGTCAAACACTCGAGCTAGCGCACTGTCTCGCCACTGTACGAGCTACATGTAATCACGGCATAAGTCATCCACTGGCGATTTTTTTTTTCATAGTAACTTCCATAATGTGTCCCAAGTTCCAAGTCGAAAGTATTTCTAAAACTCGACGTTCTGCGCTAGTATTTCTCATAATAATTAATATCACTGCAAATAAAATTAAGTATCATAAAAGTGCTTAGCTCTGCTTCTAAGTAAACTAACTTGTTAACTAAGCCAAAGAAACCTGTAATAGTAAACTGCAAAGGGATTAATAACCGTAATGCCAGTGCTAAGAAGTAAAAAGCTTTTGTTCCGCAACAAATGAAAGCCTTTGGGATGCGATATTCCAGCATTTATGCATGAAATAGCATTACAAAAAGGAATAAACTCTGACTTTGTCCCTCTGGAATCTAACCGGGAGTTACTCGGAAGCCATGAAAAGTAAACACTGACACACACGTAATTTGTGTTATCTGTGAAATGCTATAAACGTACTTTATAGGGTTACTTTTTCAGAGCATGTCACATTGATGCCTCTTTTGTCGTTAGAAACTATTTTAAATATTAATCCAGTCCTGTCAAATGATTTGTTGTCACTTTTCGACCTCACAAAAACAAAAGGGATGACAATAACTTTACAGCGGTCTAATTAAGATTAGTTTATGCCAATAGAATAAGGACCATTGTCTGCCTCTCAAAATTAAAAACAAAGGCGTTTAGCTGGCAGGCATTATAAGTTTGAAACTGCACACGAAAAGCATATTCAAACGGTCCATTTTATCCTGGAACACCCGCAGGGTTGGCGTAAATTATAGGATTATTCTTGTCACTGTTGCACAGTATGCGGCTGACACCGATATTTTAGTCCTCCGTCGCGTTCTGAACGCGCCCTGAAATTTATATGAAGTTGGTGTAGACACAACACAGTTGCAACTTTGGAACGTGTCGTGAGAAATGGACTTGGGTGTGTAACACCTGACTCAATATCCGAAAGCTATACTTAATAGATAGTCTTGTAGCCAAATAGTTTACTAATAGACCAAATAGTTTATTGATCCGTGATTCAAATAATCACTTATGCCAATTATTTTTATTAATATGGCCGTTATATCTTGGTGTCGACAATCGCATTTTAATATATAAAAAAAACTAAATGTTTATTTAGCTTTGGGCATCTATAGAAAATATATTAAAGTTGTAGTAAAAGCTTCATGCAAGCATTACTTGGTAACATAACTTGATTGATTTTCTAAAAAGAGCTTCGATAAATCAATTTCACAGCTCAATTATTCAAACAAAATCATATTACAAAAACAAATCTTGACAACACTTACAAAAGACCATCTCATGAATGAATTTTTTAATAAAATCTGTCTAAAACGTCATATTACATTCTTCGCAGACGAACTCAGAACTAAAGTCCGTTGACTCTTTTTAGTCTCAAGAAAAGTCAATGGACGTTTTCATAAAGGGCGCTCTCTTAATATAAGATCGCGCGACTGTTCAAGACAGTCAGACACTAATGGGAATATATGCTTAAAAGAAACGTTGTCTTGTTATTTTATGAGGCGCATCGTTAGAACAGAGGAAAGGCATCGTAGAAAGAAGACAATGTAAGACTTATTCATAAGGTTTATGAGAGATTTTATTCTATGTTCTTGTAATAGCTTTTATATTTATACACATCTAAAATTTAACCCGCAATGTTACAATGTTCCTATTGTTTTTGATGTTCCATTTCCATTGTCCAACTATTTCCAACTCCATTTTATTTTGTGTCGTTATTTTAAGTATTGCGGGTCTATTATGACCCTAAATGGGGAAGCATTGCATTGACAGGATTAGGTAGACTGCGATGAACCCGTCTAAGCTACGCCGGAATCATGGATCGTTTTATTAAAGACACTCAAGGTAATTTGAAAAAGTAAAATTTGAATAGAGTAAGTTAGAAGACGGATGACTACACCACGAGAGGCCCAATAAGCGCTGGCGGACCGACTTGGACGTTTTCTTTAATGACTGGCCATAGAGAGCAATAGAGAGAGATCGATGGAAGGAGATGGTCGACCTTTGCCCAGCGGGACGAAAGAGGCTGTAGGTGATGAAGCAGTATGTTACTTCATGTTTCTCTAATGTAATAGAACACTGTTCCCCAGATTATAAAGTTGCGTGAGTATATTCAGGAAGTTTCAACCAATAAAATGTTCGGCATTCTTTATTTCGGGACAATCCGTGCTTGCCCTATTTTAATATAACGCGATGAGAACTGCGCTTCTAAAAGCGTGCAGGTTTTACGATCGATCCGATTAATTTATACGAATGCGCGTTAATTTGGTTCTTTGAAAAATATTGCAGGAAAATTTAGTGCAAAGCTTCCCTTTAAAATTTTTTGTTGCTGTGTAATGTAATTGATTTTTGAATTGCCAATATGTGAAATTCAATAATAGCTAAGACTAAGCCAGAAGTAAGAAAATGAATGAGATTACAGCGGCCAACTGAAATAAACTCGCGTAACGCCTACTAACAAAGAGTAAGCAACGGCAATTTCATTCGACCCCACGTGTAATAGCGTTCACGTGCTCACGTTTCCGTATGTGATGATTATCGAATGGAGCCCGACCCGTATACCCGATACAATGCTACCCTCATTAGGTTATTTTCACATTATATAACTATACATATGGTTTCAAAACTTGTCGCAACTCCTGAGTGTGAAATAATGAAAGTAGATTTATAGTCCAATTAGCTAAAGAGCGACCAAAAAAGGAAACATGAGCCTATTGACTTGTTACAAGAGATATTATAGAAAGCCCTTATTTCAGAGGGTCCTCGAACACTAAGTGCGAACCCCTCAGGGTCTCCTAAATGTTCCCAGTCGTGAACTCGAACAGCCGTTGTATGCCTTCGCTATTTAGACAGCTCCGTAGCCTCTGGAGACTGTAGACCTTTTCATTTAATTCGAGAACTAATTAAAGTTAAACAATGTCTCACGCTATGTTTGGTTTTCATTTAAATGTGAATGAAGTGAGGACTGCATGTAAACTTGCTGATTTACATCGGGTATCGTGTCCTTTGCTGGAAAGGTACTTTTATAAAAGGCATACGTCGCTTTATCATGTATATTGGATATATTCGCGTTTTCGTTCCAATTAACGTACTCTTTGCATGTTTGTGCAGTGCAGTGCCGCGCAAGAATATGCAGTGCAAACTTTTGGGTGGCATTGTAACTATTATAGGCAGGCGTCGCGTTTACCATCCGGTTCACGACTTGCTCGTCTCCTTACTCAGCATAATAAAATGGAAGATAATTGGTGTTTAGTTTAATCAGTCTTTAATTTATTTCAACTACGATATCTCATTCGTATCAATAACTGCGATCCGCCGATGAAAATTATCAGTAACATATCGTTTTAGAGTTATCTGGAGATGCTCCTTCCGTATTGCTACTGCGGGTGGTAACAGGTAGATCAAAAACTAGTTCTGAGATATCTACAACGATTTGTCTACCGTGGAACATGGCTTACGGCGTGTTGCGTGTGTCAGAGAGATAAGTTCAAATGACAGATCATGAAACAATATCGATGGTCGTGGGTTTTTGATTTATTCGTGGTTCTACAGAAACCAGGAACTGTCTTCGAATGTCATCATTACTAATTTAATCGACATCAAAAAAGGAGGTTCTTAAATTGGTTCTATATTTGTTTTTTTTTATATTGGTTACCACAGAACTCTTTTTAAACCGATTTTTTTTTTAAATAATATTTTTTCATACGTGTCCCATATAAAATTCGTCTGAATCGGTTTTGTATTTAATTTTTCCCAAGCTACCAAGAATGAAAAAATAATTTTTTTTTGTGCTAATTATCGCGTTTGCGTATTCAAAATATGGAAATAAAAATTAGGCCCTACTTTTTTAAGGTCACTTAAAGTAACACTCCAATGCAGTGAGTTTCTCGAGTTTTGTAACTGTGGAGCCCCAAAACAAATCATGCTTCACCTGCTGTCATGCCCCTCGTGCCCTACATCCTTCACTCTACTGTGAAACTCAACTTACCGCAGCCTCAGGCAACGCGGTGACTTTGGCTACATTCTTAGCCAAGGTCTTATGAGCTACGACTCATCTCATCAACAACCCATAACGTCCACTGCTGGGCACGGGTCTCTCCTCACTTTCCTGAGGAGCTACGACTATTGACTCGAAAAGAAGAAGACTCCAGTGTTGCCCAAATAAAAGCACGAACACTATTTTAATAGTAAAATATTGGTCTTTAAAATAATTATATTAAAGTACATGTCAAAAATGGCTTAGCTCCGTCACCTAGAAGTGACACCGGGAATTGACGAGCAAAGCGTTTTCTTTCCAACTGTACTAGAAATACTTAAAGCAATTGAAGCCATACGTTGTAACGCGAGCGTGCTATAAAATACCGTCTTGACATTACAACAAGTTTTGCTGTTGTTCATGACCTAAATAATATGGTGGCGGGCGGTCTATTGTTCTAAGTTGGACGAACTGTGCTCGTATGTACGAGTCAACGCGAAAGAACTGATGAAATGAAAACCATGGTGCTCCGGGAAGCACCGTTAAACCATGTCATGTATTTATCAACACATTTATTCCAACTGAATGAACTGAAAAAACTGAACTGAACTGAAAAACTGAAAATGTTTTTCGATGAGATTTTTGTTGGAACTAACGGTTTGATATTTGATTGTTTCGTTATCTGCAGCTATTCCTAAGTAACATGGTGGTTTTTAACCCGGGAAATGCGGAATTATTGCGGAAAAACTGGACTTACGTAAAACCGCAGGGCGCAGCTTCTTAATAATTTGTCATGATGTCATTGACATCGCAAACGTTGCAACTGCTTTTTTTTCACTGTCATAATAACTAGCCTTACTTACACAACTTTTAAATTTATTTCTTTCTTTTCCAATATTCACCTTTTTCTTTTTATTTCTATATTTATTTATTTATTTAATACTTTATTGCACAGATTAACTAGTACAAATGGCGGACTTAACGCTAAGAGCATTTTCTACCAGTCAACCACCCATAGTGAAGGAGAGACGGTGTAGGCGTGCATCAAAATATCTCATTAAGAAAAAAATAAAAAAATAATATGTATGTGATCGTGACGCGTTAGATTTTTTTTATCCATAGACATAAGAAAAAATATTATGAAATAGATTAAAACGTTCAAAGAGTACATAAACCTACTTATTATGCTATTAAAACATAAGCAATAGTAGCAACATCACTTATCTCTCTCACGTGCTATTTTTAGCGCCTGATAGTAAATCCCATAAATTCTCGATGATAATGTGACAGTGGTCGAAGGCACATATATCTGACAGTGCCAGATCTGACGTCGAAATACTGCTATTCTGTGCTAATATGTTATTAGGTTGTCCTACTAAGCTTTATAGGTAGCCCAATAGTTAGACGAAAAGGAAATACTCGTGTTTCTTTTACAATCCGAATGATGAATGCAGAAAGATTTTACGCCATATTTTTTTCTAAGCTCAAGGAAAACCTGTTGTGGCACGTGTAGCAGACTAAAAAAATCAATAAAAAAGCAATCTTACAAGTTCACCATGAAAGCTGTTTATTTTTAAAAGCTTTTATTTAACTTCACTTGTATGTCCTGGAGATTTGCAAGTCAAGTTTGACCCAGTTCCCGTTATAGAATTGAGATGAAATTTTGCATGTCTGTCAAGTTCCGATGGTAATGCAATGTTATGGTGACAATGAGCTGATCTGATGATAGAGACGGAACTCCTCACTGACTGACAGTAGATTGATGGTGTTAAGGTCAGCTTGTAGTACCGAATATGTATTTTATAATATCTGGAATAATAAATTTTTAACTAAAACTTATTGTAGCATTATTTTGTAGGTTGAATCGATTTAGTGCGTGGTAGAAGGGCGTAAGATAGATAGATAGATAAACTCTTTATTGAAACACCGCAGAACAAAGAAAACTTAAAAACTAGATCAAAACAAATTTTACAATTAGTATCACAATGGGCGGATATGGATCTAAGTGTAATAGAGATATTAAATATTTTAGGGGTTCCATAACTTTCGCTTACTTTCTCCCTACTCGTTCTGCCCAACATGTATATCAGAAGTATTAGTAGATATGAATGGAATGAACAATAGGTAGCCGGGACACACATCCCCTTAGGCAAAAGTGGCCAGGAAGCAGCGCTCCAGATAGGCACAAGGCCGGAAGCCTCGCTCGGGTAATGAGAAGATCTAACGTAACTGATATAAGTAAAAGAAAAAAAAAACTCCGTTAAGTAAAGTACGTAGGCGCATATTTTATCTGAAATTATTTTATTTGTTTAACCATGTCATAATCGACGTTAGGCAAACATTAAACATTTTTTTTTTTTTTTTTTTTTAATAACCTATACTGTCCCACTGCTGGGCAAAGGTCTCCCCCATCTCCTTCCACATGTCGCGATTGTTTGCCACGTCGGACCAACTTGGTTCGTATGTATCAAGATCGTCACGCCAGCGTTTTCTTGGCCTGCCCCGGCGCCTACGCCCTTTTTCAGGCATCCATTGTGTGACGATCCTAAACATTTAAATTAAACATTTAAAAAACATAAAATCAAATTCATAAATCATATCGTAAAATCAATCAGTAAGTGCTGCCAGCAGTCAAACATAAACAAATCAAAAATATCACTAAATCTATAAAATTTAATGTGAAATTTTGTGCGTTTGTTTGTTCCCTCTTACGCCGAAACAGCTGAACGGATTTTGATGAAATTAAATATGCAGATATTTTAGATCCTGGAATGGAACATAGCGTTATTTTTATTCCTTAATAATTAAAGGGGCTTGTTTAATAATAGAAACTGCAATGCGTAGCGAATCGTACACAAACAAAACAGATATAAAATATGTGTTCCAAAGATCCATTTCGTTTTATGATAAGGAACGATATAACAAAAGATCCGCGCTGCAAGCGTTGGCAATTATTGATTGAACGTGCAAGATCTGCTTTAAAATAACTCGGCATACATTATTCAGAATCACTAAAACACGCTGAAGTTAAAGATACACCAAGGCAGCTTCTAAAACTAAACACATTTCTGCAGCGGAGCTTAGAACTTCTCCGAAACGCTTTACCGCAACTGGCTGGTTGTGGGTACAACTATTTCAAGATCTCGCCTCTAACTGGAAATAAACACTCTGCATCTAAAAGAGTGAAAATAAAGGAGTCGTGCTAACTGGTTAGAGAGTATCCACGGTCGACCGCCGCCGGGACTATAACTGGCACTGGGCTGTATTTCTTCATTGGCTGTCTATTAACAGTAACATTTAAACTGACTTTTGATGCATGAATTGTTATTGATGTGATATTGTGTATCAACCCTACACTTATTATTTGCAAATGGGACGTGTTAGGTCAATCTAAACATGAAGTTGCGGAACGGTAATTTGTAGATCACATTACAACTGGTCTGAAAGTGGAAGGTTCGCTTGGTAATCGCTGAAGATCATGCCTATGTTCATCCAGGCACAACATTTAAGATACTGTGAACCTGTTTAAGTTACATTCTAAATGAAGTCTCCTCAATGCAATTCATTGCTCACATACAATATTTAAATCTTCGCATAATATAGCTGCTGTGTAGAGAATGTAGTTTCTACTCAAGTGTTATGGAGTCTTGTATTTAAATTCTGATGATTCGTTTACGGACAAAAGCCCCGAAGAAAAGCTTAAGATCTTCAAGCACTTTACCAGTTAGTGTTTATTGTACCGATAAGTAGTGAAGCGGTTCCACATTTCAGAATTACCCGTCCTGCCCTTGGGCAGTCAGTACGGATAAGCCGATAATATCGTCGGCAAATGCATTTTCACGAGTATTCGCAACTATTCGCTATGGCATTCGAGTTTTAATGCCAGTAAAGTTGTAAACCTTTGTTCACTGACAGCTCTGTTGTTCCGATATTATGACTCAAGGATTACGTATTCTTGATACTCATGTCTAATCGGCCCTGTCAGCTTATGATAGATCTGATCTACAAGAGCGTTACGAATTGGGCCCATAATCACGTTCCCTCTCTGTGAATTTCCCGACCTATAAAACTGTGTAAAAGTATTATCGCTCTGAATCAGCTGGCTAACATAGTTATAGCTTCTGGCATCCGTACGTTGTTCACCTCGTTACCGCATCGCCACATTTCGGTTTTATTGTTCAAGACACTTGTGTCACTCGTGTCTTGTATAAATTGGAATCCAGTTGCAATTGTGCATCGGGGAAGCGCACAAAGCGGTACAGTTACGTACACGTCAGGTTTAACTTTTTAATTTGTCGATGGAGATCGATTGATAAGGGTTCAGTGGTTCCGCGTCACAGATGCCACATCAATTAACGTGCCAGCCGAGTGGTCGTACCTCCTCGGGGCACCTGGTGGCATTCGCGACGAGTCGGTCGCAGCCAGGCCAGGCCGGTCGGTCACAGCCAGTCAGTCTTCAGGCGGCCGTTCTCGGGGACGCACGTCACGCCCTTTGTCCTCCGCGACGCCGAACGCGACCCTTTTAAATCTTTAAATATTTTTAGTACACGGAAATCGCGTGTCGTCAGTTTTGTACAAATAAAGGAGTGCACACAGGAAGTTTGTGCTACTTTGCTATCGAACGTTTTACGTCGATGTGATTGTTTACAGTAATGTCGTAAGGTGAGTTTGTTTATACGATCAGCTGTGGAACAGTAGCTTATACTTGCAACGGAGATCGGCGTTTATAAAACGTATCGAAGTGTATTCTAAACCGGATCGTGTTTGTTTTGAATAATTAAACTTGTTTTGAGTACGGTAGATGAAATTGTATAAACAATCGGATGTTGTTGAGATAGTCAATTGAGCATATTTCTGTAGTGTTACGCGTGTAAGAATATCCCCGCGACTACTGTAGGCTACCAATGTTAAGTAAATAATAGAAGAGTATGTTTGTATTAACAGCGTGACGCACACTGTTGTAATAATAGGCAATGTTCACTGCACATTCTTATAATGAACTAAAGTATCTAATAACTTAGTTACTAAACTAACGTTAGGAATCAACCCACTAACAGTATGTGTAACCTGTTCTTTATAGGAAAGTTATTTATCGGGGCATTCGATAAAAGGTGTGTGTATAACTAGGACAGTGTTGGTAAGGACCTATGCAGGTAGCTAAAGCTAAATGAAATTGTTATCTTCTTGATAAAAACTAATATTCATTCCATAAAAAAATATGCAGTGAAATCGTAATTTCATTTAAAATTTTTTTTTTTTATCGGCTCCAAATCTACTTAATCGATTTACAATGGAGCTCACCAACATTTTAACTACCGAACCCCAGTTAACTAGAAATTGTCGTACGTTTTTGAGTTCGCTGTGTAAATATTGGTGAAATGGATTTCACCAATACTTGAAACGTATTCAAATTATCCTCTAAAGCCTTAGAGGATAATTACGAAATGCGAAACTTGACAGTGATTACTTGATTGCCTCAATTCATTACAGCGGAATTTCCACCTCTTACTTAAATTGATCTAAAATGATGCGGTTGCCCAAAAATATCCAGAACTTGGAAACCCTTAAGATATTGAGATGAAACAATTTCGAAAGGTATAATAATTATCAAAGTTTCTCAAAGTCCGTCACTAATCTGAACCGAAAATACTTGGAAGTATTGTTCGTCTATCGAATAATCCAGATGGAAAATGAAGATATGTGAAACTCAACTTAGACATAAGTGACATAAAAGTTAGTTTACCAAGTCGTACATGAAAATAAGCCTTAAACTTCGAGAAAATCTCGAATATTCCGACAAAATAAGTAATTCTTAATATGTTCCCGAGCGTTTTTCTGTGTAAATATTCGGCCCAAGCTCGGCTAGACAGTTGCTTTATGTCTGGAGACGGAATTTAATGTTATTAAGTGATAAATACAATAAAGGTTCGTATTTTCGAAACCCATCTTTGGTTTATATACGTTAACTTCAAATCGCCTCTATCTTATCATGGAAGATAGCAGCTATCTTTATAGTGCTGAATTGCAATCACTGATCTTGACCGTATAACATCAATTTGATAATATTTTTCAGTAGAAATTTTATCTAAATAAAGGAAAAATTATAAGACTCTATTCTATAGTATGTATTATAATTTTCTTACATTTACTATTAACACGTTCACTGCTGAAAACACAACTGTCGTGTTTTTCATAGCTTGCCACGAGTACGGCAAAACAGAACTGTTGTGTTTGTTGTATGGGAAAACACTATGGCCCAGCAGTCAAAGTGTTAATATTTTTATGGTGTTTCTTCGCATGATTTGTACATAAAATGATTGATGTTCTATTGAGTTTTACTAGTGTAAACTAGGCACTATTCATATTTCAATGCTGAATTGTTCCAGCCGTTTTCGAGTTTTGAGCTTAGAAATACATTAAACTATAGCTGTCTATAATTTTGTAGGTAAAAGGACGAACAGACATACTTCTAGCTTTAAGGCCATGTGTCAAATCAAAGACCTATCCACCGATAAATCCTAATGCAGTATCAATCTTCAAAAGTCACCGATATATCAACAAACTGATAGTCATTAATTGGTTTATTTGTTCAAGCCCTCATTATCTAAGCCAATCCACTTACCTAATGATTGGAATCAGTCAATTCAATATATGCTTCAGCTCTTATCATAACATAATTAACCCCCCCCCCCCCCCCCAAACAGTCTGGCTAATCCACTGTTATCTTAATTGCACTTTTTTTTAATAATTAATAGGTTTGCTATCTCACTTGAGCCTCATTCTGAACTGTCAAAATAACACAGCGTGTAGCGTAGATGCACGCAACGTGTGTGCTTACTAGCACTAGCGTTGCGTCGTAACTATGCGCAATCAGCTGTACGGGCGCACACAACTGTTGTGATAAAATTGTCAACACAGCAGTACTGGATTCGCCTGCCAGGCGTATTTTCGCTTGCCGTAACATTATAAAAAACACAAACATGTGTGTTTTCAGCAGTCAACTAAATTTAAAGTTTTAATTAAAAATAAGTTTAAAGCGCGTTATGAAATCACTTGCTTTAGGCGAAGAATCTCATGTGGCACAGGGACCTGATGTTAAGTGATGATGCGGTCTATGTCGATGCACGCTTAACCAGAAGTTACCTATTATTTCGCGACTTGAACACTCGCAGGTTGTAACTATCGGGGTGTATAGCTGTTGGTATTTCTCTTACAATTACATCACATAATATATAATAGTTATAATGTGTTTTTTAGATCACTTACATCTGGCTCTCTACCGGGAAATTGAAATTCCGCGGAAGAAATTTAGTACTACATCTAAATCGATCTTAGGAACGCGGATACATCATAAAAATGTACTCGTATTAGAAAGTTATGTTACATACGTCGTATTTAATTTTATTCTGTTGTTTTTAAACTTGGTACTTACGTCCAGAATCCTCCGTGATAGAGATATGTTGTCTGTAGAGTTAACTAACATTGATAGATAGATAGATTACTTAATTACAATTACATTGATTGAGAATTGACCCTTCGTAGATTATTATGCCATTTTGAAACTTTGACTTTGCGAGCTTCTTGTTTCTGTTTTTGTCTAAGGGTGAATTTGTTTCCATTAGTACTTTTTTAGATGTTTATTATTATGTATTATGTACGGTTGTTTCATAGAGAAGGTCATTACTAGGAGACTAATCATAAATAGCGTATCTGTAATTTTATGAAATGGATAAATTTGAATATTGTAATTATCTAGTTATTATATTAATTGTATTAACTTCTATTTCAAAATGATATACAAATCTTGAGAACAAGTCAAGGCAAACATTTCTAGTTGAATATATACATGGAACAAATTAAATACCACCGCAATTCCGTTTCCATGGCTTGCGGCATTTTCTCGTTTACTTTTTGGTGACTTTGAGTGGTTCCTGATGACTCGTTTCCGTTATAATTGCCTAGTTATTGAATTGCACTCGTAATAATGTTGAATGTTTTGAAAATCTTTCCATTGATTTTTTTTCCTATGAATGAAGTTATATTTAAATATCAAACAAAATATAATTATATAGAAAAAGCATAATCAGATACAAGGCTTACCACAAAGTAGTTTTTTTGGCCGAAAAGCCACATCTAAATAAAAACTTATGAATACAATTGAAATATGAGCTCAGACATACGCAGTAGATAAAATTTTACGTCTACCTCAGAATAATATACAAAACATGTTATGTTTACTTTGTTGTACGTGTTTCGAAGAGTATCGATCGGTGTTCTGGAATACCCACCCGACTAACTACACCAGTGCCACTATGATTTAGTAATTATGTTAAAGAGGTACGTTTCTCTTATGGCAGGAAAATACAATTTTAAGCAGTATTTCGGTTGTTGGCTCTACATCGGGTACCTCATTTAAGTGATAATGGAATTTGCGACAATTGTAGAGCAGCATACTTTACGATATTCTATAGTGATATTGAACACTAATCCACCGGATTGCTCACATAAACCAATTAACCGTTAAACTGACGACTGCAGTGCTTATCGACTTATTTGAGTAATCAACTGCTTATGCGCTAAGTATCCGTATGAAATAATGTGCAAAATAGGCTACGGTTACCTGGTCTACCGCCAAAAGCAAAAAACGGTTAAAAATTTAACGTTTCCCACTATTAGCGAAACGAACCGCCTTAAATTCATATGCTTATTATTCTCTCGAAATATGACAGTGGACCGTTAGGTTGGGAGCTTATTACAGTTTGAATAACGTTACCCTGAAAGTTTGTCTCTTATCACTATTATAAAACGTATTTTAGTATGAAAGTTACAGGGTGGATTCATTAAACAAATGTACAACTTTCACAAGTATTAATTCTCGTATCATATTCTGTATCGAATGTACTATTGTTATTCTGTTTGGCACAGAATTCTTCAACGATCGCCTTGAATTGAGTAATTGCTTACAAGCAGTAATACTCAGAATAATACCGGAATGAAAGTATATTATGTTGTACCTTAATATATATATCGAATAACGCCGTGGTTCTTTGTGTAACACTTTTTACATAACGTTATTTTAGATTCTGATAATATCTCCAATAAAAATAATACGTTTCCTTCCTTTTCTTTTTCAAATATTTGGACGTAAAATATTTTGATTATTTTCAGCGAGTGCTTCCAAAACCACGGCAAGTTTAAAATAAATTGATAAATAAAGTTAAATAACCTTTGATGTAAGAAGGAAGTGATCTGTCGCTGCGTTGCAATAATTGTTTGCAGTAATTATAGTCCATGAATTCATGTGCCAAATGCAATAGAAATGTCGGTATGCCAAGTTTTTGCAATATTTATAACTGTAATCATTTATTTTCTATTATACTATTGCGATGTCATGTTCCCTTTTTTTTGTATTGGGATTGACCATTTGCTTGAAATTAACTCAGTAACTATTATTTTTTGGGCTTTTATTGTCTTCATCATCAATATCATTACCTTATTTCGCACAGCAGTGAGTTTTGCTGCCTTCTTTTTCATGTTTGATATATTCGTCGTCGCGTGGCATTTCATTAACTTATTTTAACTAAACCAAATATCCCCAGTATTGAACAGCAAATGCTTGAGATATTGTATATTCAACATTGTACATTTCCATTTATGATATGAAAAAAATTAGTACTTGATTTCAGATTAGTCCATTTAATAATTAGAGACTAATCAGTCTGTTACCTCTATAGTCTTAGAAATATTCACGTTCACTACGCATGTCATAAAACAAAAATACTTCGGCGTTTGATGAAACAAAACTGAAGCAGTACTCTAGTTAGTCAAGAATACTTCTCTAAGAAGAAATGCCAAGTCATTAACAAAAACGTTTTAAGACTTTTTCGTCTCAGTTGCGTCATCATAATGTAACATAGGAATATCATAATCACCGAACCATTTTATAATAGCATTAACAAGATCTTTTGCTTAGTTTTGTTTTAGTCGTTTCACGGTGATGGACGCATTCGTTTAGTTGTTCTTTGAAAACGACCAGTTTCTCAATGTTTCATGTTTTATTTTCTTTTTATATTTGGTACACAAAATCTTTATTATTCATTACAAACATTTAAAAACTGTTCTCCCAATTTGCAATAAGGTTGAGATAATATACGAAATAGAAAACGAATCGTGACTCAAAATAACTGAGACCCCCAGTTGTTATCAATTTATTGCAAGAAAATTATGAATGATATAATTTTCATTATTTTTAATAAATTATAATGACTTTAAATTGTTAAAACTTCAAGTGCAGTGTACTCATTTGTGTTTCAAAAACTATCCCTGATGGCCCGTCAAAAGAAACTTAAAATCCATTAAAAGTTTAATAAGAGTTGGAAACAGTCTCAGCAACGTCTATCATTACTTGTTTTATAATATTCAATATTATTTCGACGTTCAATATTTCTTTATCATATCTTGAATTTGTAAAACTGAATAGTTTATACAAAAGAAACCTCTTTCAAAAGCTCAATTTTCATTAGTATCAACTTACAATTCCAAGCAATTTTCTACATTTTCGGTTATAAATCCTCATTTTAATAATAATGTTATATTTAGGTGGTTGCTCCTTTGTCTCCGTCTCGGTTCATAGAAACCTTATCTAAAGTCGGCCTATAGAATATCTACAGGCTTAGGCCTTTATTCTGCTAAAGTTAAAGGTTTCTTACCTGTTCAAGGACTTCTTTTTGTTCGCTACACAATAACTCGCGCCTTGGTTACCCTTAAATTATACAAACTTGTGTACTTTCTCAGAGCTACACGCTGAACGTAGCTCGGAGTTGTCATTTGGGTTGCGGTTGCCTTTTTTGAGCAAGTCCTAAGTCTAACACCGGTATCGTTGTGTTCATAGTCCCTCCACTCGACCTCTATTGAGTGCCCCTCGAGTGTCCCTCCAAAAGTTCCTCATGTTTGGTGTGATCAGTTGAACTTTTCGAGGTTCCTCGACAATCCTTGTATGAGGGAATATCGTGATGGAGTGGAGGTATTCCGAATCATCATACACTTGACCAATCCGGATTGGGCCCCAACATTTATGGCCTAACCCTCCTCACAATAGTGAGAGCAGACCTTCGCTAAGCAGTGGGCCGATATGGGTTGTTGACGATGATGATACACTTCCAAGGGGTTCTCTGCATCTCTAATATATACCTCTGCGATGGGTAATTGTACACACTGTCATCATACACGTAATTTATAAGTTCTACAAAAACCGTTTTTAGAGCTATTTAACACGAATAATCGAGGGAAAACCCGAGTGGAGGAAATTTTAAAGTTGGAGTGGAGGTAAAAAAATCCGGAGTAACCAGTAACGATACGGGGGTTAGTCTCTTCGACATTGACATTTAATTTAATTTGTCGTCTTACAAAGTTAGCTTCCAATTTTGCTATTTTAAAACGAAATCTCTTCTTAATTATTGGATTATTTCCTAAAATTAGAGCAACCGCGGTGAACTAACTAGAGCATGTATTTAAACAAGAAAATTTAGAGAATATTATATTAGTTGTAACATTCATCGCTAAACCCAAACTTGTTCAGTTGCAATTAATCCTATTCATCTAGACTTTAGTTTAAATGAAATTGTAAAGAGCTCCTTTGATGCTAATTTCTTTTGTGTAAAAATATTAAAGTGTCACAATGGGAGAGCCTTTGAAATAATTTTATAAGGAAATTTGTTGAATTATTAAATTATTATACTTTATCGTTGTTAGCTAATACTTATAATGGTACATTTCAAACGGTCATGTTCAAGGTCATGTTATAGCGTTGTAATAGCACAAGCTGCGCCCTACGGGATCGATGGTTTCACATGCCCTCCGAAGTATGGGGCGATAGGTAATTTGAACAGGGATAAGTTGAAAAATTCATGAAAATATGACTTACCCCTTACTATAACTTACCCCCTTTTGATTGGTTCAATAATTATGGAAACTTAGTTAAGTATGTACCTATCTTATTTTAAGAGGCAATAAATCACATTTCATTTCATTTCATAGAAATCCACACGTAACTTCATTGATCCGGGGCCGCGGGGATCGAACCTGTAGTCGTTGTGTTGCAAAGCGCACATGCTATCGCTTGGCTTCCATCACTTATCATCATCATCTTCTCAATACTCTATACATGGTCGATGCACTTATGTTTATTTCTCGTAGCTTAGTTAAGTCGCGTCTGGTCGGAATTTTTCTAGATCACAGTTATTCGTTTATTGCTTTTGCTAACATCGGAATGTCGTTTGCTTCAGTGAAATGCAATGCCGATTTGCGACGTTCGGTTTCAGTATCTGCAGAAATAGCAAGCCAATCAGATGATGCTATTGTTTGATGATTATTTTGCACAATGCATGGTACTTATCGTAAAATGAGTCCTTATTTGTATTTTGTTCGGTAATTCGGTTATTGTAACAATAATAGGTATTTTTCGGTGGTGTCGGTGGCATTGCCATTGATTTTTTTGTGTTTATGATTATTATTTTTTACCTTAGATACCTATTAAATTATGGTAATATTATCTTGTTCTAAATTTTTCAGTCTATCTTATCAGATTCCTTTCAAATTGTTGGCTTTATTCAATACAATTTCTTCATCAATCAAAAATGTTTTTGTCGTGGCTTGCCATTATTTATATTTAGGTATATTTAAGAAATCTTCCAAGGAGTGGGTCGTAAGTTTAAATCCTAGTGGAGACAAGTACCAATGTGTTTCTTGTGAAACATATTACATAATTATTACTCGCTTTTCGGTGAAGAAAAACATCGTGAGGAAATCTACGTACCAGAGAATTATTTCGGACTTATGTGATCGACCAATCGGGACTGAGCCCCTTGGCAGATTACGGATTACGGCCTAATCCTCTTCACTAAAGTGAGGTGAGACCCGTGCTCAGCAGTGTACTGATATAGGTTGATGATCATGATAATTATGATATTTATAAGTTATCTTAGGTATCTACCAACCTTATTTGCCGCCCTCGTCGATCAAGTTATTTCCGTCCACTTTTTCCGTTTTATCTTTTGTGCATGAATTGTTTGCGAATTTCGTATCGTTTGAAGTTTCACACCATAATGTATGTAAATGTGTAAAGTTTCTTTACATTGAAAAATATCCATTTTACACAATCCCTGAAAATGTTAGTTTGACTTTCGGCGAAATCCTTGAACAGTAAGTACTTTTGAGAAACTCGACGCTGACACTTCGAGAAGTTTAAGGACATACTTTTCAGAAGAAAAAAATTAGTTATAATATTTTTTTATACTACAGTGTAACTATACGAGATGGTCGCTTACCGAATGGTAAGCGTCACGCCTACCATAACAGTTGCATTGACACCCAGTACTTTCCATTTCAAAATGTTGCGTTGCACTGCAATGCCCGTGTCACCTTGAGACATTAGTATTAAGTGTCATAATGTCCAGTAATAATGTCGCTGAAAACTGAAGCACAGTAATATTTGCAGACTTATGGTTGGCAGATGGTACTTCTCCAGCCAGACTCTTGCTGAAGAGGCTTACAACTACAAGAAGTCTGGCATATTTTCGGGTCGGACCCTACTTCTGCCTAACGTAGGCTTCATTCCGGGTTTGAGGTTTTGAAAGAGGCCTGCCGCTACAAAACCGCACCGACTACCTTACAGAGCACGTAAAATAAAAATAAAAACCGTGTTCCCTTAAAATATTCCCAAGTTGCCGTAAACAAGTTATGGCAAAAGGTAACCGCGCACGTTATAGATCTCCATAAACCTTTTTATTGATAATCTGCCTTTTAATACAAATGCTAATAAGTGTTCATTAAAACTTTAGTTACTGAAGCAACACAAACTCTGACCGTCTTCGGAACAGGAAGCCGTGGTAAGAACTTACACAAAAGTCTGTAGAATAAACTTGGCAGTTATAATAACTATTTACTTCTGCTTTTAGACGCATTGTTATATAATTTTTGCAAACATATCTACGTCTTACGTCTGTAATTGCACAGCTCGATATGTTTGTCGAGTTGGACTCCGTCTTAAATTTTCTAAAGTATTCCAATTTGGGCTTTAAAGCTATTGTTTTTGGGATCGTTTTGGTCTGCAATATATTTAGTTAACGGCGTCACATGTAAAACCTGAATACTGTCTTTTTGAAGATGGATGGTACGTGATAATGGATTAAGTTTTGATGAGATGCAAATTGAAATGACCGAAAGTAAAGTACGTCCAATTGTTCTTCAATTTTGACGGAACTTTTATAAATAAAGAGAAGTAAAATAATATATTTATATAATATATTTATTATAAATAGTATATATATATATATATATATATATTATATAAATATATAGATAGATAGATAAATATATTATTTTTATGATTTTTTTTTATACCTACTAATAATTAAATTGAAGTGTCTGTGATTCCAAATCCAATGCCGAAATTTAAGTAAAAACTGCAATTTGTACTTTGTCTAATCATAAATGACCTTTTTATTAATTATTGTAAGTTTGTCTCGAATAGGCTCCGAAACGGGACAACGGAATTAAACGAAAATTTTAGGAATTGAAATAGGAACTTTATCTTAAGCTTTCATGGATGTTTCATTTCGATATATGGCAGGGTTCAGAAGATATAAATATAAATGTTATCGCACTATCTAAGTTGCGTGCACATTATTTTAGTAAAAGGGGTAAAAAGCTTCCTACAGATCGCAGAAAGGACGTAGAATTAGAAATGCTTACCGAAGCAAGGAGAGCTCTGGAAGCTATAAAACAGGGTCAAAACGCCATTTCAGAAAACGTCGACTTGCATCGAGCTATAATAAAACATCACGTACACGACCCGGCGGAAATATGGCACGTTTCTAATACGATTGGGAGTACAGTGGTATTTTCTATAGTACTATATTTCGTCACGTTACGTTACGACATACGTATATCGTAACGAATGCTGTATATCGGTTCATGTTTTGTTGTTTATTTAGTACTAGATTTAAGGCACTATGTGTGCAATGTGACTGTGACTGAGAAATCTCGAGCTTACGCACACACACGTATGAAATGTGCATGTGTTACAAAAATCGTAACGAAACGGACTTCCTAAAAGCGAAATCATCATCGTCATCATCAAACCATATCGTCCCAGTGCTGAGCACGGCTCCCTTAAATTTTCGTGAGGAGGGAAAAGCGAAATAAATTATTTGATTTGTTTTTTTTTTGAGATGGAATATCGGTTCGTACTAATTAATACAAAAGGTGTTCCCTTGAATCATTCCAATTGAAATTGTATCCTATTTACGTTACCTTTTGTCTTACTATTGTGAAATGGATTAATAAATTAGAAAGAATCGTAAACATTTCTAAATAGCACAAATAACTGTGACGTCTATCTATATACTCGTAGTTCTTGTTCTGAAAAACACAAAGCTTATTTATTGACCACCTCTGGATAAAATATATTATATACAACAGGCCGGATCTATACACACCAACGGTATCTTAATAAAACTTTTCAACACATTATTGCCCCAAATATTTGCGCTCAGGGAATCCTAACTAGTAATAAACCGTTTCTCTGTTTACCCAATTCTATCAATTATTTCTTGTTTGTATTACTGAAATAAATACAGGGGAGGATCCCCTGAGAAATTGTAGGTAATGATGCCGATTTGTATAATTCGACCGCTTTGGGTTGCTTTTCTGCGGGAAAATAATAATAAAGGGTAGTTTACCTCGTCTGGGAGCGTTCGTCTGTTTGAAGAGAAAGCTTGCTTGTTTTGGGAAAATCTCGTATGTAATTACGCCTTGATTGTATAATGTAGTGGTAGGCTTTTCTTGTAAGACTCCGCATTAGGAAGCACCACACTGCTGTTAGATACTCATCCGCCAAGCTTAAGTATGTAAACATTACAGTTTTTCAGTTTTAAGGGCACTGTTTCCAGCTGAAATCCTGCGGATAATTTTACTCCACACTTTGTAGTGATTTGCAAACGACACCTAACTCAAATGGACATGGATCAAAATGGCTATGAGAAACTATGAAATATTCGTGACGACGTGGACGAAGGTAGTAAACACGCTAGGCCGAGTATGGAACTGGGATGTTTTTATAGATTTGAAAGAAAGTTACATAGATCAGTTTGACTTCCCTCGGTCGCACAATGCGCATGAAAGAGCTCAATGCGATAAGTTTCTTTCTAAAGTGTTTGCCAAAGCTTTAGTCAAGAATTTCCATAATTATTCTTTGATATCTTTTGAAGCCAGCATTATATAATGAGACAAGTTGCACCAAGGAGAGCCTGATCAGTAAAATAGGCAAAAACGTATTATAATATACCTAAAATCTGCAATAGTTAACTAAAGATAACTTTTAAAGTAACCATGAAAAAGTTCAAACTAAGATCTAACTTTTCACGTTAACGTCAGTTTTACTCATTAAGGTTCAACGTTTAATTTTGTTTAACGACAGAATAACTATTGGGAAAGTTACGCCTTTCTGTTGGGTAACCGCCCTGGGAACAATCCTTATGTATTAACCACATCAATATTAAATGGTATCCGCTGTTAACTTATTCTAGGTAGAAACCAATTATTGATACACAAAGCTTGTTATTGTAATTTTGATTACTTATCAAGGCTGAATAACTTGAGCTCCTTTGATTCCTTTGGGATTGGGTTCGACTGGGCTTGAAGTTGAATTGATTGATCTTTATTTATTTAAATTTTGGCTTCGCTCGATTTGTGCATTGTCCAGTGTCAAATCTTATGACATTTTTTTTTAATGAAGTTAAAATTGTCATAATGTCGAGTCCTAGTCAGTCAGTATCTACTCTAGTCGAGTCAAGTAACAGTCAACCTCACAAATCAGTAAAGTCACTGCTTTACTGAAGGTTCGTGGAAATTGTGGAGTCTTCCCTATTATATGATCGTAGCCTGTCTATCCTGCTTATTGTACCTTGCGTGTTTGAATCGCATCCATTGAAGCAATTTGCGGGTTATCTAATTTTCAGTAAACCTCCACTTAAAAAACTCCATCCACATGTAAAAACATCAAGCCTTTGACCTAAAGTAACTGCTCACTTTGATCTCCCGAAATTTGCAATATAACTTTAAGGTGAACGGCCTCTTTAGAGGGTTGCGAACTTGTGACCCCGCGTCATTAATTTCCAAGAATCAGACTGTCAACATTTTTTCTCTCCAATCCCGTCTGACTTCGAGCTTAATGGAGATTTAATTTGGAATCAAATGGCGTTGTTGTCAGTCATTGCCGCGATAAAATAGAGTTTAGGATAGAGAATTTTCGTACCTCTAACTTAAATTCAAGGTTCAGGTTCACTTTGGATTGATTGTTTACAGTGATACTCCTGACTATATTATTTTCCGACCAAAGCGAGTTTTTATGGCAAGTGGGATCTCGGCCTTTGTCTGTGTTTAAGTGTGATTTTTCAATGATAACTTCCTAGCGGTAGATGCTATCTTCATAAAATTAAGCAGAAAGGTACTTTTTAAGAAAATGTTTTGGAGTTCGTCTGATTGTGATCTAAATAGGTCAGAGGGTTGTTGAGAAATAGTCGACATGAGGCTCCAAAGCTGGGTTTTAAAATCTACAAGGTAAAAAAAAATAGGACATGTGGGGATTTTGTATAATCCAAAGTATTATCATTAATTGTAGACGTCATACTGTTTTTTTAATATAAAATCTAAAAGAGGCGCTCTGAACAATCGGATAAAAATAATACTTCAATTGCTTGTGAAAAAATAGGTACATCGCCAAAACGGTCTCAAACGTAAACCTCTATCTTAGAAGTTTCTCAGTTGAATGCACATTTCATTACTTTGGGAGCGTTTTTTAGAGCACAAGAAACATCGGCACGGAATGAGACTAGATAAGAAATCTTGAATTGATAGGACCTCAATCTGGCGCCGACTATCTACGATGGATGTCCAAACATCAGTCCAAGTATCAGTAGAAAGATTCGCACTGACGACGGTTGATCTGATGAAAAATGACTTGGGGAAGGGTCGTACATGGACCGGGCCGCACATCGCTGTTAAATGCCCAATCTCATACAATATTTATAGTCCACATCTAGAACAGTTCAAGAATATCTATTGATTTTTTGCGGCAGTGGAATGAGTCGACGCATCTGGGCCGAGGCAATAAATGGCAAAATATGTCGGTTGAAAACCAAGTTCATAGCAGACACAAAAATAGTCTAGACTAAAATATCTATTGTTACCGAGATAACGGATTTTAAAATCAATGTATAATATAGCATATTTTGTTTCGACGTTATCGAATTTGCCATTCATGTCTATTACATGAGAATAAGAATTAGGACCCTGAGTTTTTGTAACGGTAAAACAGCATACATTTTAGCATGTACATCATTTTCGTAACTGTTTAAGTAAGATGCAGAATTTTGCAATACATTTTTTCGGAGATAAAACTATATTTGATGAGCACGAGTTTCTATCAAACCCACCGATGTTTGCTGTAAAACCGACCTGTTTATGTAACATAAATCGATACTCAGCTTTGCTCTACACTGCATTACTCACTGCACAATATAAATTGTTATTCTCTCCATATCCGACTACTTATTTAAGCTGGACTATGTAGCACTGCATACTATATTATGTCTTCTTTGGCTGACTGCACATAGTAGCTAATATATAATCTGCGGTCGGGCTAACAGCTTTACGTCTAGGGAGTTTGTAACGGACGCTTCCTTGTGCGCAGTTCTCTGTAATTAAATCTTTAGTACTGTGCTAACTTTTGCGATGAAAGATGTAAGTAAAATATCTATCTTACAGTGGTGATGTATTGTGCTTTATAGACTATTTTATTTCTCTGTCTCACTCTCATTAGTAGATATATATTTGAATAATTATTGACCATTATAAAAATTGGAATTTTTTTAAAATTGGGCATTAGGATAATTAGTCAACCTCTTAAACCACCATTAGTATTAGTATTGCTTATTGATGACTAGTCGGTCACATAATAATCCTAACCATAAGGATGTTTAGTTTAAACGTTACTATTACTTGGTCCCTTTATCAACTATCTAAAGTACATGCCTACTTCAATTTTTATCATCGCTTATTGATCTACAATTAATAGTAATCAGTCAAATACATAGTTACTTATGTACTTTCCTTGTGGAGTTTGTTTGGTCATATTTCATATCGATTAATGATAACGCATTGACAATAAAACAATTATCTGAATTGCTTTTTCGATACAAACTGTGTCATTAAGTTATCGATTGCTTATTGAGTTACTCTTTCTAACAATATTTTACAATTAATATTTTACTGTCCTTATTTTCTGAACCTTCAAGGTAAGACGCTAATTCCAGAAGAACGGCAACTTGAAACAATATATCAATAAATGAACTTAAACTTATATTGATCATAATTAAGGGCTCAACCACTGCAAATCCTTCTCAAGTCCCTTTATTTACAAACGAATGGAAAGAAAGTTATGACTACGATAGAAGTTAATCTACACACAACAAAAATACTGTTGAGATAAAGTACACTGCTCCATTTTTTGAAGATAAAGACCCTTCATCCATCATTTTTCGCCACACTGTGTGTCATCTTTGGACGAAACAGCCTCGGCAAAAGGTTTCATACTCGGATATCGTGTGGCCTTGTTGGCAATGGGGGTGATAGGGTAATGGGACTTTTCTACACCGTAATGTGCTTGTAACTTTTTTTTCACAATATTTGGTGCCGAATTCCGAGAAAGAATGTACCGCGCTCTCGTATCGTATCGGTCCTATATTGAGCACAGTTTAGTGTAAATAGGAATTTCTGTTCTTATAAGTTAGACTTCTGGTTTTTTTTTTAGCATAAATCGAGAATAAATGTGATATTTTTGCATTGGAAATCACTGACAATATTTATTTAGGTATTTTATTTTTCGTCTGTTTATCTTGGGAAGTAAAAATAATTAGATTTGGTTTCATACTTACCGAGCAACGTGTTTCTAGATGAAATAAATATTGATATGAGGCAATTGCGGTCCCGTCCTTTAACGACGTTTAATCAAAGTAATCTCTGGATATCTCGGAATAAGTCCAGTTTTTCACGTACTAATCAGTTTTGGTAGTAGCGTAGGCGGTCGCTAATACAAGTCTGGTTTGAAGGTTCATTTCTTGGATGGTTCCTCAAGGAAAAATTACGTTGATGGTAAGAAATCTGCTAATCAACTTCCTACTCTAGTCACTACATTATATAAAATTAAAACTGTCGTTAGTTGTACGTCTGATTTTGTTTCGGTTTTGACCAAAGCGTAACCCGAGAATTCAATATAATTTTCATCAGTAAAAAAAAAACGAATATGAAACTTACATCAATATTAATTAATTAATTTATTTATTTAATGTCTAGAAGAACTAGTCAACCACTACCTGTGCGCCATGGTTTCATTCACGTGATTTCCATTTTCTGCAGAAACTGCATTTTTTTCAGGAAACAGCCCATGTCTTTTGGAAGTAGCCTAGCTTTCTATCTATGAAATTTTCAGAATCAGTAATTTCTAATGAAGTTGGTATCCAATTATAGTACCAGTGTAGACCACGTAGATTATTCACTTGTTCATTGAAACCAATATAGCTTTAAATAATGCAGAATGGTAGGTGAAATGCGAAGGACAGGAACCAATCACTGTAATCCAATGATTGGATGTCATCCCACTAATAGGATGCGCATTGATTTGGTTGATTTGGTAAACCCATATCCTTTTGAGGTATTTGGAACATGAATAAAATAACAGTATCAAAATTATGATTGCCAATCGTATTGCAGTTTCTATAAAATATTGTGGTGCAGTGACCCAGGATGAGGCACCTACAAAAATCGCCACTTTTCTGTCCTGTGCATCTTCCTTCCAGTGCTCATGATGGAATTCTTACACTTCCTTAGTTTTGTTGACGCTTACGGTATTGATATTTACTGTACGATAGAGATATATGGGACATTTCGTTTTTATCGTTTTCGTTTTTTATTTCGTTTATAATTTACAGCAATCAATCGGGTTTGACACAATCTGAAGTAGGTATGTGATATCTGCAACTTCGTCTTTTAGAAAGCGGAAGTAGGTTAAGTTTTTTTGCATCTAGGTTCAAATAATCATCAGATTTATAAGAGATCTTTGTATCATAGCATATATATCTAATACATTTCTTTTGGATCTGATCAATTCACATGACGGACGTTATACCGTTAGTCTCGAGAGATTGCAATTATTTGCGAGTAGTGTTATACGATTTAGAAAATAGAGAACATTATAGCTGTGAGTACTAAATTTCACCCGTCTCAACGCCAGTAATTGTGACATAATTCAGTAACAAGCATCCGCAAACCAAGCTATCAAAACTCTCGCATTAGTAGGGAGTTAGGGTGGAACAGTGCTGAAGAATGTGAACAGTGTGTAGAATGTTCGCGATCGACAAGCTTTGTTTCACCCACCTTTTGTTCGTTTGCTCCCGGGGAAATGCTGATAATCGCATTAGTATGATTCCTCCGATTCTCACAGTAAATGCAACCTATAATGCTTACAATACACTGACAGTATAGAGAAAGATACGTGATTTCTGATTATACTGGCGCTGGATAAAGATGCGTGCACAATGGGAATAGGGCATAATCAAGGAGTAGTTATAACTAGACTATAACATCACTTTGAAGCCATATAACTATATAACTATATGGCTTCAAAGTGATGTGGACGCAATGAAAAGTTTCTAGAAAACTTGAGAACAATCCTTATATTGACCTTGAGAGAAATTTCATTGCTTCAACTCAAGGCATTAAAACATTGAAAAATTGAGAATTAAATTATTGTTTTCAAAAGTTAAGTTCTGTCAAATCTCAAATAAAGGGTTATTTACAGAAAGAACATAAGTGACGATTGTTTTTAATATTGTATCACTGTGTTCGTGTCTAAAAAAGCCATGGAATGGTATTCAAGAAAAGTAGCAAAAAACTGATTGTACGTTTTGTATAATAAATAACCCTTCAAGCGATCTATCGAAATTCCGCGTGTTTTATTCTGTCTAGATATAAAGACCAGCGTACCTACAATCTCGAATTCTTCGTGTGTGTGGATGTCCATACTCTTTAAACTATAAACCTGTGTTGCTAGGTCGCAGTGGTCGTATCGGATACGTCCATCTAGAATGGATGTTTTACAACCAGTTTTTATTATACTCTTACGTGCTCTTACTGACTCTTCACGTGTAAACCTTTGTTTCAATTGAGGTGATGTATATAGTGTGACTTGTGAGTAAACGTACCCTTTGAGTATTTGATGATACTGTAGTAGGATTGAGATTTATTCCGTTTTTACTTCGAAGTTTAGTTATTTGAAAATGTGTCTTTTAGTTTGCTTAGAAACTTTTAAACTCTATGATTGTCACTAAGGGGTTCTTTGTATGTAAAACATTCACATAACGTAAACTTTAGAACCGTTGTCTCAGGGTGACGAGCGCAGTGCAGTGATGCACAGATTTTGTAATGGAATGTGACACTAGCTGTCATGGACAGGCGCGCTTACCATCAGGCGAACGATTTGCTCATCTCGTAACTTAGTAACTTAATAAAAAGTTTTCTCATTTTACATAAGCAAAAGCTTAAATTAATATAGTTAAACGAGGTTTATGATTTTTCTTTTGCTAAACGTTAAAATTGATTCCGTATTTTAACTGGCTCAGTAGAAAGTATTTTAGACTTCCTTCTCACGAAATTGAGGCGTAAGCTTTAGCCTAAGTGGGCGGATGAGGGTTGTATTTTAGACGTCGAAACAACGGTCTAATACATTTCAAATCAAAATTAAATAATACAATAATATAATGCTTTCATTCCAGTCGCACTAGTTTTACTTATCAAACACTAGGTTGCCTTATTGAACTCATAAATGCTTATCGCCTTTGATAGACCTTCTCTTGATACTTCTTCTATATTTATATTATTGTTAGGTGCGCCCATAATTGTTTCTAATTAGGAGTTGTATCGTATCAATAAATTGTTACTAATAAAACATTAAATTACTGTTATCAGTCTATAGTCATAATTTATAGCGATATAAATTAAAACGATGTATTCCAGACATGTTCAACTTTTTAACTCGCCGATCACGTTTCAGATTTGCTTAATATTGTGGTTCGCATCGTGCAGTGGCTGAAGTGATTATTTCGAGTAGATAGATATACTTATTGTTATTCATATTAATGCTGCTCCTTTTGTAGAAGTTAAAGCTATCATTGTAACAAATTTAATAATAGAATGCGTAACAAGCCCCAATGCCAAAAATCCTCTTACTATTGTTTGATTCAAAACCATGATATGATGTATAGCTATTTGAAACCCATTGTTTTCTGAAATTTATATCAGCTATACCTACCTAATGCATAATATTATAACATAGTGCACGTTTATAATAATAATAACTCTTTATACCATAGATAGATATATAGATAAACTCTTTATTGAAACACCACAGAACAAAGAAAACTTAAAAACTAGAACAAAACAAATTTATATCATATCATATAATTATAATATATATAGACTAACATATATATTATAATTAATTAAAACTGTCTTCATATATTAGTACGCTACTAACAATAACAGGGAATACTAATTACAAAGAAAATAAAATAAATTTAACATATAATACAAGAAAGTCAAATTATAAATCTCGGGGTCGCAATAAAAGCTCTACGACCAAGCACGTTGAACATGGCTGGTCTAATCGACCACTTCCAGGTACTTGGAGTGTAGCCAAGAAACAAACAAACATACATAAGATTTATAATAATAATATATTAGAAGCTGATACTGCTGTGTTCTAGTTTTCCAGCTGTAGAATATATTGGGAAACTAATGGGCAGGTATCGAAACTTTTTGGACATGTGATTCACGTGAACAGGATAGTGCCCGGCAGTTACTTTCTCTAACGAGAAAACTAATAATGGAATTGCCTAATCGAATTAGTATATAAAAATAAATGTTAGAGAGGAATATTGATTGTGTATGTTTTTTGGGGTTCCCGATACATCAAGCCTATTACTATGCCTTTACGAATATTATTGGGGAATTGACTTTATATCGTAATTGGTTACATTTCGCTGAGTTGATTAAGTATCTACTTTCACTATTGACTACACAATTTGGTTATCTATTTTGTTCTGAAACTATATTTTAACCACAACAATAACATATTACAGATCAAACAAGTTGATAATAGTTTAACTTAAACTCTAGTGAAATACATTAGCAACTATTGGAGTTATCGGAAGCAACTGGTTGAATGTTTGCCCACATAATTGTGTTATAGTTGGGTCGTATCATGTAAACTTCACGTTTGTCTATCGATAGATCAATTTACCTCAAATACGGTGAGCTGTGTGTATCTTGAAGACCGCAACTATAACAGGATGTTGCAATACTAAATGGTAAAACAATATCTGAGTTATATAACAAGGATTAAGTCACTATTTAAAAGTATTTCAATTAAAAACGCGTATTATTAAATTACTAGCTGCTCCCTGCAGTTTCACCCGCGTAATTCCCGTTCCCATGAGAATATGTAGATAAAATATAGCCTATGTTACTCGCTGATAATGTAGCTTTCCATTAGTGAAAGAATTTTTAACATTGGTTCAGTGGTTGAGGCGAGAAAGCGTGACAAAGAAACTTACATAATTGACTATGTTCATGAAAAGGTCCGAGGAGGAAAACTTCCCAAGCGCCTCCAGGCGAATACCTACCATTTGTAAAAATGCCGTCAAATTTCTTACCGGCTCTTCTTGAATAGATATTATATTTAAAGATATAAGATATTTCGAATCATTAGAATCAGTTAACTTTCATTAGTGCCTTTTTGGGCTCATTGAATGAGGATTTTAATTTGATATATGATTTGATAATGAAATGAGCATATCAGTTTGATTATTATGTAGGTGAATATTAAACTTGATGGAAATTAGATTCTGTAGAGATGAGCACACGCTTAATCGATAAAAGTGATGGATCTGTCATAAACAACACTACTACGTCCACGTGTAACGCTTTAGCCGCGCAGCCCTTTTTGACAGCACTATCCTGTCTGGTACAAGCCAATAACATCGTTTTGTATAATTTAGTTTATTCACATGTTTTCACATTAACATTTTTATACGAGTAAATCCACATTTTGATGCTCCATTCATCAACATTCTGACTGGACTGTGGTCTGGTTCTAGAACAACGAACCTTGAAAAGGAGTCGTGATATTGCTAAAGTTCATTTGAAAAAGTTTTCGTAAAGGCCTAAATCAAACGAATGCAAATCGAAGGGTCACAGGAGTTTTCCTATCACGTATTGACCCCTGGATATCGTTTGTATTAGATATCGCTTCCCAATGTAGGCTTTGATTACCTAAATAAAAGAGCGCTGAATATAAACTTCCACCAACTCCTTGATTGGTACAGATAAAGATTGTAAAATGTGAGCATCATTAGGCTATTACATGCCTGGCTAACATAATAGGTACCTATTAAGTGACTCCGGCCCTCTTTTGAAAATGTAGATACTACTTAGAGAGCCCGCTCTTTCCTGCAATTAGGCTGATAGTCGGCCTTTTTTTGCGGGATGATATGGTGCATGCTGGTTAAGCGCTATTTTCTTCAGGCAATTAGATATTTACCACGATAGCCCAGGTGGCGAACACTGACTATGTAGCTATTCGAATCCCCTAATGCATAGTAAAAATGTTAAAACATGGATCAAATTACAACGCGTTCATAAAAACCTTTCGCTGCTCACCAAGCCTACCAATTAGTTTCACGTTCCGATTGTAAGGGCAAAACCCTGTGTTTTTACCAAGTTACGATCATGTTGTTCGGTTGTTTTTCGACACATCAACAACTTAGACGGTGTAATTAATAGAAATTTTGCCGTTTCGAGTTACGCACCTCAAATAAATGTATTGCTCGAACACGAACGTGACGTGAATAAATTCTTAAAAAGGTGTTATTCCATATTACACCAAAATGCGTACACGAAGTAAGAGCCGCAAGAGTGAGAAAAATCTACATAGATTTACAAGCGAAGCTCCCGCACCGAATGCTCCAAGAAAAATGTCTATCATTTCCATCTTGGTTTAAGCGATAAATATTTCAGGATCGCATCACATTTTCGTAAGTGCAAACATAGATCCATGGGCAGACTTAATCATTTCACAAAATTCAATTACTGTAACTGCTAATCCGCATTAAATCAGTAATTCTGATGTGTAAACTAATTACCCATTATAATAAATACCTTAATCTTCTGTTACGAAACGAATTGCATGGACTCTATCGAACATTATATTTAGCATTGCTATATGGAAAATACCTAATCAAAGCTTATTCAAGAATGTGTAAAGATTAGTTAATGAATACCTATACCTATATTGATGTACTGAACGATATTTGACTAAGAAACTTGGTTTCTCTTGGTCTGAAAGTTTTGGAATAGTAATAAGCTTAAAGTCAAGACTCATAACTAGGGACGAAGTGACGTCTATTTAAATTCACCTACTCAGTGACTCCAAGGTGGTTATAAGATTTTTCTACTTGTCACCATCCATCTATTTTATGTACTGTCCTCATAAATTTTAGTCACTTTTTTGACACTAGCGAGAGCTTCGACCCTTATACATACGACACGTGAGATGACACACCCCTAATGAATATTTCGTATTCGTCTGCGACCTCTGACAAAAGCCTTTGACCTGTCAATGCTATAGCAATCAAATCTAGCAGAGTGATGAGAATATTTACCAGCTATCGCGATATGATATATCATTCAATTTCTCGCTGTTTAGATCTGAATCTCGGTATCTACGAGTATCAATCAGTAAGTTTGTACGTGTTTATATTTTTCCCATCTTTTTTGTACATCAGTTAAGTACTTATTGACATTTTATGTCAAAAATGATTTCGTTTCAATATTTCGTAAATTTCTCTTTGAAGAATAAGCAATAACTATTAACTTAACTAAAGTAAATATTATGTAACTTCAGCTAGATGTAAACGTTCGTCGTCGTAACCTCTTTGTTATTTTAGAGTTGGTTTGTTATCTGAACATTTGATATCATAACTGTTTTCTCTTCACTAAACATATTTAGTAGCATTCTCCACGTATACCTACGTAGATATCTTACTTTTACTCGTCTCTGGGGCGTTATAAATCCGCTGTAATAAAAGGCTGCAAAGAAAAATGTAGAAACTGACTTCAACCGGCATCGTTCTACCATACAATAACCGATTTTATAACTAAACTACGGACGGTTACAACTAAGGAGTAAAATTTACTATTATGTAGGTAGTTTAAGACAACATTCGCCATTAAGTTTTGTGTCGATTCTTCTTGAGTGGATATTTTTCTTGAGCTAGTTAACTTTCGTCAGTGCCCCCCCCCCCAATAAAGACATTTCGCTTGAGTTTGATATGCAAGGAACGAATCCGTTCTTACCTGACTAGCTAAGTGGACATATGGGCTTAAAAAGCGATGTCTCAGCGCCTCAGCGCAGTTCTAGTGCATTTTCTAGGAAATCTTAACACATTTCTGCATTCCAACTCGGGAAAGTCTTATGGTATTTTCGTCTTGTTACTGTAGTTTCAACTCCACATGATTTTTGATAGCTTATGCTCTGTGAATTCTAAAGTGGGGCGCTTATATAAATGTAGAGAATTTAAAGACTGCTGTTTTTACATAGAAAAAATTTTTCTTAGCCAAAGAATACCTAGCAAAGTAGTTATTTTAAATTTTATACATTAGGTACTCGTCTTTGTAGAGTACCTAATGTATAAAATTTAAAATATTTCATAGTTTTCAGTACTCATACGAGTACGTGTAAATAAAAATAACTACTTAACAAAAAAGGTTCTAGTTAGCAGCGAGTCTTGTGATTTGAAAACTAATCAGCTAAACACATAATGAAACATTCTTATAAAATATGCGATTTACTGAAATAAGAAATCGGTGGTGCGCCATCTATTTTTAGCTCTTCGTGGAACTGGTGAATGGCCCTTTGTATGCTCGCTTATAAAACCTCGAAGATGGAGGCGATCAGACGGAAGAAGGCGGCTTACAGTTTTTATTTTATATGGCTTTTCAGAATAAGTTTTGGTAGAGTTCCAGTAAGGCGCTACCATTGAAATCTCATTCATAATTTTACGTAGTGTGTTGCGCGCGTGTCTGATGCAGTGAACGGAAATCTACCTTAGATTAATACAAAGTGTATGTATTATGCGTCGTTAAATTTCTGAGTGGATGTGGAAGTATCCTAGAGAGAAACAATTTGAATATGAAGCCTCCAATTTACCAGAAAGGGTCTCCATTGAAAAGTTCATAGGGAAAATGCCGGTAAACTGTGCAAATTTAATCATTGTTGTTATTGCGAAGTCTCTGGGAATAACATATTATTAGGTAGTGTTGTTTCTAAGCTTTATCTTTGTATCATCATCAACCCATATCATCCCACTGCTGAGCACGGGTCTCCCCGCACTTTTTGTGAACAGGGTTGGACCATAATCAACCTAGGGGGCGCGGTCCGGATTAGTGGATAACATACTTAATTCTGAAATAATTCTCGGGGTAGGTATTTGGGTTTTCCTCACGATGTTATTCTTCACCGAAAAGCGAGCGATAATTACGTACATATGCTTTACAGAAACCCATTGGTACGTGCCCGCACTGGGATTTAAACTCACGACCTTCTTCTTGGAAGACAGATGTTTCCCACTAGGTTACCACCGCTCTAAACCTGTGTATGGTGTGATGTTATTGCTCTATATTTTAGTCACTGAAATCTCCGGCAATGCCGCTTATTATTGGAGTTTTTACCTGACTGCAAGAATTAGTGGTATGACATGTCTGGTACTGAGTTTCTGTTTCTCTAGTCTCAACCTGTCGTGTGTCTCAAGTATGCGGAAGATTTCGGGTAAACTGTATGCTCTCGGTGACAGTCAAGGAATTAACGTAGCGCTTATTAAAAAAAAAACAACTTTGATGTTTTTATGACAAAAAAAAACAGATACATTCGTACACAGGAAATACCGGCTGGTCATTCGCTTCATTCGCGAAAGTGTTTTTTATTTATTAATAAAAATACTACTATCCATTCGATACGTTTAGGAGACATACTTGTATCATATTGATATACTCTCCTGTTCATGGCTGTAAATATCTTTGATTTGTGACCTTATTCCGTCGGACTTTTAGTTAGATTAAACTAGATGTGTTAATTATTTTCTTGTTTAATGATGCCACGTTTTTAATTACTTAGGCTTTCCACAAAACGCGAGCAGCTATTATAAATGAAATGAACTTTGCATTTATACAGGGTGTTTGCAAACTATGAAACGAATGCAGTAGCACTTTCGGGTTTTCACTATAATGACCAAAGAATAGGAATCTTGCGCCCGACAGTCTGCTAGCCTATTATTACATTAAAATATATGAGAAAAATAATTATTGCAAACCATTATTAATTTAGTTTAGCAATGGAAAAAAATGTATAATAAAATTTACAGTGTTGTCTCATTTCACTCCCGCGATGGTCTAGACTAGACAAAGGAGTTTTTTTTAATAATACAACTAGATACGACTGTACCTGTAATATCCGAATACAATAAATTAAAAATAACAACAACACCCACATAATGTTATTTATTTTCAATCAATAAATAACACTTTCTAATGAAAAAAATATATAATAGAAACCTAACAACCTTAAAACTACTACTCGAGCAGTGGGACTAGAAAACTAGTCCTCTACTAAAATGAAATTTTTACTGGCAATGCCGACTGCATTGCCTTGCACACCCTGTATGTTTAAGAGTGTAATGCAAGTACTAATGGATTGTGAGGGTACTTGCTTCATCACGTCACCACATAGTCGGATGTAGGTCATAAAGGTCGAAATTCGCGTGACCCCACCTCGACAGGAAACTACTAAACTGCCGTCATTTAAACTGTGGTTAGTGCTAATTGGAATAATTACTAGAATGGTTAGAATAACGCTTTTTTCATGGATTATTCCATGAGTTAGCTACTTGTGTCGAGTATTTAAAACCGTGTGTATGTATTTACTTTACTTAAATGTTCTATTTCAAAGTCCTTGTACACATATAACATAACATTATCAATTCAACGCAAGCATCAGTTTCATTAACCTTACATAATTGTACACGTAATTGTGTTAGACGCGCATAAAGGTCAAATTAAGATTAATAGGACGTAAACGACATTACCAGAACTGGGGAGATAAGTTTCAAACACCATGTGGTTGCGTGTTGTTTTTGCGTAAACATTATATACAATTTATCTTAATTTTATCTATTTGGATATCTATCTACGATAATTAACATCATCTGTCATGATGAACACAATGTTCCTGCGTTTACCATTACACTGTTTTTTTATACGGTCTCTGATTTCGGCAGTTCATCTCGGCTTTGAGCTGATCTAGTCCAGGTGTTGTGAAAAAAACATTTAAGTTTATATAAAACAATAGTTTGGTACTGTAATCTGTTTCAAATTAACCCAAAAATCATAAATTCACTATCAGTAAAAAGTTCCGTAACTTAAACTTTTTGTTATAGCTTCTGCGGGTTTGCTACTATTTTGCCAGCGTCGCGTGGAAAAGTTCCGGACTCTCTGTCTCCAATATCAGATCAGCTCGCTGACGCCATAATATTGTATTGTCATCAGAACTTGACGAGGATAAAATTTTTAACTCAAGCACAGACTCAGGGTATTTCCCTTTAACCCAGTTCCAGTTGCTTAATGATGAACAACGAAAACTAGGTCAAAACTGACTTGCAGATTTGACATAAACACATCCCTCCATCCATCCATATTAATTAACACGATGAATTTAATAAAAGCCTTAATTTTTTATTAACACAGCTGATATGGATATTTCCCGTCTCTGGGTTTTCCGGCATAAATGTGAAATGGTATCAAAACTAAGGAACGGATATCTCCGGACCTATTGGTTTCCTTGTCAAGAAAGTTTGTTTTATACAAACTTGCCTACTTTCTGACGATATGCTTGAAGAGCAATATTTCCAGCGAACTGAGTGAAACAATTGACTGAGGTTTAAAATTCAATATCTCGGGATACGAATTCAGTGCAGTGCTACGCAAGTTTTTGCAACCAAAGCTTACGGTGGCATTGCAATGTTTTGGGCAGGTGTGGGTGGCGTTCACTATCAGGCGGATGAGCTGCTTGTTCCGTTAATAAGTTATGTCAGACGTGTCGTCAAAGTGGAAGCGTCAGCTGATTGAATACTGAGTTGAGTCCGTGTGTTATTTATTAGCTAGTTTTAAACAAATTATAAGCTCATAAAAAATTAAAAGAACTTAAATAAATGTAAGCTAATTATATCTCAAATTGCGAGAACCATCTGGCTGCTTCTCCGAAGCTTTGAAACTGTAATTCTGTGGCAAAGACGCTCTCTTTCACAAGTATCCATTAACATAATATCCCTGCTCCCGATAGAAACGAAATTCTTTTCATTCATTACATTGCAGAAAATTATGTTTCATTAACCTACTTTTCGGTGTTATTTGTCGATGTTAATTTGTCTTTGCGTCATTTCAGGGTCGTTATTTATTTCTTTAACTTGAATGGTACATTACATACTTATACATTACCGAGGTTTATTACCAGTGAGACTAGCTGCGTCACCCGAATCAATTCGCAGTTGAGCCTTTCCCACGGAAACTGTGATGGTAAGACAATGTTACCGCATCATCTACAAGTAGATACGCAATGCAGTTTCTAGTTCGCGTAAATAAAATAAAAATCATGAACGCGCGGTCGTGCCATCCTGGACCGCATTGACCACAGCTCGAGGTTTCCACGTGATTGGAAAATGTCGACAGTGACGTTTATTAGCAGTGGCGTTCTATGTACAGTTGCCGGCAAATTCGCTTAACAGGTATTTCAAATCTTTACGCACTTAAATTGTCTCGAAGTTTGCGTGGAAAGTTGGTTAATCTTTTGTGATTTTCGTCACAGACCGTACTACGTTATAAATGATGTCGAATCCTAAACTGTACTAATCAGAGCTTTAATTAAGGGGTCCACTAATCGTAACGTTCATAGCAAATGTGTCATCACATCACACGGCACATCACATAGATGGACGCCGCCTCTACGATAGTTAAAAGTGCAAGATTCTGACGCATCCAATGTCAGCTCCGCAGTTTTACGGAATCTAGCTTAGGTTTTCTTCTAGCTTAGGTTTGAAAGGTTGAAAGCATTAACTATCAATGCTAATACACACGTGTTATGTCATTTATATTATTATGACTGCCTCAATAACAATGCCCACTTTATTGTTATCAAACAGTTTCTTCACCTTCACCTTAGCTTAGCTAGTTATGACAGGCTATTGTCGAAGATGTCAAACAATGTGAGAATGTTTGCCTAATGCATTTCTTACATACGTGACCGTTTCACAAACCAGAACTAGACAATTGTGCTGTGTTACCGTTCTAATAATTCTTGGGATTTTTCCCGCCCTCACACTACTGTGCATTGTGTGTTGAATGGACAGTAAGAATTTCTACTTGGATATAGACACTTACGCTTAATCGCAGAGCTAGTTCCGTAACGAGAACCCCATTTTTTGTAGTGTACATTAACTAGATGTTAAACTTAGGTGGACGGTTCTGAATATTCGCGATCATGAGTAAATTAGAACTCTTTCACTAACAATCTTTACTGACTCGTTGTGTACTGCTATTTTATAATGCGTCACCTACTTACGTTAACAATGGCGCTAGTTGCCATATCGCGCTAAATGTCACACGAGCCTGCGCTTGCGCAGTCACTGAACTCCATCAGAACAATGCCCACGTGCAGGTCAACAGTTTCCGACTTCCGCTCCAACAAATCCATCTGTGCTATTTTTGCACTGTGTTTTATTATTGCTGTGTATTAAACTACGCCTTTGTTTGTTCCAGGAAACGCTGCGAAATCGAAAAACCGACGATCCCTCGAAGTTTCACACCCCAAGACTGAAAGCTCACTGCCGTCTTCCAAATTATCTCCTAAATCAACTATTAACTTATCCTTTGGTATCAAAACGACTCAACTTAAGACTTCACCTAACGCTCCCGTTCAGAAATCCTACGAGAGGCGACGAAGCACTGAAGCAGGCTCTAGACCCAGTTGTATTCCTCTATCCAAGAAACCCTCCGAGAAATTGATTCGAACGTCCACATCGCCTATTAAGCAGGACTTGGCAAGTAATACAACTTCAAAATCTGATCCTAAAGTGAAACTGGAAGCGCCTAAATATAAACCCCTTCGCAAGAGTCCAGAGAAAGCAAAGAGTGACACGGAAACTAATCGAATAGAAAGAAGACATCGAGCTCAAAAGGATAGTGAAAGTCTCAGCGAAAAATATCATTATTCAAAGAAAAGACTGACTAGTTTAGAAAATAATTCTCCAAGAGACACGAATGGTACTAGAAAGGTTACGTCTAAAAATGTTTTAAATGATTCCCAAGCGGATAGCAAACGTGAACTGAACTCTCGTGGGACGGAAGATTACAAAATTACTATGAAAATGTCGACGCTTCATGAAGTGAGACCACACGCGAGTAGCTCTAGACTTTCTCAGGAGATGGATAGCTTAGCCGCATTGACTAAACAGACATTAGATAGGGTTAATAAATTGTCCAATAACTACTCTAGTAATAAGTTAAACTTAGAGACGCCTGAGCCGCGCTTTGACTCTTTATTTTCATCGAAAACTGAACAAAGAATTAATAACCATGCCATCAGTTACGGCCTCACAAATGACAGGTCTACGCATCATAGGGGAGTGACAGAGCGGCTCAGAGATATAGACACGGCAGCTCAGAGACTGATTGACTTCGAAAAACAGAGTGCAATGTTTTCTGATCTCAGTAATGATACATCTAGTCAAAACCGTCGTCTTGAAACTTCGACGTCCTGCAGTCTGACGCCGGTGTCTATTTTGAAGCGGAAATCTATTCACGAAGATAATGCCGCGTCCAGTGCTTCGAATCATGCCATCGCATCGCCACCAGTCACGTTTTCGCCGAGCGTTATTGAACCGCGCAACTGCGGATCGGATAGCAGACAGCGCCAAGGCATACTCAAGAAACGTCGTAGTTTGGACGAGTCACAAGTTGCTAGAAGACGTTCTTGCAGTCCTGAAGTATCATTCGCTGAAGACGGCTCCTCCGATACAAATAAACCTATTTTAAAAAACAGGAGATCATCTTTGGAAGACGTTATTAGAAATCATTCGCCCGATGGACAAATTCAGGGTATTTTGAAACGAAAGATGAGCAAAGAAGAGGAGTTACATAACGATGAAATATCTCATGGCTCGCCGGAACCCCATGGGATATTGAAACGTAAATCTAATTCGAGTTCAAGTAGTAGCACGGCGTCATCTCACGTATCTATTGCTCAAGCGGTATTGTTAGCCGCAGCGGGTGGCGCAGAATTAGTTGATGACGAGAAAGAAACGGTCAGACCAATATTAAAGAAAAAAAGTTTTTCTGAGGAACGTCCCTGTCCGGATATTGTTCCCTCTGACACACCAAAACCAATCCTAAAGAAAAAATCAATGGAACATGACGAATACGATTTCGACCTGCCGAAAAAACCTATCCTGAAATCATCGAAAAGGTTGTCCGGCGACGAAGGACACGCTTCTAGTTTCGATTTGAGCGAAGACGACAGAAGCTCCCGGAGGCCATCCCTTCTCAGGTCGCGGACATCAGATCACTCAGGATCAGAGTGCGAGACGGCAATGAGACCTATTTTAAAGCAGAGAGGTTCAAGCTTGACCAGGGAACGTAGCCAATCGCCGCGCCCACGGCTCTCATTTTGCGCGGACAACGATGCGAACATTTGTGTGACGAATTTCAGTAGCGACGCGGGCGAACTGTCGGCGGCTGGACCACGACGTGTGTTGAATCTCGCGCCCGCGCCTACACTCGCGCCCGACCCGGAAGGGAGCTATCCCAGTGCTGTGCTTCGCCGGAGAAACCTTCGACCCAAAACGAACGCCCGATCGAAGAGCCTCGCTTGTGATTTCAACGACGAGCTGCTCTCGATCCTGAACAACCGAAGACTGAAAGTTGACGAAAACTGTACGAACGGCCGATACGAGTGGCCACGTGATCGACAATGTGACTCCGACACTAACGAAAAGTCATTCCCTTCGATCGCGTCTAGAATAAAGACTATGGAACAGGCCCTATCTCCCAGAGAACAACCTTCTACTTCTAGATCGAAGACACGAGATAAGGAGCGCTACAAAACCCAACCTATCACCGTCGAAGAAATGAGGTTAATCACTTCCAGGTAAGCGTAAAACAGATGCTCTAACCTTAATTCTAATCCCATATTTTTATCCACTCGCTGTTTGTTTCGACATGTGAAATTTGTATTCATTGCATCTGCCGCCGGCGGTTCTATTTCCTACACGAGACTGCACAAATACATTATTCATTTGGTACGTCTCAGTGAATAACATTGAGTGTTGTTTTCATTGATCTGGTTAGTTTTCGGCGATACCTTCAGGTCTATAACTTGGAACTATGGAGTCTACGAGTATGTATGTTGTTGTTTTTCACGTTCGGTCCGCACTTAAATATGTTTTTGTGCAAAGGTGATTGTGCCGTGTGCCGGCCTTCCTCATCAGCGTTCGGGTGCCGAAAGTTGGCCGGCCGCCATTATTTTGATGGGCGAGCGTGGAGCGTGGGCCGACAGTGCCGGCACTAAATGTTTTGTTCCAAACACTGTAGTTTCCCGTCTATGTGCATTGCTTATTAGAATTCCTAGCGGATTCTTTGTTGATCGTTTCCAGTATAATACCCTTTCAATAGAGTGCGAAATTGATTTCGTTCGCATATTAGCATCCTCCACTCTTTGTATTAATAGATTTAGAGTCGTAGTTTCAGTCGTCTTTTCTCAAGATCAAATTTTAATTAACCTTCACATCAAAGAGTTCCATTTGTGTTGTGAAAATTGTTCATTGATCCATTATTTTGGAGGGGAATTATATTGATTGTTTATTCCTGTAGCTAATAACAAAATCGATTGGAGAAATTCGCAATTTTCACTCTTATTAAAATTCAAAACGTCGCTGCTCACGCCTCTTAGTTACCACTTTGTTCAAGGCGAGATCCTTTCAATGAAAATTCGGATGTTTTCATAATTAGGTATAGCATGGTGTTAGTAAACAGAGCTCGTGTTAATTTCGCGTTTTGACTATCTGACATCATCTCAGATCGTTTCGGTTTACACTTCCAATCACGTTTCGGACAACACCGTAAGAGGTATTTTAGACTTCAGAGAGTAGCGAGTGTTCTATTTCCTAAAAAATTGGAACTGTTTGTGTCTGTGATATGGATTCTTTCTTCACGGAATGGCCCATTTTCGGAACGTAAGTGACAGTGAGATATTTGCTGCTAATATAAGAATAGTGCACCGATATTTTTGAATTCACTTTATATGGTAAAAGTTGCCGCGGCTGGTGGGAATTAGGTAACAATATTCGGATTTGGGTCAGTGAAATATTATACATTTTATTGTAGCATGTTCCGTGTTGACTGTCACAGAAAACGTAGACTGACATACAAAAACCCCACCTATAAATAGATGAACAACGCAATAGGGCTCCATTTAGACGGTTTTGGTATATAACCGTACCGTAAAATGTACCGTAATGGCCCACTGTGGAATGCATTAAAAGATTGATGAATGGTAATGAAGCAAGAGTGGTATGCAAAAGGGAAGAGAGGGTAGCATTAGTGATATTTTTCCACTGTTAAAGAGGTCTTGGTAATAAATGAAAAACATAGTGAAGAACTTAAATTAGTTATGACTGTTTAAATGGACTGGCCCATTTAGGTAGAAAAATAATTCGCTACCTTGCCAATACATCTAGGTCATAGACTATTGTGCCTACATTCGCTTATGTGGCGATTTAGGTCATTCGTACAAAAGTGACGCAGTAATTTAATATGCATTAGAAAAAATATCCGTTGTACAGTTAGGTTGGATGGTGTCGTTAGGGCATCTAGATTGTTTTAGGTTTTAGTGCTTGGGTCATGCTATTATCTACTCTTGGTTTATGATTTTTGAGATCTCGCAAGAGATTTTCTCATTGTGATATTTTTTGACAGTAAATGGAGTAGCTACTTAGATCTCTCTGTCATAAGTATTACAATCTTCATCTTCCATCATGCATGATCGCATCAGCTACTTTCCATTATTAGCAGATCTCTTATAAATCTATCGGGTATTAACCAACATTGAAAATTGTTACTCCATTGTTGTAAGATTTTTATGAGTTCATATTGAATTGACTAAAGAATTTCGGCATCCGTAGATGCTGCCGGCTGCTGTCTCTTCATGCTCCTTTAAATATTCGTCAATAATCATTGAATTTGTGGCTGGAACCTTCGCCCACCACTCATTAAATTAATAATTTAATATCTGAGAGTATTATTTTTCTTAATGATCCCTTACGTAAACTCGCGACGGATATGACGTCACGCATGGTAGGACATAATCATTTTACGCAAGGTATGTGAAAGTGGCTTCATTAATATTGTGAGTTGCTTCGCTTAATCTTATCCTGTTACTCATGAATAAATTCGAGGATGTCTAAGCGTCGTTTGTATTATGTTTATCATCATTTATTGTCCTAGAAAGTGTAAAGCCCCTTTCGTATAAAAGCATTTCGCTGGCTTAATCTGACACATTGATCCAATCTCTCATACAATTAATTTTAACTAATTCCAACTTCATTATTAATATGTTGATTTTGAAGTTTTGTAGACGAAACTTCTTGCAACAATTACTCTTTATTTGAAGATGGCTCCAGCTCAATCTCCTATTTGGTTTTGAGAATGATAGTAGAAATTGACTTCCTCGGTTTGGATTGGTGCCGAAAACACGGATTTTCCAATTCAGCATTTTTTTAATTCAACAATAACAACACAATGATGTATTTACAGTATAACGCATTTATCGGAATAGTTTACATTAAAACAGATATTTCAAAAGAACAAGTTGGTTGTGTGACCGCATAACCAAAATGTACCCGATTAAAGAAGAAAAACCCATCCCATATTATTAAGTGTATTGGAAGACATGACGCACCTAGTTTGCGCATTTTTGTTTTTCACGATTATTCAACTATGAATATGGTGCAAATTTGTTTAGGGTTAATTTTCTGCAACAACGCAATAACTGTTAGAACTTATAACGTGTTGCAGCACTTGCAAGGACCATTCTACATGGCGAGTGTCATGTTGTGTCTGTGGCGTAACATTACCTCTATTTTTAAATACATAACAAGTCTGTAAAAAAATGGCGTTAAATTTTATTGATTAATTTTCTCGGTGGTCCATTGTCGATACATGCGGCTATTTACATTATTTCATAGTCTGTCAGTTATTGCTGGTTAACGACTGTGTTGAATGTAAAGGCATTTTTATCTAGTAATTGTGATATTAGCGCTTAGTTTATTCAAAAGCATTTTGGTATTTGAATTGGTTAAAAAAAGTTTTTGTCATATAGGTAACGTTCTAGTTAATTATGTTGTTTTCCAAAAAAAAAATATACGTACGAATACATTTTACCATGCTACAGATTACTGTCCTCCCACATTAAAACAAAATCCAAACTATTAAACAGTACATATACATATACATTATATGACAGTATTTTAGTCTTACTGTCCATTTAACTGTGTAAACAGTGGATGTAGTAACAAACTTAAAATAGCACAAGACGAATGACTAATTATCTAATCGCATTTACAGCCCTTGTATACTCTTATGTAATGTTTGGCAACAACTGCCCTGGTTACATTTATCTATCTATGATCTAAGCCAAATCCCTGTTAGTTGTTGGAGTGTCTTTTCCGGTTTGAAGATAATTCTCCATTGTAATTATTTGCTAGATGATAAGTCCTTTTTGGGTGCCTTTATTGAATTACAATTATTTATCATTTATTATATACATTTGGTTATTTAGTTCTCTTCTAATTGAATCCATCGATTACACAATGGGGTTACTATTTTTAGAAGTGGCAAAGAGTTTAGACATTCAACGCCGATATCAAGCTGTTTTTATTTGTCAATCTTCCTCTTTCGTCCGTCATTGTCTTATTCGCCTGATACCCAAGTATTAATTTGACTCTTTTCGTTTCTGAAACTGAATTCTCATACCCATCAAAGTTGAGACATATCCAAACTTGAGATCGTCTTTGGTTTTGTTTGCAACCTGTATCAGCAACGTTCCCATTGTAGGCAGGTACTCTTGTCTCACTTGTATAATACATTACACGATACCACCTACCAGAGTAGACTGGTTATTTACCAGTGAGTACATGCTTAATCTCATCTTAACATTCCCGTCGATGTATTTGTTTTCTTGTTCCACTTCAATCACTTTCGCATTGTACCTAAAGATACAATATGTTTCGTCGGGCGAATCGTACCAATTCAGGTTCTATTTTCTGCAATTGCATTAATCTATCGTGATTAACATCAATTCCGGCTGCAGCCGCTCGAGTGCCGATGCTGTCTTGATGACGGAAATAATCGCTCCAGCCGCTCAGTGGGTCAAGCACTATTTCTGGATCTGTTGTGCTCCAAAGCACGCTTGAGCGATTTTATGAGCGAGCGATCTGGTGCGCCGAACTCGACGCCCTTAATGCCATCGGCAGTCGGTACTGATGCAACTGCCCGCTGAGAGATACCTACTTGTAACTGAGATATCGAACAATATTCAGTGGAGTGAGTCACGCTGTTGCACGCTTTGGGTTCGGTACAGCAAGCTTTTCGACGTTGCGGTTTGTTTACCATGTGCACCTAAATGAACATAACTTCTGAGAGGTCGGAAAGCAATAGAAGTCTCCAAAACGCTCATGTCTTGATATATTGGCTTTCTGATAAATCGGTTACGGATCGATTCACGTAATAGGAGAGTCCGGAAACGAGACTCGACGTTTATATTTAGATAATACTTCCAATGGTGTCAAACAACCCTAAAACGATCTATCGGCGACGCCAATCGAATCACTCACGCCATAATTCATCGAAATTTATGAAGGCGTACTGAAATATCTACCGTCTCTGTCTTATGTACGGCAGCGGTCTACATTAACGCGTTTCTTTTCTCATTTCGCAGCTTGGAGCCGGGCCAAGCGAGTTTCCAAGCGTTCGGCCAAGCGGGCTGTAGTTTTCCGAGCCGAGTCGTCGAGTCCGGTGTTGCTCCCGCCGCCAGGGGTACGTTTCCCGAACCTGGGGAGCCCGAGAGAGATCCCTTCGCGGACTTCGCGAAGACATTGGATTCGCCGCCGTTCGGAGCGAGCTCGTTCACTGTGAAGTCGCCAACTGCCATCTGCTTCTCGGACGGCGGAAGTGCGAAGGACGACAGTTACGGCGAGGCCACCTTCCTGGACTTCGCCGCTGAAGCCGATAGGAAACAGTCCACCTTGGACGAGATAGAGCAAGAAGTGAACAAGGTCCGTGTCGCTCTCGACGAAGACAGTCGCGTTTTAGAAGAAGACGAACGTCATCAAGCCGAAGCGGACAACTGGAGCCTCAACGTGTCTTGCGACAGCGGGGTCTACAATCGAGCGTCGTCGAGGGACTCCGGACCGCACTCAGGTTAGTATCCCATATCGAAATCTCGCTAGTTTATTAAACTCATAAACTTATTTTTAACGGAACGCACAGTGTTGTTCCATTGCTCGAAGCTTTTGACTTATATAGTGCGCCCGGTCACAACTGCTTCTGTCATAAAATAAACATGTGAAAACGATCAGTCGATCGGCCCGCAACGACTTGTGGTTTGTTTACGTTGCGTTTGGTAAATTTAGATTTACCGAATGCGCCTCTAATCGTATTAGGTCGGTTTTGAAAATAAACACGACATAACCTTGTGGAATGTCTCTCGGCCCGCTTATTTGGGTCAATGTGATGAACGTGCTTTGTCAAACACTTTTGCTGCAGGTGTTTTCCATTGTGTACTATGCCGTTACTAACTTCAGTTCAAATTAAAGAGATCATTGACATTAAATTTCTTTAAAAAAAACAGATGCCGCTTGCGTATCAGAGTCACAGATTGAAGTTATCTCGTTTATTGGAATTTACTAGAAGTTATTACTCACTGAATCTTGGCAGATCGAGGGCGGTTCGTCTGCCTCATTGAATATTCGCCATTGACCAGCAATGTTTTAAAAGTTGCACAACTTGTTGCTGAGAATTTGCAACGTGGCAAAGGACATTGAAATTTGAACAAAGTGCTTGACGCTGTGTTTTTAACCCGGAAAAGTCCCACATTGATGCCCAACATGACATGCATCATTAGTTACAATCTTGCTTTGTCATAGAGAGTAATCTTCTTTGCGAGAGAGATAAAAGTTTTGAAGTTTTTCAAACACCTCTGGAGCCTACAATGTAGTAGTGACGTCATCATAGCCCAACGGACTTCATGAAATGGAATATTATCAGGTCTGTTAGAGATCGCTTTAAGCGATATGATAACTGTTATGGGCAGGCGTGGCGCTTTCCATCAGGTGAACGATATGAGTGTCTGGTCACTCAGTCAAATTAAAAAAAAGTCGCCCGTTCTTCCTATTATTAAGTTATGCCTTTTCCGTGTTCTATCTAGTTTTATTTCTGTTCTGTGGTGTTTCAATAAAGTGTTTATCTATCTATCTATCAATCTAATATCCATAACAGCAGTTAATATTGTCACCCTTACCACATTCCAGGTGAAGAACTGGGCCTTATTGAAAGTCAAGAGATCCGTGACAACCACGCTTCCAACAGCAGTAGCAACGAGTGGTCATCACCGTCCATAGAACGGAACCTGATCACCATGGACCGCGCCAGGAAGTCGACGGAGAACGAAGCCATGGCTAGTCCCGAGCAGTCCGATGATGAGAATGCTGGCTTCGCACTTGGACTGGTGAAGAGTAACAGTGTTGTGGCCAGAGCTAGCATGTGGCAGCAGTTGCAGCAGCAGGCTAAAGGTATGAATCCATCTTATTTATTAGTAATTAATTACACCAGGTTTGAAACCACGACCTCGCAGTAATTACAGCTATGCGTGTCTATCGCTTTGTTCTTCGGAGGGCACCTCAAACCCTCAGTCCCGGTGGTTATTCATTGGTACCAGTTTTTAAGTCACGTCAGAGGCCCTTGGGTGATCTGACAAAATCTGACATCTGAGGCCGGCTACCTCATTCAAACAAAATCTTTTATTATTCCCGATTTCCGTGAGCCAGCTGCGAAGCGTAAAGCTTCGGGTACGATGCCTGTCATTTTGATGGCAATACAATATTATAGTGACAGCGAACTGATCTGATGATGTAGATGGTAGGTAGACAAAGGAACTCCACCGTGACTGACAATAGATTGCTGGTGTTTGGGATCATTTTATTCATCAGGAAACTTATTTTCTGAATTAAAACCATATGATTTTCGTTATTTCAGGAACACCTAAGCCCCTGCTTCGCCATAGCCGATCAAAAGCCAAAGAAGGTCCCTCCGTTGCCGATCGCTTCAAAACTCAGCCCATTCAGTTCACCTCGCCAGAACCCGTAGAGTCGCCGGAGAAATCGTTCTCTCTCGCTCCGTCTAAGAGCACAGCCAATGTGTTAGACAGGGATGAAGACGGTGAGTTATAGCTGGCTGGTCTGATGTAGAAGGCCGGAGTAAGTTGACCTAGCTGGTTCTCAGTGTGGAGTTTTTACTTTGAACCTTTTTAAAAAGATAATAAAGATAGTCTCATCTCCCCTCGTTTCGGGGCATCTTCTTCTTCAGTGGATTGTTCGCTTTAGCTGATAACCCGCTGTAGTAAAGATACATGACACATCGTGACATTTCTGACGCGCGTGTCTGACACCTGGCGTGACGATCGGAAGTCTACCTTTACCGTCATCAATATAATTGACATAGGTGCCTCTCTCAGTACGTAAAATGAGTATCTTTGAGTGAATACGAACAAAAGCTAACTAAATTAACTAAAGAAATTGCATAAAATGATTAAAGAAACAAAATGTTTCGAGCCTTGCCTACGATCGTAGACTACGATCTTCGAGTCATCTTCACAGTTAAAATAAACAACTACACACAGTACAGATGAACATGTTAGTTTCTCAAATGTTTTCCATAATTTTATTCATTTAAAATTTTATCTAAAAAACCCATTGAATCAAGGCTCGAAACATTTTGTTTCTTTAATCATTTTATGCAATTTCTTTAGTTAATATAGTTAGCTTTTGTTCTTATACACTCAAAGATACTCATTTTACGTACTGAGAGAGGCACCTATGTCAATTATATTGATGACGGTAAAGGTAGACTTCCGATCGTCACGCCAGGTGTCAGACACGCGCGTCAGAAATGTCGCGTCAGTTCCGGCGCAGTCTATGAGTTACTAAGCACAATGTAAAACTAGACAGCTGCCGTGGTTAGCGTCAGTGACGCGCGGCGTAGCTAACTCGCACATCTGACGCCTTAGGTGATGATTAGAAGTCTACATTTCAAAGTGTCTATTAAAAATGGTTTTGATATTGAATTCTTTCTATGTTATCATTGTTAGTGAAATGTTGTTGAAAATTTGTTACTGTGTATATGTAGCAGTTTGTTATGCCAAGGCTTCTAAACATTGTTACTGGATAATTTAGCAAATGAAGCGGCGTTTGTTCGAGAAACTTACAACTTTGTATAGACAAACAACAACAATTACAATATTCAATGTTTCCATATTTGTCTGTTTGTTTTGTTCGTATGTTTCTATTTTAGTCTTTGTTTTACAATGTTATCCTAGCAGTACAATGTTTTGAAGCCCAATATAGATCTTTAAATTTTATTTGCTCAAGCATTTTTCTTTCCACATCGAAGATTCTTTGTCAAAAGCATGTAAATTGCATCAAAATACGAGTACGCTCCGCTTTCTGTCTTATGATCGTCGGCTTTTCTTTTTTGCATGTCCTCGACTACTATGTGTATGTCCGGGCTATTACGCACAACCGCACAATATGTATGTAAATACGCACATTCACCGGTGGCAGCTAAGTTAGACGAGGACGATCCGGCGAAATTGTCTCTGTCGGACAAAATGAAGATGTTCAACTCCAAACTGACGCATAAACCTCCCGTGGCTGGCTTGCCGCGAGGCCGCGAGGATAGAACCAGAACGTCGAGGCTGCGCACGATGCCGGTCCTCGCGAGCCAGGTCCAAGAAGCTCTGGAACAGAATGAGCGGCTAACCAAGTCGTTGACTCACGAGGACGTCCCGAGAAATCCCGATTTCGCCCTGAAAATGGAACTTTTCCGTTCGGCGAGCGCAAAGAACACGTCGCTCGAGTATCTCATGCGACAGAACTCAAAGTTTAGAAGCTTAGGTCTGATTCCATTTTTCGTTTGGTTGTCGATTTTCGCTTGGTTGTAAGCTTGGACCGGTACTAATCACTAATGGTAGTTTTGAGGCATGCACGGTTTGATTGTTACCGAAAACTATGGTGGTTTCAAACCATATTGACCCTAATGTAATTACAATCAACGTGATTTTACGATTAATTTTTCAATTTTTAGTCAACATGTGAACAATGCCACGCGAGCTATTTGTAAAGTTGCGATTGATTGTATTATCAATGGCAGTTGCAATCATTATTAACACGTAGTTACTATTCGTCTGCAGAAATATTGTTCACTTCTTGTCTAAAAAAACAATCAAAGGAAACAGTTTGCTTCTCTATTCCGTGTGATTTGAAAAATCTGTTCCTTTGATAGGAACGTTGTGATTTGGAACCACTTTTAGTGATCCTGGTAACTTGACTTGAGTTTATTTTTGCTTGGATCTTGCATTTCAATACTACTAATAGCGACGTTTGGTATATACATTGAAGTGGAGTTTGTATTGCACTGGCTGTAACATTGGAGCTTGTTTGAAGAATTGCATGCACCTGAATATATTTTAGTCATATTATGCTTTATCAAAAACCTGGCACTGACTTGGTGTACAATATGGGAAGATTTAAGTTTAGATGGCGCTAGTATCTCTAAGTGACAAGTTGTAATTTTTACTGCATTACTGTTCGTTAGCTTTAGAAGACCGCCTTGTTAGCCGATCATTCAAATGTGACAAAGGAGACTGGCAGCTTCCCATACAACCGTTGGCCTGAGATGTAAATTAAATGTGCATTTCGTTGGGCGGAGCGACAGGAACCTATACTAGTGCAGAATAAAGAGCCAAAGTTAGAAGAAGAGATGTCAAAGAAGATGTCCAATTTATATTTTAATCTGAACTATTATACGATCTTCAAAACTGATATTTAATATTTATTACACTATCATAAATACTTGCGTCCTCGCGGGCGCCAATGTGTCCATGTTACATTTTTGATAATGACCTGTACTGAAAGGTTGTAATGTGTAAAAACGACGTAATAAATCACTGCTCCGTATTCAGTTCAGCCTGTGACTGTTACTTGAGTAATGTTTATTTTCAGCTGGATCATCCAGTTAGTCATAACGTTTGGGCGGCGTTAGTCATGTTACGTATGCGTGTTTTTTCTTGCGTGAAAAATAAGGTTCTTCAAAGCTTTATACAGAGCAATTAGAGGTCATATTTGTTTGTTCCTCAGCAGCTGTTGGAACTTGGGACAAAATTAACTGTTAAAGCATGCTTGTTAAGTGCAATCGATCGATAATACTCCAATAGACAAACTAAGTAATCCGGTGCCGTTACTCTTGAGCTAAAATCGGTCGATATTTGTCAAATTTAGAGAGTATTCCGAAGACAGTATGCCGACGATTTCAGCTACTCATCAGCAACGAAAGACCTTGACTGATTACACAACTATGTATATAATATACAAATGTATTGTAGGTATATGAGTTTTGGGTGCTTTTTTAATACAGGCTTTACTGACACGGGTGGTAAGAATCCAGGAGACGGTCAATTGCGATTGTCAATTGTTACTGCAATGTTGCCAGTTTGAGAGTTAAATTCGGCTGTTTCAGCAATGTCAGCTCTAAAATCTTGGATTTAGCTGCTCCATAGCTCTTTTTTTTTTAATTCAGGTATACGGTATTATAATTCCCTTAGTATTTTATCAGTTGATGACGTTTCGTATTCATCGTTTAGAGCCATTATTTATGATAATACTTCGGTGATTCGGGCCATTCACAAATATGTATAATTTGGACTCTTATTTTACTTGTTGACGTATATCAGAATGTTTTAATTAAATTCTATAAGAGCTACTTTGGCAACACTGCACGTAACCACGTAACATTTGTCAATGGCAATTGACTCTCTCGAGGACACTTTACACGGGGGATTATTTACTAGACCTGGAATCACAGTTCCAATATCTTGCAGACCTCGACGATGACACGGAACGGGCGCAGAGGATGATAACGCCTGAAGTCAGAGGTATCCTGAAGTCGGGGTCCACAGTGGTGCCGAAACCCATGACGCTTGCTAAAGGGGAAAGCTCTGAGGTTAGTAAGGTAAAACGTTAGTGTTTTTTTTTTTGTTGTTGTGCTGTTATGGTGATGGCTTGTGCTGGTCTCTTTAGCGGATTCATTCACGTAATTTTTTTCTCTTATATTCTTTCAAGTTAATTTATAAAGGTGATTTTAGAAAAGTGTGTTACTGAACTGAATGATAGCAAACACAATCACGTTTTTTTTTTTTAATTTATAATGTTATAATTTTGGGTATATTGATGCCACTGAGACTTGACATAAAACATCAGGTGATAAGGGAGTTTAGATTAAATAAATTAGACGGAGTATAAGAAATAAAATAAGAAATACTTTTGCTAGTAATACGTTACAATAAATTAATAATCAAAGTTACATTGTGAAACTTTTACCGAAGTATAATATTAACTGACATCGAATACCTCATGAGGACTCGAAGGCGCGAAACAGTTTGTTTACGAATATTTTTACTATTCAAAACTAAACTTTAATTCCAGGGTCTGAAAGACGAAGGCATCGACAGCTCGTCCGACGAAGAATCAGTGTCCGCCTCAACCGTCTCTTCCTCCGAGAAAAGCTGTTCCTCATCAGACAGTTCCGACGAGCTTCCCGATCCGAAACCCCGCCGCTTCCAACGGAAGAACAACAAACTGAAACCCTCGAGGACCGAGTCCGACATCCCTAGGAACCAGGATCCTTTTCCGCGGAAGATAGGCCTGCAACTACCGGCTGCGAATGAGTTCAAAGAGCGTTTGAACCAAGCTAAGAACTCCGACGTAAAGATACCAATGCTAGCGAAACTTGGTCGCAAACCTTCAGAAGATGCTAAGAAGGAAGATGACGCGACGAGATACAGACGCTTTGTCAAGAAGGTATGGTAGCTATACAAGTTATAGTTTTACATATGTTCATGTATATTCATGTATAAGGCTCACCCCGGACACCATTAAAAAGGTTTTCGACAAGTCACACATATAATGACGTCTGTACAAGCGGCAAATGTGTGTGTGTCAAGACTCAAGGGTACTACGCGACTAAAACAAAAGTCAAGACCCGCTAATATGAAGGTATATTCATACTTTCCCGTTTGTCTATTGTCATTTTTCATTTGGGCGTGTAATATTGACTGACCTCCTGATTGCCCTCCGGATTGCGGGTAGCGGTGCGGGGAAGCAGATCGCGGGAGGGGAGTGTCCATTTTGTATGTACTACTTCTGTGCCCACGGCACGCACACTTGTTTTTCGGTGAAGGAAAACGTCGTGAATAAACCCGAGAATTATTTCGGAGGCACGATCATCTACCAATCCAGACAGGTCCTCTGTGGTGAATATGACCTAATCCTCTTCACGACAGTGTTCGGAGGCACGGATCAGACCCCCACGGTTGAATATAGCCTAGTCGTCCTTATGAAAGCGAGGCCGAGACTCGTGCTCAGCACTTGACACATATGTACATACAGCCACGCCTTTCTCCCGTTGAGATAGGCAGAGATAACATTTTTCCACGACGGATGGATGTAATGATAGATAATTTTCTTATTTCAAACAGATAGACGAACCAATCCAGCTAGGCAAGCTGCGAAGGCCTCAAGATAAGCCCGTGCTAGTGCAAGAAACGCCGCCGCCCGCCATGAAGATATCCGCGCTCAACGAGGTGGCGAAGGCTAAATTCTTCGGCATCGACCCAAAGAAGGAGAAGAGTGTGGAAGAGTTAGCGGCCAGTGTTAGGAAGTTTATTGCACCGGTGAGTAAAAAATATCTCAGGGACATCAATGAATTCCTATTAATTGCAATTAATGTAGGTTGAGCCAGTTATTCACGCGTTTTGAAACTCAATGACTCCGGTTTCAATCTCTGATCAATGCGAAGGAGAAGATAGTGAGGAAGCCCACACGCCCGAGAATTATTTTGGACGTATTTGATCCACTTATCCGGACGGGGCCCCCGTGGTGGGTATAGCCTAATTCTGCTCACGAGAGTGATGTGTGATCTATGCTCAGCTGTGAGCGCATAGGGGGTCGTGATCATGATGAAGATGATGAAGTTATGCCTTTGTTCTAGATGAGCAAATCGATATCCATCCACACTATGGAAGTGCCGGGTTCGGGCAGCGACGGAGAGAGCAGCGGCGGTCGCGAAGTACGTCACATCAACAGCAGAGTTCGACACAGGTACGTGTTATAAATGTTTTAAAATTTCAGACGGGTGGCCCTAGGATGGGCCCTCTAGTTCACGGAACTCCAAATTCAAACCTGGAACAAAGTCTCCCTTAAGCACTAGTAGGGTCCCCTAAAATCGTGACAGACTTCTTGTAATGGTAGGCTTCTTCTGCAAGAGTTTGCCTGGGAAAGAACCACACCTTTGCCAGTTATTCATCCGCTAAGCAGTGGCGTGCAGACATTGCTGTGTTCCAGTTTGAAGGGCACTGTTTCCAGTGAAATTACTGGGCTTATTAAACTTTGTGACTAACTACTCAGGGCGACAAGCGCGGCGCAGTGCCTCCCAAGATTTTGCAATGGAAAGTTCTGGGTGAAACTGTAACTTTTATGTACTCTACTGGCGCTCACCACCAAGCGAACAACTTGCTCGTTTCGTTACTCAGTAACATAAAAAAAAGATTCGATGTTGGCCATCTAGACTGTAATGTTATGATTTTTCATTTATTATATTAGCAGAGGGTACTTCGACACCGACCTCAAAATTGTTAACTTATGTTATCTTAACGTTCTATCTCTGATGATTTCAGAAGAAAAAGTTCGTAGACAGGGCCTTTAAGCCTGGTTAAAAGATGACTAGTACATAAAAAATAAAAACACAAGAAACGAAAGTAAAAACCACTGTACAGTAAAAGAAAATGTCAGTTAACCATTTAATGCATCGCTACACCCGATCTCTGCTCGCTGCTCACTCACTGGGTAATTGGTGACTTTCCACGAACCTGCAATCAGTTTGCATTGGCTTTTAATTTGCTTTTTACCAGGTTAAAATCTTTGTTAACAATGTGTTTCAATTTATTAACTATTGTTTTAAGAGACTTCATGTCTAATCAGTCAATTATCATATAATAGAATTCTCTTCAAGTTCATACAGAACGGTTCCAAAATACGTAAATATACGTTTATGTTTGAGTATAGCATTTACTGATTATATAGTTTTTTTAAACCACACTGTCCCACTGCTGGGCAAAGGTAGTTATTCTATTTGTGTCTCAGAGGTTATGGACACACTGTCTCAAAATTACGAGGCGTGTTATGAAAAAACACGCGACGCAATTTCGCAATTTGATTGTAAGCAATGCCTTTAACATTGTATAGGCGTAATTACGCCCCGTGAATCGAGAATGTTATCTCCTATGCTTAGCTATTCAATGCATTCTATGGTAGCATAAACCAGAAATAAAAAAAAAAAATTGTTTAAATTGCTACCGCTTATACAAACTGTGTTACCGTCCGTGTGTCGAGCCACCACTAAGCTTTTTAGATACAGTCTTGCCACCGTATTTTTATTACACCCAACCACGACACCGTCTGCGGAGTCTCGTTACCAAAAATGGTCATTTCTTTCAACCATACCGTACACAAGCTATTACAACTCTTATAACAAGCGAGTAAGGTTTGTTGTAGAAACTACAGGAAGTGATTCGACCAAGTAGCACGGTTAGATCTTTGCGAAATGGATAGGAAGCCGGCATAGAACCATGTATGGTGAAATGTGTTGTACAAGTACATGTTACTGGGTGAGGAAATACTAATTGAGGCTATTTCTTTTGAATTAAAGATAGAAAATTTAGTTTCGCGCAAAAAAAAAGTGGCGGTGATTGCTCAGTTGTTTCCGTCTTCAGATCGCACGCCTCAGGGCGTGTGTACGAAATCTGCCGACTGCAAAAAAATTGCATGAACTGATCAAAGAAGCTGTCGAGTGGTAGTAACCTAGTGGATGAACGTCCGCCTTCCAATCAGAAGGTCGTGAGTTCAAATCGCAGTGCAGGCACGTACCAATGTGTTTCTGTAAAACATATGTACGTAATTATCACTCGCTTTTCGGTGAAGGAAAACAACGTGAGGAAACCCACATACCTACACAAGAATTATTTCAGAGGTAAGTTATGTTATCCACCAATCCGGATCGGGCCCCCGTGGTGGATTATAGCCTATCCCTCCTCACGAAAGTGAGGGGAAACCCCCTCATGATCAAATAAATAATTAAACCTTAGTGTCGGGGGTATGTCTGGCTATCTGTTTCGTATTATCATCAGCATGATCTATGTACACTTATACAGAGACACTGGCACAGAAAGCATATAGCACTACATACAGAATGGACACTCCACCCTCCCGCGATCCGATTCCCCGCACCTCTACCCACAATCCGGAGGGAAATCGGGAGGTCAGACAATATTACTCGCCCAAATGACAATAGACAAACGGGTTAGTTTGAACCTTCACACTTGTCTTTTGTTTTCGTCGCGTAGTATCTTTGTGTACTTACACATGCGTTTGGCGCGTGTATAAACGTAATTCATAACAAATGTGTCAAATGTCAAATCAGTTATTTATATGGATTGTCCGGGGTGTGACTATATTATATCAAAGGACTAATTAAATCTCTACAATTCCGTAATTAGTGTCAATTAATGCTAACATACGGAACCAAAGCTTATTGTGTAGGTTTTGTCTGAGCAAACAATGTCCTATTATGTATGGTTCTAATTTAGGTTCTCATTACACTGTCGATCGAACGTGAGAATCCTAAGTCGGTCGTAGCATAAAGCCTACCCCGCACAAACGCGATAATATCGCAGGTCTCCTAATTTAATGACGTGCTTGATTTTGCGTGGTTTGGACATCTAGAGGGCATGGATGAAGGAAGATTGGCGAAACAGATTTATGGGTTTAGTATGAATGGGCCAGCCGGTAGGGGGCGACGAAGGCGAACGTACCTCGATCAAATCGAGGACGTGCTAAAGAAAAGCCAAGAGAAAAGAACCAATAACCGACGAGCATGTATGAAAGTGGAAGAAGCGAAATAGGTGTGTCAGGATCGTAGCATGTGGAAAGGTGTAGTCTCTGCCTACCCCAATGGAAAAAGGCGTGACTGTATGTATGTGATTTTACCCACTGCTGGGATAATAAAGCCGTGATAGAAGTAAAACACTGCGTCCTTGCGATCTGCGTTTATGCGATATATATTTTAGTACATTTTACATTTGGACGCGTGCGATAGACCTGCGTTAATATTGAAAAAGTAAAAGACGGAAAGGGTGACAAGTTCGCGGGAGGCATTATCGGAATAGCGCAATGATATTATGGACCGATATTATAACAGCTTTGTGGGAGAGGCTTAAGGGTTTATAATAGTTTGTGCCAAAATAATTGTTTCATTTGTTTTATTAAAAAAAAAACGGTAATTAAATTTATGCAATATCTAGTACAAACTGTTGCTATCGAGTTCAGTGCAAAGGCACAAGTAGGTCAAGTCCACCGCACGGTCTCACAATGAGCTACAATAATTTAAAGGCGAGTTGCATCAGTTGCACAAACTCGGTTGAATTATGTTTAGCAACTTATCATTGTCCAACTTGTCGGGTAATGCAATTTATTTGAAGTTAACTTGAGCCGTGATATTTTTTGGTAGCTCCGTTTTCAAATTTATTGTTAATTTGTTTAACCTAGTTTCTTTACGGTTGTTTGCTAATTGTGTATTGTCAAACTATTCTGAATTGTTATTGTTCTCTTAAAATTATTAAAAAGCTTCCACTTTTCATCATCATCAACCCATATACGCCCACTCCTGATCGCGGATCCAACGTTTCTTTCATGTGGACGATTAAGATATATCTGCCACGGAGTCTCGGTTCAGATTGGTGGATCACTTGCCTCCGATATAATTCTATAATTCTCGTTTCCTCGCGATGTTTTCCTTTACCGAAAATCCTCCAATAAAAATAATAAGTCCTCCATAATGTTGAGAAAAAAATTCTCTAAATAATTATGCACTGGCTGCTATCTTAATTTTTATACTTATCCGAAGTCATATTTCACAAAGTCAATAAACATTAAGAAAGTTTTGTCCGTAAACGCGTCTGACGCCATACGCTAAGCATCCCATTATGAACACATTACCACACCATAATAAATCTTGTCAATTTCTCCACACAAATGGTAATTATCATCTCATTACCTATGATATTGTGCGGAGTCGATCAAAAGTTCATCGAGCGGTTAGTATAAGAGCTTTCACTAGTTTCACATAATGTAGTTAGAAACACTGATTGCGGATACGAATAGTAATGGTTACCGTCTTTCTCTGCCGTTTTTAGTGTGAACAAAATTTCAACTTGAACATGTTTACCGTAAGACCATTAATAGAAGACCATAGAAGACCATAGACTCAGTAAAATTAGCATACTCTAAAATTGATAATTTTGCAAACCAGCGAGCCCATACACACCTTTTCCCATTGGGATAGGCAGAGACTACATCTTTCCACATATTACGATCCCATCGGAAAGCAATACACCAACTCTCTGACATCTACTGGTCTCTTTGGCGGTCTCTTCTTTTGAGAACTCATCCTACTTTTTCTCTCCCTTTTGTAGCTGTAAGCCCGAGTAAGCTGTACTTATTTTCCAGTCAAAACACCAGTTAAATAACTTTAACAGCCAATAACTTTCGGTACTTGTAGGTGCTTCAACTGAGTCGGGTATTATTTGTCATGAATTAGGTTGCAGCTAGCTAATTGATTCTGCTATGAAGGTCACTGGAATTATGCGCAATACGGTCGGGAAAGTTTTGAGGGAAGTTTGTTATTTTATTAGGCATGTCACTTAAATTAAAGAAGTAGGTTCCCGGTTGACCAATTTTCGCAAATTTTTCCAAACAAAATTAACACTTATTACATGACGTCTTCAGAGACTAACTGCCACTTAATCACGGGTTGTCCACTAACCCAAATCCACCAGTTAATTACACCACCAGTCACGATCGTACACCGCTCCGGTCATTGCCGTACCTCGAACGAGGTCAAATTAACTGGAAAGTGACAGCCCTGCCAGGTGGACGACCTCGCACATCAACAGAGATGAGTGACTCATAGGTCAGTTGTGCACTAGGCAAGGAAGAACTGCAAGGAACTGGATGATTCGTTAATTCTTTGGTTGGAATATTAAGTACTTTAAGTCGAAGAGTTAAATAAAATATTTTTCAAATTCCTTGCCAAAAAATGTTACGAAATCGACAATAATCTGGAAAGTAACAAGTTTTATGTATGTGTGACTCATGGGTCAGTTATGCAGGAAAATAAATTTGGATAAGATATCAAATTATCAAAACAATTAAACTTCAAATAATTTTAAAATAATTACAAAGCAAGAAGGTGATATCTAAAAGTGAACAAAATATTTGAGATTTTTACCCAACTACGTGTATGTAAATGAAGCGACGAACCACTACCTGGTAACAATACTGCTCATCAGACCTTTGAATTTCTCATCGGTGTCATATGTCATTGGCTCAATCTCATTTGTTAAGGGTCTCCTTTGACCAACAATAATATTGTACAATACTTTGCTTGTGTCATAAGACCTAGACGATCAAAAACGTTGCGCAATACGAATTATTTTACAATAATATTGTAGCTATATGGAAACCCTAAGTAATTTCGCAATACTCTATGACTATGCTATGTATATCGTAATCGCGTGCTCAACTAATGAGCTTTTGCTCAAAGACAAGCAAGCCCCATTGTTTAAAAACAAATGAAAGGCAATATTCTTTTGTTTAGCCTTAATAGACACTCTACGTGGAAGCGTAAACCGTGTAACTAGATACAATGCGAGCACGTGTCATAATACAGTGTGGCGTGGTGTAGCATTTGGCCGTACAATATCGTTATCTGGACCACTGTGCCGGTGTTAGGTATTATGAAATTGTGGCCTTCGAGTTTTTCTTGTTCATGGTCCGTTTTGAACCTAATTTAGTAATTGCAAATGACTAAAATGGTTTATGCAAGTTGGAAGAAGCGAAGAATCTCCCAACATTTATTTGTGTCGTTGCTATATTATCGAAACCCATAGTAACTATCTTATATAACTTTCTTGATCAGTAGTTTAAACATGGAATTGATAATTCATGAATTCCATTCTCTCCGGAGTCTGTTCGAATCTTGACAAAAATTTCTTTAGTAAGTCAGATATTTTCTGAACACGAAAACTGTCGTGTATTTAGGGGATCATCAAAAATAAACAGAGCATTAATACTTATGAAAAATGTACAATGAGCAGTCTTATTGATAAAAAGCAATCTCTACCAGACAACTTTTAGATATGTATAGTCGTATATGCGTGTACTACAGCCTCCATTATTGACATCAAAGATTGAAAAGTGAAATCTATCAACGCAAATTTGTCACGACATACAGCACCTCCTTCAAACACGCACCCAATGCAATTGCCTTGCACAATGCCATACAATTTGTATGATACAACACAATAGGCCATACGGTGCACGACTGGCCCACAAACCCGACATTGTCACAGATTTTATAATAGCTACTAGGAAATCTTCTATCTATTCTTTACCTACTTGTATTTTATAGCAACTCCCTCCTCTTCAATTGTTCCAACTTCCAACTACGTCCGCAATTTGTCTCCACCTGCTCCGGTTTGAGGAGTGCCATGTTGGCAGGCATTTCTAGGTGTTTAGTCTCCTTGTCAGACCAACGTTTCGGGCTTCGGCTTCTTGGTCTTTTGGTTCTTTGCAACTAGCAATATACCTTCTTAAATATTTCCTACTGGGGCTTAAGAAACTATCACATTGCTAATTGTGACAAGGTTGAAGCGTGTGTCTTATGCATTATTTTAGTGAATTTTTAAGTTACGCGATATTAGAATCTAGAGTTGTTGTTGTTGTATTGCATGTCTTAATTGGTTATGATTATAATAAATAAGGATATTAAAATGAAAAACAACGTAAAAATTACCTTTGAAACTGAACAAAGACGACTCAGATGAAAGGATGTGCGTCACAAAAATAAAAGAAAAGGTCTTATGCGCTAACGACTTTGATTAAGCTCATTGTGGCCATGATTGCTTTTGATCGGCCCAGGCGACGGAAGTTCCATACTTATCTACCGAGGTTACTTATTGCGACACCCGCGCATGTCTGCTTACGGAGTAGGAAACAGTGACTTGGTAAATCCGGCCACAGAATCGGTACAATCGAAAGATTGGTCCCAGTTTCAGCGAGCTATAGAATCAGGAACTACGAAGACCATGGTCCCACAAACATTCAGACTTGGAGCAAATCGGTCCGATTTTATTGATTAATAGCACTCGCCATATCAGAGGCCCTTGGGCGGCCTTTCTTACTAGAGAATGTCATTACCTTATCCGAGATCGATTAATCGAGCGTAGTCTACTAGAACTTTTAGGTACAGCGCTTCACGTTTAAATCTATTCATAAGTATAGATAAATTATAGAGTGCTTATGATTGTCAATTTACTTCTATGCCGCGGAATTCCATTCTCGCACCCTAGCTCCGTTAATAAAGGCGTCCCGGTGGAACACCCTGGGGTTTAGTGGGTATACCCGTCAGACTAGCTGGTGGGGGAGTCCCACATAACCACCCGGCCCTCACCCGGGTCTGGTAGTATGCGTAATGCATTCCCCAGGAAAAAAAAATAAACACGTACTTGTATACCATTGGCAATGGAAGCTATTAAAAGTTCTGTGATTGAGCGGCGATTGGGACACGTAATTGCATATAAGCTAAACAAAATTGCTACTACACTGTTTAATCATGTAACATCACATGAAAGGTATCCATTAGAAACAAATTAATAAACACAACTATTGAAAATTGTTCACTCTCTCTTTCAGTCATTTTTATTTTGTTTTATATAAATTTTTTTTTTTATTTGTTGGTCAACTCACACGCTAGCAGTTGAGCAAACCCAAGTCTGGGAATATAACGGCATCGGAGTGAGCTCCGTTCGTGAGTCACCGGGGTTTCCATCGCTGTGAATTTTCACATTGATCGGCTAAGTGTCTCGGAAGTACCTATGTGCGAAGGAACGGTACATCATTCATAAAGAGCCTTTATGCTAAACTAGCTGAAGTACAGACTTCCTATTTATATTCTATGCTAAAGTCGGCCAAACATTGAGATTTAGGAACTGCGTACACAAACGTAGGTGCAAATGCAAGTTCACTATTCACACAACACAACTGAGAACACAACTGTCGTGTTTTACATAACTTGCCGCGAGTGCGGGAAAACACAACTGTTGTGTTTGTTGTATGGGAAAACACTATGGAGTGTGCAGAGCCGCACCCGTGGCTAGACAAGAAAATCGGCTCAGCAGTGAAAGTGTTAAGTGTAGGTGCGTAAATACGCTGTCGTATTATGTTATCGTAAAAAAAAACATTTCCTTTTTATTTGACTGAGTAAAGAGACGAGCAAGTCGTTCACCTGATGGTAAACGCTACGGCTGCCCATAACAGGCACAGCACTACCCACAACACTGCATTGCATAATCATGTGCGGCACTGCACTGCGCTCGTCAGCTTGAGACATCGGCTCTAAAATCTCATATGCCCAGTAATTTCACAGGAAACAATGCGCTTCAAACCGGAACACAGTAATGTTTGCACACTACTGCTTGGTGGATGAATATCTGGCAAAGGTGTGGACTTACACAACTACTTAGCAGTAGGTTCAATATTATTTATATTTAATTACAATTTGTGGTTATGACGAGGCCCTACGTAAATAATAACATTGTATCGTAATTACTTTGAACATAAACATTACACATTATGTTTGACATAGATTAACGAGTCTAGGTTTCTTCCGTTCTGGCCATAATCTAACAGGAAATACAGAATGTACTTGTAGTAGAGACACATAAATTGTACATCGAATGTAAGCTACCTATTTCTATTCAATACTAGCTGTTATCTGCGACTTCATCCACGGTAGTATATTTTTAGTATTATAAATAGTCCTACAGAAGTCCTTCAGACTAGCGCGCTTCTTACGAGTGGTAATATCGCATATTCGCGACAAGAACGTGTTATCTCCATTAATCGTACAGGATATAATACGTTTTTGTCGCAATTGAGCGCTATATCAAAAACTCTGTTTCTACTGGTGTTATTACCATCGAGATAGGTGGGTGGGTCGTTTGCTTGATCATAAGGGAAATATCCTTTTTCTAACTCAAACCATAATTAGATAATAATCATTAGTTTTCGTAGATTATAATATTTTGAATTATTTTTTTGTATTTCTATACTTATGTATAAGATATTATTTTTTTTGATGTGTAAAAGTGCAATATTTTGCCTATTTACAATAAATGATTTGAGTTTGAGTTTGATCTATGGCAAGCACCCATCCCTACAACAACAATTACTGGGCCACCCAAAACTATGGTAAAAATATGAAAATAATAATTATATTCTAATGACAATATTATAACACGGTATACCTACATACGTATTTGTATCTATAAAATTTAGCTAAGACCATAAATGATCTGCCATTGTTTCGCGTCTATCGCTTAAATCTATATATATAAAATGTTATGTTGGTTTGTGTACGCTTAAAAAACTTAAAAAGTTCTGCACCGATCGATTTGAAATTTTAGCACGATATATAATCCGCATCAAGGAATGTTTTTATCTATTTTTTTCATCAGTGACATGTCAGCGAATGTGCCACAGCTAGTATAATATAATAAATATCACACATGCAAAATGCACCCAGCCATGGCACACAAACATTTGTAATAAACGAATCACTGCATTGCACTCTGAGGGTGCAACTTTTATCAGAGCAGCGCGGTGAAACCAGACTACTTTTGATGCAAATTTAATGCTCTACCTTCACTCCGACACAAAGCGGACTCCTAAATAGTGTCTACTTTTACTGTACAAGTGCTGCAAGAACCTTAACGTATACTCAAGATAATCGTGACAAAATACATATTCCGTTGGTTTCTGAAAAGTTTATGTATGCCAGAGACTGTCCACCGAAGTGCTACCCAGAATGTTGTAGAACCGTAAAAGTTTAAATTTATGTGAACTGTTTGGCCCTAATGCACACATTTACCGACTTCTCAAAAAACTTCAGGTGAAATAAGAGCAATCGAGTGAATTTGTAACTTTCTAAATATTTCCGCAATAGATTCAGACCAAATTCAAAGTGAAAATGAAGTTTTTCAAAGCATACCCCAGACGCTGCTATCGATCCCCTGATCTCGGAACCTATGAAATACAAAATGTCACGATCCTAAAAACATGTTAGTCTAGACTCAGTCTAGACTTTAGACCAACTTTATTATAACAATATAATACGGCTTCGCCGGGGGCGCCGATTCTGGAACAAAGAGTCCCAGAACTTTAGTCCGAACCTTAACCTTTATATCTAATATACTTCCAATAATTCAGTTACTTCTCCCACTACAATTTGCATTTGGAAATGAAACTCCTCTGTGAATGGAATAAATTTTCCCGGCTAGACAGAATCTAGTCACGTACGCCTGAATACCTTAACTGTTCCTCTCTCAATTCCGAAAGTGTGTTCTGAAATCAAATAATATCTACAACTTCAAAGCCAACCCTAGCTCTACACAGAAGTATTGCTGTCACAGTCGTCTGAACATTTCGTAATGAGGCATTTTCGCCAAATAGCATTACCGTGTCGAATGCCGGCTTATGTTTTTGCACATCCGTTGTAAAATCAACAAGCCGTAATATCATTCAAGCAAACGGCATTGCGTCATCGGTAACTACGGAAACTGTGATCTTTATTTTCTGTATAGTAAGTGTCAAGTATCGTCATTAGAAATTTAACAACTTTCCGTTTTTACAGTACTGTGCGAAGCGTAAAGCCTGCGCTGGTTTCACACAGTAGTCGTGCGCAATCGTTATATGAGTTACGATTTCGATGTAGGTTAATGTATATATGTATCAGATAGTGCCATGGTTAAGCTGGTTCTGACCGAATGCATTTATGTTTTGTTACGATATCATTACCTCTTTATCAAAATTATGTTCGTTGTTACAGGTATGTACGGCTGATCGAATATGAATTACTTTGGCCTCAACGTAAGTACACAATTTAACTACACAATTGAGAATGTCCTTATTGTTCGACGTTACCATTTCGTTATTTTATTGTGTATGTGATTGACTGTACCCGTGAGAATTTTAAAAATATGTCGATTTGTGTTTTTTTTTAATTCATACTGTTTAAAGATATTCTAAATTGCCTTCTTCCCGTCTTTTATTACCTCTACACTGTAGGTTTGGGTTTGATCTACCAAACATCGATAAAAACTCGATCGTGCCGTCTGCCGAGTCTCGAGTCGTACCCACGCATTTTTCCCACGTTTCCTTGTCTATAAGTCACGACCTTTTTACTTTGTAACACAAATTCACAGAGATAACAGTTTTGTGTTTAACATTATACTATTTATCGGCCCTTCGGAAGCGTCGACATTCTAATTTCTTTCCTCGTTATAACTTGTTTGGTTGCTATCTGGTTTTTATGTCTCTGTTTACTCAACTTAAAATTGTAATCAAAATATTGAGTATTTCCAGCGAACTGGCTACTTTCATTATTTTAATTTTATTTTTCAAGTAACATTTTTTTTAATGTTATGGCTTGCACCACAAGGAATCTAGCTACGCAATTTTTCGTATTAAATAAACTTGCGTTTGACCACTATTGCACCTGATTTTAAGCTATGATGATAGTGCAGCTTGACTAGAAGTAGCCTTTTCACTAGTGTCTTAAATAACTCGAGATTCGAGAAACATTTCATCAAAGTGTTCTTGTGTGACGATTCGCGATCCCACGTGTACCGACACGACACGGTTGAGGCGATGACGTCTAAAGGTCACTCGTTGAATAGAGACGCCGCAGCAGATGCTTCTTTGACAATAGCTGTGCTACATAATAATAAATCGTACATATTGTACCCATTCGCCTCTTTTACGTCTTCCTATACACTTTAAACCTCTTTTGTATCTAGTCCACTATCGATAACTTCTTTAACCTTTGTTGTTCATTCATCTTCTCTATAATAAAAGAGCTTTTGTTTCGACAGCTCATCTTATCTCCCTTTCAGGATGATGTTATTAAATACGACGACGCCATGTGTGGCGTTTAGACTTCCATTCGTCTATCGCTTTTGCCCTTAATGATTTCGGTCATTATTACCTAACTGGTAGGTACGAGGGTGAATTCAAAAGTTCTTAGAAGTGCATATATATGAAACCTTTTTGGATCAAGTTCGATATTCAAATTAAAGAGTGTCTATCACACTATATTTATGCAGACTGTCACTTGTTTTTGTCAGTTCGTTCGCATGTAATAAATTTTTTTGTGCAACGAGTTGCTAAAAAGTCAAAATTATGGATAAAAGTGAGTTACGTGCGGTGATAAAATATCTCAGTTTGAAAAAAATGTCTACGAAGGAAATTTTTTTGGACATTCAGCAGACATTAGGGGGTGATGCTGTACCCTATTCTACGGTTGCGTACTGGGTGGCTGAATTTAAAAGAGGTAGATCAAGCTGTAAAGATGACCCGCGTTCTGGGCGGCCTTCAACCTCCGTTACAGAAGAAAATGTCAAAAAGGTTGAGAATCTGGTTTTGGAAGACAGAAGAATGACTATAAAACATATAGCTGAGATCCTAAAGATATCTTTTGGTAGCGTTCAATCCATTTTAATTGATTCACTGGGGTTCAAAAAAGTGTCTGCAAGATGGGTGCCACGAATGTTAACCGACGAAAACAAAAAGCGACGTTTGGAAATTTCCAAGCGTAATCTCGAAATGTTCCAGCGTGATTCGGATAATTTTTGCCGTCGTCTTGTCACCATGGATGAAACGTGGGTCCACCATTTTGATCCTGAAACTAAAAGACAAAGCATGTCTTGGAAACGACCATCCTCTCCATCCATTAAGAAATTTCGAGTTGCTCCTACCGCTGGCAAAGTTATGGCCTCTGTGTTCTGGGATAGTGAAGGAATCCTTTTTATTGATTACATGCCAAAAGGCCAGACGATTACTGGACCCTATTATGCAAATTTAATCCCGAAAGTGCGTGAAGCGATTAAAGAAAAACGTCGTGGAAAACTGTCGTTGGGCGTGTTGTTCCTTCAAGATAACGCTCCTGCTCATCGATCGGAAGTTGCGCTCAACGCAATCCGCTGTGCTGGCTTCAATCTCCTTGACCACCCACCATATTCTCCGGACTTAGCCCCAAGTGATTTTCACTTATTTCCAAAATTAAAAGAGGAAATTCGTGGAACAAAATTTCACGATAATGACGCGGTTATAGCTGCCGTAGAGGACTTTTTCGAGAGTCAAGAAAATAATTTTTTTTCACAAGGAATAAGGAAGTTAGAAACGCGTTATTCTAAATGCATTGCATTGGAGGGAGATTATGTAGAAAAATAAAATATTATTATTTAAATCTTTGCATTTTTTAATATTGATTCCAAGAATTTTTTGATTCACCCTAGTACTTTGCTTTATATATCTTTAACTTAAATTCAGTATGGCGCAAGATGGTTATGCGACACAACAGAATTGCGTCTTGGTTCACGGAAGCCCATGAGATTTGAGCATTGTTACCATTGTTCCCTAAACCGGCTGGTTTTGTCACAATTACTGCCCTCATCCGTTACGTTGACCTGGACTTCAAATTGTTATTCTTCGCTTAGAAACTTACTTTCCTTTTTTGTATCAACTGGTTGTATATCTAAAACGCAACCTTTTCGAATGCTTATTTTAACAATAATATTACGAAAGTTATTCTCAATGCAAAAGATTTACAAAACTTGACCAAAAATAAACAGAACAGCAGCAATGACGTCAAGATAAGCTATCAACTCTCAATCTAAAGCAATGTTTGTGTTGCACATGCGAAATAAAACCATTACACCGTTGCATCTCGTTCAGAGCTCACGAGAAGATTTAAAGGCGTGTTGTTTGTTTACTTATCGTACTACCATGTGTACAGTGTAGGTAACGGACTGGGCATGCGGCGGGCAAGACTCGCTGGCATCAAGCGAGGCAGTCACGCGCGGAACGCCCGTACGCTCGGACGCCCTGTGCCCGCTCCCTCCACGTGACAGCTGATCGAGACCTTTCGTACCGCATAAACAAACATCACATACAACACACACAAAAAATACTAAAGTTGATGACTGAAATGTGGTAGACGAAGAGGCTTCCAACACAGCTGACACTGCAGCGCAATAGGACTCAGATCGATATCCCGAAAACGGTCCTGCCCCGGCTCAGCAGCCTAGCAATATTAAAGTGCAATATACGTTAATGATATACAATAATTTAGTTGTGTAGTATTGTTATTTTCAAAAGCAACAGTTTGTTTCACGAGTGCAGTGTATGTGATAATGGATTTCCTTGATTGACGACGATATTGGGTGGTTTTGCTGCATCAACACCAGAATTGTTTGGACCGTGTGAGTACGCTGCAATATTTATTCTACGATCCATGTTTGCCGGTCAGTTCTGTTTACAGAATCATCTAACTTGCTCTAGCGTTCACGTCGCTACGGCATTATAGTTCCTTATCAATTTCCCACTAAAGGTGGCCAGTCAGTCATGTTTTGATTCGTTAATCGGTTATTATCATTTTTACGACTTGATTATACGAAAGTTTCGTCCGATTGGTTTTGGAATTTCGCGTGAATAATTGCAAATCTTAAAGATTTGCAATTATTCACGCTAGTTTTTATATCACTGTCTCGTTTCGGATTACCAAATTACGCACATGGTGAGAACGCCCGCGGAGAATTTGTTGAGGGTTTTGCGCAAATCAATTCTGTTCATTTCGATTGTGTTGGGATGTTGTATGTGTGTGTTTGCACACCCCTGGCGCCGGCACCGCGACGCGGCGTCCCGGGGGTTGGGTTGGCTGTGAACTTGAGGGGTGCGTTACCCTCCGCCTTGAGGGCGCTGCACTGCGATCGAACGACCTGCGCATTATTAGAAACTTCTCTAAACTCCATTGTCTAGTTTGTAAGTGTTATCTAGAGGTTGTAAGTCTAAGTAGAGCTTAGAGTTCGCTTATTGTTAATGCAATAATTCGTTCTTAAAATGCATAGTATTGTATTGTTTCGTCAGTTCTCTTTACGTCAGAGTATTATCATTATGATACCTTGTTGTTATAAACGGTCTTACGATAATTCTTGTAGGTATATAAATCTACCTGGAATGCATTTTATCCATATAATATTTTTATACTTCACCCTTGAATTTAAGATACTGCTGTCAAAATGTATATCTTAAAAATTAAAAAAGAAAGAAAAAATATATTCTGACAGAACTGCACACGACAATCACGTACACATGAAAAAACGAGACAAGAAAGTGACAACGAAGATAATAGTCCAAGCAAATATACACAGAAATAGAAGTTCACATTATGTTGTCAAGAACTCCATTATTATGTAGCATTATGAATTTGGAAAGAGTTACAATTATATTTTTATTTGTATTTAACCAAGTACAAGTTTCCAAACACTTAATGGGTTGAGAACTATTGTTTTTTTTTTTAACACTGCAAGTTCACGCGCTAGTTTCTTATCGTCATACACTTGCGTGCAATGCAATGAATAACTGGAGTAATGCCACTCACGTAATACGTTTCACGCTTCGTTTGCCAGTTTTGTATTGAATTTTGAAATAGTATGTTTGCATCCGTTCCTTATCAACTTTTGTTATGAATTTAAATCGTTCCTTCTTCAATTATTGACCAATTATTTATAATTATTTAATAATGCATCATGATCACATCACACCCTGACTCCTAACTAGGGATCACTGTATTTAGGGAATCAGGAACTGCTGGGACCAGACTCAGAGGAAATACTTTGGCCCTGTATACTACCTATCTACCATGTGTTGTGTCTTTTGTGTGTTTGTATTTGAATGGGCTTCTTTGTGATCCAAGAATATAAGCATCTTCCCTTCTTCCTAATTTCTGGTGATCTTTTCTCTATATTTATCATCATCATCATCTGCCTTTGCTGATCCACTGCTGGACATAGGCATATCATTTATTGCGGCAATTTTTACGATCTTGTCCTTTGCTTCCCCATGTTTGACACAGTATGCGGACGATGTCATCTGCCCATCTGGCAGGTGGGCCCCCACTGACCTCTTCGACCCTCTCGGATACCACTTTTCTTTTTATTTGTACTCTTGGTTATTTTATTATAGTTAATCAAGAAAGGGTTTCTTCTAGTTCTAGCCATTTTTATTTATATCAAAACCAAGTTTCGAATCACATACATGGTATGTTTAAATCGATTTATCACTTAAGGTTCCCAATGCTTAATCGTTTTCTAATGATGATATATTTGAAAGATATCAATTTTTATTGTGTTCATGTATATACTAAAATTCACATGTTTACTTTAGTTTTACTTCTAAATTTTATATTATCTGGAAAGTACATGTTGCTGGCAATTTTCTTTTCTACGAACGATTTTAGCGTCCCATATAACTTGAGCCAAAACTTTCACTATCGCTTCACTACTGGCTGGAACGGCACTTTTATTAGTATCTTCACTTAAGTTTGAAATGGCTTCTCAAATTTCGCTGTAAATTCATTGTAAATAAAGACTACTAGGAACTCTCCTATCAACAGAACACTAGGAATGTAATTAGCTAATTTTGACCTTTATTGCAAAGTGGCATTAGTGAAATATGCTGAAAGTCTTCGTCGTGATATTGCATCGATTACATTAGAGTTCCCCAAATGACGTCATTGGAACCTGTCAAAAGCTATCAAACTTTATAATCCTACGTTTCAATTGATAAAAATTAGTCACATCGTCTGATGCGTTCTCAACGACACGCGGCCGCAGTCAAGATTGACAAGATTGACAACTTTCACTGTCTTGAATGATGTATCGGGAACTGGTATTGTTCAATATTCCAATGAGTTTTTTTTGCTTCAATGACTGAATTAATTTCTTCAGTTGCAGATATCAGTTTGTAAAGGTCTTAACCAAGGTTTGAATATTCATGAATTTAAGAGATACCGACATTTGTCACTTTTTAGGCTATGCCTTCTTGATCACACTATTTTGTTTTATTAACTTAGCATCGCTCCTCTGTGAATATTTGTTTGAAGACTTGTAAACCTCTATAATTACTATAATGGTCGTATTTACTAGAAGACTTTTTGTCAATTCGTGCTATTATTCATGATTATACAGCTATTTCAATACGTCGGGCTAAATCATAATTGTGTTTTGTAAAATATAAATAGAACTTGGTAGAGTCTAGATTCGATATTATTTCAAGTTTGTACACGCAAATAATACTTCCACACATTTTAAAGCTGTCTTTGGATGTCAGTTTCCTTACTACCATCGACTCTCACGTCCGTGAATGTACGTGTTATTCCAACATTCAGAGCAAAGCGATCGCCCTATCAAGTTTCACCTTCTTTCGTATTCCGGGAAGTTCTCAAGACGTGTATGAAAGTGCATTTCCCGTAGATTAAGTACCTATCTCCGAGCATACGTAATGTGCGCTCATCACTTTCCGCACATTTCAACATTAACTACATAATAACTCTCGTATGTTTTTTCCGTGATATCTATCTTGTGATCGTCTACTACGTTTAGTTTATGGTTGCCGGTATCTGGCGCATTTTGTGGTCGTGCGCTCTTAACCGTGACACAGCTTTTTTTCTCTCCACCACTTTACCGACATCCAATATATATTGATATTTATTGTCAATGGCACTAAGTTCACTATCCATCATCTCAATTACAAGGTGCGTGGAATATAAATTACTTATTGAAAACTATTAAGTCGCCAGTGATCGATAAATTATGTTAGTTTTTGAGTTGGTTTTAAAAGGTCCAAATGTTTGTGACATACTATTTGTTTTTCCACAAACCTTTATCGGTAATGTCATCGAAACTAGTATCGTGATGGGTTTTACATAAAAGTTGATGTATCTGAAGTGGGCACTATTCTTTAAATTCACTCTATACAACATAAATCTATGAATTTCAAGGCTGCCGAGATCAGGATACGTTCCGCTCTGACTCTATTTGATTAAGTTTTTCTAACTGTAGAGTAGGTACAGCGATTTTTGTGGTTGAATCATGGAGCCACGAGAGTAATTCAACGCTGCAAGGTTGGTCACGTCTTGAACGAGCTGAGCTATGATTTGCGTGGTGATTGTATTTATTAACCTTCGTGAGCAGTTGTTTTATTTCTACATCGTTAAGTTCTTTTCTACATAACTATGCAGTTCTTTATCACTATACTCTTTCAAGTTAGGTCTTCACTGCCTACCATTGGGTACTTAAATTGTGTTTCTCGCCGTTAATAAATGTATCCATAATAATAATCTTCATCGTTATAACAAATGTTATTACTAACTGTGAGCATGTTTTGTAGCCCCAATAACCTTTAACATAAATCCTGGATAAGTCAATGACCTATTACTCCATTGCTATCTGTTGACCTGTCAACTATGGCCTGGCCTTTCTCGACTTTACCTGTGACCTTCTCACTTGTCAGTCTGTCGGAGCTAGTTTACTCACCTCTTACTGTCAGTAAATTGAAAAGGGCGTGTCAAATATCAGTGCTAATTTAAATATCTTTACCTCTTGAATCCATACCTTTTTGTTATATTAAAATGATGATTTTGTTCTTCGATGTGTTCAGATTGCACAATTTCAGTTAGGCACCACTTATCGCTAGAAATATCATCTTAACCGTTTACCTATGTCACTTGGAGTTATTTTACTTCCGTTACGAGCCAAGATCTTAATACACTGAATGTACTCAATGCCTCAAGTAATCCTAAAATTGGATCTTCAAGTGATTGCTGTTCAGTTGTTTCATGCACAATCTCTTCAAGCTGTCCATTTCAAGGATCGTGTTTCAAGAGTCCAAATCCATTAGTGACTAGGTGTGGTCCAGAATTAGTATAATGAACTCCGGAATTGTCGCGGCAATTAACGTTGTGACTGCTTCCGGTTCGCTTTATTTTAGTGCTGGTGATTGATAGGTGTAGCAGCCATACCAAATAGTTAATGAGGGTGAGCTATTTATATTCCAGATATTTAAAGTGTTCCATGCATTGTCACAAAATCCAAACTTAGGTTGGACGAGATGTGTATTTTAGATATCCTCAGTTTTTTTTTGGAAGCGCCATTTGACGTGATTGGATGGTTTTATATTATCTAAAATAGTCATCTTTACAAAACAAACTGCTTTGGAATTTTATTTTTGGATAGGTACTTTTAGAAGTTTTTATGGCGTGTTCTCGTGTGGATTTTCTGAATATGTATATTTTGGTACTTTAAAAATAAACTGGTTTTGAATGTTTATTTATAGTTGCAGTAAAAGTCTGATTAAAACACGAATATGAACATAAAAATGAACTTGTATCACTATGTGATAGTGATACAAGTAATATAGTAAGTAGTAGTAAGTATATTTTAATTGTATTTAAATATGACATCTGCACGAAATACCAGCTTTAATAAAAAATATTCTAAAAGTAATCATGTGATGATTACTTTTAGAATATTTTTTATTAAAGCTGGTATTTCGTGCAGATGTCATATTTAAATACAATTAAAATATATTTATACCTTTGCGAATACGCTGCTGTTTTTGCCACTTCATCACCTCTGTAATAATCGATTCCAGCTCACTAATCGTAGATAAACCAATCGATCTGCCTCGCGTTTGTTTTTTATACCTTGCACAATAATTAGCACCAGATGTGTTATTATCGAGACATTAATAGGCGAATATATTAAGAGAAATGCTGTTATCGATACCGAGACACGCCTTTTCGTGCGCGCGTGTTTATTGGATTTTATCTCGATTAGGGTTGCGAATACAATCGCTTTTTATGAGTATTTTAATCGATATTCCATAATACGATCATACACCCTCTTAGCAAACTGATTGCAAAACTGGTAGACACGGCATCTGGTATCAATAGGTTTTGTGGCAACTGCTGTAAAAAATTATTCAAACAATTAATTTTTTAAATCGAATTATTTATTCGATTCGAATTTCAAAAGCAGAACTCAATAGCAAGGAGAACCTAGCCTTGAATACTTTAATTGTTGGCAAGATACCTCCTTCAAATTAAGCAAAGGTTACGTGCCTCGTTTAATATTAAATGGTTGAACTTGTCATACAATATGTTCTTCTGTCGCTTTCGTATAATGCCGTATTTGGTTATATATTTTCCATATCAAAGGTATCCGTTGGAATCCAATTCCTTTGATAATAAACTAGATAGAACTGTCTTATTATGAACGCAATATTACTCTTATTTCAATATATTTTCATACGTACTTGGTCCATATAGGGTTTCATTCTTTGATCTTCTTCGATTGGGTCACCCACTTGACTTTTTGAATGCAAATCCTAGCAGCAAATTCTATCATGAATATAATTATTTTAAATTCATACGTTTATGTTTATCCTGTATATGTAAACATATATATATTTAATGTTGACACAATTTTTACATAATTTTACTAATACGTGTCGTATCTTCTTGATTTTATATCACTTGTGTAAACACTACGTCATCAATGATTTGTTCGTAGCGAAATTGTCAAACAAACGTGCCCGATTAAAATATGTAAACGGAAGTTATAAGTATAACATATAATATTTTGTGCATTTATATATATATATATGTATATTGTGCTAGATATCTATATTTTTACGTCATTGTTTTGTTTCAACAGGTGCGTGTTTGCGTCAGACTAAAAAATATAAATAATATTATGTATTTCTTTATATAATTCGATAACTATAAAATTACATGTGAATAGAATAATCAAAAAAATATTATTTACAATTCCTGACAATCGCATTGTAGTAATTAATTGGTTAATTAGATATATGTATAGCTAGTTACATAATTATTCTTTATTCGGTAGGTACTATTTACTCCGAGATATCGATGTCAATGGCAATACCTTGTATCAAGGTTTTATTTTGTAATTAATAATTACCACCTGTTAGTTTTACGGTGAGGTTACCCATAGTAGATAGTATCATTAATTATACTAATTGTCACCATTTCACCTTGGAAACTATAGCCTGTCAGAACTTCAGATATACTATTGGCAATTGGCTTTAACATCATAGTAGTAAAGAGGTGTATGTTTGCGAATTCGTAGGGCGTAATCTTCCGAAGTACTGATCCGATTCTGATCTGATCCCTGAGGAGTGAGGCACTGCAAGCCGATCAAAATGAGCGCAAACACCATCAATCTACTGTTAGTCACTGAAGAGTTCTGCGTGTACCTTCCGTCTCTATCATCAGATCAGCTCGCTGTCACCTTAATATTGTCATCAGAACTTGACAGGCATGCGAAGTTTCATCTTGCAAGATTTGACTCGAACATACATACACACATTACAAGTTAAATGAAAGCTTGTAAAACTTTCTGGCGTTTCTTCCTTATATATATACATAGTAATAGTTACTTCTAGATCCAGATTACCATCACATTCAATTAGGATCTCACAGACTCATTTGTTACCGCGGGTTTTTCACTAAGCCCGACCGCAATTTACTTGACTCAGTCTAAAATTACATCAGGACGTGACTAGTCATGATAACAAAATTTAACTTGCACACAGTGTTCTACAGATTCTGTGAATTGTATTCTAAGATACGGTGTTTATCGTCGTGTTTATCTAATTGCATAATTTTTATCGGGCATACGAAGTAGTGTTAATTAGTTAGCAGTGGTTTTGGCGACCTCTTTTTGGTAATCGTCATTGGGCCGTGATAAAAACAAAATGCTAGGAAGATGGTAAAACGTAAAATGTTATGAAATACAACTTATTTTTCACTCAAATATATTTATTGACAGAACTTAAATAACAAAATAAATAAATGGAAAACTGACTAAAACTAAAAACTTAAAAATCTAACAAGAAAGTGGCCACGAGGCAGCCAGTGTTCTTGGCACCATGCCTCATGGACACCCTCTCTTGTTAGATTTTAAGTTTTTAGTTTTAGTTAGTTTTCCTGAAAAAAAAAACTTTTTTTACTATTTCATTGATATTTAATAATATGCAATTTAAAAATAACGGCTGAACGTATTTTGACGTAATTTGGTACATGATACCTTAGGTCCTGAATAACACATAGAATACTTTGTATATCGTATTAATATAAGGTTCCTGTGGGATAAGTTAATAATCAATGCGGATAAAACCGCGGGACGCAACTGGTGTGCAAGACGTTTGTGTCTACGTATTTTTTTCTTGACTGATTGACGAGACGAGCATGTCGTTCACTTGATGGTAATACCTATAATAGTTACAATGCCACCCAGAACCTTGCACTGCATAATCCTGCGCGGCACTGCACTGCGCTCGTCACCCTGAGACATCGGCTCTAAAGTCTCATATGCCCAGTAATTTCACTGGAAACAGTACCCTTGAAACCGGAACATAGGAATATTTGTACACTACTGCTTGGCAGATGAATATCTGGCAAAGGTTACTTACCCAGGCGTTCTCTTGCAGACGAGGCCTCAACTGTTTACAATATTAGATGCGTTGATTTATTAAATTCTCCAAGTGTATCCGTGGAGTAATATTTGAGTGTTTCTCATTATACAAACAGACAAAACTTATCTTACTGTTTGGTTATAATTTAGGTGCATTAATTATAGTCCTGTTTTTGTTCAAATATCTGCCTCATTTATAAAATTATCATATCCGGTATTGTGCTCTCTTGTGGCCTTGACAAACAATTTATATAATATAGCTAAGTATATTTAAATTTTAAATTAAATCTTTTGAATTTTATGACAAAGATAGGTAAATTACAACGACTCTATGGCTCGTTTAACTCCGGACGTTACATATTTTTTAGTTTTTATATAATTATAATTAAAAATATGAATAGTCAAGATGTCTAAGCAGAACATAGTTCCGTAGAACTAGTTCATGTAATAACTAAGAATCAGTATTGTTTAGTTTTTGTTAACTTTTGCCAGGAGTGGGACATAAGAGCGTTCTCGACTGGCGTTGCAATAAATAACATCTTACAAAGCCATAAGGATCAAATTAATAATTTTAGGGTCCGAGACAGCATCCTTCCAAAAGGCGGTTTAATAAATAAAACAGGAATAAATAAATCAGCTTGTTCCCATAGATCACTCGATTTTCGGCAAAAAAAACATTGTGAGTAAACCCACATACCTACCTGAAAAATATTTCGGCGTATTTTATCGACCATGGTGGATTACGGCCTTACTCGTATCTTCTTCACTAAAGTCAGGGGAGATCCGTGCCCAGCAGTGGGACGATATAGCTTGATGATGATAATGATGTCTTAAATAAACTATCGATTCCCATTATTCTATAACCGTCCGGCACCCCCGGGCTTTTAAACTGCTCACAGTCTCGCTGACTAATTCTTTAACCCCGTTTAACACGTTGTTTCAACCAAAAGAAGTCATCTCAGACCACAATGGTTGAAACTTCGACACAAAATAATAAGGCAGTCGGTTAATAAAAAGTCGGCTCAATCGAAAACAGACATAGTGCGAAGTTCATAGATTTTAATTAAAAGTATTTCAAACGAGTTAATAAAGTCATTTGTTTGTTGTTGTATTGTTTTTCAGAAACAATGCCCTCCTACATTTGAACAAAAGTTGTGTGCGCTTTGTTCAAACATTCATGTGTAAAGGTTTGCATGTAGGCTGTTGACAGACCTGTGCGTGTGTGTGTGTGTGTGTATTAGTACTATGACACATAATATTATATTATAAAGTACTACGTAATTACGTATCACATCTAACTGTAGAGCGCCTAGAAAACCGGTCAACAAGCTTCGCTTTCTTCCAGGCTTGCCTGTGAGACCTAGGTCAATTTCAAGACGACCAAGGGCCGATTTATTTAAGTAACTAAGTATTTAGTTTAACTAATAAGTAGGTAGATGTTTATTCATTGTTCTTAACAATAGCTGCAGTTAAATATTGTGAGTATTTGAAGTTATTAGTAATGTTTGTACTTAAACCAAAAAGTTCCAAAAAATTGTTGAATTCTCCCAAATCTTGTGTTTTAATGTGTACCAAATTGGAAAAACCAATTCTTTTTTTAATATTTTGCATTGTCAGTTTTTTCTTTATTATGAATTGACAATCATTTGGCCGCAGTCTCACCTGATGGTAAATGAAGACGCGGCCGAGCACACTTGCCTAGAAGACGCCTATTAGTTCAAATTGACACATCCCGGTCAAAGCTGTGCAATACCACAGACTAGACAACAGAATATCGAATAGTAGGTACATTAGTAATAGATACTAGAGATTTAAATCGCTCACACATGTCCCATACGTTATTGTGTGAGCGGCTAAATAGCCGAGGTCAGCGAGCGAATAAAAGAGTTATGCCTTTTGTTTGATCACTTCCGCTGTTAGAAAGCGGCTTTCTCTTGTGATGTGGTGCAGTTATGATCGGGTCAAAGGGTTCATATGCCGTCCTGATTCGGAGCACATACAGTTGTGTATGCTATTGAAAAACTTGAGCGAATTTTCTCGATCGAAAATCTCGAATTTTTTAACTGGTGTCACTGAGGGAGGTTCGTCATTCGTTAACTTAAGTTAGAAACAAATGAGATCTTGTTAGATAATATAATTGGTATAACTGAAAAGGTTGATCACCAACGGTTCCAGTAAAACTTCTAAAAAATTGGGCGCACTAGCTGCCGTAAATCCTCTAAAAATAGATTTTTTGGTTCAAAGAATTATGTGATAATGACATTTATTTAAATCAAATTCTTGTTCATTTTATTTAATAATTATCAGTTGCTACTTGTTTTAACGAAGATTTTATAAAATATAATTATGCAAACTCCAAAATACTACGGACTTATTTCAATTATAACGTTGATATGTCTTTCGCACGTTTCGATTTATTTATCAACACGCCGCTACTAAACGCACTCTACTAACAAACATAATTGTTCCTGAAGACTTGGCACAATCAGATACCACCACAGTGTGGTAACATTAAAAACAAACGAATATTATCGCGTTAGATAATATGAATCATGAGTACTAATAACATTCTCGTACTATTGTGAACTGTGTCATATGATAATTACACAGCGATGTTAGGTAAGCGTGCAATATGAATTATGAATGATAATAAATAATTTGCATTTGTTGTCAGACGTCCTACCTTAACACATAATATTTACTTTTTCATATTACTAGTAACGAGACTAGTAACGAGACGAGCATGTAGTTCACCTGATGATAAGCGCCACGCCTGCCCATAACAGCCACAGTGCCACCTAGAACTATCCATTACTGCACTGCACTGCGCTCGTCACCCTGAGACATCTGGTCCAAAGTTTCATTTACCCGGTAATTTCGTTGGAAACAGTACCCTTCAGACGAAACACAGTAATGCTTGCACACTACTGCTTGGCGGATGAATATCTGGCAAAGGTGTGGTGCCCCAGACGGAAGCCGTACCACCACTCACTACAAAAGCAGAATATATAATTGTCTCTGTAATCGGTTATAAGGGGATTTCTCCAGTTTTCCCAATTGTATATAATTAAGGGTGGCTTTCACCATCTCATTAGATCTAGAATGAACCCAATTTAAACTCCACTTAAGTTTGAACGTAGCTTATCATTTTGCACGGCGTCAGTTCAGTGTATGTCTTGATTTAAACAAATATCGAGTATAAACTCGCGAGTTTGAGTTAAGGTAAGCTCAGTATCGAACCTCGAATTAAAAAAATATTATCCGCAATCTTCGTGAGCGAAAGGTATTAATTTTAGCGCTCGTTTCTAAAAATCATGCAACTTTTCGCACTCATAATTACACACACTTTGTTCGACACAACATAATGTTCAGGCTATGTATGACAGGTTCAGAGATATCAGCGAGTCATCCACTTAACGTTATTAATTACGGATCGTAGTCGGCGGCAGGGTGATCCATCTTATCAACAATGGGCCGATGTTGTGAATACCATGAGTTAGGCATTAGCTACTCATGTTTCATTTCGTTACATAATTATATTGGTGAACCTTTCAGGGTTAGGCTGAAACTCACTTCGCGGCTTCACACCGCGCCCGCGCGCGATAGCGGTCCGCGTAAATAGGTAGTGTTTCAAAATATATCCTAGAAATTGACCCTTCAAAACCCGCGTACGGTCGAAAACAAAATACAACCGCGTGGCAAATGTATTTTTGTTTCATTTCGAGTGGTATTGATATTGATATCGTGTGGTGCTTGCTATGATACGAGGACCTGTTTGTTCCCCCCGCCTCACATTAGCGTCATAAATCTAATCAAAGCTCTGTTGTTCACTTTATGTTATTGTAGATCTTCTATAAAATATAACCTAGGCTTATAACTAAATGGGTGTGAGCGGTAACTTTTGCACTACACCGGTGTACGAAGCACCGGTCCCGCACCAATGACCGATTCGTTCATTAACCCATTTTTAGGACCACTTTAAGAACCTTCAACTATTCAAGTATTCACAAGTTACTTAACAACAAGTGCACACACTTGAAATGTAGAAGTGGGTAGGGTGTGGGAGGTAGGCGTCCTCCTAACGGTGGTTTAAAAGGGAACGTTTAAAAGTGCGTAGGTTAACCGTGCCTTTACCTCACACGGCAGCTAATGTGAAGGTTACAGAATAGGTACAGACAAGTTTGTATTGAGAAGATGAAAATTAGATGTTCTATACAAAGGCGATTGGTTTTTTTTTATAATGGTGGCCATGGTGCGGTTGCACGTTGTGCCATTTTCATGTTAGTTTTTTATTTGCTACGATGTTTGACTCGTGTTGCTCTGAATTCTTTTTTTTTTATAATAAAATAATACGAGATAGGCGGGTCGTTCACCTGACTAGGTACATGATAACTTCAAGTTTAAAGGAGTTTAAACTTTAAACATGGCTTCATTATTAGCCAATCAGCCGGTCAATGAGACTGAGTATGACCTAGTCAGCCTTTTTTTTACCTTTACAAACGGAAAATTCACCAATAATTATTGCAGTTTCAAATAAATGGTCAATATTATTTTGATAATATAATATTGAAATTTTAAATAGAAAAAAGTAAAACGAAATTCTCTTCCTGCAGAACCGTGAAACACCTCAAATAGGTCCGGTTCCACATTCCCAGTTAGGGACAATTTAAATTTAATAAACAAAATTCTTTGTCCTGTCTTAGCAGGGAAATATTCTTGGGTGGCCAACTTCTAACAGCAGCATTATACTATCGTACCATGGTCGGTTAAGATCGTATCCAACCAAACAACCTCATCAATATTCAACTTACAATGATTGCTAGCAAAAAATACGCAACATTATTATTTTACATTCTAGTTAAAATATAATTTTCAATGTTACATAAGTTACATGCCGTAAAAGTGTTATTGCACTACGATCGTTTAAGAAGTTTAATTAATAACGATCATCATTTTAAATCAATAGTCAATGTTATTTCTATAATTCTTTACCATATCTATGATGCCCAAGTAGATTTTTATTTAAATTTTCTTACATCACAACAGGGGGCGCTAGACAGAGGAGAGTTCAATTTATTTTTATTTTGCTGGATAGTAATCTTTGTTTAGTATGGTCGTAAGTTATTTAGTTAATTGAAAACTGTTATATTATCTGAATCGCTGGTTTTTATCGTTTGATTGAGGGATCTTCACCAATCAACATAGTCTGCCTTCTAAGGAGAAGGTCGTCAGATCAAATCCCAGTGCGGGCGTTTCTGTAAAGCATATGTACGTAATTATCACTCTCGCTTTTCGGTGAAGCAAAGCATTCTGAGGAAAACATACCCGAGAATTTTTTCAGAGGTAGGTGTGATATCCACCAATTCAGGGCAGGGCCCCCGTGGTGGAATATGGCCTAACCCTACTCACGAAAGTGAGGGGAGACCAGTGCTCAGTAATGTGACGATATGGGTTTATGATGGTGATTATGATATTTAAAATCAGAGCTTCTGTGCTTCGAAGGACATGGTAAACCACCGGTCTCGGTTGTTATCGATTTACAGCAATCGTAAGCCGTCTCAGAAGATTTTCCCGGCAAACGCCACCACCTCATTTGAAATCGACCAAACGCCAATCTATTCTATATTTAAGAACAAAAAAAGCTCTTAGGTGCTCCATCAATATCAAGTATTTTTTGTTGGTTCTTTGATATCCGATATGCTTTTGTTTGTATTTAATAAAAACACTGTTAAAATATTCTTACATACAAATAACATATTATACGATAGCAAAGTAGCCTCAAAACCGGATAAGACGATCCGTACGAACGAATAATTACTAGCTTCGCGAACATCCTTGATGAATTATCTCAGGCTGAAGCCGGTTGGACTCTTACCACCTGCCAAGGCGGCTTAGACGGAAGATGGATGAGTAGGACATACGGGAAATTACTATGTAGAGAGCTATGATTTGTTACTCAGATAGCTATACAATAAAGCTTTTATCATCAAAACATGAATGTTTCGTGGTGGATGTTCATTAAGCTATGTCCATTTTGTATCTCAAAACGTTTTTCATTGGGTTATCTAGAAGTAACTTAATCATTTCATTAGCCCATATAATTTTAAGCAGGACTAGCTTTTAAAGTCTCGAAGTTTTTTATACGGACCATCTTGGGTTTGCCGTCGCTAAAACGATGAAGAAAAGCATTGAACAGATAACTCAACTGACAATGGAACATACACGAACCCACACTGAACTAGCGACAGCGTAGTGGCTACCCATACACTTTCTCTCACTCCCTAAGGGAAGACCAAAGCTTCACAACTGTTTAACTAATAAGCTGGTGAGGAGCCAAGTTTACCTGGTCTTCTATTAAGTTATCATCATAGTTTAATATCGTAGGAGCTACAAACATTTCGAAACCGGCAGACGTGTTTAAAGCTCGCCTAGATATTAAGACATCGGTTAATTAAAGCTTTAGGTTTCTGTTAGCTTTCATAATTGCTATGTTATCTAGGGCTAGAGTTTGTTTCACCATCGCTTTAAACCGCGCTCAATCTGATACGTAGGTTACTTCCAGGTGCTATTATTTGATCTGATAAACAACCGCTATCGACGATTTAAACGTCTAATAATTTGTAAATCACCAATTTGTGCGTTCAAAAGGGGAATTGTATCAAATATAAATACTACTTTTGGGTGAAGTTCTGTGTTTAATTAAATGATATTATGATTCTAATGATTACTATACTAAGTTTTTATCTAATAGATAGTCGTGTAATAACTATAAAAATGATCATTTACAACTCACTGATATAATCGGTAGTTTGCCTTCTCACAACGAGTTTAATAATAATATTTTCTTAATCAAACTTCACATCGTTGTTCCGATCACGTGTCTCAATATACCTTTTGTTTACCCGTGACACTTGAGGAGACGAATAAACCCAATCCAACCTTTATCTCTTACATTTATCCTTTAGTTGTGAAACAGACCCTTCCAGTCTATCTAGGACTTATAAGACTTGCTAATATTCGAAAGGCACCTGCTATAGGTTGCGAAATTGTCGCGTGGGATACTCAGGTTACGAAATAAGCCCTTTAAAGCTCTGAGGGGATTATAGATTGATTTCATGTACGTGCCATGAATGTAAGGTGTGTGATGGTCTTTCGTAATATACTGCCGCATTCCGATACGTATTTGGTTACGATTAACGGTTATGATTTGAATTGATGCTTTGATAGGTTGTTGGTTTCTGGTTTGATCTAATATCGTGAAGTAGATGAGCAGGGCCTTAAGTCTGTTAGCTATTGAAGCACGTATCCCTGCAAATCCCTGTCAGATGCCGATTTTAACAGTCTTCCCGTACATGAACAGGGGGGTAACCACTTACTTATTCTTATTCCATGCATTTTATTTTAAGGCCTTAAACTGAGCGGCCTAGATTGGCACCACACACTCGTAAATGACAAACGTGGCATGACGTCACTCAAAAATAGACTGAAGAGGATGAGAGAGAAAGATAATGAGATGGAGCTATATAAACTCCCATAAATGCAAACAAATTGTTACGATCTCTTTGGATAAATGTCTCTGGTCGACTTATGAACGCTATGCGATATTGGTGGTGACAGTTAGAAGGGCAGTTCAGTTTAAGACCTTAAACTGGATGACTTAAACTGTTTGTGGTGAAGTCCCTCTACTAGGGACTTTCATAGGGGATGTCATCATAATGATATTCCTTAAGATTTTTGAGATATGGTATCTGAAAAAGTGACATAACTAATTATTCTACGTTATTAAGAGACTTGAGACCCAGCGTATTTTGTTTCTGAACGAAGTATAACTCCACCCTCAACATTTTAAAATAACAAAGTCCAGAGTTGAATCCATTTTGATACAGATCTACAAGGTAAATAAATCAGACTCATGAAGTCAAGAGCAATCCAATCTAAGAACTAACTTAGTATTTATAAGGTTCTTTATATTCCCTCACGTTTCTATCATTTCGCACTGAGATGAGATTTTTGTGACAGGATTTGGACTGTGAAGCAATCTATCTTTTTTTTCATGGTGCTACGAACCATTTTACACATATCAAGATCGTAAATCTGTGGAATGCCAATTGAAATGTTACCAATTTTTTAATCAACTTTTAACAGGGTGCTCCCAAAACGTCTCTATTTCAAACTTAGGGAAAGCAAACTACCGGTATAACATCCATGAGATGTGGATGTTTATATCATAAATTTATAGCTTAATGGACCACCTATTTGTTCGCAGTTAGATGTAGGTACTAATAGGGATACTTTACCAAGAAAAATGTAATATCCAATTTTCGAAACGTATAAACTATCTCAGTTTAATCACTCGTAGAACGAGGCGCTCCTAAATCAGCATAACTTTATCGATACAATCTGCTAATAAATTGTCTTGACGTAACCTAAATCTGATGAGTCAATTTGTTAGTAAACAAGCAAAGTCAACGACCGCCAATTAGGTCCGTCGGTCGGTTCGCTAAATCAGCCTGACCCTTTACCATCGTGGGCTTATCTTTCCAATCAACCCCAATATTTTGCAAATGAAAACAGCTGTCTGTAACTTTTATTGTTTTTAATAATTGTTGTACTAGTTTTGATCCAATTCTACTGTGCTTGAAAGAATTATCGTCGTTTTAATCCAACTGGCCAAAAGTGGGATTTTGTTTTTCAGGGGTGTGTGTGTGTGTGTGTATGTATGCAATGTTTGTATGTTTCTATGGCGCATCTTATAGCCTAAACTACAATAAATTTATAAGGTGTCATTGGATTCTTCTTAATTTACAAAGTGCCATAGAGTATAAATATTAACAAAAGGAAAAGAAAATAACAATACGGCAGCTTTAAGCCACCACTTTAGATTCTTATTGGGACAAAACATGGCGAAAGCCTGTAGAGTGTTAGTAAGTTTTTTCACTTATGTTTTACTTGTTAGAATTAATATCAAAATTATCTATGTGGTTATCTATGTCTAAATTATCTATGGAATAAAAGTTAGTCTATGTACAGCCATTGCGTGTGTTTTAATAGGTTATGGGCCGCTCCCGTATTTTCTTAATTTTATAGATATATTTTTGATTGTTTTACGTGCAAAAGTGAAATGTCGACATCGGGGTACCTAGTAAATGTGCCGAGGCTCAAAGGCCGCGAAAACTACGACGATTGGTCTTTCGCGACAAGCAATTTCATGCTGCTCGAGGGCTTTGACATTGAAAATGTGCCGGCGTCCATTACTGAAGCTGAAAATAAAAAAGCAAAAGCCAAGCTGGTGATGACCATCGACTCCTCATTATACGTGCATATCAAGACTGAGACTACAGTGACCGGTGTATGGAATAAGCTGAAACAGTTGTTTGATGACAAAGGGTATCAACGGAAAATCAGTTTGCTTCGAACGTTGATTTCAATACGCCTAGACAACTGCGAGTCCATGACATCCTATGTATCTCTAGTAGTTGAAACTGCGCAGAAATTAAAGGGGACAGGTTTTGAGATCACAGAAGAATGGATCGGATCATTGCTTTTGGCGGGACTATCAGATAAATTTTTGCCAATGATAATGGCAATAGAACATTCTGGCATCTCTATCAGCGCTGACGTTATTAAAACAAAATTACTTGACATGTGTGAAGAAGTTGGCACTACTGGAAGGGAGACAGCGTATTGGTCGAAACAAAAGAAATCGACCAACGACAACTCAAACCGTGGAAGTGGTGTCAAATCACAAATGTCAATATCTAATGACATTTCAACCGGCCGAAAACAAATAAAATGTTTTAATTGTAAGAAAATTGGTCATTTCAAAAATAAATGCCCAGATTTAAAAGCGAAAGACACAGTGAACGCTTTTAGTGCAGCATTTTTTAATGACTGTTACAAAACCGATGACTGGTATATAGACTCAGGAGCCAGCACGCATATGACCGCAAATCGTGAAAATTTGTTACGTATCCGAAGAGAACACAAGAAACGTGAGATATGAGTAGCAAATAAGAAGACTGTTCCAGTTTTGTGCGCAGGAGATATGCAAATAACAACCAAAGTAAAATCTCAGTGCTATGATGTGATTGTGAAAGACATTTTGTATGTACCAGACCTCTCAACGAATCTGCTGTCAGTCAGCAAGTTGATAGAAACGGGAAATAGAGTTACATTCAGACAAAATGACTGTCTAATACATAATAAACAGAACGAGTTGATAGCAACGGCTGAGAAAGTGAACGGTGTGTACAAACTAAACACCGTGAACCCAAAGGTGTTGGTTGCAGGAGCAGTACAGGTAGCAGTCAGTAGCGCGCAGTGGCATAGAAGGCTAGGCCATATAAACAGTAAGGCCTTGCTGAAAATGAAAGAAGGTGCTGTAGAAGGTGTTACTTTTAACAAGAATGCTGACATACAAATTCAGAATTGTGAAGTATGTTGTGAGGGCAAACAGACACGTTTACCTTTTCCATCAGCCAACCATAGAAGTGAAAAACTATTGGATGTAGTACACTCAGATTTATGCGGGCCGATGGAGACCAAGTCGCTTGGTCAGTCAAGATACTTTCTGTTATTTGTAGATGATGCCAGCAGAATTACTTTTGTCTACTTCTTGAAGGAAAAGAACCAGGTATTTCAGCATTTCAGAGATTTTCAAGCTATTGTTGAGAATCAAACAGGAAACAAGATAAAGACATTGAGAACCGACAACGGAGGGGAGTTTTGTTCACGAGAGATGGAGAACTTTATGAAAAAAGTTGGTATCGTCCATCAGAAGACCAATCCACATACTCCGGAGCAGAATGGTCTCTCAGAACGTTTCAACAGAACTATAGTTGAAAGGTCTAGATGTTTACTGTTTGAAGCGGATCTTGACAAACGTTTTTGGGCTGAAGCGGTACATACAGCAGTATATTTAAAGAATAGAACGCCAGTTGCCAGTTTAGGCATGATGACACCATTCGAAAAGTGGACAGGTATGAAACCAGACCTGAGCCATGTCAGAATATTCGGCAGTAAAGTAATGGTGCATCTTATAGCCTAAACTACAATAAATTTATAAGGTGTCATTGGATTCTTCTTAATTTACAAAGTGCCATAGAGTATAAATATTAACAAAAGGAAAAGAAAATAACAATACGGCAGCTTTAAGCCACCACTTTAGATTCTTATTGGGACAAAACATGGCGAAAGCCTGTAGAGTGTTAGTAAGTTTTTTCACTTATGTTTTACTAAGAGTATTATTTATTGTCAGGGCAGGCTGTTAACCATCATGTTGTATAAAATAGTTCATGAAGTTGAAATGAGTAGGTACTCAATAATCTTTCTATGGGTTTTGAAAGCACAGCTGTTAGACACTATAATTGCCTCAAATATGGTGTCTGCTGCACACAGGGAAAATATTAACGCGTCAAAATGTCCGATGCTTGTTAAGTTCTTCCCAGAATCAAAATTATATGAAGGCACTCACAACACTGCGGAGTCGGAGCCTGGTTCACACTGTTATCCTTGTTATCTTTGCTCACGTTAAAAAATACCTAGTCATTATTTTACGGCTTCATTAAACTATTTTACCGTTAACAGAGAGGTTGTTTAATGAACAGAGAACCATAATTATAATCCACTATCTTATTATTATGAAAAAAATGCAGAATTTGCTCTAGAAAGATCTGTATCGCTAAATCGCTTATAGGTATACAATGTTAGTTCCATTTCAAAAAAAGTTTTCATAATGTTACTCTGGCAACATTTGAGGAGTCGTTCACCCCCCAACTATGAATTAAACAGTATACCTTTTCTCTTTCACGATCAGTATGACCTCCATCTGAGCCGGTTACACACCACATTAGTCATCGTAATGACTAAGGGGTTGGTTATCATAAATCATTCGTTATCTCGGTATCACCTGCTCGATTCGCAAGTGATTTTGTCAACTCTAATGAAAGGAGCCATTAGTGCTTACACTGATATAAATATGATAATAATGATGCGATACTTAGAATGTCCTTTTGTTATTTATTATTCTGACCTACTAGAGACTGATTGGATAAATGTAATTGTAATGAATTTTGTGAAATTAACTGAAAACACGTATTTTAATATGGTTAAAATATCAAAATCTTCCAAGGTTTCTCGTGACCATGATCAACACAATTGGTTGGAAACTTTGAGGTTGGTCAAACTGCTATTCTTATAATCATAACCTGTACGCGCATAGACACGTCTGCGCCCCTATAAAGTTATGCAGTGACGCTTAAAATCGTCGTAAAAAGGAGGATCTAATCTAAAATATATTTCAACGCCATGATCTTCAACAATAAGCTACGTATATTAACAAAAGCCGTAATAAAAACTCCGCTTTACCGACGTACTTATTACGCACACTAGGGCGTAATACTAAAACTTCACTATGTGTTATCTAAGCTTATGCTCATAAACGTTTTATAGGCACTTCTGCACCATTCGCTCATGATGCCAAGGTCCCATGCGTAATACATTATCAGCAGATTGTTGATGCTGTTTGCATCATAATGTGATTAAACCTGAGTAGATGCATTGTATAATATATATGTGTCAAAGTTCAGTCACCATTTTAGAAGGCGTCACGTAAGGCCTGTCTAAAAGTTCAACACATGGATCGTCTCGATCTGAAACTTCATTTGCGAAATTCCTTAGCTTGATATTTAAGAGGCGCATTATTTGCATCACTCGATTTACCTCCCAAGGCCGCAAATCAATTAATAATGCTCCTTGCATCACAAGGTACTTGTTACCATTCGCTAATGGATTCTGAGGATGCATTCAGATACATTGATGTTGATGTGTGATAATAATTATAGAGACTATGGATAAGCAAGCGTTCCTATGAACAACGACTCATAAAAATGTTGTTCTCCATCTTGTAGTCTAAAAAGTGTCAGTTTATACTCGTCTCCTTGCCATCTGCTCTCTTATACCAGATGCGTCCAATTGTCCTTCAAGTCCTAGAAATAACTCATTTGATCTCATCAAGTTGGATCTTCTGCCTTAATAGCCTATTTCCATAATTATCTTATCATTTCTTCACGGTCTATGCCGCGATCACCATTCTGTCAGTGACTAGGTTCTGTTCGCTCATAACAATATCATGCACATATGTAGCATTGGATCGTGTCAATCTTAATACCATTCTTACAATAGAATCGAAATAATATTGCAAATACCAACATTGGAATAACCACTTATAATACCGGAAATTGCACTAAATAGCCAAATCGTGATTTCGAATTTCGGCTGCAACCGCAGTAATGGCCTACCGCAGCCGCACTAATCCGATTTGCGTTCCAACACGGTTGGCCGGACGCCGGGAAAGTGGCCGGAAAATAGCCGGGTTAGCCGGCGGCGTCGGCTCGGTTCACCGCTTACGGAATTGGTGACTGAGCTGTCGGTGTTACGAACAAATGTTGTGACAATTTGCATGTTTTTTTTTTTTCAAAATATTAAAGGATGTGAATGTCAGAATCTGTGAAATATAGTGCAACCAAAACGAGCCAAGTATTTTTGTTCATTTAAGTAAGGCGTAGTACTGGGCGTTAACTCCTCATATATGTTATATACAGTAGATTTTTCATTGTTGTCTGCCAGTATCGTTTACAAAACAATCGAACGGAAAGAATCTATTTTCTACAAATAGAAATCTCAGTCAAACTGATTGATTATAAATTAAGAACGTTTTATCTTAAAATAAGTCACACAACTGTACTTAAAGATGTCACTTTACTGAAATCCTACAAAAATAGAAACATGTATAATGAAGAACTTACTTAATAAAAAGCAGAATAAGCTGAAAATAAGAAAATATTCAACCAACAAACTGGTCTAATTAGATGAGACGGTTGGTACTCAAAAAAGAAAAAGCTATTAGCTGCCAGACAAATTAATTTCGCTAATTACGATTCTATACATATAACTATCTGACCTTCGAAGTATCGGCTGTATGCGATAGTAAATAAAATATAGCTCTGATTTGATTCAGAGATAATGATCTGCTTTGATTTATCGTGCGCCTTGCTAATTTAGTGTTATCTATATGTATAGGCAACGTTAGGCATTCGATTAGTTTATATAAGTTGACAATAACATCAATAATGTATGAAACAATTCAAATTAAGCAAGCAGTAGCAAGTTTTGGCTAAGCAGTAATGGGCCAACATTGCTGCGTTCCGGTTTGAAGGGCACTGTTTACAGCGAAATTATTGGGCATGAGACTTTAGAACCAATGTCTCAGGGTGACGAGCGCAGTGCAGTGCCGCAACAGATTCTGGGTGGCACTAGCTGTTACGGGCAGCAGTGGTGCTTACCATCAGACGAACGACTCGCTCGTCTTGTTACTTGATAACATAAAAATAAAGACAAAGAAAGAAATATTTTCTTACATATTCGTTACAATATGTGATACAAGATATACTAGTAAAATTCGAAATCATTAACCGTAAATATGATTTCATTAGCTTTAGTTATAATTTTATTGGGATCCATGGAGGTTCTTATTATCAGCTTCTCTGATGGATATCAACTATCAGGCTTTCTCCGAGAAAACATTACCAGGATCCTTCTTCTACCCAAGTGGATCGTGAGGGTCGATGGATGTCATCTAGTTGTTTTATTATATTATCTTACAAACGGATTAATAACGCGTCAAGAACACTTATAAATTACATAGATCCTGACTCCTTGCTAAGATTATCTGTATCTAGGGAATAAAGAATTGCAAGGACCTTGGTCCCACATAGACCTAGATTCGGAGCAAATACATGCGGTACCTTTACACAAGTTAGGACACTATAGTAAAACTTTTTGGTTGTTAAGGTACCTATTTGTTCTAAATGACGTTAGCTAACAGTTGATGACACTAGCGGGGGGTTGCAAAGCTTATCATCTTCAGTTTCGAATGTTCCAACTGAGCGGCCAACCGAACAATCGCTCACCAGATCCGGTATTCCAATAATTGGTGCATCGCGTGTTATGTCACCGCCGTATTTGTTACAAGGCGAACTGAAACAATGCGATTTGTGTGGAAACTGTAGTAGGTATCTATTGTGTTCGCGCATCGGTTAACGTACAGTTCGCAAACTTGTCGATCGCAATGCCTGAACGTTGCGGTAAGGACGATTGAGAATAATGTTGCTGGGCGCGGGCCGCCCTGTTGCGGAGGTGGACGGAGGACCTGGTTTCATCTATCCCCGGGCAGAGGACGGTGGAGGCCATCCGTCCGGTCCTCCTGAGGTGGGTGAGGCGGCCGTTTAGGTCGCTGACCTTCCTATTGGTGCAGGTACTTTCTGGACGTTTTTGCACCAAGTCGCGAGACGGGAGGTCACCCCAGCCTGCCACGAGGGTGGGGTGCCTGCATTGCCCTCCTCAAAAAAAGGAAGATCTCTCGGGAGTTTTGTCCGGGGCTACAACTGTACCCTCTTACTATAGTTAAAGAAAGACGGTAAGAGCTGAACCGAAGACCAAATAGCTGGACCCTGTTTCATATCACTTTCTGACTCTAGCATGCGCGATACTGAATCTAAACGAATTTATGGCATTAGTTTAGCTCCGTTTTGGAATTTAGTTCTGTCTGCATCATGACAAAGGCGGTCCGTTCGAAAGTGTAGGCAGTACCCCTACTGTTTATTGTGTCCTTTTGTATCGAGTTATGTTGAACATTGTTCTGCAATACCATTATGGTGAACACTGTGTGGTCTTACAATAGCTTTATCTTTTGATGGTGTATCTCTGCCCATCCTCACGTAATGTCGTGGTTTTAATGGGTTTTGAATACGCCCACTTTTGTTATTTAACGTTTGGAAATACCATCTTTACAATTGGGAACTGTTATCTATACCAGAAGATTGGCTATATCCCGTCTCATGCACTCTAATTTCCGTACTGCCAAATTGCTTACAAGTACAATTAAAGTTCAAATTCGCATGTTATTTTTCCCTTAAAGATTAGTCATGCATAGAAATGTTGCCTAGTAGAAAATGGTCGGTAATTGTTGTCTATTTGGCATCTATGCTACACGCCTTATAGCATTGTTGCCGTTAGTAACAAAACAAGCTGTTTTTTTTTATTAATAGAGAGTTCAAAATAATTTCATATCTAATACATGTATTAAATGCGCTATTTCTTATTTCGTCTTGCAAAAGTTTGATGCCTTCATCTTATTTTATTTTTTTATTATGTTCATCTATCTAATTATGATGATAGTTCTTTGTCATGGCGTTATGTACTAGTATTATTCACTACAGCAATTTTCATACATAATTTTGTACCATACTTTTGAATCAAATGCAATTTAAACCTCTCCGATATTAAAATACGTTTTTTACATGTCCTCCCTGCTCAGTCCGACTTACCGTCTTTATACGTTAATATATTTTCTTTCAAAGAAACTAATGCCTGTTACCTTACCTCCTCACATCGCATTAGTTCCTTGGCATTTCCAAGTACCGTAACCTGATATTCCACAACATTATGCAGGTACAATCAGTACAGTCGGCATCAAAAAGCACGTAGTAAGTCGCTAAACATGTCCTTATAAGCCAAGTAAGCTTTACACAGGCAATATAAAAAAAAATTTAAACAAGCTGATTGGAGCTCTAGAGATGGTTATCAGTTTATGTCGCCGACTGTACTAGTCGTAAGAGTGTAGTTTTCACCTTGCGCAGTGGAGTGCAAAGTGCAATCGCTCTATCCGCTTGGCTTCAGTGTCGCGAAGCCGGGGCAGTGCAGATCTAGCTTAGCGTGTTTAATTGCCATGCAATTTTGTGTTTAATTATTGCGTTTTAAAGTTTATTTTTCTTTTTATGTGTATTCAACTCATCATCACATACCTAGATCTTGGCCGCTATCTAGGATTTCCTTAAACTTGCATGTGACCAAATTGCACTTAATGTGCGTTTTTTGTCATACATATTTGTTTTGTGAGCAGTACCTAATCCTTTTTTATGAAACTGAAAGTTTGTTGGTTTGATTGTGGAAGTTCAGTAAGTTGTTTGAGTTCTTTCCAGAACTTTTGTTCGACAGAATAGGTCAAGTCTCCGAAAACATCGATAGACCCTCACAGAAATCATGTAACGAATTCGATAGATCGATATCGAATGAGGTAGCGTGGGCACCTGGTGTCAGAATTTATCAGGCCGCCCAAAGGCTAATCGATAACAATCACGACCGTATTTAACGTGGCTTCCGAAGCACGGAAACGCTGAGATATTATGCCACTGATCGCTCCGAATGTTGCTCAAATTCAGTGATCAAGCAAGATTCTTCAACCAAGCTATACCATAGAATGCATTTCAATAACGAATTGCGAATAATCGATTCCTTCCCACATAGAAAGCTTACAACACGTCATGTTTGCCAACCGCCATTGGGCCACAGATCAAATAACAGTTGCTGTGTTTGGGCGTCTTTATGACGTCCGTTCTAATTTCCTTTTTGCCCCAATAGTAATTAGGCTCTTTGTTTGTTGATGACTAATTTTGTATATTGTTTGTTACAGGTACGTATCTGCCACTATCGATAAATTGCATTTTCGATATGCTATCTCTGGAGGATTATACGGTTAGTAATATTGCGGTGCTCGTGGTCTAGAATCTGCTAGGAGTATTATCAACGTGAGGTAAACAAGGTGATTATAACTTGAAGTAATAATTAACGGGAAAATACCTTCTTACAAAACCTGTTATGATAAAGGACATTAAACATATTTTGTAAATGTTTTACTGTGAGCTTGGAATAGCATATCGCGTCACGCGTCATTATCATCATCATAATTATTCAAACGTCATCATTTATTGAAGGGATCATGATACTTGAATATATAACATACTAGCTGTACCCGGCCACGCTTCGCTGTGGCACATTCGCACATTCGCTGATATGTCACTGATGAAAAAAATAGATAAAAACAATCCTTGATGCGGATTATATATCATGCTAAAATTTCAGCTCGTTCGGTGCAGAACTTTTTGAGTTTTTGAAGCGTACACAAACCAACATAACATTTTTATATATATAGATATATGCTTCTGCAAGCCAATATTGTCATTATTAATCATTTTATTCCCAAAATACAGCCTCTAGTGAATTTAACGGTTTTGGGTGAAATTTATACGGTGGTCCCGGAATTGAAATTCTACCGATTCTAATTATATAAGAGTTTTGCAACCCACCAAATCCTTTGAAAATGTAACTTTGTCGCTTCTTATAAAATCGCAGCCATACAAGTCCGTCAGTCCTTTGCTTATAATAAAGCTTTGAAATTGCTAATATTTTACAAGATTTTATTTAACTTGCAATCTATGTATGTATGGAAATAAATAAATAAATAAAAATGTTGTTTCGGGTGGAATCTTGCAACTCAATTTTGGAGCAGATATCTTCAACCGATTGAGATGAAATTTTGCACGCTTGTCATGTTCTGATGTCAATACAATATTATGGTGACTTCGTGCTGATCTTATGATAGAGACGGAAGGTAGACAACGGAACTCCTCAGTGACTAACAGTAGATTGATTGTGCTTGGACTCATTTTGATCAGCTTGCAGTACCGACGTATTTTATAAAAGCTTTTTTTTAACTTATATGATCCCATTGCTAGGTAAAGGTTTCCCCCATCTCCTTCCACTGATCTCGCTCCATTGCTCTTTGTGGCCAGTCGCTAAAAAGCGAATTGAGCAAGCGAGCGTATAAAAGTTTGTCTGAAATAAATTATTTTTACCAAATTTATTTATATGAACATTTCATACTTTTGAAATGTTTCTCTTTCCATCGAAAGGACCATAACCGCATAGGAAGCGAATGAGGTTGCTTGTTTACAAGACAGGTCGTGAACCCGAAACTAGTAATGTTACGTCACGGTTACCAATTACCATACCTGGCTATGTAAATGTACACAGTAGACATGTGAGACAGTACACAAACTTCGCACAAATCATATGAATCGACGACTACACGTACACGTAGCGCCTGATGTAAAATTTTTACTACTAAGTATCTTAGTTGAGTCCTCTTATAATAGAGTTGTAATCGATGAGGGGGTTCTTTGTCATTGCTCTCCTTGGCAAGAGAAGAATGGATAACACCTCTCTTTTTCGTGCGGGGTTAAAATGCTTTATTGTACATCAGTCGTAAACACAAACGGTACTTACAAAAAAATGCCATATTATTATCTAAAGTACGATTGGCGGACTTATCTGGAACTCTTTTCCAGTCAACCAGTCAGCTGCTCTTGCAATAATTCTCCATTTATAACAATTCGTAGCATTGACATTGTGAGCATTGTAAATTATGATTTTACGCTGTGATTTTTATTAATAGTAAAGCAAAAAAGTCCCTACTATATAATTGTCTACGTAGCGTAAAAAATATTTAGGAAACATCCAAACCTCTTTGATTCGTTAATTAGCTGCATTGACACTTTGGCCAAAGTTAAGTAACTGTCTTACATTAACAAAGTAGTTGAGGTTAAGTGTGGACGATTTATACGTGAGCGAACCATGCGCGACGTGACAGTTAATTTTATGCATTGTGCGTGTAGAATGTCGTACATTCCCTGACATGTCGCGGTAGGACAGTCAGGCGAGGGTTCTAGGAAATATAATGTAACTTTTCTACTGCTAGGCTTTGCCCTAATTGGCCCAATGCGTCCGATAAGAAAATAAGTGGAAGCAAGCGCGAGCTGATCGCACGAGCGTTAATAAGGACACTCCGTAGAGATCAGTATGTTTGAACGTTTTGAATAATTAGAACAACGCCTTAGAGTAACTGAAAATTGATCAGTTTTTATTTAAAATTTACATCCTACTTGATGCTAAGTAAACCGCCACCAAAATTCACAACCACGGCATTCGCAACCACGTACTGAACGTTACCCAATGATAAAGGATGTAGACATGTCTCTTTTCATGTACTTACCTAAATTCATTTCTTTCATATACTGAGCCTTGATTTAATATTTCAGTCCGATGGCATCTGTAAATCAGCAGTTTATATAATTGAAAATAGCTTTAAAACGCACTAGCAATTTCGTCGTTGAAATGGTGCTTTCATTGATTTTGTCCATAGCCATTTCATTTCCATTTCCAATCAGACTGTATTCGCCCTGCCCATTGCTAAATCACATATCATCGGCTAGGACACGAACATAATAAATGGGTGCACTCAAAATGAATGTGTTGTGGTTCCATCCTGTTGCCCCCCGGTTTTATCCGGTTTTATTTCGCAACTTCCGCTCTGTGTACAATGTACCTGTGTGTACTGCGCTTTTCCGATGAGTGTGTTTGTGTGTAGCTTGTTTTTCCTATTTGTGTGTGTTTTTGTGACTCTACGTAGTTGTGTTTATCGACGTTGATCAATTTAGTTTTTCCGTTGTAATTGTTTTGGACAATGCCATGGTTCAAAGTGGTTACAAAGGCACTGCATTATATTTTTTCAAATCGCTTATATGATCAATATACATTGTAAGTTAGGATGTTTTACATAGAAGATCCCACACGTCACACCTTTCCCAGATATTCATCCGCCAAGCAGTAGTGAGCAAACATTACTGTGTTCCGGTTTGAAGGGCATTGTTTTCAGCGAAATTACTAGGCATATGTGACTTTAGAGCAGATGTCTCAGGATGACGAGCGCAGTACAGTGCCGCGCAGGGTTCTGGGTGTTGCTGTGACTGTTATGGGCAGGCGCAGCGCTTACTATCAGGTATAACTCGCTAATCGCACAACAAAGTATTTTCTTACGCGCAGAATCAAAATAGTACGCCCAATATTCATATTATCTTAATGCCTTTCTGTTTACAAATACTCAGTTGATAATAAAAACATATCTATGTACATAAACCTTATACTATAGGATAGGACTGTTTCTCAATAGGAATTATCAACTGCTTTAATATCCAGTGTTCAGTTCCAAACCATTTTCAATAGCTCCCTACACCGCAGTATCAACACATCATAATTGACGATTGGCTAGTTGGCATTCGAGCCTCGAGCACAGCGCAGCCAACAACAGTGGGAACATTTTGTATACAGAAGATCCAATGGTATAGATAAAACAGGCCCTGACGGTATTCCAACAAATTAATTAGGCGTAGCTCAAAAGGCCACATCTACTTATTTCAAATCAGCAATTCCAAAATAACTAATAAGCAAAAAGAACTTGACAACCGCAGGACCATGTGACTTGGTCAGTAGGATAGAAAAATGATCTTTCGAAATCACAGGCTCAAATGCAATGGTGATGGTATCTTCTAGATAAGCGTGGTTCACATCGTCACTTCCCATCAGGTGAGAGTGAGGTCAAATGTTGGCCCAGTACGTTAAAAATTGCTCTAGCTTCCTCTGTTATAAACCAAAACTTCTAACCTAAAATTAAAATCTTACATCATGTCTAAACAAAAATCATAAAGCCTCCTTACAATACCTTTCCTCGATTGAAGTAGTTCCTCTACTGTGTTTCCACTGTGACACTAACCACCAGGTACGACCAGATAAGTTGATTCCCCGCGCTCCACTAAACCGGAAGCGGATACCCGGATGCGCACTGCGGCTAGCAACACTTCCAATAGTGAATAAAGCAAGTCTAGACGGGATGCCAGGGTAATGTTATCACATGAGCGGACTGCTCTGAATTCAAGTCAACCGTATAGTTAGCAGTCAGTGTTGTGGGAAGTGGATTGGGATTCATAGGTCTGGACATAAACAGCTTTTCACCGTCAATTCTTTGCTGATTGAATAAGCTTTAGTCCGGCATTCGCTTAACACGTTCACTGCTGAAAACACAGACGTTGTGTTTCTTATAAATTTACGTGGGTGCAAGAAAACACACATGTTGTGTGCCGGCTGTGTGGTGAAAGAGGCGTGCGCGCTTAACGTGGCGCTACTACAGTACGGCTTACACAGACAGCACGCCATTGCTGGAAAACACACACGGCCCGTCCCGGTGCCTAAATGTAAAAACCGGTTCAGCAGTCAGCGGGTTTGTCTTATGTCCAAAATTAAGAAACAGCGGTGTGCAGAATTATGCAAAGATTTCATAGATCAAAATAACGTGGTTAACGTTATTTTGCCTAGTATCTGCTTAGTCAATTTATCTCAGTATTGCAGGATAAGGGTACCCAAATGTACTATTTTACGAAGTACTTTCCCCGTATATACTACTCAAGTAGTAGGTAAACGTCAAGGCAGGACCATCTATTAAAAAAGAGTTTCTTTCACAAATGTCGCATGATAAAAATGGAGAAACTACGAAAAACTCGACTTTTTCACACAACTGTACCTACAAATAGGCATACATTTTCCAATTACTCAAGCGCTTCCCTAACTACCATTCAACAGACAACCCCTTCGTTTCACGTCACGCCGTAGACGTTCCCGTCGTATTACGGCTTTAGGGTTCCTTGTGTAAATACTCCAAAGAATCCCTGTGTGTCGGCGGTTACAAACATCTAACTTATATAGGGAAAGTTAACTAACCACTTGGGTAGTAAACAACGTTACTCTTACGAAAAAAAGTATGAAAGTTTACCATCTGCTAACATTAATAGGAACAGAACCCTCTAGTAAAACCGGACTCACCTCTGCCCGCCCTTTTATTTTTTAATCTCAGAATTTTCCCCATTTCCAAGATGGCGACGGTCGTCTTAATCAAAAGTCCTCGGGCGCCAGCACGCATTTGAAAACCGCTCACGTGGCATTTACGTCTTGCGAGCTATAAATGAAAAAGATTTTTGGATAAATAAGATCTTGGGATAGTTGAATTTGAGGGTAGTTAACTAACAAAAGGTCTATCTGTATCTAAGTGGTCAAAGTACTGGTCTTTATCAGGTTTTTCAAAAAGGTCTTATAGAAAGAAGGTTACAGTTGTAATTACAGTTTTGCCCTAAATAGGTCCACGTAGTTAATGTATTTAGAATAGCTTTAGAACTGTAGGCTGTGCTCATTTGAAGTTTGACTGCCACCCATATAAATGTAATGTTATATTGAATACACTACCAATTTACTTATCCTTAATTCCCAAGCAAGATGAATTTCATATTCGCATTAGCTAGAATCGTTTGTCGGTACAAAAATCGATTTTGCTCGCTTTCACCAACAGAAAAACTCCTGTTTATCGTCTACCACCACATAATCACTCAGATGCCGTCGCTAATCACAGAACCGGTCTCGCAGATCACCGGAACAAAAACGAGCAGGAAACTGATACGTCCAGATGTTTTCCTCTAATTAACCAAGTTTCTAAGCGACACGATCATACATACCTGTTACATACTCTGCGCGCTCAAAATGTTAATATTCTCATCAACATCATGTTTTAAGTAACAAACTTGTAAGAACAAAAAATGTGAGTTTCCTACCGCATCTTCTCGATTAGATGTATCCTGAATCGATTTCGTAGAGTCACCTAACTTGCAAAATTTTATTATAGAGCACCCGCCCTGGCTGCCACTAGAGAAAACTAACACCTGGTTAATATACCATAGCAACAAGTATTTCTTCGTAACTTGTAACATCTAGATTCCACCAGGCGTACATTCCGTCTACTAAACACGTATTTCAAGTCGTACTAACTACGCCAGTTTAGATATCGAGATGGGTCTGAAATGGAATTCAATTTAAGTTTGCTTGAATATGCTTTGAAAGTTACTGAGCGATCTCTGGAGAGTAAGTAAATCAGTTTTAGCATAGTATTAGCGGATAAACAATCTACTTGTCGATTTAACACAAAGTGAATCAGTTTAATATTACGTACCCCGTATCAACCTTTTAGGCTCTAAAAACAAAAAGTTCCTCGTAAAAGTCCATTAAGCTTAGCCTATTTATTCCGCATGAAACATGAGCTCATAATGCTACTTAAAATAATTCGTGAATGGACGAAATTTCACTGCTGAGATAACTTAAAGTGACACTATCAAATTCGGCCAAAACTTTGAGAACTGTGATAAATATCTTCTGTCAATCCACTCCAAGAATAAATATCCTATTCCATGTACCAACTGCGGGTTCCAACCATACCGTCGTGATTGCTGCTGCTGTAACACTCATGAAATTCATATTTTGTTTCATTTCGTACAAAGAACGTAGTCGGAGCAGAGCTTTTAAGGTTTTTGTTACCCCAACACAGTATAAGTCAGTATTCAAGTTCTAGTCCATGTAAACGATATAAATTGTTCAAGCATTTTATTGATACTGCGTGTGACATTTAAAATATTACGTTGATTGAGTACCAGATATTTACCTACTAATATTGCCAAGTTTAATGACTCGGGAGTTAGTTGATCATGAGCCCACTGTTAAGCGTGAATTTGTGCGTATGATTCCAGCACAAAGATAAAGACTGTGTGACCCACCGGCATTTGTTCTGAAGTCCTGATTCCCTAGATATACGGAATCTTAGAGTAGGGGGTGAGGATCGTTATTATGCGTATAAAACAATCCGCACTATATAAAGGCTTCGATACACTCTTCCTTCTGCACTAACCTTACTTCTATACTTACTAACTCATTCCTTTACAATCTGCAATCAACACAAACAATAACTTCAAAGATGCATCGTCTGACTTCCATAAAGTCCGAGTTGAAGTACTCTTAAGTTCAATGTACTGTGCCAACAGTCTAGACGAGGGGTAGCGGATTGGGGGATGGGTGGACAGGCTTACGGTTTCGCTGAATTCACAGCCATCGTAGGTTCCTTATTATTTTCCAAAACAAAATGTTTTGTTACACGTTCCTTGGGTTTCGCTTGTTTGTAGTTTGAATGTGGTTTTGATGTCCCAGGTTTTGATCTTGAAGTGTATTGTGTGCGTCGTTTTGTGGAGCTTTGACTGTTGAGTGTTAACTCGGTGTAGGAAACCTACATACTCGACAATTACTTTGCAGGTATGTGATCCACCAATCCGGACCAGGCACCCGTGGTGGACAACGACCTAACCCTCCTCACGCAAGTGAAGGGAGACTCGTGTTCAGCAGTGGTCTGATATAGGTTGATGATAATAATAGTTTTTATGAGATGCGATAATGAACAGGTTAATATATAAACATCATTTAAAAAAAATATATAGTGGAATTGAGAACCACTGTCATGTTTTCAGTCTCCTGACTCCCAAACTATTTTATACAGACTTTAACTGCTGTTAATATAAAATAAGAGCTACTTCGCAAATGAGGAGTGTTCTAAGTTATTGGCTCTCGTGAGGGGAACGCCGGGAAGGGAGGATGGTGATTAACACTCGTGCCCTTTTACATACATATGGTAACGAAGGGACGAGACGCATGGACGGAAAGACCGTTAACTAGAGGAATGTGCTCACTGCTTAGCGCGATTTAGGAGACGGGAGGTAAAATTAACATGTAGCAGTGAATTTCTATTTGTGGTCGGATTGCACAGCCTTCTCCTATTTTGTTCAAATAAAGCCAACGATCTATATAACGCTATATATATTTATAAAGCACTGTCGATTGTTTTTCCATTTGCTGCCTACAAAAATTTCCTATCTCACGATAGAAGCCTATTCCTCTACATATCCACGTCAACACCCACAAAGCTATTTTCATTAACACAACTGTATTGAGTTCCCAATCACTCTATATAGAGAACAAACGCTTTTCATACGAACCAACTTGGTAAGGTCTCGCTTTTCATGACAACGTACAAAGTAGCTTTTCACGGCGACGCCGACGATGCGAAGTACGAAGCTTTCATGCTTTTCGTTTGCAAAGAGAAATATCAACGTGTACTGACGCGCGGAGTAGTGTCAACGTTGCAATGACGACGTCAAAGATAATTTAGGGCAGAACCAAGGAAGATTTACTAAAGTAAAATATATTCATACTAAATTGGCCACTTGTTACTAAGTTGTTCACTTGTTTTGATCACCAAACCGTCCACAACGCTTTTAAGCCATGACATAATTCAGTAGCAAATAGATAACCCGACCAATCTATCTTCTGGACCATACTTGAATTAATTTAAACTGTGAGAAGTTTTCTATTTCACTCACTCTCGTGTACGATGCGTTACTAGATGTGAATAAGAGAGCTGTGAGACAGCTGTTGTCATTATCTTCCTCCTATAGCTTGTTAAGATAATCCATAAGCTTATTAATGCTTGTGTTATCAATAGGCATTGAAAGATGTGATAAAAATAACCGCTTTGGATTAACTTTGCGCCTAAGACAAAGGCACAAAAAGGCGTTACCATAAAAGCCACCGTAAATACAAGCTTAACATTATAATTTTATCGTTGTAACATGATACATTTCTGTCATAAATTAAGCCTACCCCATCGTTTCATAATATCGTAATAGCTGTTATTTATAGCTAGGCCTATCCTTATAAGTAGTGACAGGGAGGTAGGTATCTGTTGTTTCCAGACGATATAGCAGAGGCGTAAAATCTGCCCGTATATTATAATATACCCCGCAAAAAAGCTTAAAAGAGTTTAAGCTTTTTTGCGGGGTATATTATAATAGGGTAGAGACCCTATCTCTTTGCAAGTATTTGTACTTGACAAGGCACATAATGTTTTCCATGTTATTGATTAACGGCGCAAGCAGGCCGATCACCTAATGGTAGGCACCACGCCTGCCAACTGAAGTTTCAGTGCCACCCAGAACTTTGCATTGCAAAAGTGAGCAATATTGGTGTTTATTAGGGAAAATTTGACAAAATCATAAATGTGCTATAATACCTATTGATCTGGAAATAAAAGTTTATATACATATCTACGCAAATAAATGCATTCAACTACCGATTCAACTTCACTGCCTTAATCTCTTGTTTGTGTCAGTTACAGAGACAATAGATTTTGAACTGTTGTCTAGGCGGATCCGTAACTAAGCATCCTACAAAGTTACAAACTTACTTACTCCTTGCGGCGCTACAACCCTTTTTGGGTCTTGGCCTCCTCAACGAGCTCTCTCCACTTCTCTCTCTCTCTCCTCTCTCCGGTCTCCCGTCTCCCTAACGTTGTCTTGCTCATTTTCCTCAAGAATATTACTTACCACGTAATTTTATATCTTTAAATGAGCAATTCTTGTATATATATATAATTGGAATCTCGGAATCGGCTCCAACGATTTTCATGAAATTTAGTATATAGGGGGTTTCGGGGGCGATAAATCGATCTAGCTAGGAATCATTTTTAGAAAATGTAATTTTGTTCGTGTTATATCAAATTAAACATAAACTTGGAAGAAAAATAACAAAGCGTTGGAGGCGTTTGAGTAGTCCAAATTTAAACTGAAAAATATGACTCTTCCTGACTAAGAAAATTAATTGTTTATTTATATTATTTGTGTTTTCTTAACGTGTTCACTTAAAAATGCCTAAACAATCTTGGAAAAAAACGCTTATAAACAATCTACCGAGCAAAGCTCGGTCATCCAGGTACTAATTATTATACGTGATTCGGTTTGCAAATAATTGTACTTATATCAAATAATGATAAAATCAATAAGCTAATCTAGTTTAACAATGCATTTAAAACAAATAATAATTGATTAAAACACTTATCAGGGCGGTCACCCAAATAGATATAGTTATTCTATAATATCATTACAGTTTAGTCAAGCATTGAGTTTCTTCGTGTCGCGGTCTTGTTGATATTAACTGTATTGAAATCATTATTATGTATTAGGTACAAGAACTGTTTGCAACTTAGTGTAATGTGAACAAATTCAGTGTTAACTTATGAAAATGTGTTATGTACTTAGTTGATTTAAGTGTTACCAGATACATGGTTTATTTAAATTTTGGAACTTGGGAAAATTGAGTTGTGCTGTGAAAACTAAGTTTTTTTTTTATATTATCGTATCAACTGAATTAAAGTTCGAGATAACTGACAGACCGGCAATAGACAAATGTCCAAAGAGTTTACCCTTTTTTCGCTGATTGGATATGAGACTCTCCCATTTCTATCTATTCGTCCTTATCTTCCGCTACTTGGGCCAATCAGATTTATTAAGAAAAAATATTGTACGATCAATTTTTTTTAATGTCATACAGTGGCAAACAAGCTGATGGCCAGTCTGATAGTAAACGGTTACCGCCGCTTGTGGAAGGTAAACCATTGAATATGTGATTCCTAGCTTTGACTTTGTGACTAGGAATAAACCGTTTCATATAATGACATTCAAACTTTTACATTTAAATTATATGTCACATTTTAATCTCCTAATACCTACTAGTTTCTCCTAACAAGGGAGACAGAGATGCCCGGTTGTTAACACTCAATATACACAATCCTAGTTAAATAAACCTATCACTACGCCCATTAACTACTAGGTATATCTAAATCAATAAACACTTCTACAAATAGCTATTAGTCAATATGCAACCCACTTGTGTGGTTTGAAAGCGGCCTTTACGACCGCATCTCAATTGTTATTAATGTGCCTTAATCGTGGACGACCGTGCCCATGCGCATTATATCTCAATTATTATGATATGTCACTTCAACAACCAGATTATGAAGAACCCTCTAAACTAAAGCGTATAATGCTTGAGTGGGACTGTGTAGTATAAGATGGAGCTGTTGTTATACTGGATTTCAGATAATAATCTAATATATAGCAGAACTCCATGATATTATAGTTCAACGTTTGCGTTACGAATCAATAGGACATCAGTTTCAATCATACGTTTCATTTACGACAGAAATATGTACTATTGAACAGCTCTCAAATACATTTCACCATCCGCAATGATATACTTCGCTTCGGTCTCCAAGAGAGTTCTGACTCTTTTAGTTATTTTCAAAGAGAAAAAAATAATATGAAATTATACATTGAATCAATCGATCATTGGAAGTATTACCATTTTATAGGTTTATTTACTCCATTGCTGAAAACATTGTGGGAGCGAGAATAAATTAAATATTTGAAGGCGGTTTGGACAGCCTCATCAATCGATACTTTTTGTATACGATATACAATCACGTGTTATAGTTATACTATCAAAATATGGCGCTGTAATGGAAGATAACGATAAATGCGTTTTATCTATATAATGCATTAATTTTAATCGGTTATCTGCAGTTTTACTTTAACATAAGGAAGTGATCATACGATGTAAACGTACGAAATATTTTTTTTTATGAAAATGCATGTGGACAATGTTAGCTATTTAATTTAAGTATCAAAAAGAAAGCACATTATTTAAACTATTTGATAAGATTTTTTTTCGCCCATAAACTATTAAAATAATTGAAAATGTTCATGTTCGTGACCACGATAAATGCTCCCTGGTACAAATCGTAGAGGTAATTTAAAATGCATGGTTTTTAAGGATATTTATACGCGATGCAAAACATAGAGATAGTCTCCATTCTAAAAATATTATATTCTTCTATGGAAGCTTATTTTTAAATCGTTTCTTTTTATACTAATCTCTTTAATATAAGGACAGACTATTTTGTCCTCTACTGCTTTCATTCTTGAATTTCTTCTTTATTTTCCTTCGCCAAACATTTCGGTATTTATTCTAAAAATTCACTGAAAGAATATTCCGGGAATCTCATAAATTCGCAATCAAAAGCCTGCAGTGGAATTCTGTCGCGTCCAGTCTACGCTGTATAACCCTTGATCCATATACAGGGTGTATGAGATGCAGTGTTTCACAGGGTGTGTCAGCGGTACTCAATGGCTTCAAAACGGAAACTGACAACTAAAAAGCCTATAGCAACAAGATTTGATATCAAATCTATCAGAATTTAACCTTAAAAGGCCTACTACAAAATTACAAAGCTGAAATTCTTGCAAATTTCTCGACTATTATTGTAAAGCATTGAAATTTAATAAAAGTTGATTTTTCGTGTATTCGCGTATACTTCCTGCATTGCTTGCATCGTATTTTCAAAATGATGTCGAATTTTCCAGAGCCTTCCCGGAAAAGCCGACATTTTGGGGCCATATTTCAACCACAAGGTGACGCCAGACGTGGCCGTGTTAGTGTAGCCATGCATTACATTTTTTTAGGACAATAATTTTCGCTAAACGACTGACTACAAAAATAAAAATGCAGAAAAAAAACTATGGTTATTAATACAACTGCAAAAATATTAATTAAAATATTATTATAAACCAGCGTGTCCCAAAACCTTTACACATGAAAAACAAACCAAACAACCAAACAAAACAAACCGAAACTAAAACAAAATAAAAGTCGACTGATGGTGAAATTTTTACTTTTCTCGCTCACGTATTCGCTTTTTTTGTTTTTCACAATTCTGATTCCAAACTAACAGTAATTATCGATTGGAAAAACTAAAGTATGGCCACCCTGATCCTAATGTTGGTGCAGTGGCCAGCCCTAAGCTTCATAATAATTTATAGGCAGAAACGCGCATGTGTGCGTGCGTAAACGTGCATACGACTTTATGCAGGCACCGGAAAATTAATCTTCTTTGGAGGTATGTTGCGCTGTGTCATGAAACTTTTTCATCAAATACGCAGGCCACTGCAGCCCTTGTTCTTTTACTAAAATCTATTTCGCTCTCTCTTTGTGTGCTATTTGTTATATATGTACTAAACTCGCTCTTTTTCTCAAATCTGCCAGATCGATCTCCTATTTTTACGTGAATGATTTCCTTTTTATCTGCTGCCAGCACCTCTACTTATATTGTCTATTCGATTTAGATTTAAAAAATCACTTTTAGTCTCTAAAAAGTATTTTTTTAACTAAATTTACATTAATGTTACGCTATAGCATCTGCCTTTAAGAAAATTAATACACGCCAGGACATATGTTATTACTTCCCGCTAGCTTTTTTCGAACAAAATAATACGTCTACGCTACGTATAAAAGCAATGACGCTTCAGACGGGCGATGTCCTTACGACGTCAGTGTGCGTGAGAAGTTCGTGAAGGTGTGAGTGATGAAGTGTTCCCGCAGGGTTGTCTGTGTTTTTACCTATCGATGGGTCGTTAATGGGAAAATTGATAGCTCACCTGGCTATGTGTAGTTGGTTGCATTATTGACGATAGCTACGTTGAATTCCTGGAAAAGGAACGACACAAGACAACATCAGGTAAACGTCATGCTCGTTTCGTAACTCATTCAAATAAAAAAAGGATATAAAAGGGACTTTCAGTAAACTGAATATGAACCTATATTCAGTTTAGACTGTATTCTAATCAGTTATATGTAGTGGCTTCAGACGTGTTTGGAAGAAATTAATCCTAGATCATAGATAATATGACTTAGATCATTTGTGTAAACAATTAGGAACTACAAGGTATCACACTCAGATAAGAAATAAATCGCTGTCCCAAATAAAACGAACCGACTTAAGTAACTATATTTCCAATTCGTTTAAATTTTTTTTTTTTTTGTGATATGTTTATACTAATGAGTAGAACGGAACTTATGAATGAACAGTTTTGTTAACGAATGAAGGAGAGATCTTATCTATGGTTAGTCTTGACTTTTGGCTAGTCTCGACACCGTAATACCAAAAATAATTAGACCGGAACTAAACAAGAGTTTTCAATAAGCCAGAACTTTGAAAACTTAGGTTTAGACCTTCAGCGATTATAAGACGAAAGAGGTCTATAATACAATTAAATATGTAGGTAGGCCTTTAAATGTGTCTTTACAAAACATTGCCTGTACTTTCTGATTCTCTGTCCGTAGTTAAACCAGCGTTGCGCATTAATGTACAAGGAGTTTAACGACCTGCTCTATTGTTTGCTGGTACAATAACGGCTGAGTGTTCAGACTGCAGCCTAAGCTGCGACGTATCATCCTGTATTGTGTTCGCACTGTAACATGTTGAATGGCTGCACAATACAACCTGTCGCATAAGTTTGGCGTTCATATCCTGAATAGTGTTTAGATTTCGAACTATTCAGCGGTAGACTGTACGGTGTGGAAAAACTTTCGATTCATATATTGAAACAGCTATTGTATCCACACAGGATGGAACGCTGTATTCAATACAGCCTGTAGCAAAAGTTTCAACTGTGTATAGTTTTACCCCCTTATTCATAAAAAGTGATCGAACGTCACTTAGTACTGCGCAGTACAAAATTGTAGTGCGCGATTTTATGAAACGTCACATAACTTTTTATGAATAAGGGAGTTAGAATTGTAGTAACACGCTAAATGCGTCCTTGTTTTACATTTTAGGATGGTAAGATTTGTATTGCTAATTAATTTTGATTGAATTGTTCATTGAGTGTAATTGAATGTTCGTCAAGGATAATAAATGTCGGTAGTACGCGAAGTCTAGCTACTTGTACCTAGCTATCCTATAAATAACTTAAGCAGGTACAAAGTTAACTAAACTCGCAACAAATTAACCTTCAGCTGTTTACAATATAAACAATGGTTGAAAGCGGTGGCGGTGCATTATGCATAGTTTGTAAGTAAGCTTTTCGCAAAATGTGGTGAACGTTGCGAAATTTCCAGCGCCTACTATGAGAACTCGAAAGTAAAATAGTACTGTAATAGCTAAATTCTCATACTGAAACCTTTTATTTCTTTAACTAAAACTTGTTCTGTTGAAAAATTGGAAGTTTTATTATAGCACATTGAGCTTAAAGCCTCTGAAACAGCAGTATTATTAATTTAGTCCAAAGACTTGTGAAATTCGGCAATACATTTTTTTTTGTCTGAGTAATGGTGCGAGCAAGCCGTTCATCCGATGGTAAGCGCTACGCCTGCCCAGAACAGTTCCAGTGCCACCCAAAACTTTGCATTGAATGATCTTGCGCGGCCCTGCTCTACCCTCATCACCCTGAGGCATTGGTTCTAAAGTCTCATATGCCCAATAATTTCGATGGAAACAGTGCCCTTCAAACCGGAACACAATATTGTTTACACACCACTTAGCGCATGAATATCTGGAAGAGTTGGTACTTCCCCAGGCGTTCTCTTAAAGAAGACGCCTTCTACTAAATCGGAACTGAATACAAAACTTTTATTGTCATCGGTCCTTGATAAATGTGCAATATTTCGATTTAATCCATAGCTTTGAAGACAGTCAAAATCATGTTCAAAGTTTCCGTTACATACATACTAACATACGTATGAAGCTAACAAAAGCGTGTTAAAAAAAATATTAAAAGCGAAATCAAACAGTTGGGTTTATACGTTAGTACCGCCGCCCGCCCGCCTAACGACAACGGCGGCCCGCCCAGCCAGTCGCGTTCCGTTCCCCGCCTAGCGAGTGCGTTCGCAGCTTATCGCTAACGGCTACGGAAAATATAACGACGTGTTTTTCTCTTCGTCTCTCGAGTTTGGAGGACCTTGGATGTTTGTTTCGTGTTTTGAGAGAAAGTCTATTTACGTTTGCGAGGAACGAGGCTGTTGCAGGCATTTAAGGTATTTAAGCATACTGTTTAGCAAGTAATTGCTTATTAAACAAAAATATCTATAAAATGCTGGAATTTTGAAATAGTAATGTAGAATTTCCATTTAAATATTTAATCTATCGCGTTTTAAAATTTCTAAATTCAGACTGTTTAGTTTTAAGAAATAACTTTGTGCTAATGATAACATTTTTTCAATACTTAGTTTGGCTTTGACATATTTGTCGTAGCTTTTAAATAATTGAATAATTTATTTATTTTCATGGTGAGACTTTTTTGACGTTGTTAGTTTTGGCATCAACAAATAAATTTATGTTCAATTTTAAATACTTAGAAAGCGGTGGTGGTGAAGTAGTAATCTTTGCAACTCGGCGACACCGGGTTCGCAACCTGGACCAATGATTTAATTCAAGTTATGTGCGGATTTTCATCCCTCCGAGCTTCGGAGGGCACGATTAACCCTCGGTCCCGGTTGTTATCGATTGATAGCAGTCGTTAGGCAATCTCAGAGGTCCTCGGGCGGCCTGACAAACTGGCCCTGCCTGACAAATCGACACTGCCTCATTAGAAAAGACAAAATTAAAATAGAAAGTAAAACCCAATAATATTTTTGATATAAACAATGTGCCGCGTATTATAAAGCATACGACCTACTTTGCCAATACGTAATTTCTAGAAAGATGGACTTATTTCAATAAAAAATGTTATCTTACACGACCTTTTTAAAACTACAAAGGGAAGTAAATTCTTTATCATTGCGCATTGTTGGGTACTGCTGATTAATTCACTATTCTGTATAATGTTGCTCTTTTTGTCGGTTTGTAAAAAAGTATAATATATTTGCGATAAGGACAAACATTTGGACCGATCGGACGTTTGAAGGTTCATGGTAATGCATTTGGATTCATCTTTTGTGTCGTCGTTTAAACATTTGATGGGGTGGAATATAATAAATGCACGTATCGTTATGTAAAAATAACGTGAGGATTCTTGAAAAACTAGTAAATTGAATCTCAGTGAGATATGAGCCTCGAGAGTTGTTAACGTCTTACGAAACTTACAAATCGTTAAATAAAATTTAAGTTTATAACACATAGGTACTAAACTTTTAAACAATTTACGTAAATACATTTTTAAAATAATAATTATCCATTATTTACGAAACCTTACATGCCCGTGGGTGATACGCTGCCACCACGCTGGATTTTCTTCCTATTTTTCTAATTTGTTTGAGTGACGAGACGAGCACGTCGTTCACCTGGTGGTAAGCGCTACGCCTTCCTATAACAGTTACAGTGCCATCCTGAACTTTCCATTGCATAATCCAGCGCGGCACTGCACGGCGCTCGTCGCCCTGAGACATCGGTCCTAGAGTCTCATATGCCCAATAATTTCGCTGGAAACAGTGCCCTTCTAACCGGAACACAGTCTTACTATTTCCTCACTGGTTCCACAGCATATTCGATATTGTGTGCTGGACAGGTACCCTCGCAATCGGAACAGGATAAAGTTGTAATCATTCCCGCTTCAACTGGCTTCGAGTGTTTCCTTGTGCTCCGATTATTAGCCAACCAAATAGTTTACACAGTTATCGACTCCGTTCAGTCAGAGACTGTTCGACCGCGAACCAAGTCTGACGCCTGTCATTCTGTCAGTTATCTATCAAAAATTACTCCCTCTGGTCGTCCCTTTGTATTATTTTACTTTGAATTTATAATGTGGTCTACTTTATATAGCTTTTAATTGTGTTGATTTAACGATGTTTAATTACAAAGTGATTTGCTAGTTTCTGTACCTGCCATTCTTTGTAAAGTTAGATCAAAATTTTGTGTTTTGTGAAAGTGATTAAAACAAATTAAAAATGATATCGATTCGACCGTTGGAAGAACGGCTCTACAATTTCAAATCTTTGAAGGAAAAGTTCGAAGCCCCGAGGTAATTTTGGAGAAGTTTTACCGCTTTTACTTATGTAATGTGTTTGTGAGATTGATGTCCAAATGCATTTATTGTCACGCGAGTTTTGTTGTTCGAAAGTATTCGTTCTGTTTATGCTGCTTACCTTGTTCTTGATACGTATTGTTGATCTAAGAGTAATTTAGAACTCTGTGCTTTGTCCTAGTTTTTATTGTATTACAAAATTACCCACCTTATAATGAGTTAGTCTCAAAATCCCCCATGGGATGCCGGGTTCATGGTAAGGGGGTTTTGGACGCTAAAATCTCAAAGTCCGCTTTGAAAACTTCATAAATTATTAATCAAATGTTTCTAAAAAAGTTCGAGTATTTTTGTAGGTAGTTGGTTTCATATCCCAGGTAATATTTTGTCCGGGATAAGAATTTATATATCGTTATCTCGGTTCTAGTTACGAATCTAGGGTACAATTAGCTTAACAGCCTACAGAATAAAATTTATTCATTTATTTGTTATTAGGTAACATGGTTTAGGTAAAACCATGGAATAAATAAGGTAAAATAAAGTAAAAATATCATCGCCAAGCTCACTGTTAGACATTTACAATTGCAGGTATATTGCTTGTTTGCTGGAAATTTCATCTTGGAGTACTTACTAGGTACTCCTCATTTATGAGTTTCGTGGTATCCTTCAGCTCTATCCAAGGAGAAGACAATGTGATGTCGTTTAAAAACAATAATACTTGGGCTAGAGATGGGAATGCTGGCAGTTTAAACCCCGCCTAGAGGTTTCAACAGAAGAACGAGGGCCTAGAAAAAGTTAAAGCTTTTAAACATATTTAAGCTCTAAACAATATTAACCTATGGTATTTTTTTGTTTGCAGGTTCGGCGGCGGCGTTCAGCGGAGCGCCACGAATGCCGACATGCCACACCGAGGGGGGACCATCGCTGAAAGGTAACTCACTTATAACATTCATACTGTAAAAATGACATATCGAATCATTTACATTTCCCCAATGTACACCAGAGGAATCATAAGAGTCAAAAGATTACGCAGATCCAGCTTACCCGTTAAGAGCGTTGCACTCGGAGACAACTTCCGTAGAGTAATTAGCAATGAGTCTATTGTGACAGTTACTAGGCTTATATCTATGGGTAATTAGGAATTAGGAGGATCTAGAACTATAATGTTTAAGGATTCGATTTTTAAGTATACATACAAGAATTATTATAACATACTCATTGGGTCTAAGATAAGAGGAAAAGTTTTTTAGGATATACTATTATTTATTTGTACTATAGTATTAGCTAGGTGCGATCCGCAGTTTTTCTTGTATTTTCATGTAAAATTTGACAACACTTTTCACCTTTTTAAGGTCATATTTTGAAAATAAAATGTACCCTATGCTACACGCCCAAATGTAGTCTATTTTTGTCCCAAATATTTATCAAAATCGGTTTTGCCGTTTTTACATGGTTTCATAACATCCAAATATCCAATCGCATTTATTATTTTAATGGGAATAATAATAGGATAGTAGATTAGAAATATCAATTTATATCTATCTATTTGTATGATTGGTATATTCCTCTATTATTATAATTGTATGTACATTAGGTGTATTGATGTTCGTATATTTTTATTTAGCGTGGACCTCCAGGATGACTGATAGAGAATGCTACTTACCATTAAGTCCTCCTTCTACAATGTGTTGTGTGCTAAACTATAAATTAATTAATGAATTAACTGATATAAAATTGAGAACAACAATAAGGATAAACTGTCAACCTGTACCTACCTACCTTACCTATGTTTATATCGAGTAAGTTTTCATGGAATGTTTTGATGTACGATGAACGATGTACAAATTGTACAAGTGGCATAATTGTTTTAATCTGTATATCCTCCGAAGCTGGATAGCTTAAGTGTTGCGTTAAATTAGCACTTAGTTAAAGGGTCTTTGACTGTATATATTGCTTCATATTGTATACTATAGTTAGGTTGAATTTATTTCTGAATGCGAGCTTTTATTAAAATACATTCCCATAATAATGGCACTAACTAGCAAGCTGTACCTATACTGTATAATATGGAAATGTGGGCTATTCAGACCATCGTAATACCAGTTAGGGGTCAGGATCTAAAATTGTGATCGTAAAAAATAAAGAACAGCACACCTAATTAACATACCTACCCGAGAATTATTTCGGAGGTAGGTGTGTTATCCACCAATCCGGACCGGGCGCCCGTGGTGGATTATGGCCTAACCCTCCTCACGAAAGTGAGGAGAGACCCGTGCCCAGCAGTGGGACGTTATGGGTTGATGATGATGATGATGAAACTTTAATTGCTTTTGAAAATTTATGATTTCTTGATAACATTTCTAATGTTTTTGACGTAATTTTTTGGCTCAATAAATAATGTAAAAAAAATAGTCTCCCCTTCGAGATTTCGACTTCAATGAAAAATTAAAGCAACGCGGGTATGACATAGGTAAATTGATTTAAATAACGTAGGTACATTTTATTCAGGACAAAGTATTCATTTATTGCTTTGCGTTGTAAATAATATATAAATAAATATGTAAATGCGTTTAAATAAAACCAGTGTAAAATACGTGAGCTAAGTTTAATCCCATGAGTACCATGGACTTTACGTCACGTTACTAATGGTTAAAATATTTTAGTTATCCGTTACGTTTCCTTAACTATTCTAACTTATTAGTAATCGTATAGGAATATAGACAAAAATAGTTTACTTAATGACTTTTAAACCATAAATGAATGACCTCATAAAACTAAAAAAATTTTTTGTTTTTTTTTTGGTATGCTATTGAATAGCGAGATGAATAAGTCGTTTACCTCGTGCTACGCGCCACGCCTGCCCTTAACACTTACAGCTGCACCCACAAGGCATTGCAAACTGCCCTAACGTGTAATATAACGCGTCACGATCACATATGTAGGACCTGGCCCTTAACTAGGATTCCATGTAACTAAGAAAGTAGAAACTACGAGGACCATGGTTCTACTAACGCCCAGACTCAGAGCATCGAACCCGTACAATCGAATCGGAAAACAAACAAGGCATAGGCAAATATCGGGAAGAGGGAATCGAATCAGGGACGAATAGTATGTTACCTTCTATTTTTTTTTCTATCCAACACAATATCGAGCGTGGTCTTTTGTTGTGTTTTGTTAACTTAAGGCGGGTGGTCATCAACCTCTAATACAATACTTCCGATAGTGTTCAAGATAGAGGTCCATAGTTCAGAACTATGACAAGTTGAGACAATAAAATATTTGATAGATTGCAAAGGGCGTCCTGCTTTATGCTTATTGCATGCACGTTATCTTCGTTGATTTGCAACTGTGTATACTTAGTACTTAAAATACCTTTTAATAACCTACATATATTATAAATATGAAAGTTTGTCTGTTAGGAAGTTTGTTACTCAATCACGCAATAATGGCTGAACGGATTAGAATGAAATTTGGCACACATACAGTTTATATAGACAAACCGCGGGACGCAGCTAGTATCCTATCATCATCGACCCATATCGTCCCACTGCTGGGCACAGGTCTCCCCTGACTTTCGATAGGAGGGTTAGGCTATAATCCACCACTGGTGGCAAGATTCTTTTTTTTTTTTGGACTGAGTGATGCGACTAGTAATTCGTTTACCTGATGGTATGCGCTACGCCTGCCCATAACAGTTACAGAACTTTGCATTGCATAATCTTGGTGGTACTGCACTGCGCGTCTATCTTAGAGTTACCACCTTCGACCACATCTCCAAAGGGTACCGATAAGTGGTAAACCCTTCGAATATTCCGAGTCAAAATATCTGTAAAGATACATAATACCGAGAAAATTCCAGCAATTATCTGCCAATAGTCAGGATCAGGAAAGCGGTAGTAGCCTAGTGGGAGAACGTCCGCCTTCCAATCAGAAGGTCGTGAGTTCAAATCCCAATGCAGGCACGTACCAATGTGTTTCTGTAAAACATATGTACGTAATTACCACTCGCTTTTCGGTGAAGGAAAACATCGTGAGGAAACCCACATACCTACCCGAGAAATATTCCGGAGGTAGGTATGTTATGCACCAATCCGGATCGGGCCCCCGTGGTGGATTATGACCTAAAACCTTCTCACGAAAGTGAGGAGAGACCCGTGCTCAGCAGTGGGACGTTATGGGTTGATGATGATGATGATGAGTCAGGATTACTGCTCATCGGAACAATGAACTTGCTCCATAACTCTGTTCTGTGACAATTGATGCGGAGAAGTGAGATCGATGCTCGCATTACTCCGAATTAGCCTGATTCTTACTAGGTATTCCAGCCATTGTGTTCCGATTTACTGTAATAGAGTAGAATTTGTATGAAGGAGCTGGACGCGTTCTATAGGAGACAATCTATTCCTGGGCACATGGGACTTAAGAGCCAATGTCTCAGAGTGACGAGTGCAGTGCAGGGCCGCCAAGATTATGCAATGTAAAGTTCTGGGTAGCACTGTAACTGTTATGGGCAGGCGTAGCGCTTACCATCAGATGAACGATCAGGTCTCGTCACTCAGTCAAATGAATAAAAAAAAACTATATTAATGATCAGGCAAACGCGTGTCTTATTATTTATAAGGTACGCCAAACTTCATTAATTTCTTTCGTTAAATCGAAGGCAAAAGCTCGTCATTTTATTGCAACGTGACTTAAAGGACATTCATTTTGATGTCAGTTATTTACTCCGTTCGTCAAGCCGAACATGGTTTATCTACTCAATAAATTACTCATTATGATTTAATTATACGAAAAAGAAGTAAACAAACATGCTAGATATTAGATTGTGTTCTACAACCTGGAAACAGATAAATAGATAGATAGATAAACTCTTTATTGAAACACCACAGAACAAAGAAAACTTAAAAACTAGAACAAAACAAATTTTACAATTAATGTCACAATGGGCGGTCTTATCGCTCAGAGCGATCTCTTCCAGACAACCATGCACGGAGAGGAGTAATTAGGACATCGGACGGTGGCTTTCCTTATATACATATTATACACAAAATAAACTTAAATACATAGTAACACACAAGCACAAGTACAGCACATTGTATAGAATAGAATAGAATAGAAAACTCTTTATTATACACCAGAAACAAGAATAAACGCGGTACAAAAAAATATGTATAATTATATGTATGGCTGTGTATGTATGCGTATGTGTGTTGTATGTCCGCACTGAACAATCAAAATAACTTATCTAAATTTCTAACACGAAAGTAACTTTGTCTGTTTGTTACGTTTTCACGTCTAAAACGCTGAACCAATTTTTACGAATTTCGGTACAGAGATAGATCGGACGTTGGGAAAGGCCATAGGATACTTTTTATCGCGATAAACTGTAGTTTTTGTTGCGTATGGACGGAGTCGCGTGCAAAAGCTAGTATTTAGTACATTTAGTACATAAATTTGTCACAATTATTTTTGTGTTCAAAATCGAGAAAATAAGTAAGATTGTGGTCCAACCTTATAAGCTTTTAATGAACTAATTAGTTTGGATGTGGGTGAATGGATGGATGTATGTATGTCTTGGTCAATTCTTTCAAGTAAATTTTCATCCATTTCCCGTTGATCAGTAGAGTTCCAGTTCCCGTTGTGCAATTGAGTTGAAAATTATGCATGCTTGAAAAGCTCCGGTGACGATGTGGTGACAGCCAGCTGATCTAATGATAGAGCCGGAAGGTAGACAACGGAACTCCTCAGTGACTAAACAGTAGATTGATGTGGTTGTGCTCAATTCGGTCGGTTGGTTATAACGTATTTTATATACCTGTTTGAAAATTAATTATCTTTTAAAAACTATTTTAGTGGTTGTAACAAAATAAAGGAAAAATCAGTTAGTTATAAGAATAGAATAGAATAGAAAAACTCTTTATTGTACACCAGAAACAAAAATAAACACAGTACAGAAGAATTACAATAGGTAAACAAGGGTAGTACAATGGGCGGTCTTATCGCTGAAAGCGATTTCTTCCAGACAACCTTTGGATGGACAGTAAAAAAAAATTTTCGATAGTAGGGTGGGTGGCGTTCTTACAGTATTATAAGTTAAAATAGTTTGGAGTATATTAACATGTATTTGTATATATAATAAGTTTAACTTACTGCGATTAATATATATAGAAAATAAAGTATTGTGGTCTCTGCGCATTGCGCTTGTGTAAATATTGGAAGAAATAGTCCTACTAATATTATAAATGCGAATATTTGTGAGAGTGGATGAATGGATGGATGTTTGTTCCTCTTTCACGCAAATACTACTACGGATTCGAATGAAATTTGGAACACAGATAGTTTATAGCCAGGATTGAGTAATAGGGTACTTTTTATCCCGATAGTATGTTCCCGTGGGACAAAACGGAAACTACGCGGGTGAAACCGCTGGCGCAGCTAGTTTAATATAAAATTAAATTACTTTATTCTTTTTGAAGTGCCACCAAAGATTAGCTATTTTTTTTACTGAAATAAATGATTATTGTAATGTACCTAAGGAAACGTAATAATCGCGGCTAAAGGTTATACAGGTATGATCTCATACATGTAATACTAATCTTGTATTAAAGCACCATTAAATTTACTTCCAGGTTGGCAGCGCTGCAGGCGGCTGGAGCCAACGACTGGCGAGCGAGGGTTTGCCGTCTCAGTCCGGAGAGAGAAGACTCGAAGGCGCTGGAACGAGTCAAAAACCGGATCAATGTAAGTACTGCTTTACGAAAAACTAACTCGGAGAACCACCCTAACAATATTTCTTGGATGACCTTGGAACTAAATTGTAACCATGGATCTGGTGGTCATAAAATTATGGATCTATGGAAATTAGCTTCACTTTGACTGCTGAGCCGATTTTCACAACAGTTGTGTTTTCCCCTACTCGCGGCAAGTTACAAAAAACACAACAGTTGCGTTTTTAGCAGTGAACGTGTTAAGATACTTACTAGTTGCGCCCGCGGTTTCACCCACACCTTTTGGCGGATACCGTAGCCTAGTGCACAGGGAGGTGGCTTCCTATTTGTTAAGGATTTTTGAATTGTGTATTAACTGTAACAAACAAAAGTAAACAACAAATTTTAACTCATTATAATTATAGTATAGATGTAAATATGATTGTCTTAATACACCATAGAAAGATATTGAAAAATAAATGTGTGCATTATGATCACCTTAAAGAGCAGCGGTGCATGTGTCGACCTTGCATAACTCCGACGCCCTCTACCGCCCCGGGGTTAAGCTTGGTGAAGCTCGCCCACCCACCGCCCCGGGGTGTAACTTGATGGCCTATTGTTTGATGACTTAAAACCTATACAAGTTACTTGCACCAAAGTACTGACTGTTCTTGTGTAGGGAACATTATTTATCTGTAAGCTAAAAGTTCGCATATTGAAGGTTATGTTTAAGGAAATGGTCTGGGTTACTTAAAGTAAAATATAAATACAGCGTTTAGAAATGCATTGGACTTATTATATTTGAAATTTTAAGCATTATAGTAAACTACTTGGACCGGGCCCCCGTGCTGTATTATGGCCTAATCCTCTTGAAAGGGAGGGGAGACCCGTGCTGATTTAGTAAACTTACACATCTAAGTACCTACCCGAGAATTATTTCGGAGGTAGGTATGTGATCCACCAATCCGGATCTGGCCCCCGAATAAAAAGAATAGAATAGAAAAACTCTTTATTGTACACCAGAAACAAAAATAAACAGAGTACAGAAGAATAGAAGCTTTGCTATACAAAGTATACCAGAACTATTTTTTACAAAATAAACTTTACAATGTACTATTCGACAGAACACGATAGGGCCATAAACTCGTAATTTCATAATAGATACAAAATCGATCAGCGATGGGTCGAGTCAAGGCCGATGAGCTCGTGCCAAGCTGTGATATCTCCAATTTACTTCCTACGTCAATATTCCATACTTAATGTTGGTAGCCACCTTTACAAGGACAAAATATCGATGTTGTTTACGGCTTTCATTTAACCTACTGTTTCTACAAACACAACCCTATTCCTGTGGTCTATATTTTCGTTCCAAAGGTTGTCTGATAGATATCGCTAAAAATGGGTAAATGCTAATAATGGGTGCAATGCGATAAGACCGCGCATTGCACCCATTATATAGTTAAATTTTAAACTTCTGGTTGTCAAGATATAATTATCTATCTAACTATCTACTATTTAAACCGCTATTAGCAGGCCACATTCCCAAAATGCTGGCAGCATTGCCATTGCCGCTTTGTATCGCAAAGCGTAATCTGTGAGCAAAATAACGGTCAGCATTTTGGTCACCTATTATTGCTGATTCGTAATTCAACTTTGCTGAAATTTTGCATAAAGTTAATGATGACTCGTCCAGCAATTGTTATCAATTCGTCAAAACGAAGATGACATCGTCGAATTTAACGGTTGCTTTTCACGCGAGTAATTACCCACTTTTATATTTTTTTTCGCCTTCGAATCAGAAGGTCGTGAGTTCAAATCCCAGTGCGGGCACGTACCAATGTGTTTCTGTAAAACATATGTACGTAATTGTCACTCGCTTTTCGGTGAAGGAAAACATCGCGAGGAAACCCACATACCTCTCTGAAAAATATTTCGGAGGTAGGTATGTGATCCACCAATCCGAATCTGCCCCCCGTGGTGGATTATGGCCTAATCCTCCTCACGAAAGTGAGGAGAGACCCGTGCCCAGCAGTGGGACGATATGGGTTGATGATGAAAATGTTTTTTTTTTTCACCCTAGGAGTTTTCCGTTAACCGCGGGTATAACACATTCGCCAAACAATATTATAATGTTGCGTGCTAAAATCATGTGAAAACATTTTAATTAGTCAAAACACGACATTTCCGCCTTAACTATTTGGATAATTAAAATTTTAACTACCCTCATCAAAGAGGCGGATGAGGGTGTGACTTTTCGTGCGCGAAATGTTTAAATTATGCGTGATACGTTACCTACATCCGAACTGCTGAATTTTTTATGTGTTTGTTTTATCGTAGGGTTTCGGGGGATAAATTCAAGTGGCAGGTCGTCAAGTAGGCGTTACTAAAATAGAAGATTTGCGAGGCACCAATTCTCTTGGCACAAACTGTACTAAAACTTAATTTGACAGCTCTAATGTTATTGGCACCCCTGATTTGAGAGTGACGAAAAATCACTTGTCAGAACTATTTAACATACACTAGTTTATACAACATAATTGGCGCCATTATTTTTGCGCTTTGACAGTTGATAAATCTGTCAAAAGATGGCGTTGTATAATAATTGTATTTTTATTTAAGTAGAAATAAAAAAAGGGGGGCTATAGGTAAGGTGAGGAATTAGCGTTTGTTACGTGATTTAACGAGTAACTCCTGACATTTATGAACCGACCCGTAATTCTAGACATATTCATGTGTAGACATAATTATGTGTGAATAATGGTGGACCTAAAATCACGGACCGGAAAAACAATTAATCGACGTGTGACTGGACCGCTATGGTGTTCCTAAAGTTCAGCGTCTATTTATACCCAAACGACATGACTATTAATAATGAAGCTCAAATACCGGCTTTCGACCTTTTCACGGACTTTGTTTTAAGCTTATTGTAACTAAAGGTTACTCTAATGTCGCCGTTACGATGCCAGAAATAGTCTGCGATAGTTTGATCGCTGGTTATCGTCTCCTTATAAGCACATAGGATACCTACATCTTTATTAATCTGCTAGCTTTGCCCCGCGGTTTCATCAACGTAATTCTATTTTTCTCACAATAACTCTGCATTTTCCAAGTTAAAAAACCATCACGTTACTTAGAAATAGCTCAAGATCGCGGAAAAATTAAATGTCAAATCGTATGTTCATACAAAAATTACACAGAAAAAAACGTTTTCAGTTTTTACTAAATTTTCCATATTTTCGGGCTGTATGCAGATCATGAGGCTATAATATGCAGCGACCTCTCACACACACACATCACATCATCGCCCGCACTCGTCCACTATTGGACGTAGGCCTCTCCCAATGAACGCCACTGGGTCCGAGCTTCGGCTTTCCTCATCCAGTCCTTGCCAGCCGTCTTCCCCAAGTCGTCACTCCGCCTCACCTCAGAGACCTCTATTTAGATATAATTAGAGGCAAACTGATTCTCTATCTTGTCTCTGCAAACGTAATAGAATTCACCTCATCCCAGCGTGAGAGTTTCAAAAATTATGTCGTAATTTTCAATCCCAAAATCCATTACCCGTATTTTCGCAATGCCCAAAAGAATTTGTTCCGTATTTATCGGTGCGTCAAATTGAATTTACCCTGTTTCCGAGAAAGCCGTTATTAAATCAGTTAGCTAGCGCCATCTATGTTTGACGGCGGATATTAAATGCGCGCGACGCTAGCGCCGCGGGCGGTCGTGTAAACTAGTTATGTTGCGCGAAACCCATGAACCGAGCGACGGATGTTGAGTTGTTTACCTCTGCGGAGTATTTTTACTCGCATTTTCCTGTGTTTGGTTATTTTTGTCTTCAATATTGTACCTATTGGTTGCTGTTTAATTTTCCACATGGATTTTGAAATCAATGATCCAAAAGATGATGAAAAACATTATTCTACTTAAAAAAAAACATTACCTGTTTTAATTATTCATAATTTGATATGAAAAAATATATGCAACACAAAATACGCTCATACAAGTCATACACGATAACAATTTTAACTTATGCAGAAAAGAATGAATAAAACAGCAGACACCTAATTATATCACTTAAAAATAGCAATTAATTTTAATTAGTCAAATAATTATTTGACTAATTAAAACCTACTTTTAAATGGGTAATGTTAGCTGCTCTTGTGTTATACAATATTTTAATTCAAATTGTAAACATAATTAGATTAATTTGGTAATGAAGTCATGTGTGAAAACATTACAGTTCATAGTTATTCATTGGTATACGTACAATACGTATAAATTATATGAATAAGTGGTCACAATAATAAAACACACAATTTAATAAATAACAACATACTTAATTTAATTTGTAAACATTCGATATGGTTTGGTTGATAAGCCATCAATCGCTTCAACTTAATCATATGTGTAAGAGGCAAGACTAGGTGCATAGGCTATAAATTATAGGCTACTGTCGGAACCAGGGTCACTCTACTAAAAAAAAACAAAAGAGTTAGATAGCTTTGCAACGCATATAAGTCAATCATTAATTAACAAACTCCTTTCAAACGGTTTCCTCTAATTTGCCTTCCACATCCACATTCTAGGTTTCTAGGCCGCGACGGCATGATACAAAATGGTATCACGCACACGTCCTCAATGCCTTAAATGGTGCAGTGTCGTACCCTTGCCTTAACTGTAGAGGTCGCCACCGGTAGGTCCAGGCGGCTAATCCGATTATACCTAATGCTTTAACTGATGATTTGTTCATATTTAATGTTGATATATGATCGTTGGTAGGTTTTGCAAAGTTGAGTACAATGATTTCCATGCTTTAAAGCTTTGGCTAAATGGTAGAATAAAAATACATTTTATTGTATAAAATTGTGTGTATATATTATAGTATAGATATTAAAATTAAAATATGTTGCAACAGTATGTAATTATCCGTTTCGGATGTACAATATTTTTATTTATTTAATACTTTATTGCACAGATTCAATAGCTGGCACAAATAGCGGACTTAACGCTAAGAGCATTTTTAATTCTACTGTTCTGTCCTTTACTAACTCAAAAAGCGGTTTCGTTCGACTGACAGACCCTGTTGTGGTAGAGTAGGAGAAATAACACGAACGTTTTGTAATAAACTGTCGAACCTAGTCTTTGTAAATAATCTCTCACTTAGAGAACGACTCTCAAGGTATATCTAGTTGATATAAATAACAAATAATAAGGCAATAGTCGTATCGGCCGTGAGTCTGTAATATAACACTGTATATCAGGTGAGCTTGTCGTCAGTTTTACATACCTACGTTAAGGTTAACAAATGTAATTACATCACATATTCTTATTTGAGTATTTATGAAGCCAGCAACAACTATACACCTAAGAAAAGAACCAAAATGACTAAAACCATTCTCAAACTGAACATAGTTGGGTATTCTCACTGCATATTTGAGTTAGCGCAACCGCTCGGCCTATAACCAGATATAAACAAGGTAACCGTTTTTTTCTTCCAAAATATTTTGGCACGTGTTGTGCGCAGTTCACGGTTCTTCAATAACATTCTAGGCTAAAAATAATAGTCATGTTGCTTCTAAAATAATCTTAAGTATTTATATGCCAGAGAATACTCACCTGAGCTATATTGGTTCGGAGGTATGAGTTGAGGCAGCTAGAAGAATCATAGATTAACTACAAGTAGATTAATTTTAGTAGAACAAAATGAAGAAAAACTAACGTAGAACTATGAACTAAATGAACAAACATTGAGGTAGGACCAAATCGAAAAGAACTGGGGCAGAACTAAATTATCTTACGTACAGTTTTTTATAATACAAGAACATTTTTAATGTAAAAGCTTCTTGAAAGAGAAAGAAACAAAATATAATCTAAGGTAATTGAACACAACAACAAACACGCACACATTGAAAACAAGACAAGAAAATTACACGCAACGATGATATTAGTGTACGAAAGTTATATTGCTCGTTGTTTAGCAGCATCACTAAAGAACTAGACAGACTATTCTTCAAATTTATCAATAACACAGATCTCCTTGAACAAAATGCTTCCAATAACTGTACTAACGATGATAGCAATTGATATTACCTTCAAATCTTAATGGTGATTAATGCGTTCGCTTCTCGGGAATAGATAATACGAGATATAGCTGAAGTATCTTAGTTTTGATAAATGCCGTGTCCAGGGCCTGTCTGTTAGCTGTTGAACCGCGCTACCAGGCTTCGTAATATAATAATTCCATTTAATAATTATTATCATTTATTTATTTATTTATTTAATACTTTATTGCACAGATTAACTAACTAGTACAAATGGCGGACTTAACGCTAAGAGCATTTTCTACCAGTCAACCACCCATAGTGAAGGAGAGACGGTGTAGGCGTGCATCAAAATATCTCATTAAGAAAAAAAAAAGTAATAAAAAATAATGGAAAATAATAAAGCTTAATACAAAAACAACATGAATGTAATATATTATAATATAATATAATAATATATTTTATTTATATTTTTTTTTTTGTATTTTACTGTCACACAAGAATCTAAGGGTCGTCTGGTTGTTATAGGATCATAGGCCATGTAGTTTCTAATATAGCTCATCTGTATTTAGATTCGACTGGGTTTTAATTGGGCAAAGTCAAAAGCTTTACACGAAATAAAATGTTAAAATTTTCCTTACAAGAAATATCACTGCATGAAATCATATCTATCCTTGGTTAAAAGCTAATATGACCTTATATGAAACTCAACGACTGTTAGTCCTTATTTCTACGTGCATTCCTTAGAAACCTCTGAGAAATTTAAAAAAACCCCGCTCTAATATATTGTGTTATATAATTGTAACAAGCCATATACGCAGTTCTGATTCACTGGCTTCAGCAGCTACTGTGTCATTTACTCAATTACCAAGATTCTTGGAAATAAAGTAAGGTATCGCCGTATATATATATATATATGTCTATCATTCTGTGGAAAATCTTTTGGTCCTTAATTTATTGTATCGACTTCCTAAATCGTAATCATACAGGCGTTAATATTGTCTAATATATAATAATATAATCTATTAGTATTTACTAATAATGTAAATAATCACTCGCTCTTCGGTGAAGGAAAACATCGTGAGGAAACCCACATACCTACCCGAGAATTATTTCGGAGGTAGGTATGTTATCCAACAATCCGGACCTGGCCCCCGTGGTGGAATATGGCCTAACCCTCCTCACGAAAGTGAGGAGAGACCCGTGCCCAGCAGTGGGACGTTATGGGTTGATGATGGATAATGTAAATGCAACTTATAAGATGGCATTACGATTGTTATCGTGTTTGTCATTTTATAACCTTGTGTGACACAAATACAAAAGATTCCTACCTATATATTTTTATAATCATACAACCCATATCGTCCCACTGCTGAGTACGGGTCTTCCTTCACTTTCGTGAGGGGGATTAGGCCATAATCATCCACCATGGGGGCCAGATTCGTGAATCACATACGTACCACAAAACTTCTTTCTACTATACGTATTATGTGTCCAACGCTGATTAATAGGTTTAACTATGTTATTTTTACCTCAGTAGTTTAAATGTTATAGTGGTAGGCATCTTCCTTTGCCAGATGCAAACAGTAGGACTGTGTTCCGGTTGGAAGCGCACTGTTTCCAGCGAATTTACTGGCCATATGAGACCGATGTTACTGGCTAACGAGCGCATGATTATGCAAAGTTCTGGGTGGCACTGTAACTGTTATGGGCAGGCGTATCGCTTACCATCAGGTGCACGACCTGCTCGTCTCGTAACACAGTCACATAATTTAAAAAAAAGCTGCTCAAACTAGGCCATTGTTATGAAGTGTTATAGTAGTGATATTGGCGATAGACGTCGGTCCTATAAATACGTTTTGGCCACTGCAGAGTTACTGTAAACTCAATGCTTCTGGAACGACAGACGTTGCTATATATAACTTGACTAGAAGATGAACTACATCGTAATCAACCTTTAGATATTCTTCGTCGTATCGATGGTTCATTACTACGCGACTATATGAGAGACAGAGAGAAAGAGAGAGAGGCCTATGACACAGAGCCGATGTCTCAGGGTGACGAGCGCAGTGCAGTGCCGCACAGGACTATGCAACTGGCATGTTCTGTGCGGCACTGTAACTGTTATGGGCAGGCGTAGGGCTTACCATCAAGTGAACGACATGTTCGTCTCATCACTTAAACAAATAAAAAAAATTAAACTGTCCTCCTCCTGTTACTGGGTCTCTGTGTCCTGGTCCTGTGTGTGCTTCTCCGCCTGGGGTGGCAACCGCCGAATATTGGGCTATAACTATTTAACACGTTCAGTGCTGAATACACAACTGTTGTGTTTGTTGTATGGGAAAACTCTATGGAGTGTGCAGAGCCGCACCCGTGGCTAGACACGAAAATCAGCTCAGCACTCAAAGTGTTAACCTTTAGACGATTACCTACTGAATTCAAAGTAACCCTTTATTTTTTCATTATACCAATAGCTGCTGCAGTTATGTTTGCATTCATAGTTTTATATGTAAATGTGACCTCTATTGTTTATGCAGATAATATTTGTACAGGTAATACTAGTATAATAGATACAAATGAAGGTAAAGAGCATTCCTCTGATAGTAATAAATATTCATTTGTAACAACTAATCGCCAGTCAACCTATTTGATAGAAACAGGTGTGAGACAATTTACCTCCTAGGCACATCTAGGTATGTTCAGTAATATCACTATTGTTAAGCTTATTGTATCCAACTGTTGACTCCAATTCTACCCTTTCTCTACTTTTCATAATATAGGGCACTTTTTTTTGGTTGCTGTTTGTGCGTCCTAAGCAGGATAAGGCCTATTTATTTGCTAGTTCAGCTCTTTAGATCGTTCAATATTAGCATCATTTATGATTGCAAAATACAACGGAAACTTACACATAAAACATACGTATTTGGCTGCGACACGAAAGTCAACGAACTAGTCAAAATTCTTAAAGCCTCAAAAGGCGCTATTGCTACAACATCAGGATACCAATTTAGAATTGTTTGATATTCTTGTAACTTCCTTTTGATAATATTTAACTTTCTCGCTCCAAATAAAGATAGATTCGCACGAAATTCAATTCCCGTATCGTTTTCAATTCACACATCCGTAATGGGAGAGTGTATGCTCTTCCACAAATTAGTTTTGCTTGTTTAATGAGCATTACATTTACATTTGAAGGTGCTCGCAGACGGAGCCCACGGTTTTACGACCCTGTGTCTTTACAACAATTGTGCAAATCTCAAGACTTTCTTGTTTCAAATCATAAATCAGTTTACTCATAAGCATTTCCGGGAAACTGTACTAAAGAGGTTTAAATTTCATGAACAAAAAGTGGTATTGCATTGCATTGCACATACGAGTACGAGCATATGTGTATTCGACAATGACCCAACTGGTCAGCGAGACGATCTGGCACCGTCAGTTGTTTTGGCGGGCTCGCACCGTGCGCCCGCGCATTCGTACCGACGCGAAATTATAAATTTGAAAATACGCTTTCACTTAAAACGCATCACCTCTACCCGAAACAGTTTTTATTCGCTTAGTTTTTATTGTTCTCACGTTAATTGGTGCTCTAGACTTTCGTACGCTTTTATTTTCACGTTTGTGGTCGTTATCAACAAAAATTTCACTTCCGAAATTAACAAATCGTTCGATAAAATCTTCAACTTGATTCCAATAGTTTGGTGTACTCAAGTGTGTTTTTGGTACTTTGGTACTCGAAATTTCAATTGAGACTAATGACCGTTTACACAATTTGATTTCGAGGTTAACTCTATTATCCTGCCTATAACTTTTCGGTTTTCATTATCACCTTGTTATCGCGTTTATCTTTGCTACTATCTTTGGTTTTGACCTTGAATTTACTGTAGGTTAATATGTCGTTGTCGTTGTTTGCGGAAAATCATCACTCTCTCAAACTTTAACCTTTAGATTGGCAATTATTTCATTTCTAAGCCATAGAAGCTGTAATTGTAAACTTTCGCTCGTATCCACGTGCCATTCTATTTTAGTCCGAATACGATTAGACTCTTTGTCTACGCGTTGCTAGCTTGTAAACATTTAGGTCCTTGATAGTGCGACATTTGTATTCAAGGGATGCGTGTGCCTCCGTTGTACGGGTGCGATTTGTATGTCAAGTATCGTAATTGTGATGGATCTGTCCCATATACTTATTTACCGTTCTTTCTATTAACGTTTATTACTTGTTGATTGAACATGATGTATCGTTTAGAGATTCTTTTTGTACTTCTCCATATAATATTCCAGTCGTCTATTACAAAAATATTCAGATGATCATTATGAATAGCTTCACGAGCTAATCTTCCCAAAACCGTGTTCATATTATTAAATAAATTAGTTTCAAGTTTTTGTTCACTTCCACATTAGGTGAGAACAGGTTACTTATTTGGCGTACCGTCAGTCATCCGACGGTATTGCGTATCAGAGGTTCGTTGATTGGTAGTCAGTTGCAGCAAGGATGAAACTTATGTAGCCTAGCTCGTCTGTGGATATAATTAATTTAAATACCATAATACGACTTGTTGTTACAATTGATTGATGGAAGGAAAAATAAAATCATTACATCCCCGTTTAAAACTTTATGTCAATGTTTTATCCTCTTTCATTTGTTGTTCATCAAACTGTTCTGAATGTTTGATTAGGGGTTTTCGAGAAAACCTTTACTTCCATGATTTCATGAGGTCTTCAGACAATGTTCCAGCCAAGAAGTCTGGTATAACCTCCGGTCAAGGCTAAAACCAGTGGCGCACCCATAACATTGTCAGTTTTTCACAACGAGATGCGTCATTATTGCCGCTACTGGTTGATAATGTTTACACATATTCTAGGGACCTGCGCGTGAGTCACTTTGTACCATGTCCGCCGTCGGAAGATAATGCCGACCGATCTCTGATGTTTTAGTTCACAACCGACCGCCGTTGGGCGAGCTTTGTTTTTATAATTTATTATAATATATTTTAAATAATACGATAATTTTTTTTTTCTATATAGATTCCGAACTCAGGATACTCGTGTGCATTCATTAATATGTGATAGTGAAGTGCAACAGTTTCTCAACAATTTAACTTGACTCCACATTACAAATGGAGCTTGAAACCTTCAACGACTATTAATTGTATCTACTCGGCGAAGTGATTGGATCGCAATTCAAAATGATTTACGAGTCTATCATTGGGCTTTGTGTGCTGTTTTATTTGCTGTGGAAATTTGTGCTTATCAAACGGGAGCATATCACTTTAGAAGGATGCTCAGAAACTGAAGAAATCCTCGATGAAACATCGCTTCCGAAAACCACATTTTCTCCAAGTCTTCAAATAAATGATGTGAAAAATGCCGTGAAAAGTTTCAATCGAGAATTCCCAAAAGAAGTACAATTTTGTACAACAATTACTAAGAATGTTATAAAATTGCCACCGTCCAAAACTTTGATAAATAGTATACCTACCGAGATAAATTCTACTGAGGAAATTGTGTTTAAAAATACGCAAAACATTCAAGCTGAAACATGTACAGTGAAAAATGATGTGGAAATCATTAAGCAAGATGTTTCAGGAGAAGAAAAACAATATTTTAAGACAACAAATAATCACGATACTGAATTACATCCGTGTAATCATTTGATTAATAACTTTATATGTACTGAAGATGACTTATTAGTTAAAACTACGCAAAATACGCATGAAAATGCGATAAGTAACGTGAAAGATTCTGCGAAAACTTCCGATCAGAATTATTTAGAGGAAGAAAAACAATATGTCGAGAAAGATACCCATAAAGTAATTGGATTACTACCGCCTAATGTTATGATTGGAAGTTATTTACACACAGGTATAAGTCCCTCCGAAAGAGTGGTAAAAAGAGAAAGTCCGCCAAAAGAAAGATTTGCCGAATTCCTCGAAAAAACTTTTAGCCATGACAAAATCCAATCTATTATTCAGAATCTATCATTAGATAACACTGAAATTTTCAAAGATGACGCATCAATAGAATCTAAGGACATAAATAAAGAATTTAAACCAATTATTATCGAGAATAGCGAGAAAATTAGCGATAAGGCTGTGAAATTACTACACACAATTGACGAAACTGCTGATAAGATAAAATTATTGAATAATGTAAACATTTTGATAGACAAAGAAGTGGATAATCACAGTTTATCATCAAAAGATAATGAGTACTCAAGTGAAAATCTTCTACTACCTAGCGCGATCAAAGCTCGCTTTTCAGTTAAACAATCCGAAGCAGCGGTCGAAACCGAAGCTGAAGAAAATAAGCCTTTGTTAAGGCGCCTTCAGAAGCAGTCAGGATTTCCAGCAGGACTTAATTTCGGTTCGGTTATCGGGGAATTGAAGATTAAAACCAAGAATGCCGGCAATGGAGGCCTGAAGCCAGTTTTTAAAAAGTTTGACGTCGATTCTGATGCCGTGGATAGTACCCAGGTTAATTATCTTTGCTTTTTAACTCGTGGCAGAAATTGTAAATAAACTCCTGAAAATACCACTTTAGATATATTATATGACCAAGAAAATTCTGGCGATGGTCAGTAACCTTACGAAGGTCTCAAATGATTAAACCCGTATAAGGTCATCGGAAACTAAAGGCTATAAATTCAACATTTATATCTTAATTGCGGTTAATTTCCTGTGAACAGTTACTCTAATATATGCCCTTTGGCGATATTATACTCGTAAAAATTAAACTGTCAGATTAATAACTAATGATTTTTTAATAACCACTTCTATGATTATGAATGCGTAGAATAACAAATGGGCTCTTAAACTGCAAACTTTTTATTTGTAATCTGTGGCAATTTGAAAGTTGTTTCTTCTATAATAATTTACTGCGTCTTGTCGTCTTATAATGCCCTAGATATTATCGACTGCTAATAACGTGCCAGTGGGAAGTGGGCTTTATTAGGTACTGCCGAAGTTTTTACCTTAATAATACACTACAGTAGCGCCCAATTTTTCTCTCTAAAAGACCTGATTCCCAGCTCTGGGAACCTAATAGAGTTAAGTATAGTAAAATGATAACGAACAGACACATAACACGTTATACAACCGCCGCGACATAAAAAGAGCACTCGTCCATGATCATGTAACGTTACACCCTCAGACGTAACAATAGGTTTTATAATTATATTAATAGGGAAGCTGAGTATCTTTGTCTCTCATTAATTTAACGTATCTGATTTCTGTCACTCACAATGATCATTGTGATGCCACGTACGATCTAGATAAGTGAAATGTATCTTCTACGTTTGTTTATAACTCAAGAAATGATATGACTAGAATTCTAAGAACTAGTATTGGTGTAGTTCGCGCTTTGAAAACTAACGACAACGGGTTTTTTTTTTTTTTTTTCCTGTCCGGGCGTATAGCCCGGCCCGCGAGCTACTTATAACTAAAATGAGTGGATACGGGGTCCTTATAATACTAACTACAACTTAATCTAATACAATGCGCTCTAGCTAGGTGCTCTCTAACATTATTAGAGGTTTTGTTACTCTCTATTTCTATGCACATTTGCTGTATTTTAATACAGTCTATTGTTTCTCTTAGGGAGGGGGGTAATACGACAACGGCAACGACAACGGGTTCGATCATTGGCCCTGTATTAATGACTGTCACAAATTTTGTCTGAATTTTCATAGCTCCGTGCTTCGGAGGGCACGTTGAGGCATCAGTCCCAGTTGTTATCCATTGATAGCTGTCGTTAAGCCTAGTCAGAGGGCCTTGGGCGGCCAGATTAGCTCTGACACTACCTCGTTCGACAAAAAGAGGACTTCTTTTCGTGGTAACATACAACCGAGTACTAGTAACCGCCTGTCTAGCTACCCCGGAAAGGGGTTTGTCGACAATTTCCTTCCATGCAAATTTTTTGTTCATCAGCTAGATTATGAGTGGATTCGTTCTTCTTCTAATATTGCTATGTATTGTTTCAGGAATCTCTAAACAATGGGGACGAAAAGAAAAAGGTGCACATTGAAGAGGACGAGCTTGGCCCCAACATTCTTGCTGATAGGCGAAACAAACTGGAAACAGCAGCGCAAGTAAGTAACTTTTAGCTTTTGGCATCACAGCTTCTAAACGGATGAACCGATTTTGTTTGAAAGGTGAGTTGATCGAGTTCTTACCTATGATTCAAGAAAATCTATTCAGCCCTTTGAAGACCATCAACACTTTTCTACTTGATGTAGGGATTTTTTTCCGTCGCGGGCTTAATCAATTTTTACAAATAAATATACTCAATGATTATTGTATTGATCATGATTGTAACCAGACAATAAAAAATATTATTGTAATTTTTACGTTGCAATAAAATGCAATATAGGCCGTAAAAAAAAAAGAAATACAGTATTTAAACTCCTTATTGGATTGTATAAATCAAATTCCATGGTTATACCACAGATTAACTAATAGTACCTTTGTAGCATAATAAAATGTCAGAGTGCACCAGGTAACTTATGGCGTCACAGTATAAATGTTCGAACAGTATGGGAAATTGCAATTTGCCGACTTGCCTATTGCATCCATAATGTTCATAGTCCATAATCCGCCCTATGTAACGTTTAAGGACTCTTTGATAATAAGGTAAACACCTAAAGAGATGCAATAATCGCATTCTGTTGAGTGTTGTTTATACTGTAAACTAGCTTGTTATATGTAAACGTGTCCCTAAATAATCTAAGAAAGCAATGGATTCTTGAATTATGAACATGACTTCAAAAACTGATCGAACTATTACTAGCATCACTGCTGTCATATTAATTTGATAGTTTAAGTACTTTATGTCCATAGAAAAACTTAAAAAATAAACATATATTCAATTGGTGTAATCGAACAGCTCACGTACTTTCCCTACTGTTTATACTGTTAAGAACTCGTTGTGTAAACGTGCATTTAACGTTTAAATGGTCAGCCGAAACCAGTCATAATGTCAATACTCCAAGTTCATCTACAATTTAAACAGCGGTTTAAGTTGTCCGTTTAATTTATGGCAAGATGTGAGAAATTACTTGCGACAAGATTTACTTGAAAAAATCGCCATTCGCGCGGTTGCGTCAAACAGTTTTGTAAGTTTGGTCATTATTGCCCAACGACGTTTTTATATAATACTCTTTGGACCCGACATGTCAAAATCGGTCAGTTTTTGCAGGGGTCCCAGGGGTCGAGGAAGACACAGTGATTCCAAAAGACAAAGACCGATTAAAATTGACAAAGATCGCGAGTTATATGAACAGAGTATCGTATAACTTTGGGCAAGGCGGCGTGCATGCGTCTTCCTTTGGTTAGATCGTATTTAATCTTTATTATTGTAATATTATCTATGAATAAAGATATTGACTATCTTGTGGTTCCGCTCGTGTGATCTCTTATCTCACAGTTTACATACTAAGATAATATCGCTCACTAGCTGCGCCTCGCAGTTCCTCTCGCACATTTAATGATCGTACATATTTCACATTAACTGTGTAATACAGTTCTTTTATTTCACCACGAGGGCAGCACAAACAAACAAATATATGTTTTATTGTCATATGTAACAGAAGAGAGGTCAGTTAATATACTTAACTATATCAGTTCTTATATATTTCTCGCTAAACACAACCCATCGAAACATGAACCACTTATTAAAACCTTCTTGACCTTTCACGGCAAAAATAAACAACAAAAACTTGGAGTACACATGTTAACAAGCGTATCCTTAACTTTAAAGCTTTGTTTAAAGATCAAGGTACTCATTTTAGGTAGGTACCTACAAATAACCAATTTTTCGTCAAGGCAGCTTCGCGACATACGGTCAAAGTTAACAGTAACTAGTGCTTGTTCTGTGGTACTGTCGAGGTTTTTGATATGCACGAACAATCAAGCATAGTCTTTGTTTTCTATAGTAAAGTATATAATTTCAATTAATAAACAGGATACTAGCTCGGCATTTGGTTGAAGGTTACTTACTGTACTTATACTATTATTTATTTTGTAATAATAAATAGGTAAATCACACACACACGCAGAATAGATTAAAACTATTGTCTCGTGACAACTTCTTAAAATAAATAAGCACACATAACGCTATAAGTTTGAAAAAGCAGTTGACCATCCAATAATTTCCTCATACGTGCAAATATTCAAAAGAGTAAATAATTTGATACAAACAACTGTGATTCATTACTTACGTAAACAATGACATGCTGTGGTTTTTGAGGCTTTACGCTTCTTCCTTTAATTTATTAAATAAATTAACCGTGAAGGCGCTTTCGTGAGCAATGCTGAACTGTCGTGGTTCTTGCAAAATAATTATCGTAATATAATAGCAAACTAATGTGTCAGAGCGCAGTGTACCGTGCAAGACTGGAATCAAAAGTTTGAGGTACACTGGAATGGCGGACAGACGTAACGCTTAACAAAAAAGCAAAACATAATAAAAAATAAAAAAAAGATTGTAAAAAAAAAGATTATAACTCGATGCTCGCCGCATTGTTTTGCGCCTTCGGCGATTTAGCGGATTAGTTGGCCTATTCAAAACTAACTTACCTCCATTTATTAGTTACTTTAATATGTTTCATGCGGAGGATAGGGCTCTAATCCAACACGGGCACCCGGTCCAGCGCGGAGGATCCCATACCTCCGAAATAATTATCAGGCATAAGGGTTTCCTCGCGATGTTTTCCTTCACCGAAAAGCTACTGATAAGAAATTTATATTGAAAGTAGGTGCATAAGTGCGGAAACACTACATATACGTGTATGGTTGACATTCTTTCGATCCGCACGAAACGAATTGCAGCCACATTATTTTATAATCCGAACAGCGAACGAATGGAACACCTTACCAGCGTCTATGCATTCCGAAAACTATAATCTGAAAGTCTTCAACTCGAGAGTTAATAGGTATCTTCTAGGCAAGCATACTCCACCATCAACCGTGTCGACACTTACCACCAGGTGAGACTGCGGTCAAATGCTTGCTTATTTCGCAATAATAAAAAAAAAGTACTATAATATTCCATTTCTGTTTCCAGGGATGGCGGAAGCGGGTACCACAAACCGACGCGTCACTGTTTACGGTCGCTGGTCGATTGGAGCGTGACAAAGTGACCACCGCCACGACACCACCTCTGACTCCTCCACCGGTCACAGCGCCGCCTGTTATTGCATCCCCCGGAGTTCCACCACCAAATAAATTTAGGTAAATACTTCATGATAACAACATATAAATAGTTTGAAAGAAACCCTCTCTCTGGATTAAAGAAGTAAGTTAGTTTTAGTATGTAAAAGGAAAGGTAATCGGCGCAGGTTACCTCAATACAGGCTTGACTAGTGAGGTAGCTGACTTATGTTTTCGGCTAAAGTTAAATATTTCCACTACAATATTATAAATGTACTTAACCTATTCGTACTTAAACATTTAGTTTTTCTGCTATTTTTCAGTGAATAACATATTTTCATTTATGTTTTTTTTTTGTTACCGCATCACCATTATTAACTGGTGCAAAAATAGATCTTAAAATAAAAGTGATATTGGCGGTTATTCTATACTTGGAAGAAAAACTGAAATTAAAATAGGTTTATCGAAATGATTAGTCCCTAAAAATGTTGATGGGAAATTGTCCTAACTCTTTCATCTTCAAAATATTTTTTTGCTCGCTTCGCTCAAGCCATACATAAAACCACTCTAATACATTAAATCTTGAACCCGCCTAAAACTTGGACCTACTGTTATTCTTTATGTAAATAAAACTGTCATAACTGTCATAAAAATAAAGTTCTTGTAACCAGCTTATGTCTATTGACAGATCTCGCAAGCAGCCCAACTCGCCCACAAACGGTTTCGCTTCGGGCCCGCTTCGCTCAGCGTCGTGCGCGGTCGTGAGCGCGGCGGCGGTGGAAGCGAAGCCGAAAGAAGCGCACCGGCCTGACCGGGAGTCGTTCAAACGCAGCCATTCCGTCAGCGAGAGCATCAGCAGGGCCGATGAAAGTAAGAAAGAAAGTTTTTTTTTTGTATATCTATACTTATGTATAAGATATTATTTTTTTCGACGTGTAAAAGTGCTATATTTTGCCTATTTACAATAAATTATTTGAGTTTGAGTTTGAGTTTAGAATTTGTTTTTTACTGTATTTTTTTTTTATTCTACTGGCAAACTGTTTCACTCAGACCCGCTAGATAGGGGTCAGGATCTATGTATGTAATCGTGATGCGTTATTTATTATTTGTAGAAGAAGACACATCACCCGGAGCGGAGAAGACCGGATGTGCAGTGCGGGTGCCGCGCGCCGACGACGAGACCTTCCACGCGTTCTTCGCTCCACTGCAGCATCAGGACAAGATACAAGACAACACTGACAGCGTCGATGTCGACTTGGACGCCATTGATAGCGGATCAAGGCAACTGTGAGTTGCTGGTTACTATTTTACCTTGGCGTCTTCCTATAGAAGAAGATGCGTCAATCATATCGCATCAGACCAACCTTAACACGGTCACTGCTGAGCACGGGTCTTCCCTCACTTTTGTGCAGAGAAATAGGTTATAATCGACCACGTAAACCGGTCTGAATTGGTGGATCACATACCCGAGAATTATTTCGGAGGTAGGTATGTGATCCACCAATTCGGATCTGGCCCCCGTGGTGGATTATGGCCTGTTCCTCCTCACGAAAGTGAGGGGAGAACCGTGCTCAGCAGTGGAACGATATGGGTTGACGATGATGATTATGATGATACCTCCGAAATAATTTTGGGTTTCCTTTTGATGTTTTCCTTCACTGAAAAGCGAGTTAAACTATGTACAGTTTACGTGAATCAGATTAGTTTGTGCCCGCACTGGGATTCGAACTCGCTACTCTCTGTGAACGTTCTGCTTACGCGTTTGTTACCATTTCACGCAAAAACTACTCAAGGAATTTAGATGAAATTTGGCACACAGATAGTTTAATACCTGGATTAACGTATAGAATACTTTTTATCCCGTAAAAATTAATATTTCTGGCGAGATAATACTTAACGCGGTTGAAACAGCGGGCCGCAGCTAATACTGTATAAAGCCACGTTTCCATTCGTATTTTATAATCTCATCTTTTTTGACAGTTTGGCAAGTGAATGGGCGCGAAGAGCCAAGCGCGAGCGGCGCCACGCTGCGTCGCGAAACCCTCTCAAGGCGTTGGCGGCCAGAACTGACATACGGGAAGAATACGTCGCACCGCCTTCTACGATACGTGACCAATTAATTAAGGAGAAAGGTATGAACCTTCTTTGTCTAGTTCAATCTTATAAGAGAACGACTGGTTCAGAAGAAGCGAAGATTGGGCTCGTTGGCGTTCATTAGAAGAGGCTTATCTTGAACAGTGGATAAATATAGACTAATAATGAAAGAACGGTAATGTGTGCGCTTTGCAATCCGAAGAAACCGGTCAAGAAACCACAGCACACTCCAATTACTTAATTTCATAAGTTATTTGCTGGTTTCCATCGCTTCGGCGGGCATGTGTTACCATCCGTCCCGATCGATCGAGGCGTTAGCCACATCAGAAACCCTCGGATGAGCTGATGGTAATAAATGAATTAAAAAAAAAAAGTTAAGTATTCCAAAATGTTGCAGCAACAGCAAACTGTGGTTTAGCCGCTGAAGCGCTTGCAGCGCTTGCGACTAAAGAAGACTTCTCGAACGTGGCGTTACGCAGCGCCGCCGCCGCGCCCTCTACCGTCCACGGGATCAAACCTGTCATGTTACTGCACGTCAAGGGAAGGAGACGAGTCCAGGTAAATCTCAGTTTACTGACAGTAACTTTAGTTAACAAACGAGCGCACTGGGCAAATATTTACGTGAACCACGGGTAAATCAACAAACATTCCCTCCATAAATAATGTGGGTACTGTGAACTATATAATTTATTTTTATAAGTTTTCGAACCGAGAAGGTCCTGCAAACTTTATTAACGTTAAAAATTATTTTTTTACCATTTATGTCACAAAAAAATGGTAAATCTTTTTAGATATGAATAGATGGACCGATATATAAATGGTTAGACGGTTCTCTCTTCTCTTTCATAAGGAGAATTAGGCCTTAATCCACCACGGCGGCCCGGTAATTCACAATTCTTATATTTTTTTCTTTCTTTTCCAGACTCGTTTAGTAGAGCCGGTACATACAAACGTGAACCGCGGCGATTGCTTCGTGCTAGTCACTTCTGATCAAGTGTTCCTGTACATGGGACATTATGCCAATGTCATTGAGAGGTGAGGCTTTCACTGGCATCTGTGCAGAGTGGACTGAGTAAGGCTGATGCCCACTTATGTAACGTGGCCTGTGATCTGACATACATTATACGCCAAGTTAGTTGAGACTAGGGCGAGTCATGGTCTGGTCACGTCACTTCGGTGGGCTTCAGTCTTAAGATCTTCAATTTTGCTAAAATGTATTAAGGCAACAAAATGAACTTTAAATGTTTCTCATATCTTACTTTTACCTTATTCGCAGAAATCGTAGTACAGATATCGCTCTTCACATCCACAACACCAAAGATCTCGGCTGTAAAAGCTCGTCAGGTCTCGTTAAGATAGACGAGCAAACCAAAAACTATACCAACAAGCAATGGAACCAGTTCTGGTCTCTCCTGGGAGTCACCGACGGCATCGAAGACTATAAGCCGGTGGAAACTGGGCACGCGGACGAGGATGAAATCTTCGAGTCCTGCATAGTCCAAACTAACATGTGCTATGAAGTTATGGACGACGAACTGGTCCCGATAAAGGAGTACTGGGGACAGCTGCCCAAAATTGCGATGCTCAACCAAACAAAGGTGATCGTATTTGATTTCGGCTCGGAAATGTACATCTGGTACGGAAAGAACGTCCTGCTTGAGAGCCGACGCCGCGCCGCACAACTCGCGCAAGAACTGTTCGACGAAGGTTACAATTACGAAGAATGTCACATCAACCCACTGAACGCGGCGATGTACCAAGGAGCGAGAGGCGACGTCACTCCTCCGAGCAAAATATCTAAATCCCGACCCGAATGGGCCATTCTCTCCAAAATAACCCAACACATGGAGACTATACTCTTCAAAGAGAAGTTCATCGACTGGCCGGACTACAGTCGAGTCATAAAAGTGAAGCCGCAGGAAAACAAACCTAACTCCGTCGAGATAACGCCGTGCGACGCCGAGGAAATGTGGTCGAACGAGTACCAAGACCCCGATCTCATATTAGAAGGGTCTCACATCGGTCGCGGCACGCAGTACTACGACAAGGAGAATCTGAGGCACTACGACATCAAGACGAAGTCCGTTTGCAAATGGGTCGTGAGGGAGTTCGACTGTCAGAAGGTGGAAAACGACACGGAAATCGGGGAATTTTTCTCCGGGGACAGCTACATAATACGCTGGGAGTATCAGATCACGACGACCGGGCGGGAGCTGAACGGGAAACCGTCGAAGCACAACGTGACCGGGCGGGACCGGTGCGCGTACTTCTGCTGGCAGGGGAAAGACGCCTCGCCCAACGAGAAAGGGGCCGCCGCGCTTCTCACGGTCGAACTGGACCGGGAGAGGGGGCCGCAACTGCGCGTCGCGCAGGGCAACGAGCCGGCCGCCTTCCTCAATCTCTTCCAGGGAAACCTAATCATACACCAAGGCAAGCGGGACGGCGAGCGCAGCCGGCAGCGGCTGTTCGTGGCGCGCGGGAACGAGGCGCGCTCGGCGTACCTGGCGCAGGTGGCGTGCTCGGCGCGCCAGCTGCGCAGCCGCGGCTCGCTGCTGCTGGCGGCCGCGGCGCGCCTGTTCGTGTGGCACGGCGCGCGCAGCCTGCCGCACTCCAGGGCCGTGGCGCGCGACCTGGCCGCCAAGCTGCGAGCGCGCAAGTCCGCCTACTTGTTCGGCGCGGAGGATGTCACCATCACCGAAGTGGAAGAGGGCGAGGAGCCGAAGGAGGTGCTCGAGGCCTTGGGGGTGGCGAATAAGCAGCATTACGACTCGGTTCTGAACGGTGGCAAGGAGTGCAGCGACGTCACTCCGCGCCTGTTCCACTTCACGGATCTGAGCGGGCAGTTCGAAGCGATCGAGGTGTTGTCGCCGCTGCGGCACGAACATCTGGTGACACCCTTCCCTTTTGAACAAAAGGAGCTTTATTCGGCTTCGCAACCGGGTGAGTTTATTTTATATCTTTTAATATAACTTCCTTTCCGACGTAGCTTAAACGATTAGCGAGCTGACGATTAGCTGGCAGTGGGTCGGTCGCATCTCTAGAAGAACCGAGCACCGATGGGGTAAACCAGTTCTAGGGTGGAGACCGCGTTTAACTAATCGTAGTGTAGGACGCCCACCGACTAGGTGTAGTGAAGATTTGCGAAAAACGGCTGGCAAAGATGGATGAGGAGAACCGGAGATCGAGCTCAGTGGCTTTCACTAGGAGAGGCCTACGTCCAGCAGTGAACAAACGCGGGCTGACGGTGATGAATATAATTTAACGCGTAAAAATGTAGTTCTGAACCGTCAGATGGGGCATCAAAATTTACAGCTAGGAAAAATTTACGTGTGTACTTGTTAGTTTTAGAAATTACCGTGGGAATTTTTATTCCGTTTTCACCAATAGACAGATTAATATACGGCGAAGATTTAGGTATATAATTTATGAATATTTTGTGTATGTTTGTTCCCAGCTCTGTTCCTATTGGACGATGGCATCCACGTGTGGCTGTGGCAGGGGTGGTGGCCTCGCGGCGAGGATGGAGAGCTAGAACCCGCGGAGAGGAATGCAGGTCAGTACTATCATTCTTTCTTTTTTTTTCCTTCCCTTGTGTATATAAGTCCGCACACATGCAATCCTTTTGTACTTTTCTATGTAGATAGTTTTCTTAAGGGTGTTACGAGATTCTGACTCCGATAAGTCGGAACTTTCGATTGATATTACACGTCCGGTTCCGACTTCGGCTCCGACAATTTTAAATAGGTCTCGGTACTTTGGGAGTCAATTCGTTTAATTTAATTTTGTTCACTGTTATTGAAAACATTTTTTATTTTTTGCCTATGTCATGTAAGTTTATAATTGTTTATTTGAAATTAAACAGGCTGATTCAATAAGGTTTGTCCTATAATATTTTATTTTATCAGGCTCGCCTCTCTTCTGTTACCACTTCCGACTCCGATTCCGACATCGGTTCCGACTCCGACAAACCAAATTCAAAAACTGACACCGATTTCGGTTCCTATTAAGTCACTCCCGTAACATCGCAAGTCTATACAATGGTGGGAGTCGGCATGAGCTAGTTATAAATAAAGTGTGTTCCTCGCAGGCGTGGGCGCGTTCGCGGCGCGCTGGCAGGCGATGCGCGCGGCGGCGCTGCGCTCGGCGGCGGCCTACGAGCGCGCGGCGGCGGCCCGCGGGCGCGCGGCGGCGGCCCCCGGCCCGGCGGCGGCCCCCGGCCCGGCGGCGGCCCCCGGCCCGGCGGCGGCCCCCGGCCCGGCGGGCGCCGCCGTGCGCGTGGTGGCCGCGGGACTGGAGCCCGCCGCCTTCTGCCACCTGTTCGACGCCTGGGCCGACCTCGACGTGGCCGCCGAGGCCAACATCGCGGTCAGTGCGCTATTTCACGGGTTTATGGGTGTCTTCCGCTAGATGGCGTTATATTAAATTTTTTTAATAAAGTTTGTGACGGCTGGGAAGCGAAGTCTAATTGTGAACTACGATAAATTATTAACCTTGAGTGTTACGTTTTAATGGAGATGGTGACGGAATTTTTATCGAAAAAGTAGCAATTGTAAAATTATTTTAAAATTTTGCTATTATCATTCTCAATCCTCTAAACTTTGTATAGAAACTATCCTAATACATTCCCTTTGTAGAGCATTTTTCAAGAAACGATAACAAAACTGTGCCCTCTATCCCTGATCCAATATGAATTGTAAATAATATGTTTTATTACACAATACTAACGGCTGTTTTCTGCAACGTATCTTAACTTTGTCAGCACCAAGTATATCGTTGTCTCTATCTGTCTCAAAATAAATGACAAGAACAGCAATAGACTTAACCAGATGTCGAAGTTGAGTAAAGTTTCAGAAACTCGCTGTCATTGTGACGGATTGTCAATTCAATATTATCTTTTAAAAATTCCTTAGAAAAAAATGCATTACAACATTATGTAGATATTATGTACTGCCGCTCCTGGTTGACTGGTGCTCTAGCTTTAAATACTCCTTTTGTAAATTTTAAGTGGTGCAAGTATTATATCAATATTTGGTGTCGGAATTATGTGTACCGTATAGATGCAGATTTCATCACTCAGCGGTGCTCCTATAGACTACGAAACCTCGAAGAGTTTGTTCACAAAACGCTATACAATCCGCTTGCACCCTCGCTTATTCGCACTGTACATTGCAGCACGGATACAAGGCGGGCGAGATCTTGTCCGGCGCGTGCGAACTGTCGCGCCTCAGCTGCCAGGACGCCGTGCTGCCGCTGGCGGCGCTGCAGCGGAGGCCCTTGCCGGACCACGTGGACCCCCACCACCTGGAAAGGCACCTGTCTGCGCCTGACTTCCTGGTAAGTCCAGGCAGGTGCTGGTGCTTTGACTTCAAGGCAAGGTTTGGGTAGGCAACGCACCGACGAGGCAGATGTCCATAGGCGGCGGTGGCCACTTACCACCGGGTGGGCCGATGGCTTGAAGTGGAACTATTATGTAAAAAGAAACAATCCGGATGCTCGTATAGCTATGGTGAGTATGCGCCAACACGGGAAAAGGGCATTTGGCCATACACCTCCATACACAAATTACTTTTGTGTTGTATTAACACGTTCAAAATAACAAAGGGCGGAAGACCACAATTATAGCTCCACAATTCTATAGTCTGTCTGGGCGTAAGTTACCGATATATAAAGAGGCTTGTCATTGACATTTTCTTAGATGTCATGGACTAATACAAAAAACAAGTTTTATTAACTTGATCTGTCGATAAAATGTCGAATATCAGTAACCCATGCCCGGAAACACTTTTATTTGACAAGTCCCTCTGTGGATTATGGCGTAATCCTCTTCACGAAAGTGAGGGAGAGCCGTGCTTAGCAGTAGGCCGATATGGGTTGGTGATGATGATGATGAATTCCAAGTGCCACAATATTAACTATCGCTTTTAATTTACAGGAGGCTTTCGGCATGACCAAAGAAGAGTTCTCAGGACTCCCAGCGTGGAAGCAGACCAGTATGAAGAAGGAAGTCGGCCTTTTCTGATCATCTGGCCGCCTCCTCACTCGGTCATCAATATACGCTTCCACAAGCGAAATGAAAGAACTCTATACGCACTGCAGTATATAGCAGGGCTCAAGATATAGTGGTACTTAATCGAAAAGCAGGAACTACCAGCGAGATCTGGTCCTTCGAGCAAAGATGCTGTAACGTATAATATTTAACGTACTCACATAGATTAGATATTTTGTACAACAGTCGCCGTTTCATACTTTTTTACTGAAAATAAATGTAAAAGGATTTGATACTAAATCGTTAAGGAGCAGCACGCTTTAAATTTTCTATAGTAATACAAGTTTTATATAATAAAGTAACGGTATGTGACTTTGTATTCGCGCTGGTGATATTTTCATGTAACCGCCGTAGGTGTAGTTTTACTTACGTCTTTTTGATGGATTTGGATGTTTGGAATTGTTACGATGTTGGTATTAATAATGTCTTTTGTCGCATCCGAAACATAGCGCGTTTTGTATATACATGTTTATTTATTAAATAGCTACCGTTCCTGTACTTTCAATTTTAACCGTTTGTAAATGTAGTGTTTAGTTTTAGAGTTACGTTTACGGATTCACGCCGATTTGGATGTGACAAAAGGACAGTGAACGGTGATATTTTTCGATGTAGCGATCTCGTGTTATCGTACGAAGCGTCGCGCCAAAGATTTGCTGTTTTCATATTGGATTCGTGTTTTCAATCTATGTCCGATAACACAGTTCGAGTTTAACGTTTTTGTAGAGGATTATGTATCTGGTCAATGGTTTAATAATGCTAGATAAAATAATATACACACTTATATTGTACTCGCTTTAGGGTAGGCTGCGGTCTCAGCGGTGGGACTGACTGTGAGACACCGTTTGTGATATTTCGTTTTCAGTATGCCTTCCAGAAGCGTAAGTCTACTCGCCGCTGTATCGCCTTAAATATAACAACACATCACATATCTACTCATTGCTAATATTGTATCCTGTGCGTTAGGTGGACCATAAACTGTTTTGATTATGTAAGTAAATACGGTGACTCGTACTATATTTTCGCTTCGCTTACAACTGTAGGTACACCACGATAATAACGCTTTGGAAATGTCTGTTAGTCTATTAAAGCACCGTACATCGAAATGAATAAACAAACACGCGTCAACCGCTCGAATGAACTTGTGAATATAGTGAACTAATCTTCGCCTGGATTTCGTGTTTTTCAGACTTTGAAAGGAATGTTTGAGTCGGTGGCACTTTCTTTATAATTGTCACAAATACTTTGATGCATTTCTTTTTTGGCACCTCGGTTCATTATCGTGGTTTATTCTGCTACTTATGTATATGACCATGCTGTTGAAAATTGACATTTTGTTGCAAAAAATTGACTTAATATTGTTGTAATTTCATTTGGAGGTGCTTTACAGTAGTAATGACTTCTACGGTTAGCGCAGGCGAGGATAATTTCAATGTTGAATCCAGATAAATTTCTTACAATAGTAGATTCTATACAATGACCTCTATTCATTATATTATCCTTTTAACTCCCGCTACTATTTCCATTTATTAAACAGATATTGCATCTATTTAGTTCCCACTACTGAAATACAGTCCCTCTCTCAGACAGAGGATAGGTCATGATCCACCACGCTGGCCCAGTGCGAATCGGTGGATGTCTCATGCCCTTAAACTTTTATGTCCTTGACCGGCTTCCTTCACAATCACACTAATATTATAAATGTGAAAGTTCGCGTGTGTGTGTTCCCTCCACGCTGCAACCGCTCATCGTATTTTGATGAAATTTGGCTTAAAGATACTTTAAGTACTGAAATAGAATATAGGATACTTTTTATAGAAGGTAGGATATTATTCTACTCGGGTGAAACCGTAGGGCGCTGCTGATTACACTAATAGATTTTTATTTTGCCATCTATGACTGACCTAAATTATATATTTAACAACTTCCTATTTTAATTGATTTATCAAGAAAGTCTCGCCTGCGTTGAAACTTTCGCAACTTAATTGCTGTTGAGATATGAACAATTTTAGATGTTTTTTTTTTTTAATACTGATATTTCCCAGGAATGACGTCATCTGGAATATTGCCAGTATTTTAAAGTTTTTACTGCCAATGAGTAGACTATACTAACAATCAAGTCATATTTTAACTCTACATACAAAAGTAACCTTAATTGAATATGTCTTAAGGATGCATTTATGGCAAATCCTAGCGCGGGCCTACCGTGGCATTGAGGCTACAGGCACACTGGTACAAAGTTGGCGATAGATCTTGCCTCTCTTTCGGTCTTCAATAATCACTCTTACGCCCTTGTATTACGAATCATTTCAACGTGCAGTTAGAAGAGTGCAAAGGAAACTGCAAGAGATGTAAAATGTATGTCCTTACACTTTACAGTGTGACCCGGCCCCAAAATGTACTTCTCAAATTCAATGTTTATTTTTTCGCTTTGGTTGTGTTACTATAACTATAATTATTATATTGTATTTGAGATTTATTTTGTATGATAATAATGTAATAAATTGCTAAATTTGAATTTTGTCTTTATTTTAGAACCCTTTATTTAAGGTGCAGTGGACGCATATATTAAATTTTCCACCAGGAATAGGTAAGTTATTTAGGTTTAGGCCTATTCTGCAAGACACCGCCTGGGGAAGTACCACACCTTGGCCAGATATTCATCCACCAAGCAGTAGTGTGCAAACATTACTGTGTTCTGGTTTGAAGGGCACTGTTTCTAGTGAAATCACTGGGCATAAGAGACGTTAGAGCCGATGTCTCAGGGTGACGAGCGCAGTGCAGAGCCGCGCAGGATTATGCAATGCAAAGTTCTAGGAGGCACGTCTACTGGCTCAATGTGCGTTTGCACTTCATGGATTGGTAGTAATAAATAAAATAAAAAAAGCATTTGGATCAACGATATTTTTCTCACTCATAACCAATAAATAGTAATATTTACAAAATTGCACAAAGTGGTCCTATCGTTACTTACAACAAAATATGAAATAAGTTAAATTAAATTACTAACTAATTATCTATAATATCTATGTCTATCTACATTTCTTTGTGTTCAAGTAGGCATTCCTCCAGGAAGTGCTTATGAACGATACGAGCTTTTATAAAGTTATGCGAAAAACCTAATCAGGCGTTTGTAGATGCTCTTCTTGGCCTTCTCTGCTTCTTCGAGTTCTTCAACGTCTTCATCCTCTTGCCTGGCTTCTTCGTCCAATTCCTCGTCTTCTTCCTCTTGCTTCGCATCTAATTCCTCTTCCACCTCCTCTTCGAATTCTTCTTGTCTTGTTTCTTCATCAGAATCTTCGTCGCTATCTTCCTCCTGCTTAATGTGTCTTTTGGTTCTTTCAAGTTCTTCTTCTGATTCATCGTCATCTTCTTCTTGTCTTAAGGACTCTTCTGCTTCTTCCTCTTCATCTTCATTCTCTTCTTGCTTTACGCGTCTTTTGCTTAGTTCTTCTTCCTCGTCAGATTCTTCCTCTTGGCTATTGCGGTCTTCTATTTCTTCGTCCTCGTTTTCTTGGCTTTCTACTACATCCTCATCTTGGTCAGTTTCTTCTTGACTTTTCTCACCCAGCTCTTCACTGTTTTCATTATCTTCTACGTCTTCACTTTCATCCCCTTCGTCTTGCTTGATGTGTCTTTTGGACCTTTTACGTTCTTCAATTTGCTCTTCGTCATCAGTGTCTTCTTGTCTCTTCGTTTCCTCGATGTCTTCATCTTCTTCGGCTTCCTCTTGTCTTTTGTCTTCTACGTCTTCTTCATCGTCTGTTTCTTCTTGTTTTATCAGGTCCTCTACCTCTTCATCTTCCTCTTCTTCCACTTGTTTCTTACTACGTTTTTCTACTATCTCACTATCTTCATCCTCTTCTTCATCCTCTTCCTGTCTTTTATTTTCTTCTACGTCTTCATCTTGACTATCTTCGTCCTCTTGTCTCATTCTCTCTTGTTTCAATTTTTTTGACTCTTCTTCATCTTCTTCGGCCTCTATCTCTTCCTGTCTGGGTGATTTGAAAATGTTGAGTCTTCTAAGAGTCTTTTCAAGCCAGTCTTCACCTGAGCCATCTTCTAATTCTGGTTGCTCCTCGTCTACTTCTGTTTCAGGTTCTGATTCTTCTTCTACTTCCGTTTCAGGTTCTGATTCTTCTTCAACTTCAGTTTCAGGTACTGATTCTTCTTCGGGTTCTTGTTCAGGTTCGGGTTCCGGTTCAGGTTCTGGTTCAGGTTCGGGTTCAGGTTCGGGTTGAGGCTGAACTTCACAACCTTCCGGTGCCGATGATCTGTCGCAGACCTGTATATATGTACAAATTTAGAAATTACAAAGAAATAAGACACTCGGATGCATCTGGGAGGATTGGCTGGATGTGCGAATGGGGGAGGTCTATTTCCATAATTATCAAGGACAGGATACCGAGGCACTTAAATTAGGGAAATACCGTATTTAAAAGGTAGAACTTCCAGGGTGTGTCGTAGACAAGAGGAAAGAAGAAAATATACCTGTTCCAGCTCGTTAAACCACGTCTGGTCAGGACAGAGCATCAGGTAGGACCGGCCGGCATAGCACTGGTAGTACTTAGCGCAGGAGTCGATGTGGGCGATGCGCAGGAAGTTCTCCTGGCCAGCGCATAGAGTCTCCGGGTTCTGTCTCAAGCCGATTGAGAAGGTGGAGGCGCCGGCCAGGACTGCCGCGCAGCATAGGAGCCATAGGGCTGCTGGAAGAAGTTATCATAAATAAAAATATTGACTTCTCTTTTTCTTACTCACTAAAGAAAAGAAAGAAAGAGTAAGGGAATAATAAATGAACGAATTTTTTAATCGCCATGTGAAAGGACTGAAATTATTTGATAGACGATTTCAGCCTGCAGTGATCCAAAAATCTTTCTCTTTAGAAATTAACGAAAGTCCAAAGAAAATATCACCGAACATTTAAGGGGTCCTACTTTCGTGCAACCAGTGACCCAAGAGTTTGGATGGTTGGAGGGGTTCAGTAACCCCTCCATTTATAGTCTACTAGCTGTACCCCTGCAACGCTTCGCTATGGCACATTCGCTGATATGTCACTGATGAAAAAAATAAAATAAAAACAATCCTTGATGCGGATTATATATCATGCTAAAATTTCAGCTCGATCGATGCAGAACTTTTTGAGTGTTTGAAGCGTACACAAACCAACATAACATTTTTATATATATAGATTAGTTATTGGCCCGTTAATTACGTAACTCCTGATGATTGCATAACAATTCAAAATGTAGGCATCAGGTGCGTCTGCCTACACATTTATATTATTAACTGATATTAAATAAAATATAGAATAAAACATGTTTACTTATTATGCAGATATATGTAACGTCAAATTCAAATCGCGCCGGTATTTGATTGAATATAACATTTCGCTCATCGAAAACGTACTCTCCGTAATCGATCTATGGTTGGCATTATATGGTAGCTTGAGGAATTGACTGTTTCTATGAATATTCTTTCCTGACGCCCATGCAGGCGCCCATGATAGACATCGGTTTGGTCACCCGACGATCATGACCTAAACTAAATTTAAATAAGTAGTACTTACTACATTTTATTTTGGTAGTTAGGTACCTAATGGACTCGATTTACACTCGATACACAAAAATATTCTTATATCTACGTAACGAGCGAAAATAGTCACATTACATGAGTATAATCAATTACAAATTACTAAAGGAATTTATATTTGGGAGCCAACTACGTGATATGACGCATTTGTCTTTCGTCGTTTGACGTTTTATTTATCCGGCCAACTCACGACAAACGATATTCAAATAAGCATCGAAACATTTCCTGTAATACTAAATGTTCAGGTGAAAATCAACTCTATTTCGAATACGTTTAGTTTGCAAATAACATCTCATGCTACGCCTCGTAGCTCTTTGTAACACGTGACCCGTAGATGGTCGACACACATGATTAAAAAATCCCATTCGTATTTCAAATTGAAAATCAACACTGTTCCATAAACAATCACAATATGGCAGAGGCATTTTTATTTTAAAAAAATAGTAAAAAGAAAATAGGAAAAATAAAAAAATTCTCAACTTACAGTTCATTTTAGACTGCAATGTGTATAGTGCCACTGTTGCGATCTACGACAAAAGTAAAATAAAATATGGAATGCCTTCAATTTTATCGAGAGCATCGTATCTAACACTAGATAAAGCAAGTGGAAGTGCAAGATATCCAGTAGATATTGTCGATCAACAGCTTATCTGCTTAAGACCAGGTCTCGTTGCCGCGACTCAAATATAATCGTCGATGTCATTTTGACCGGGAATTTATTATTAAAACCCGATACAGATGTCGGCATGCCCGTTTCAACGTTTATGGAAATAGGCTTGTTATTTTGTTTGAATTGATGAATTGCAAATTAGGTCTAAGAGTCTGAATTTAATTTGTTTTCTTAGAAATTTATGTTGATTCTGGTAGAAAATTTGCTTTCCTACACTGCGGGGGGGTGCGGGCTGGCCTCAGTGAAAATACGGGCTGTTTCAGCCGGGAATCGGATGGTCTCCTGAGGTTGTCGAGGGGTAGCAGTAATTATGTGTATAAGAATGCGGAAAAAGACTACGTACCAATCTAGCACCTCAAGGGGGTCCGTCTCCAGCTACTGTCCATCCAAGTTATCACCCACAGTTCCGTTTTGCCGGCCGGCACACGTGAAATCACGTCACTGCACTATCGTTGCGGTTTGTTTACACAAGCGAGCGGGGGTGAGTTCGACAAACGAGATTCCTATTATAATAAATGCGGGGGATGAAAACACGACACGTTTAATGTTAAATTACGTCGTCGCGGAGCGGAGCATGTGCGATGCGGCGCGTGTGGATTTCGAACTGACCGTTGGAGTGAGTCAACACGATGCACTTCACTCTTCCGGCACAGATGCGTAAATTGATGCGTTTTGTCTATTAGCCACAGAATATACACATAAAAAGAGCCATCCCCCCGGCCTTCAGGAGTTAAAGAAGACTCCTGAACCAACAAAGAGAGAATGATCACCTAAATTGTGTTATCTAATGTCTAAGGATGCGGAAGCGGACGCGGAAGTAATCCGTCTAATAAAAGATAGGAAAACTTGAAAGATAAAAATAAACTATGACTAAAATTGCGGGTGAAAAATGCGGGGAGGGGTTAAGAATGTAGGTTATTGAGAAGGTAAAACACATAGTTTTACAACAGGGCGAACATAGGTACCATTCTTAGTGCGCACCGTTACCACTCTGACGATTCCGTCAGATGAAGGATGTATATCCTCTACTATGCCTAAAGGCCATTGTAACGGTGGTGAATTTTCAGTTTTTAGCACAACGACAGCTCCTTTAGTCACCGGATTAGACTTAGTATTCCATTTGGCGCGTGTTTGTAGGGTATTAAGATATTCTTGTCTCCAACGATTCCAATATCTCTGAACAACCTGGTCAGTCAAATGTTTACTGCGGACTAAATCTGTCAATGTAGGTTTGTAACGTGAGTCATCATGAAATGACTCAAGCGGACCCATAGTCAGAAAGTCAGAAGGACAAAGTGCCTTGGGCTCTGCGGGGTCAGAACTTAAAACAGCGGTTAGCGGACGACTGTTGAGAAGCGATTCAACTTGAGTTAATACGGTAAGCAGCTCCTCATAAGTAAGCAGAACATCACCGATCACGCGCTTTAAAATTAACTTTACACTGCGGACGTTAGTTTCCCAAATGCCACCGAAATGAGGTGCACTGGGCGGGTTCAAATGCCAAGATATGCCTTGAGATATCGTTTCCTCAGCGAAGGAATCACAAAAGGCCTTGGATTTGAGAAAGCCATTCAACTCGTCCAGCTGGGCTTTAGCGCCTAAGAAGTTTCCACCATTGTCTGAGAACAACTCCAGACAATTGGAACGCCTCGAGATGAATCGACGGAAAGCGCGGAAAAATGAGTCCGTACTCAAGTCTACTGCCAATTCCAAATGAACGGCGCGCGTCACTAAACATGTAAACAAACAGATATATGCCTTTTCTTTGCGGGCACCGCGGTATCTGCTTATCAATACGTTTATTGGACCAGCGTAGTCGACGCCCGTTCGTAAGAATGGTTTAGCCTCGGTGACGCGAGAAGCGGGGAGGGGTGCCATGAAAGGCGCCTCATTACGGGGATTTACTTTAAAACATTTATTACAAAGTCGAAAGCGTTGTTTTACTGTAGTGCGTCCGGAAATTATCCAGAATTTTTGTCTCAACAAAGATAGTAATAAATGTGGTCCGGCGTGTAAATATTTGCGGTGATAATAATCTATTAAAATGTTAACGATATGATCCTTTTTAGGAAGCAATATCGGATGTTTAGCGTCAAAACAAAGCGAAGATTTTTCTAAACGTCCCCCGATGCGACGCAAATCATTTTTTAAAAATGGTGAAAGCGGGATTAGCGATTTTGAAACCTTGCGATTGTTGGAGAGGGCGTTTATATCGTCTTTGAAATATTGTTGTTGAAGAGATTTTACAATAATATTTTTTGCATATTGTAAGTGTGAAAGTTCGATTCTATTAGAACGCGGAATTTTTCCTAAGAAGCGGTATAAATATACTATAATGCGGAGAAGCTTGGACCAAGACGATACTTTCTTAGCAAGCGTGCATAGAAATTGCGGTTGTTCATCGGTGGTGATGAAAACATTAGCGCGTTTTTTGATTTCCAACAGCTTTTCATCAGCTGTGGAGTCGAAGGTGAAGCGATTAATAGGCCACGTACGTAGATCGTCACGTGCCCAGGGCGGACCGTGGAGCCATAGCGGATGACTCAACAGTTGAGCGGGAGAAAGTCTGAATTTTAAAATGATTGCGGTTAAATCTGCCTGTAAGTTTGGCCCCGAGTGTAGAATGTCGTTTAAAGCTACTTGAGTGCTTGACTTCGCGCTAGGGTCACATACAAGTCGTAGCGGCTTTTCTGGTCGGCAGACTCCATGATGAGGGATTACATAATATTTGTTATCGGTGTTCAAAGCGGGAGCGGGGGAAACAATACCACCTTTTAAATAATCCGTCATTACCTTGTCGTATTCGCTCTTTAATGTTTTGTTAGTCTGGAATTTATGATCAAGATAAGAATAACGGCGCGTGGCTGTCGTCAAGGAATCTCCTAACAAGTGCGAGGATTTCGAAAATGGCAATGCGGTTACATAACGTCCTGAATTAACGTCGCGGTGCGTATTAGAAACATAGAAATGTTCACATTCTTGGTCAGCTGTCGACATATGTTTTTGTGTAGGTACCGACTCGAGCTGCCAAAATTTAGTAACTAAAGCCTCAATTGACTCGTCACTCGATGTAAAGAACGCGCGGTGAGTTTGATTATGTGCGGGTTTATGATTATCGGCGGGCACTGAGGCCGTGGACCCCATTACTATATATCCAAAGGCGGTTTCTAACGCGTCAGGTTGTCCTGCAGGGCCCAGCGATTTTCCAGGCCGCAAGATTTCGACAAAGACCTCGGAACCCAATAAAACGTCGATGGGTCCGGGCGCGTAAAAATGCGGGTCGGCGAGCGGTAGGTCATAAAGGTGCGTGACCGCGGAAGTGTTTAGAGAACAGCTCGGTAAATCTCCAGAGATTGTTTTAATGACTAGCGGTTGAATCTTCAAGCAAAAGTTCGGATCAAGGCGTGAGTACAATGTTAGGTCAGTAATGCCCGATATAGGCTGGGAGGTGTCACCTATTCCCATTACCGATTGATTACTGGAATCATTAAAGACACGGAGACCCAACTGTTTGCAGGCCTGCTTTGTTATAAAATGGTTTTGAGAACCATTATCGATCAAAAAACGAACTTTCCTAACAGATCCATCATTTGATTTTACGTCAGCGAGGGCTGTACCTAGTAGTACATTTTGTGATTTCCGCCCGTGACTAGCATGCGAGTAGGTATTCATACTGCAAAGTGATAAGGTTCTATCGTCTGACTTAGAAGAAGTCGAGTTACGTGAATTTTCCCTTCCGTTAGCTCCCTCACTACAGCGGGAGGTATTTGTATCGAGCTTCGACGATAAGGAATGCGGGTTTGCATAATCGGATTCAAGAAAATGTAACATACTGTGATGTTTTTGTTGACATTGTTTACATGTGTTTATGGATTTACAAGATTGAGCGGTGTGTGTTTTACTAAGGCAATTAATACAGGCGTTACAACTTTTGATGAACTTGAAACGTTCGCGGGGCGACAGTTTTCTAAAGGTCGAACATAAATAGAGATTACTGTGATCAGGTTGTTCACACAAAGAACATTTGTTAGCGGTGTTGTTGTTTACAATAAAAGAACGTACATTAGTTTTTGATGCAATTGTATTCTGGGTCTTAGAACCCGATTGGTCACCAGTACGAGTGAGGACCTTTACGCGGTCGCGGACAAATGAAATTAACCCGTTTAAGTTAGGTAATTCTACACCTCGATTCTCCATTTCAAATAACCGCGCGGACTCTTTGTCTAACTTTTGCAAAAGGGTGTAAGACATAACAAAGTCGCATAGATCAGGTATGTTTAAGTTATTCAATGCTAAGTAGGCATTGGCGAATTGATCTATGAAAGATTCAAGGTTACTGGCGGTTGCGGAAGCGATCGGTTTAAGAGAGAACATCTGATCTAGGTATGTAACGGCTAGACTGCGTTTATCTTCGTATTTCGATATAAGCGCGCTATAAATCGCGTTGTAGTTTTCGGCGCAAGGAACAATACCTGTGCAGATGGATTTGGCTTTACCACTTAGTCTACCAACCAAATAATACATTCTTTCGGTATTAGTTAAAGATGCATTTAAATGTACAGCGTTATGGAATGTGGCATAAAACAATGGCCACTGAAGCCGATCTCCATTAAATTCTGGCATTTCTATCGGCGCTAACCTAATTAAAGATTTAGCGGGGGTAGGTTTAAATTCTGCTTTTGGCGGTGTAAACATGGATAATTTACGTTTAATGCGGCAATACATGTCTTCGAATGATAACCAGCTTTGAGAGTCAGGTACACTTTCTTTATCTATTTTCAACAAGGTTATATTGTATTCTTTCGCGGTTGATTGGAAGTTAGTTCTTACGTCTTCTAAACTTTCAATGGAGCATAGAAAATTATCCAGGGCTTCTGGATCTTTTAAATCGCAACATGAATAGTCGTAAATTGTTTGTAGGCGTTGGAAAAATAATTCCCGTTGAGATTCTAACAATTTCAACTTCTGTTCATTCGCGGCCATTATTATGTAGGTATGTACCTAATGTTCGTAGTGGCGTACAGAGATATTGAAATTGGAATATGCTTATGTAGGTTAAGTTTTTAGCGAAATATGCGGAAATAAATGTAATGCGGTTGTTATAGGAGCGTAGTTAGTGTTTTTAGTTAAAAATATTAAAGTTTCGAAGAGATTTTAGCGGATGGCAATATGACGCGTGCGCACTAACAAGGGCAAAAAAAAAATGGCGGGGGTGTCTAACTTGAAATGTTTGTTAGAAACAGCTAATTTTCACGGAGAATCCGGCTCGAAGGACCATAAAATGGTAGAAAATTTGCTTTCCTACACTGCGGGGGGGTGCGGGCTGGCCTCAGTGAAAATACGGGCTGTTTCAGCCGGGAATCGGATGGTCTCCTGAGGTTGTCGAGGGGTAGCAGTAATTATGTGTATAAGAATGCGGAAAAAGACTACGTACCAATCTAGCACCTCAAGGGGGTCCGTCTCCAGCTACTGTCCATCCAAGTTATCACCCACAGTTCCGTTTTGCCGGCCGGCACACGTGAAATCACGTCACTGCACTATCGTTGCGGTTTGTTTACACAAGCGAGCGGGGGTGAGTTCGACAAACGAGATTCCTATTATAATAAATGCGGGGGATGAAAACACGACACGTTTAATGTTAAATTACGTCGTCGCGGAGCGGAGCATGTGCGATGCGGCGCGTGTGGATTTCGAACTGACCGTTGGAGTGAGTCAACACGATGCACTTCACTCTTCCGGCACAGATGCGTAAATTGATGCGTTTTGTCTATTAGCCACAGAATATACACATAAAAAGAGCCAGATTCATTGACGTAACAGCATACATCATAAGATTTTACAAATTCTATAAATAATATCTAAGTATCGGAAAGTCATATTTTTTAAATTTGATTCCCAGAATTCGGAAAACTAAATTTTAGTTTTTAAATTGTTTTGTCAACCCATGTCGTCTCACTGCTGAGCACGGGTCTCCCCTCACTTTCGTGAGGAAGATTGGGCCATAATTCACCACGGGGGCCAGTTCCGGATTGGTGGAGGACATACCTAACTCCGAAATGATTCTCGGGTGTAATAATGTGGGTTTACCACTGCTTATTTATGTGTATAGTTTATGCCGACCACAAAAACGATTTATTGATCACACACCCGCTCAAAACGCCACCTGCAGTATCTTTCTAAAATAATTGACACACGTGCGACATGCCAAATCCTATGGCTATTCATTACATGAATCTATGGCCCTTTTTGTTATTCGACAGACGTATTTAGGCTACTACCTCACCTCATAGGGTCGCCGATGGTGCACGCTTGCCTAGTAAACTATTCTAATAAAAATTCTCCGGCTTTCAAATGGAATACCTAATTTTATGTATTCCATGTGTTTTTTTTTTATTTTGTGGCTTATTGAAATGAGGCATATATACGGACGCTGGTCAGTACAACGTGCCATTCAAAGAAATTCCCCAATAAACCTTTAAGAATGAGCACATTCGCGAAAAAAACTAGCGATTGTAGCCTGACCCTCCCAATATGGTTTTCAGCTATAATTCTCGCGGTTCTTACGTTTTTATTTTATTTGACTGAGTGACGAGACGAGCAAGTCGTTCACCTGATGGTAAGCGCTACGCCTGCCCATAACAAATACAATGCCACCCAGAACTTTGCATTGCATAATCCTTCGCAGCACAGCACTGGGCTCGTCACCCTGAGACATCGGCTCTAAAGGACATAATTTATAAAATTATGTTTTGTCTAGTCAGTTAAAAGTCTTCACAACTAACCTTATAACTATATTTTTGTAACTCTTCTTTTTTTTTTTTATTTTGTACTAGGTGAGCTGTGGTAGCCTAGTGGGAGAACGTCCGCCTTCCAATCAGAAGGTCGTGAGTTCAAATCCCAGTGCGGGCACGTACCAATGTGTTTCTGTAAAAACATATGTACGTAATTATTACTCGCTTTTCGGTGAAGGAAAACATCGTGAGGAAACCCACATACCATACCCACATACATGTATGTTATCGACCAATCCGGACTTGGCCCCCGTGGTGGAATATAGCCTAACCCTCCTCACGAAAGTGAGGAGAGACCCGTGCCCAGCAGTGGGACGTTATGGGTTGATGACGATGATGATGACTAGGCGAGCGTTGGACCACAATTTCACCTGATGGAAAGTGACGATGTGGCCGAAGGCGAAGCACGCCCACCTAGGAAGTACATATTCACTCTCAACTTGAACAACCCAGGGTTAAATTTAGAAGGAAACTCACTGTGGAGCTTCCAAAAGTAAATCTTCTTATGTCGCAATTTTGTCCGCCGAGGTAGACGTAAGACGTTCGTCAAATCACGTCCAAGAGCGTAAATATGGTTTGTCGCCGTGTCTGAACAATGAAACTGCGATAAATGTCATACAATTTCTTCAGTGAAGTCACAAGGCCTTGGCTCTTGTCATGTGAGTGCACAGCAGCCAGCAAGTGCGATGCTGTAGCAGTGGCAACTGTCACGGACAGTCACCACTTCAATATCGTCACTATCACTTCATTACTTTATTATACTACTAGCTGCGCCCCGCGGTATCACCCGTGTAGCTCCTGTTCCCGCGGGAATATGGGGATAAAATATAGCCTATGTTACTCGCTGTCAATGTAGCTTTCCATTAGAATATTACTTTTTTAAATCGGTGCAGTGGTTTAGCCGAAACCTTACATATTTCCATACATACTTTCATCCCCTATATTTAATTTACCCCCTCAAGGGTAAATTTTTACAAACTGAATGTCATATTTATTTATATCTAATCAAAAGCCTAAAATATTTATTTCAAGCTTCTAGCTGCAAAAATGACGAAACTTCCATACAAACTTTCACTCCCTATTTCAAACACTTAGAATTTTTTTTTCGCGATACCCTATTTTCGAGTACCCTATGTCCTTTCCTGGGCTCTAGACTATCTCTGTACCAAATTTCATTTCAATCAGTTCAGTAGCTTAGGCGTGAAAGAGCAACAGACAGACAGAGTTACTTTCGCATTTATAATATAAGTAGGGATAAATCGCAGACAGCCGTGTCTGTCTGTATTTTTGATTAAAGACATCTTTTGAAACTACTACAGTCATGCATGGTGGCGTACTTTTGACACCCTTTTGTTCCGGTGTTCACTCATACATAGCCTAATGTGAGAAAGGTTTTGTTGTATTGCTTATACGTGTTTGTATTGATTAAGTTATTTTTTCTTTCACAATACTTTTTAGACGAGTACTTTTGAAATTTTTGTTTACCAATTCCTGTCTTAGCATAATTATGCACTATTAGGTATTTATTTAATACTTTATTGCACAGGTTGGATAGCTAGTACAAAAGACGGACTTAATGCTACAAGCATTTTCTACCAGTCAACCACCAGTATTCAGTATTCTGTGATGTTATGCCATAAAATATGATCAGTGCGACGACGCGAATAACAAAATAAATCATCAAGAAAAAAAAAGAACCACGTGCAAATCCGGCTAGATTATTAGTATTTTACAAAATACGGCTTCATCCTACTAACATTATAAATGAGAAAGGTTGTGAGAATAGATGGATGTTCCTCTTTCACGCAAAAACGAAAATAATCGGATTCAAATGAAATGTGGAACACAGATAGTTTAAAAGCAGGGTTGAGTAATAAGGTACTTTTTATCCCGATTATATGTTCCCGTGGCACAAAAAAGGCACTACGCGGGTGAAACCGCGGGGCGCAGCTAGTTCATGATAATTTCTCATAGGAACATTCCTTCAAATATTTCCTAGCACGAGAAGGAGGGCGCCACTGCCAACCAAATAAATAAAATTGCTTCAGAAATAACTTAGTTCCAATTTTTACCACTTTAAAAACACCCTTGCTTGTCTGTACAATCTAATGACAGTATACCTCCACAGAATAAATTATAGAAGCGACAGCCTACGTCATTAAAAAATCACTTGGCTATTTTATCAGTTGGATGTTGTTACGGAAAAATATGTTATAAATGATAACAGCTGCGGTCTGCGGCGATTCATGGGTACGTAAAAAAATAAGCAATGTTAAATAAAAAATAAAAAGGGCATTGTTTCCAGCAAAATTAATGGGCATATGAGACTTTAGAGCCGATGTCTCAGGGTGACGAGCGCAGTACAGTGCCGCGCAAGATTATGCAATGCAGGGTTCTGGGTGGCGCTGTGACTGTTATGGGCAGGCGTAGCGATTACCATCAGGTGGAAGACTTGTTCGTCACTCAGTCAAATAAAAAAAAAATTATTAGTACGTTTCTTTGTATGAATCGTCATCGGAAACGCGTCCGACACCGCATCGCATCGGTATGCGTGTATCTATAGGAAGTCCCCTCTTGAACAATATTCTTCACGTTTTCATCTCCGTCTGTCGATCATCTATGACACTCGTTTACGATGACTTAGCCAAAGTAGTCAGGATATTCAATAAATCCGGCGAAATCTACCCTCTTAAAACTGTCTAAAACTAATGTACCTACTAGCAGTACTAGCAGCGCCCCGCGGTTACACCCCCCTAGACTACAGAAAATAATAAAAATAATAATAGGTAAAATATCCCACAGGAACAGTTGATTTTGAATTACAAATAAAAATAAAAAAATTATATATATAACATAAATAATAATAAAAAAATAGTATATTCTATTAATTTCAGAAGCGGTGGTAGCCTAGTGGGAGAACTTCCGCCTTCCAATCAGAAGGTCGTGAGTTCAAATCCCAGTGCAGGCACGTACCAATGTGTTTCTGTAAAGCATATGTACGTAATTATCACTCGCTTTTCGGTGAAGGAAAACATCGTGAGGAAATCCACATACCTACCCGAGAATTATTTTGGAGGAAGGTATGTTATCCACCAATCCGGACTGGGCCCCCGTGGTGGATTATGGCCTTACCCTCCTCACGAAAGTGAGGAGAGACCCGTGCCCAGCAGTGGGAGGTTATGGGTTGATGATGATGATGATGATTAATTTCAGGACTAAGTGTAAGTCTAAATGAGGAATTTCATCAAAATCCGATGACACACACACACGCAAACTTTCGTATTTATAATATTATTGTGATATGTAAAATCGAGACAAAATGAACCAGCACGATATGAGTAAAAAGATATCAATAGACATATACTTAACATCTTTATTTTTCCAGGTTTTTATCAAACAGTCATCAACGGCATTGGTGACCGTCCTATCAGTTCTTATCAACTATCAGTGTGTATCAGAAAAAACTTCTGTCAACTTGCGATGCAATGGAGATATCAGGTTTTACCAGGAATGGACGTATAATACATAAGGGCATATTTACATATACTTCATATACCATGAATTAGAATCGAAATAAGTTATTTATTGAAAAATATATAATCATCATTATCAATCCATACAAGCCCAAAGCTCTCTCCCCAAAAAAAAATCTAGTCTATCTATATATTATTATATAAAAATGTTATGTTGGTTTGTGTACGCTTCAAAAACTCAAAAAGTTCTGCACCGATCGAGCTGAAATTTTAGCATGATATTTAATCCGCATCAAGGATTGTTTTTATCAATTTTTTTCATCAATGACATATCAGCGAATGTGCTAATGTGCCACAGCGTGGCAGGGCACAGCTAGTTATATTATAAATGTGAAAGTTTGTAACGATGGATGGATATTTGTTACTCTTTCACGCAAAAACTCCTCAACGGATTTGGATTAACTTTGGCAAACATAACATATAGTTTATTATCTGGATTAACACATAGGATAGTTTTATCCCGTAAAAAATTATAGATCCTGTGGTATCTCAGTTAGCAACATGAGGAGATACCTAATAAAATATAACACAGTTCATACACAAGAAAAGCAACCAACAACCACAATCAGACAAAATTATGTAATAAACACTTTATTAACACTCAATAGACACAGAACAAGAACTTTAGAAATGAGTACCGCCTTAAATACAGAATAGTCAATGCAAACTAAATGGAATACATAAGTATAGAATACATCCACAATAAACCACACAATATTGAGTCGTGACTCCGAAGTAGAAAAATTATTATATAATTCCTTTTATTGTCAATTTGCAGAGACAAGTTGTAGATTTTATATGGAAGCCAGTATCTGAAAAGAAAAAAATATATATAGAAAAAAAACCGGTGCTAGCCTAATGGAAGAATTTGCATTGAGGGGGTCGTGAGGTCAAATCCCAGCTGGTATGTACCTATCAGTATGTTTCTTGTAAAAAACATAATTATCACTCGCCTTTCGGTGAAGGAAACCCACATGCCCGAAGATTCTTTCGGAGTTATGTGGTTCACCTACCCGGACTGTGCTCCCGAGGTGGAATATGGCTTAATGGTTTTATGGCTTTGGCCTCATGAAAGTGGTCGATATGGGTTTATAATGACACTCTGAGCTATGCAATATCCAGGAAAGCAGTGTATTTATTTTTAGTTACTTCTTAAATACTTGTACTTTTCTGTTTTTCTCTTTAATGCAATGCCGACCGATACATTAGTATCCAATCCAAAGGTTGTCTGGACGAGATTGTTGTGTAGCAATAAGGCCGCCCGTTGTACCTTTAGTTATAAGATCTTACATTTTACTTGTATGTCTTGGAGTGCAATAAAGAGTTATCAAATCTTATCTTATCTCATCTTTTATCTGCAAAACTGGATATTGCATAGGTTAAACATTGGCTCGGTATTACAATGACTGGTGTTGGTTTTGTTACTTACCGCATTTAGTTGATTAAGATAGGGGTCATTATCAATGTGATTTCCAGGGCGACGCTTCGCACGGAAGGCGAAATATGCTGCTTGCTTCGCCTCTTTGATATATTTCCCTTTACTGACCGCAGTTTGAATTAGAGGTATAATAGCCAGCCACCACCAGGAGAAAGACATGCGATCTTCCAAGATGGCTCTAAACGCTTGGATTGCCTCTTCTATCGCTCCCTTGTTATTCGTGTCGTTGATACTGCATAACTCTTCGTAGCGTCTGCCAAGATTCTGTAACGTGAAATTGTTTTATAATTCTAAATTATATGAAAAAATGGTTCCATTTAATTTTTTTTTTTTAGCGGTTTAAGTTTAGTCCGAGAACGTTTGCCTTCTTTGGTGTTTGTTGAGGTTTATAGTGAGTTCAAATCCCAGTGCGGCTACGTACCAATTAGTGTTTCTGTAAAACATATGTACGTAATCATCACTCGCTTTTCGGAGAAGGAAAACATCGTGAGGAAACCCACGTATACCTCTCTGAAAAATATTTCGAAAGTAGGTATGTTATCCACCAATCCGGACCGGGCCACCATTGTGGATATGGCCTAACCCTCTTCACGAAAGTGAGGGGAGACCCGTGCTTAGCAGATGATGATACGATGTGTTGTACGATGTATTATGTGTACATATTATTTGTTTATTTGGATTTTTATTATTGGTTAATTTACGGTCAAAATTCAATTATTTATATTGGTCTAAAGTGTCAACATAGACGTACAAGATTTGACCGCTCGAGTTGGCCCTATTGGCAACAAATTTACAGAACGAATCCACGCCATATCATTTTTTAAATAAATTTATGGGCGCACCTGCGAAAGCATAGAATGATCTTCATCGCTGAGGTCGAACCCTTGAGAACAGGTCCTGTCTGGCTGGAACGCCTGGAGAGCGTGGCACTGCGCAGCCTTATGCTCGTCTTCCAAGTCCAGCGGATGTAGACATTGACTGTAGTGAAACGCGAGACTCATGTACTCGTTATACGTGTTGATGGCGGCTTGCAGTCTGACCTTGTTTTTGCTTTTATTCATTAATTTCATGTCAATGAAAGAACCCATGATCGCCTGGAACACATTTTTATCTATGAATTAACAAAAAAAAAAACAGAGAAATGTAAACAAAAAAAAACGAAAGTAGTGTGATTTAACAATAATATGCGCTAAGTCTTACTAGAAGTTTTGAAAACAATTCAAACTCAAACTCAAGCTTAAATCATTTATTGTAAATAGGCAAAATTTTACACGTCAAAAATAATATCTTATACACAAGTATAGAAATACACAAAAATAACTTAATAAAATAATAAGTAATTATTGTTGTCAGAGGGTTCCTGACTAGGCTACGCCTCTATGTTGTCTCTTTACATTTATCTCTACACTGGTATGAAATAAATAACAATACGAGTACTAACAATAAGAACAAACTAACATTACACGACTAAAACTGCTTTGAAAGAAGTCGCAAAACAAAGTCATCAATTTCGACAATTTTTAGGAAACTAAAAAACATATATTTATTTATAATCATTTATTAATCTTATTTGAGTAAGCATGTCGATTTTTAAAACGTAAGCATAGTTGCCGCATTTGGTGATCCAATTGCATTAGCGGATATAAAACGTCTGCAGATTGAAGGAGCTTGATTATTGAACATCCAAACAACGCGGAATGGGGACGATTACTAGGCGAGGGTAATTTCGTTGGAATCGGTGCCCTTTAAACCGGAACACAGCAATGTTTGCACTTTGCACTACGACTTGGCGGATAAATATCTGGCAAAGTCATGGTACTTCCTCAGACTTTTGACAACTGGCCAACCTCTATAAGAAGTCTGTCATATTTTCTTTTACTTCATTTCTGGTGTGAAGGAATTTTCCTTGGGACAGGTTGCGAACCAACGCTGACGGAGCCCATCTCCCCGAGTAATACAGCCGTTAGAGGATAATACAGCTTCGCTTAGGCTGAGGCCGTGGCCGTGGCGGTGGTCTTGGAGGCGAAGGATGTCGGACAAGTTGACGGGCTTTTTCTTCCTCCTCTCGAGCCCTCTGTACTTGCCGTAATCTATCAGCGTTGATAGCGTTGAGTTGGGTGAAGATAGCTGTTATTTTCTGCAAGGAAACATCCAATGGCTAGCAGGCTGTCATATTGTACTTACCGTCACTTAATAAAACGACATAGGTACGAAATATGTTTTTGGTAAATATGTATTTTTCCAGACCAGCTTCTATAAAATACGTATTCGGTATAGAAATCTGATCAGAATGAGTCTAAACACCATCAACCTACTGTTAGTCACTGAGGAGTTCCGTGTCTACCTTCCATCTCAGTCATCGAGGAACAAGGACCGATTAGTCAATAAGTATGCTTATAAAACCGCACTTTATCAATAAAGCAGTTATTCGATGTCGATAAAAGTGTATAATAAAGTACCTCAACCCATTAAATTAATGCCACTTCCAAAGTTTAAAAAATTGTTAAGGACATTCGGAACATAATATGCTAAGCTTTTTTTTATTTCTAATTCGACTATTTGATTAATTGCATGATGTATATGTGTCATACTTACTTAGATTAAATTTATTTGAATTTTGCATGCTATTCAATTAGCGAAATGTGTCAGAACGTTCCCATTGTTACAACTTATTATGCACTCATATTTCCAGCAAATAAACGATTCTATTCTATTCAAATCGCTGTCACCATAATATTGTATTGCCATCGGAACTTGACGGGCATGCAAAATTTCAACTCAATTCAACAACTGGGCCAGAATTGACTTACGAAATTCCAGGGCATACAAATGAAGTTATAAGAAATGAGAGTGTTTCGTACTGAAACAGATTTCTTTTCTTTTTATTTTGAGTGTTTTCGAACGTAACTACACAAAGACTATTCCGCTTAATATTTTGTGTTGGTACGAGATTATTATGGCCCACGACTTTGGGTTGGCTAACCGGAAGTCAGTCGTCCTTCAAATGCGCGTGCGAGCACTTGTCGCGTCGCGGTGTTTTGAGCTTTCACCGGTAGCTCCATTTCGTGGACGCCATTCCCATCCTCGGAGACGAGCTCCAGGATTAAGTGTAGTGTGGATTGCCTGATCACACCTCTATCCCGGAGGAAGGTGATACGGGATCAGAAGAAACCGCCCCATCGGCGTCCTATGGATATATCTCTGTGCACCATCATCCCCCATCTAACCCGAAGACAGCGCTGATTACACACCCGAGAGGCCATCGACGGATTTCCCAAGTAAGTTCGTAGGCCATAATATCTCCCCGTAACATTTTTGATCCGTTCGAGCCGGATCTGCGGATTTTCTTTGCTGTAGTCACGTTGTCCAAATCCCGTTATTAGTGCATATTTTCCCATTTTTGGAAACCATCCGAGTATATTTTAGTGTTTGTCGTAGCGGCGTTACGCGTCCCGACAATATTTCCCAGTTTTTCATCTTGATTTTGCCGATTTTTGATTTTTTGTGTGCGACATTACGTGTCCATTAAAAATGGCGGAACAAGATATTTTCGAAAGAGAAGTTATACTTGACGAAGTCAAACGTACTTTAGAGTTTTACGAACTCAATGAACAGCAATTTAAAGCGCGAGCAAAAGATATTCTTTCTATTCAGAGAAAATTCCTTAAATTGCAAACTAAAATTGAGAAGTCACAAATGAAATTGTCGACATTTGACCGAGAGGAACAGTTACGTATTCGAACTCAATTCAATGATATTTATTACGCAATTGTTAGCCATGTCGAAGTTCTGAAGAAAAACGATGAGGAGTGTAGGCGCATGAGTCGAGTTTCCTTTAACAATACAATACAACCGACTCACGGGGGTTGTAGTAGTAGGTTACCGAATCTTCCGTTGCCGTCATTCGGGGGAGAATTGACCGATTGGCCACCATTTTATGACTTATTTCGCTCCATGGTTGATAATAATGACGCCTACACAGATAGCGAGAAGTTTAGGTATCTCCTTCTTACCTTGAAAAACGAGCCCTATAACTTAATAAAATCGATACCTATCACGGACGAAAATTATACCGTCGCGTTAGATATTTTAATTTCAAGATATGAGAACAAACGAGTCATAGCTTCTCAACATATTGATCGTATTCTGGATATTCAATCCTGTGCCGAGAAATCAAATCAAAGTGTGCGTAATTTGTTGAATATTTACCATGAGAATATAAAAGCGTTACAAGTAATGCATTTTCCTACAAATCAGTGGAGTTTTTTGTTGTTGAATATTTTACTACGTAAAATACCTACTTCCATTCGTATGCGATTCGAGTTAACATTGCATAAACCATCCGATGTACCCAACGTCGACTTGTTAATCGAGTTTTTAGAACGAGAATTAACCGCCAGCGAAATAGTTGAATCTGGCAGTAGAAAGATTCAAAATGTAGGTAGTCAGAGGAAAGAGTACGTCGCTCCAACGTTCCGTCGAGCGTTGGCTGCCGGCGTGGCCAGCCACACTTCGACTCAGGGTGCGAGCGGTTCTCAGCCTTCTGTCAATACGCGCAAGAATCAGAATTGTGTATGTTGCGATGCTCAACATCCATTAACAAAATGCAATAAGTTTTTGAATTTGTCACCAAGCAATAGGTATGCGTTTATCAAAAATAAAGATGTTTGTTTCAATTGTTTACGCAAAGGTCATAACGTTTCTCAATGCAAGTCGAGTTTTGTTTGTCGTTCGTGTAAAAAACGTCATCATACATTGATTCACTTTACTTCTGAAGGTGATACTAGCCGTGCGAGTGAGAGAAGTGTTTCTTTACCGCTCACGGAGGAACGGGAAGAGAACATTCCGAGCACCTGTACTCAGCACGCTATGTCCGCGAGTCAAGCGACACAAATTAATTGCGCGTCGTCCAATGCTCCTTTTAGCACGACAAATACTGTGTTGCTTTCGACCGCACTCATCGATGTATGTGTAGGTAATGAAAAGCGTTCGACTGTCCGGTGTCTTATCGATACGGGAAGCCAGGCTTCGTTCATGACGGAATCGTGCGCACAGCGGCTAGGTATAAAGCGTTGTTATGCGAATGTACCTGTTTACGGGATAGGTGACACCAAACCGGTACGACCAAAAGGAAAGATTTCGTGTTGCATAACCCCGAGAAATGAACTTCAACCTTCTATACCTATTGAAGCTTTAGTATTGCCGAAACTTATTCCTAAAATGCCTAGTGTACCACTGCCTCATATGGGGTGGGCACACATTCAAAATTTAAATTTAGCCGATCCTTTGTTTCACACTCCACAGCCGGTGGAGATGTTGTTAGGTGCAGATGTACTATCTCACATAATTTTAGGAAACGTAATAACGGGTTCGCCCGGTTCGCCGATCGCTATGAACAGCGTTTTCGGTTATTTGTTGTTGGGAAAAATAGCGTTCAACTCTTTGACTCCATCCTCAGTTCAAGCTTGTTTTAGCTCATTATCCGATGACGGCGACTTGAAACGATTCTGGGAACTGGAGTCAGTGCCTGAGGTGAAGGCACTCACCCCCGAGGAACGTCTATGTGAATCCATATTTGAACGTTCACACTATCGTGACGTCACGGGACGATACACAGTAGCTTTACCACGTAAACCTGATGCTACGCCCCTAGGTGAATCACGAGATATTGCTCTCGCTCGGTTCCATAAATTAGAGCAACGTTTACAACGGAACCCGAGTCTTAAAATCGAGTATCACGCGTGCTTGCAGGACTATTTAGATTCAGATCATATGGAGTTGGTCGTCGACCCGCCAGTGCTTGGTAACTCCTTCTATATTGCCCATCATGCAGTGATCAAGGCTTCTTCAGAAACAAGCCGCTGCAGAGTCGTGTTTGATGCTAGTTGTGCTAGTTCTAACGGAGTTGCCCTGAATCAAATTCTCTTGACAGGCCCTAAGCTTCACGACGATATAGTGGACGTACTCCTCAAGTTTCGTGTACATTGCGTCGCGCTTACGGCCGATATTAAACAAATGTATAGAAATATACTAGTACAAGAATCTGATAGGGACTTGCAACGCATTCTGTGGCGTACGTCGCCCGATGAACCCCTCCGTGATTATCGTCTGCGGACGGTAACATTTGGTGTAAGTTCTTCCCCTTACTTAGCTCTTCGTACCATTAAGCAATTGGCTTGTGACGAAGCATCTAATTTTCCCCTAGCGGCAAAGGTTTTAACCGACCAAGTGTTCGTCGACGATGTGGTCACGGGCGCGAGCGATGAATCACACGCTCTGGTACTACAACAGGAATTGTTAGGTATTTGCAAATCAGCTGGGTTTGAACTACGTAAATGGCACAGTAACTCGCCGGCGATACTCGCCGCGGTTCAGGCGCCAGAGGTTCATGGTGAGCGGCGGGAAGAGGTGCCCTTTGCTCCCATGGAACATGACCATCAAATCAAAATACTGGGACTTGAATGGAACCCGCGGTCGGACCAGTTTACATTTAATGTGACGTGTTCAACTGATACTGTTACGAAGCGCACCATTCTTTCCCAAATAGCTAAGGCCTATGACCCAATGGGCTGGCTCGCCCCAGTCACCTTATACGCCAAGCATCTCATGCAATTGTTGTGGATTTCGGGTGTTTCGTGGGACGAACGGCCTCCTATCGATATTGTGAACGCGTGGACGGCGTTCATCCACGAATTACCACTCTTATCCCAAATTTCGATACCTCGCTTTGTGTTTTACTCGGGATGTAAAATACAGCTTCACGGCTTTTCTGATGCAAGTGAGAAGGCTATGGCGGCATGCGTGTATGTCCGTCTTACAGACGACAACAGCAAACACGTTCGGACTTTTCTTATCCTCGCAAAAACGCGCGTCGCACCGATATCACCGTGTCTGTCCATCCCGCGACTCGAGCTGATGGCAGCCGTGATGTTATCTAAATTATTAGAGAAGGTTTTACAAGCCTATAGTGATCGTATCAGTAGTGAAGAGGTATACGCGTGGTCGGACTCATCCATTGTGTTGGCATGGCTCCGATCCCCTCCGTATGAGTGGAAAACGTTTGTTTCTAACCGCACCAGTGAGATTCTGTCCCGATTTCCGAGTTGTCATTGGAGACACGTTCCCTCACCCACTAATCCAGCGGATGCCCCCTCAAGGGGACTTTTACCCTCCACATTCTTACAGAACGACATGTGGTTTCACGGCCCAGCATGGCTCCGTGAGGATCCTACTGCGTGGCCAGTATTTAAAAATATCCCTAGCACTGGTGAGGAGAAACGTAATCCACCGCTCGCGTCTGCATCAGCTACGCTGATCGACGATGTTGAGGTCATAAACCAGTTTTCAACCTTGAGTAAACTATTGAGAATTACTTCTTATATTTTTCGCTTTTACAATATTCTTAAATCGCGCGTCAACAAGGAAAAGAGTTCCTATCCTAGTCACATTACAGTCCACGAGTATAAGCTCACGCTTAATCGTTTGATTTATTTAGTGCAACACCAAGTGTTTCACGAAGATTTTAAAAACATTTCACAGGGTAAACCGCCCTCAAACCAATTGAGACGTCTTAATCCGTTTATCGATGATTCGAGTTTTTTGCGAGTCTCCGGACGTCTACATAAATCCCTTTTGTCGTACGAGTCAAAACATCAATTAATTTTACCCAAAAAACATCCTCTTACGATTTTAATAATTGACGATGCCCATATTACGCATCTTCATGCGGGCACTCAAGCCGTTCAATATTTACTTTTACAAAAATATTGGATTTTATCTAGCCGAGATATAATACGTAAACAAATCTTTCGTTGTGTGCGCCGCTTCCGTGTGCGTCCGGTACGTCTACAGCCTGCGATGGCGCCGCTCCCAGCGGTCCGGCTGCGACCCGAGCGCCCATTCATGAAAACAGCTGTTGATTACGCGGGCCCGTTTTACATGCGAGCTAATAGGGTTCGTAATGCTAAAATCATCAAATGTTATGTCGCCGTGTTCGTGTGTATGAGTGTGAAGGCTATACACTTGGAGCTCGTATCGGAGCTATCTACTGAGGCGTTCTTAGCAGCCCTGCGCCGATTTACATCGCGCAGAGGTTTGTGCAGCGACATTTACTCTGATTGCGGAAACTTCCAGGGTTGTCATAACTATTTGAGAGATTCGTACGAGTTTTTAAAAAATGACTCTGTTCAATGTGCTTTTAATTATCAAACCTTGAAACAGGGCAAATGGTATAAGGACCGCGGTGCTCCTATCTGTGTAGGCGACATTGTTGTGGTATGCGACGATAATCTTCCACCACTCCAATGGAAACTTGCTCGTGTTCATACACTCCATCCGGGCTCCGATAATAAGGTGCGAGTTGTGACTTTGCAAACGGGCAAGAGTCTATTCAAACGAGCGATCGTAAATATTGTAAACTGCCTTTAGAATGATTATTGTTTACGAATTCGTAAAATTAGTTCCTAAGTTTTAATTACCTATACTGGTTGTTTACAACAACCTTAGATCAAGTTTAAGTTTATAGATTGAATGACTTTCTGTTCATTGAGTTTTCGTGTTAAAAGAACTTACAGTCTTTTAAGGTGAGCGGCATGTTTCGTACTGAAACAGATTTCTTTTCTTTTTATTTTGAGTGTTTTCGAACGTAACTACACAAAGACTATTCCGCTTAATATTTTGTGTTGGTACGAGATTATTATGGCCCACGACTTTGGGTTGGCTAACCGGAAGTCAGTCGTCCTTCAAATGCGCGTGCGAGCACTTGTCGCGTCGCGGTGTTTTGAGCTTTCACCGGTAGCTCCATTTCGTGGACGCCATTCCCATCCTCGGAGACGAGCTCCAGGATTAAGTGTAGTGTGGATTGCCTGATCACACCTCTATCCCGGAGGAAGGTGATACGGGATCAGAAGAAACCGCCCCATCGGCGTCCTATGGATATATCTCTGTGCACCATCATCCCCCATCTAACCCGAAGACAGCGCTGATTACACACCCGAGAGGCCATCGACGGATTTCCCAAGTAAGTTCGTAGGCCATAATATCTCCCCGTAACAGAGAGCTTATAAAATGGATCAAAATGAACGATGGGCATGCAATATTGAAAGAAAACATTCAGTCATACGTATTAGTTGTTTTGCTAACGTTTTGGAAGAATCCAGGACCTTAGTTCTTCAAAGCCCAAACGAATAGGAAACTATATTGCAATGATGCCAACGCGTTGGCGTATGTTTGCAACGACGTTGTAAATATGATCAACTGATTATACCAACTTTTTGAACCCTGCGTTAAATTCGACGCTTTTTTTGGTAAACAGCGATCAATGTAGGCGTTGCAATAAAAACTGAACTATGTAGAAATGGAACTCAGCTGCTCATTCCTAAAACAATGTTGCCGAGATTTGTCCACCTATGGTTCAACTATGATAAAATAACAGTTGGAAACGAAATCTATAGTCAAAATTACCCTAATTAAAAAAGCTTATTATAAAATTAATGATTATATTAATGACAAAGATGCATAGAGGCAACTTGCTCAAGCGTCTCCTGGAGACCATAGTGCTTAGTTTTAGAATAAAAAATGTCATAGACTCTAAGAATTGAAAAGAAAAAACCAAAACGAGTTTCTTGCCGGTTCTTCTCGTTTGGATGTAATTCCGAAACCGGCGGTAGAGTCAGTGAACTTTCATCAATGCCCTCATGGGGCCTATGTCAATAAAGATTTTTGACTTTGAAAAAACAATCATACCTGAATCATGTTAAATTTGAAGACATCTTCGGTGTAAGAGTCCGGACGGTTTCTGCTGCTCTTAAAAGATTCAATAGCTCTATTGAGGGCACTTTCATGCTCTTTCTTGAACTTTTCGCTGGTAAGTGGTGGCTCTTTTAAGCACGTCTTTTGCATGAACTCCAAATATGTCATCCGGATATCCGTCGCCGCTGTCTTGTTATTCCGCTCGTTTTGTAGCCTTAATTCCCTGAGTTTAACATCGAAACTCTGCAACAAGGCAAAACCAGCTTAAATACCAACATAAGTTTGGTTTGGTTTATACCGTATCAATGAAGTTCCATGCAAACATAGTCATTCTACATTATCTATTGTACCCAATAGTAGATATGAAATTATGACTAAAGATAAAAGTTCAAATTTTACCAATGGCTAGGATTGGTCAAAAAAACAAGCATATTTCTAACTTTACTAACGACTTTTCAAAACATTCCTTCATTGTATTAATACAGTTAAATTTACAATGCGTAAAATTAGTTTAATGACATGCAACTACCTTTATAAACGCAGTTCTTTCGTCATCTTTTTTGCCAGGGCTGCTAACCCTAGCGGCGTCAAAAACTTTGATCGCGGTGTTGACAGCCGTACTATGGATTTGTTCCAGGTCTATAGGATGTATGCACAGCGGCTTTGAACCATGTACGGTGGCTATGGAGTCTTCGTAAGCTCTCTTAGAATCATCGACAGTCTTCTGGATCTTAGATAGGTTAATCGTTTTATAATGCGGCAGTCGAGGCTCTAAGTCCTGAAAAATATTATCAGCACTACATACGAGTAAACATAAAATTTAAAATAAGAGCTATCATAGTTTTGGAAAGAAGCTTGAATCGAAATTGTAGTTTTTGAAAATTAACAATGACTTTTTGTTTTTGTTAAAATTGATAATGCCAATATTTAAAACTACGCGAACGCTCAGGGCCTTTATTTGCGAAGCCACATGAGATTCCTTGCCAAAAACGCGTGATGTAAATACGTGCACGTTTTTTTTACAGTTGTAAACGAGCGCATTAGAAGTCAAGGTGGCCATAGCGAATAACGGCCCAGTTTAATGTATTTAAATAATAATTTATCAAATAAAAAACAGAGTTAACAAGGTAACTAAATAATGATAATAATAATAAACAGTGCTTTCACAATATTTTGCCTTTACAGGTGTGCAAACATTAACATGGCTTCAAAATTTTCATTATTCATGCCATGTCCGACTGACCAAACGATGCGAATCAGCATGAGAATTCAATTGGGCTTGTACAATGATTTTATGCCCGATAGTTTTTTTGATAGCCTTTATAGCCTAGTATTTGATCGCTATCTCACTTTAAAGTCAATATTATGCACACATTCATACATACAGGATCGCCTTTTTCCCGTTGGGATCGGCAGAGACTACATCGTTCCACATGCTACTATCCCAATGGAAAGCAGTACACCAACTCTCTGACACCTTCTACTAAATTATGGACCTCTAGACCACAAGGCTAAAAAACCAATTCAAATACCTCATTAAGTTTTCTTAGGTACTGGTTAGATTCCTCTTGCGTGCCCATCTTCTTGCGGGATGTGAAGCGGGTGCGCGCATTTTCCACGTACTTCCTGTGAAGATCATCCACGTCACTGGTCGGAACATTGGGCTTCTTGGGGCCGCACTCCAGCTCCATGCCGACTTCGTAGACCCGACGAGCTTCGTTGAAAGCCGCCAGCAGGCCCGCCTCAGCAGTTGCCTGTAAACAAAGCTTGGTTGGCCTCTGACGAACATCATCTAGTGGCCATTTTTAGGGTTCTTATCTCATAAGATATAAGGATCACTTTGTTGTCCGTCTGTCTGTTTGTCAAGACCCTTTTTCTCAGGAATGCGTCAAGGTATCAAGTTGAAATTTATATCAAATACTCAAGTTTACAGTTTGTTTCAGCTGTGAAAAAATCAAACTTATAAGTAAATGCGATCAAAAGATATGGCCGTTTAATAATCCCAGAGCGGGCACGTGCACCTGTTTTCTGAAAAATATATATTGTAAGTTATTACTAATCGCTTTTTTGTGAACGAAGTCATTGTGAGACCACCCATATGCCTGAGAATTATTTCAAAGGTATACCATCCACTACTCCGGATCGGGCCCTCGTGGTGGGTGATCCTTCCCATGAAAGTGAGGTGAGATCCGCGTTCAGTATTGGGCGGATAAGGGTTGGTATGTGTATGTGTTACCTTCAGAATGCTGTCCGCAGGCGGGATCTGATCACTGTTGAATATCTTCATGTACGTCTTGAAGTAAGTGACATACTCCCGCGCATTAACCACATTGCCGTTTATCCTCTTAGTCATCAGCTTCTCTGGACTGAAGAGTGACGTCACCAGGTCTTTAAGGTGAGTTCTGAAGTCCAATGAAATGTCTGTAACAATGACCACGTAGTTTGAGTCGGCTGATCAAACCATGGCATCAACATAAGAATTAAACTAGGGAAGTTCGAATAGCCACATAGTATTTTGTTTTTTTATTTTTTTCCCGTGCTCAGCAATGGGCAGATACGGGTTGATTATGATGATGATGATTTTATTTTAAGCCTTACATCTGCTCCACTATCTCATCTGGGACCTTATTCGCCTTGCCACATGAGATTCCTTGCCGAAAACACGTGATGTCATAAACGCGCCTGATACGCGCTAGTATTCGCACGTTATTTTGGCGTTCAAAACGAGCGCGTTACAAGTCTAGATAGTCATAGGAAATAACGGCCCTGGTGTTAAGTGACGATGATGACGAAGTTGGTAAACATGCTCACTCGCTCAGCCTAGATCAGAACTCAAGGACGGTTGCCAGAACAACTCATTCAATTGGGGTATGGCGATATATTTTCTTCTTGAGGGTGGTAGCTAGGCAAGGTCCTCCTTACTCCTTGAAAGTTACCACTAGCAGCGCACCGCGGTTTCGCCCGCGTTAACTATTATCCCACAGGAACCGTTAATTATTACAGGATATAAAATATTCTTTGTTCTATCGAGGAACTAAAGTATCTGTACGCTAGTGTATACTAAATAAATTTCATCGAAATTCGTTTTGCCATTTTGGCGTGAAGTGAAGACTAACACACAACTTTCGCATTTGGTATACCCAATTGGTGAGATTAGACTATACTATTGTATCAAAGAAAATGGAGTTTAAAAAACTTATCCAATGCTAACATTGTTGATTTCCGTTCCAAAAAATATCTACCTTTAATGGCACCGGAAAATTTTGGGTTCGTCACTGCAAATCCAGGATGAGGCATCAGGAAACATGAAACTTTTTCGAAAAGTTGGCGGATGTGCTCTCGCAGGTCTTTCAACTCTTTCGGTTGATTTGGTTGTATCTAAAAGGATAAATTATGATAACAATATATCGAGAACTCGGTTTCCGTATCTATCACCAAATTAGCTCGCTGTAAGAACTACTAATGGCCAATGGTTAATGCTATGATGATGTCACCGAATGGTCCCAGCGGAAGACCAGCGCTGGTTGTTCGCAACCGGCATCATGCTGAGTTGGGGCCCATTTTGTGACAACTTTCCAATTCTTTTTTTGTTATCTGGTGTTAATTGTTTTGTGTTGTAAATAAATAAATTATCTTTCTTTCTTTCTTTCAAATAGGCTACACGAGGCAATGATTTGTGTGAACTACAAATATTTGCACTGAGACTGGGTGTTTGTAGGACCATGGTCCTCATAGTTCCCGATTTTCTAGATACAGGGAATCCTTATTAGGGGTCGGGATTTATGTAAGTACTCGTGACACATTATTATTAATAAGTTTAAAATTAAAGTTCAGTTGCTTTTGTGATAAATATCTACTTCATTGTATCGATGGTTCGAATATTTTTAGCACAATAATCAGCAGGTCCCACTCTTAAAGTAGAAACTTCATTCAGGTCATCTAGCGTGCTGCATGATTTGTTCAGAAGTAAGACAATCACACAGGGCATATAGAACTCGGAGCAGGGGCCTCACCACGAACAGTTAAATCCACCCAATTTAAGGCCTTAAACTGAACTGCCATGCTAACTGTCACCACCAATATCGCTCAGCGAACGGAAAAAACCAAAGATATGGGAGCAATTTGTTTGGATTTATGTGAGTTTATATAGCTCCATCTCATTCTCTTTCTCTCTCATTCTCTTCAGTCTATTTATGAGTGACGTCATGTCACGTTTGTTATTTATGAGTGAGTGGTGCCAATCTAGGCCGTTCAGTTTAAGGCCTTAAAATTAACTGCCCTCTGTACTGAACAGTGGAAATTGAATCTTAAAAATGAGCTACAATACTTGCTTATCATACAATCTCACCTCAAGCCTCTCTATCAACAGGTCGTTACCACCTGCTTGACCATACTCATGTTCATAGGGGTACTGCCAATCCCTCACGAGGAACTCTAGCGCTTGGAACGGCTTACCGGACTCTTCGTTGACAATTCTACCGTAGTCTGTGAAGAACTGGGTCGAGAAGAAATACATGTTAAAATTCAAGAGGAGTATGTATGTTACTTACATCCTACTTGTACCACATAGGTATACAAGATAGGATCGGCATTTGTTAATGTATAATTATTTGCATTTAGGTTGAGACTTGATAGGCTTGCAAAATTTTATGTTGAAATGTGGACAGGTGGGATGCCTATTAAAAAATTCTGGGAGTTTTGGAGACAGTACGAAATTACAATATATTTTTTTACTCGTTTTTTGCTCACACTCGTTCAGTGACGCAGTGTTAACACGTTCAGTGCTGAGAACACAACTATCGTGTTTTTCACAACTTGCCGAGAATGCGGCAAAACACAACTGTTGTGTTTGTTGTATGGCAAAACACTATGGAGCATGCAGAGCCGCACCCGTGGCTAGAAAAGCAAAACGGCTGAGCAATCAAAGTGTTAAATAAAAGCGTTTAAAACAAGAAACGTTCCTCTCACGAATTTCGGGTTTTTTCTTCTTCTTTGTAGCGGACATGGGAAAGAAAACTATAAGGGTTATCTGTGGCCATAGTGCAGTTTGCACATTGTGCCATTTTGAAGTCAGCGAATTTTAAGTATACGGTTATCGAAAAGAGATCCCAGAAGAAAAAAACTTTTCACAGATTTGGATTACCTTCAAAATAAAATCAGCAAAAATAGACTATACCTGTAGGTGTTGGAGATCATTCTCGTTGATGTTATAGAAGAGGTTGTAGAGCTGAACTGACGACAGGAGGATGGATAGCGCGAAGATCGTGGAGCAGTCGCGGAAAGTGCTGCTACTGTCAAACGTACCCTGGGTGTCCATCAGGATAACCGCCACCTGTCAAATGAATCACTGTACGAGCTGATCCTGAGAGCCTGCTAGACAGGTTAGAACTTATCGATAAGGAATCGAATTGATTCGATTCTACATCGTTCTTGCATCAAAGGTTAAGTTTTCGCGATATTCAGGACCTTCGAATATCCGAACCTAGATAACAGCGTTGTTTTACAAGAGTCACTGTAGTTGTAATCGTATTTTGATTCGGAGTTGACTTCAACAGGAAAACAACACAACACACACAACAACAACAAGACATGTCAAGTTACAAGTTAACAGTCTCCAGTTAAAATGGGTGTCATATTTGGATGTACAGATATGACGAATTTCAAAGGGTTCCATATTTAGTCGTAGCTAAACTCTGAATATGCTCCATGGGCTGGTAAATCAGTAACGTGTGTTCTGGGTGGTGCTGTAACTGTTATGGGCAGGCGTAGCGCTTACCATCAGGTGAACGACTTGCACGTCTCGTCATTCAGTAAAATAAAAAAAATGTAACAACGCGCCGCGAGATAATTTTGTCGTTGTGAAGAAAATAGAGAAATTGATATGTCTATTGATATTGATATTGCAGGCTTTTATGTTACAGGTCATAGCAGTAGAAAGAATACGACACCCTCTCTCCAGATGGCATTGTAACGACGACGGGGTCTGCCCATAGAAGGATGCCCGTGGTATTTCTTTTGGAGCCGCCTCGCCAGCTGAAGCCCACCAGCGGCTCGCTGTCTTCGCTTAACCATGAACCGTCATCTCTCTGGGATTGCTGTAACAAGGCTACGCATAAATAACTATCTTCACTGCTGGCAAGTATTTTTTCCTGCTCATTTAGTACACAGGAGAGCGGGACAGCTAGTTAAGTTGCTTAATAAAGCAAGCCTAAAAGGCAAAAAATATTACTCGTTTTACCATATCGAAATCAGCCGGCTTTAAATATGGATCGCGAAATGATTTTGTCTTCGTGCAAAGTTATTAGATATGTCTTTCTTACGCATGACGAGAAATTCTTTAGGCCGGCAGCTGACTCCGGAACATTGTAAACGCAATAACTGGACAAATGAGACTTTAGAACCAATTTCTCAAGGCTATGGATCCAAAATTCTCGGCCGCACTGTTTTTGTTATACATTTATAGAGCGCACATTTATAGAGCTAAATATCAAGGAGCGATTTGCTCGTCTAGCCTAAAAGAAAAATCTTACCGGAGCTTTGAGATATCTCAGGAAGAAGTTGAGTAGGAACGATTTGCCGGCGCGGTAGACTCCTGCCACGCTGATGACCGCCACAGGTAGATCCTGGATATCTTCCCTCAGCAGCACTCGCTCCAACTCCGCCTCATCCAGCTGGTACTTGTGATTATCGGTGACCTGCACCACTTGTGCTGCATTAGTCGATACCGCCATTGCTGCTAGAAAAGAAGACTTTATTTCAGACCGTCTAGCCCTTAGTTTAGCTTGCCACTGTCTTATCATTAGGGTGAAAGTGAAATTAAATCATTCAAATTAAAAATATATTTATTGGATTGTTATAATAAAAACGTACATTAGTACTAGCATAGCCTAAGAATCCTAGTTCTAGTGTTATAAACTTAGAAGTGACAAAATAATACATAAATAAAAACAACAGTGTGTGTGTATGTATATTATGTATGTATGTTATGTATGTAACTAAATAATAATATAATTTGCGATAATTTTAGACTATTTTGCACATTATTTTAAACAAATATTTAACACATGTGACTCCAATAAGTCAGTAAGCACTGCAGTCATTACTTTACCAGTTATTTGGCTTATTTGAGCAATCTGGTGCATTAGTGTTAAATTTATCCACAGAATATCGTAAAGAATGATCTAATATTTCGCAAATTCCATTATAATTTAAATTACTTACTCGGTCTGGCGCCAAAAACAAAAAACCGCTTAAAATTTGCAAAATGCTTTAAACTGCAAAACGTACCAAGTTGTTAACGAAAAATCCTTACGGCAATAAAGTGAGTGAAAACTTTTGTAGTTGCGTAGCCACTACTGAAACAGTACTACGCACTTACCACGACACTCCCAAGTATTTAAACTGTGGACTCTAGGTACCTATCTATTGGAATGTAGAGTTATCTACCTACTTTATGGTTTCTGGTAAAGCGGTTTCCTTTTTGTAGCGTGGGACCGAAGTCAAATATTATTACTAAATAATTATTTATAAAAATTAATGAAATACGATGTTGTATTGTCATTATAGTTATAATTTGTACGTTACCTATGATTAGTAGACGTAATTTATCATCAACCCATAACGTCCCACTGCTGGGCACGGGTCTCTCCTCACTTTCGTGAGGAGGGTTAGGCCATAATCCTACCACGGGGGCCCAGTCCGTATTGGTGGATAACATACCTCCGAAATAATTCTCGGAGACGTAATTAGCCATCTATTATGGCAGAAGCGACTTGCTTCTGAAACACAGCTTACGCTAGTTTGGGAGCATATAACTTCATCATGCAAATGTAAAATTAATTAATGTCAATAAATAAATTTCAATTTTTATTTTTTTGTGCGTGTGCTAATTTTCATGTTAGCTTCTTCCACCCATACATGCTTCAGTCCCTCCATACATGCTCGCCGGTTATAGCTACTTTTGACTTGCCCTTTCTTTAGAACGTCCTCGATTGGATAGTGGTACCTACCTTCGCCTACGTGGACCCCCACTGGCTGGTTCATTCATATTCATAAATCTGTTTCGTCAATCTTCCTTCATCCATCCTCTCTAGATATCCAAACAATCTACGTATTCGCCGATATAGGCATGGTAATCAAGTTAAGTGTATGTGCCCTCACGTTTGCCTATCAGTCGGTAAAGTTACGGTAAAACAATGTTATCTGATCGATGACATGTCAAATATTTGAATTATGTCAGTAGGAATAATATCTCGCTCTCGGTAAAAACCTAATATGTATAAATCTATATATATATATATATATATATATATATATATATATATATATATATATATATATATAAATGTTATGTTGGTTTGTGTACGCTTCAAAAACTCAAAAAGTTCTGCATCGATCGAGCTGAAACTTTAGCATGATATATAATCCGCATAAAGGATTGTTTTTATCAATTTTTTTCATCAGTGACATATCAGCGAATGTGCGAATGTGCCACAGCGAAGCGTGGCAGGGTGCAGCTACTATCTCTATATTTATATTGTAGTGGGAGGCCTCATCTTTGCAAACATTACTGTGTTCCGGTTTGAAGGGCACTATTTCCAGCGAAATTACTGTTATGAGATTTTAGAGCCGATGTCTCAGGGCGACGAACGCAGTGCAGTGCCGCGCAGGATTATACAATGCAAAGTTCTGGGTAGCACTGAAACTGTTCTGGATAGGCGTAACGCTTACAATCAGCGACTTGCTCGACACGTAATTCAATTTAAAAAAAATGTTCTAACACCGTTTGTCCACTCCGCAGTCAACAAAAATGTGAAGACATAATATTACCTATGTACTAGAATAATTATTAGGCTATGGAGGCATATTTAGGCAATATGCATTATTTATGTTCATTTTATTTAATCGTGCTATTTATCGATAAGTACATAATTAAAATTACGATCCAGTCTGAAAGACTAATGAGTAATTTGCGTTTAAGGTAAATTGCTAAGTAGAGTTATTGCTAAGATTGTGTCCAATCACACATTTCTTACTGTCTCTATTATGGCGAAGGCACTTTGTTATGAGTTCTTTACTAGTAGATTAACCAAACTACACTTCACTGTCAGATCACTAGCTCGAAAAGTTTCTTCCTTTTTAGTCTTCTCACTATATCCGTGTTGTCGAGTTATGTTCGTGTCTAAAATTTAATAAAATAAAGGACAACAACAACAACACGACCAACCACCCATTTGCGACAATAACGTGCTATCTTCCCAACATGTTGAATGAGCCCAAATGAGCGAGATGATGAACAATTAACATTTTTTTTATGATTATTGATAAGTGTCAAGGTTGTGATACTTTATGAACTCAAACACATTCTGGGATTGCTTAATAAAAAGTCCTGAAAATTGCGTTAATTTTCCACAGTAATGGGGTGATAACGCGCTTACGATCTCATAAGCGGAGTTATAGCAATACTAACCGAACTGTTAATTAGGCTTTTTATGCGACAGGATTATCATATAGCTCCATTATTAAGTTTCTTTCTTTTATCGTATAAAATGTCTTTGTTTACTACAAAGTACTTAGATCTAACTAACTATGATATAAAACCCGAACTGCAACTTTCGCGAACTGAATTCTCAGTCCGTCAATCCATCAGTCCGCAGTTCATCAGTCAGTCAGTGGTCGGTATCCGGTATCCGGTATCCGGTGTCTGATACCGAAAATCAGACACATGACACTGGATCATGTGTCTGATTTACAGTGTCAGGTGTCTAGTGTCCAATATCCGGTATCCGGTGTCCGATATCCGGTGTCAGGTATCTGATATCCGGTGTCATGTGTCCGATATCCGGTGTCAGTAGTCAGGTGTCCGATATCCGGTGTCACCTATCTGATATCCGGTGTCTGTTGTTGATAGCCGGTGTCAGGTATCTGGAGTCAGGTATCCGGTATCCGGTATCTGAAATCCGGTATCCGGTATACAGTGTCATGTGTCTGATATCCAGTGTCAGGTGTCAGGTGTCTAGTGTCCGATATCGGGTGTCAGATGTCTAGTGTCCGGTGTCCGATATCCGGTGTCAAGTATATGATATCCGGTGTCTGGTGTTTGATATCCGGTGTCAGGTGTCCGGTATCCAGTATCTAGTGTCCAGTATCCAGTATCCGGTATCTAGTATCCAGTATCTGATATCCGGTGTCAGATGTCTGATATCCAGTATCCGGTGTCTGATATTCGGTGTAAAGTGTCTGATATCCGGTGTCAGATGTCTAATATTACCACTTACGTATTTTTTATTGACTTATCAACTTCCATTCGTCTCGCCCGATCACATTTATCGTAACGCATCCGGCCCCAGCTTACTCCCCAAGTCAACCGTGCTTAAAGAAATGTTACTTTAAAAATTGCGAATTTGCTGCGGGAAAACTGGAATTGCGTTGATGAAACCGCGGGGCGCAGCTGGTTTCATATAAATTAAAAAAAAGGTCAAGGCAAGTCCTATAAAACTGGCATAAACTACAATTTGCCTGCAGTGGTTGTCTGTAACATTGAAAGTATTAAGTTGTGAAAGCCATTCCGTGTTCAAGCTGATGGCCTCGTATATATCCTGACTGACACTGATCGAATGAACGGAACTTTTTAGTTACCTCACTAGTGCCATCACATGCCGTCTAATGACGGCACACACACACACACACACACACACACACACACACATACACGACACGCTAATGTGTGTTTCCGTGTAGTCTACCGTGTTTTAATATCCAGAGCCCCTAGCGGCGCGTTTGTGAATCATACATTCTTCATACAAACTACGCGTCACAGTAGAACTTCACAATCCTATTTGATATCCTCTTGTAGCGAAATCTCATGCGAAACCTTATTTTATTATTGTTATTACTGCAAAGGCGTAATTATACCGTTTTTACAAGCTTTCAGCAATGAACTTCTTAACTATTACAATGAAAAAAAGCTTTACGAGCTGTCGTAAGTCTAAAAGAGAAACATCTCGTCCAACAGAACGTGCGAAGAGCATTTTTATTTGATTATAGATACGTACTTTATTTGGTGTATTTTTTTCTAAAAATTTAAAAAAAAATTATGTGTGGACACATAGTAGAAGTAAAACTTGAAATGAAAAAATATTTCATAAAAAAAAAAAACATTTTTTTTTCATAAAAGATTTTTTAAAATATATATGTAAGGTAATTCTCTCTCTTTCTATCTTCACTTCACACTTCACTTCTGTTCGCCTCGCCCGATCACATTTTTCGTAACGCACTCACCAGCTTACTCCCCAAGTCAAGCGTGCGTAAAGAAGTTTTACTTCAAAAAGGTTCAGACAGAGATCCAGAGGCAAGATGGTGGTAGCTTGGGGGATCTTAGCCCGCCTCGGCGGGGGATTGCTCCTCGGGGGCTTTCAGTAAGTTCGAGCCCCGCACATAGGGATAGTATGATAACTTGGGCATTATACGACCTGTAACCTGTACGACCTGGGTTGGCCAAGGCCGTCTTACTCTCCGCCGCCCGCGCCGGGGCCCTTGGGCACATAAGAATTTGGAAAGTAAAGAAAGCGAGTTAAGCTAACCTTTTTTTTTTTTACCTGGGGAATGCATTACGCATACCACCAGACCCGGGTGGTTATGTGGGACTCCCCCGCCAGTCTGACGGGTATACCCACTAAAACCCAGGGTGTTCCACCGGGACGCCTTTGTTGTCGGGGCTACGGGTGCGAGAGTGGACTTCCGCGGCCCCGACGGCGTTGGTCCTCAAGGGAGAACCCCATCCCGTTGACAGGAGTGGAGAGGAGTGCTCCACTCCGTCTAATTTTGTAAGTGTGGCGCGCGGGAACACCGCGCGCGCCGCCTCGAGGCATACGAATGGGCGGCGGACGTACACCCGGTCCGCCGCCCAAGCTTCTGTTATGGGGGCCGGAGCAGGGCGTTGAAGAATACTCTTCTTCGACGCCCCGCTCGCCGGCTGCGGAGGGGAAGTTCGGAGATGATCTCCCGTTCCCGCTCTGCAGCCTCCTTCTGCGACATCACCTCTTCGCAGAAGGTTTCTCCGGCTTGCCAGGACCTCTCGTCCCTGACCATTGACTTAATCAAGGTCGGAAGCGAGAAGTCGGCCCCCACCGCTGCGACGAGTTCACGGCGCTCGCTTGCCCAGCCTGGGCACTCCTCAAGCGTATGCTGCGCCGTGTCTTCGTCGCAGCCACAATGGTGACACTTGGGTGTCGGCTCTCTTCCGGCTATGCGGTGCAGGTACTTCCCGAAGCAGAGTTAAGCTAACCTAGCCTAAGTTGTCATTCATCTAACAATTTAGGCGAAATTAAAATTATATATTTCAATTATTTTCTATTCAACGTGTAAATGCCGCCAGTGTTGGCACCAGGCCTCATGGACACCCTCTTTTGTTAGATTTTTAAGTTTTTGTTTTAGTTAGTTTTCTATTTAATTATTGTTATTTAAGTTGTGTCAAAATTAATATATTTAAAAAGTTATTTTTCTACATTTTGTTATTTTTTATTATCTAAACCGAATTACACTATTTTTTTCTATTTATTATGGGTTATCAAATATACAATATAGTTATGTCATAAATAATATTAGTATGCTGCTTGTTTTTTTGGTTATGATTACGATAATGGTTTCTTTCGGGATTTCTGTTGAGCGAAATCTTCTATTAATTCTTCAAAGTAATTAATAGAATAGAATAGAATAGAAAAACTCTTTATTGTACACCAGAAACAAAAATAAACACAGTACAGAAGAATTACAATAGGTAAACAAGGGTAGTACAATGGGCGGCCTTATCTCTGAAAGCGATTTCTTCCAGACAACCTTTGGATGGACAGTAAAAAACATTTTTCCATAGTAGGGTGGGTGGCGTACTTAGAGTATTTAACAGACACAATACATTTAATACTGGATGTTTTTTTTCTTTGCACGTAGTTGACAAATTACTTAGTCGGTCTTGTGACATTGGCGTTCACAATACATTTTTTATTATCTTAAGCCGTGAATAAATGTTAGATACATTTTCGGTCCTTTGGGGCCCCAGGAATGGCCGCCGTGTGCCCTTATGGTAAAGACGGTATTGGGTATGACCCGACTCAAAATGCCCGGTCGATATAACGGGCTTGTTAATATTAAAAAAACTAGATTTCTTTAAGCAGTATTATATGGACAAAATCCATACTAAAGCAGACATGAATATATTATATAGATAGCGGAAGGTGGCGGTGGCGGTGGCGATTTTTACTCATACATTCTATGGCTTACCGTAGGTAAGGGTAAGAAACATCTATTTATCAGGCTTCGTGAAGGTTAAACCTCGAAAAATAACGAGTCTACGGAAACCTTAATAAGCACGTATCAAAAACATTCATATCACGTTAGTAAAATGTATTTCATTTCAGTTTATTTCATGTATTTTCATTTAGATGTTCCGTCGTCGATAAACACAGTGTGAAATAAACTTCTCCATTGTAGCAGTGAGACTGTGGAATGCGTTGCAGGCAGGTGTCAGAAAGGCTCCTTCTTCTTTTTTATGTTACTATGTAACGAGACAAGCAAGTCGTTCACCTGATGGTAAGCGCCACGCCTGCCCATAACAGCTACAACGCCACAAGCCGTTAGCCAGCGATTAACGATAAACGTTACGTCAAATTATTTCACTAATGGAAGATAGATAGATGGATAAGCTCTTTATTGAACCACCACAGAACAAAGAAAACTTAATAACTAGAACAAAACAAGTTTAACAATTAGTGTCACAATGGGCGGTGTACAAAAACCGACCTGTGGAAAGCTACATTATCAGCAAGTAACAAAGGCTATATTTTATCCCCATATTCCCACAGGATCGGTAACTGCGCGGGCGAAACCGCGGGGCGCAGCTAGTACAAAATAAATCAAATATGATTAACTGAGGACAAGGTCAAAGATACAGTCAAGGACAAAGTCAAGGCAAATTCAAGGATAATGTCAAGGTCAAGGACAAGGTCAATGACGAGGTCAAGGACTAGGTCAAGGTAGAGGACGATCATTACCGGCGACGCCGACGACGACTCCAACGCCGACACCGACGACGAAGCCGACGCTGACGCCGACGCTATCTCTGACGCCAACGCCTACGCCGACGCCTACGCCGACGTTTTCTCTGATGCCGACGCTTTCACCGACGCCGACGCCAAAGCTTTCGCCGACGCCGACGCCTAAAACGACGCGGACAACGACGACGACGCTAACGCGACGCGACGTTATGTATTACGGGAGGTTAGAAGATCTCGCGACCAATTAGTTGTGATGTGTAAGATCCTACAAGGGAAAGTGGATGCCCTAGATTTGAATTCCGAGCTCTGTAGGTTATTCGTCCCTAATAACTACCTCGGCTGCCGAAAACATAGACTGTTGGCTGTCCCGGCATGCCGTACTGTTGCCCGATCAAGATCCCCCATACCACGTTCCCTCAAAGCGCTCAACGCCCTCCTGGACGTCAGCCCAACATTTGATCTGTTTGCGGACCAATGGCAGGTGATTTTGACAGAATGTCTGAAGTATTGTGAGATGAATGCATGCTAGTTGTTTCTATTTATAATTTATTGGTTTCTATTTTCATTTTGTATTTTTCACTTATTTGATTTTTATTTTTCTTTGGATTATGATTTTAGTTTGCCATTGTAATTATACCTGCTAATTGATGTAAATGGTTATACCGTATCAACTATTTTGTTAATAAATAAATAAATAAAGTATCATAAGTCCTTATCGTCCATCTGTTCTAAGTATTCCATCGTCAACAAATTCACGATTAAATATACCCATCATAAAAATCCAACCGTGCGGCGCAATTGCGTGCGCTCAAACTTTAAATTTCAACCGTAGATTTTGTCACTAATCCCGGTACACTGTATAAAACAATGAAGCCGTATCTTATAGATTTTATACGTTTGTGCGCATCAGAGTGCGGGTCACGTGTCACGATTTTATGTAACGATATACCCGGTCCAACGGACGACGATAAAATTAAATGTGTCTATAACTAAGGGTGCTTTATAAATTTTTCATTCACACAGTGAAGTCGTGAGGGTTTTTGATGGCGATCCATACCAATGTCCCTATCAGCATCATCATCATCATCATCATACTGATGGAACACATGGCTTTACTCAGAGACAATATCGACGCTAGAAAGCGTAAACGCTGTAACCCTTTGACGGACCCGAAAATACTTTTTTTTACATATTTGGAAACAAACCCACATTTCAACGTCCCCTAGGAACTTTAGGATACAACCAAGGTAGCAGTATTGTAGCTTTGTATGTAACACACCAAATATCCAAAATTTACGTTTTTAGGTCGAGTAGATATTGAGTTATGATTTTTTTTCAACAAAAAAAAAGTTTGGTGAACAATTTTGCGTTTCAAGGTTACAGCGTTTACGCTTTCTAGCGTCGATATAGACTATACATGACCTACCACGGTGGTGCGGTGAAGGTTGACAGATATCTGGTCATGGTTTTCAATCCGCGCATTACTTATTCAAGCAAGATAAATAAACTAACAGTTGGCTTTGAATTTTCATCATCATCATCAACCCATATAGTATATTTTTTCTCTTCGGTCCAGCCCATGCCAAACCAAATTCTTGGATCGGCCACTGCACGCATACTTAAGAGTTAAGACTGCAAACGTCATAACGATGATGATCCAAGAAAACTCTTGACACGCACACTTGTACTGCGCGCGTACGCATATTATATTCTCACTTAGAGAACTTTAGAAAGTAATTACTGTTGGGTACTTTATAGTTATTAAACAAAAAAAGAAAACTTACTCTTAGATAAAATAGACATACTTCGGTTACAGCATTTCACAAGACAGGCTTGTTGAAGTGAAACTTCTAATGCTTCCACTAAGGTTGCGTTAAACGTTTAACGCTACCATGGAGGAGGTATGAAAGCACTGTTGCGTTTAAAAAATGATGATTAAAAGATGCGATCAACTATGAATTGTAAGCAATGTTAATAAAGTTTGTCTTAAACAAACAATATGATTTCACTAAAAATCAATTTCTACCCCTTCCTATTTTCATATCCAGATTACGAAGTTTTAAGCTAAGGGTAAGCTTTGTGGTAAATAAATGATTACAATAGGGTTTGTCCTTTTTTTATTATTCAATTGAGTGACGAGACGAGCAAGTCGTTCACCTGATGGTAAGCGCTACGCCCGCCCATAACAGCTACAGTGCCACCAAGAACTTTGGATTGCATAATCCTGCGCGGCACTGCTTGCGCTCGTCACCCAGAGACATCGGCTCTAAAGTCTCAAACGCCCAGTAATTTCGCTGGAAACAGTGCCCTTCAAACCGGAACACAGTAATGTTTGCACACTACTGCTTGGCGTATGAATATCTAGCAAACGGTCTCTTGCAGAAGAGGCCTCCCACTACAATTTCGTACTATCCAATATTTTTCTTGTATTTTTTTGTTGTCACTATGTTGTATTGTATTTTCTTCTTGTCCGATTTTCTGTAGCGTAATCGATATTCAAAAGCAGTAAAACCGTGTGATTTTCTCACAAGAAAATAAAAACACAACTCTAGATATACGGAAACCTATAAAAATGATATACGCTTTAATAAAGGTGCGATATATCAAAATTTCAGCGGATTACTTCCTGCCGGCTATGTTTCTATGGATTTTTTGCAAAATCATCTATACTTAAGCAAAATTAAAGATGAGATAAATGAGAAGGATAAAAGATCACGCCGCAAAAATGTGTTGCGGTTGTAGTTTTATAGATGGAGAAAATAACCTGCCGGGTTGTTTTTACATTATCCTAGAGCCCGGAGCACCGGAAGCCTTTTGACTGGCAATAAAACTTGTTGAGTGGTCTCGAAACTTAATCTTGAGCAAGCTATTCACAAACTTTGTCCATCTTCTAGTTCTACTACTCAATCACGTAGGTCATATATTTATTTAATCATAAATACTGTATTTAAAGCACTGGTAGCCTAGTGGGAGAACGTCTGCTTTCCAAGGAGAAGGTCGTGAGTTCAAATCCCAGCGCGGGTACGTATCCATTAGTTTCTGTAACGCATATGTATGTAATTATCACTCGCTTTTCGGTGAAAGAAAAAATCGTGAGGAAACCCCACTGTCTCACTGCTGAACACAGGTCTCCCCTCACTTTCATGAGGATTAGGTCGTACTCGACCATGGCGGCCCGGTCCGGATTGGTGGAACACAAATCTCCGAAAAAATTATCGGGTACCTATGTGGGTTCTTGTACAATTCCAGAGTTTAATTGGAAATCAAGAAACCCGAGGTGAAACTACGGGACGCAGCTAGTATAACAACAATATTATATTATTCTACGAAAAAACGGCTTGCCGACCAAACGAAGGTAAATCCCTCAAAAGATATCGCTATTTACTGTCTATACCGGATGCAAAAACCCCGAGGCCAAGACACCTTTACCTTTAGGACAAAAGCTGATCTGTTCAAACGTAAGACGTTTGCTGAATTTTTGCCGTGTGAACTTTCAGATGGTCAGAGGGCATGACTTAGGCCGGCCTTAGCCACAGAACACTATACTTGTATATATCTTATCCTCAGTGCCGGATTAACAACGTAGCAAGAGTAGCAATTCCTACTGGCCCCGCGCGAAGGGGGGTCCCGCATATTTAAACCCACTCATCTCTGCCTGAGCGTAATTTTTTGAGTAAAACTTATTAAGATGTGGTATATTAAACTAGCCGCACCCCGCGGTTTCATCCGCGTATTTCCTGTTCCCGCGGGAATAAGGGGATAAAATATAGCCTATGCTACTCGCTGTCAATGTAGCTTTCCATTAGTGAAATAATTTTTAAGATCGGCTCAGTCGTGTAGTCGAAACCTTACATATTTCCAAACATACTTGCATCCCCTATATTTATTTTACTCCCCAATGGTAAATTTTTCAAAACTTGTTTGTCATATTTATTTACATCTAATCAAAATCCTGAAAAATAATTTTCAAGCTTTTAGCTTCAAAAATGACGAAACTTCCATACAAATTTTCATCCCCTATTTCAAACGCTTTGAATGCTTTTTGCGCATTTAAAAGTACCCTAAGTCCTTTCTTAGGCTCTAGATTATCTCTGTACCAAATTTCATTTCAATCGGTTCAGTAGTTCAGGCGTGAAAGAGCAACAGACATACAGACAGAGTTACTTTCGCATTTATAATATAAAAGTAGAGAAGTAGGGAAGTAGGGTTATAAAATATAATATATATATATATTATATTATATATATTATAAAATATAATATATATATATATATATATATATATATATATATATATATATATATATATATATATATATATAAGTAGGGAGTAATAGTAATTTTTTACCACTTTAAACTTAAGAACCCATAGTAGACCAAGGGCCCTTTGAAATAATTTGCTACGGGCCCCGCGCTTGCTTAATCCGGCACTGCTTATCCTTAGCTCAAATACGTCCGTTCAAATCAAAGGATTGTTTTTTCCAAGAAACATTCGAAGTTACAAACAAAGTTAGGAAATAAATTGCGTATTAAGAAGCCTACAAAATAGTTTCAAAAATTTGCTCTTGATCGTATTGAAAGGTTTCCACGTGTGCCGTTTACTGTTTATATAATACATTTTATAGAAATTATTCTTGGAATTAAAACCACAGATCTCGTTATAGTTCTATCTAAAACAACTCACTACTTATGTTTACTAACTAACTGTGGGTCAATGATCATGTCATTTATACGGGGGTCACTTGAAAGGTCTACTTTTTCAGTAAAAAAAAGCGACTTTAATTAGGCAGTTCCCTAGAGAAACATGAACAAAATTGACCTCACCTTTTGAGAACGTGTATCGACAAATTTCGTTAGGTATACCTATTTTAATATTCATACAAAATACTTGTAAATCTTGCATTTTGTCCAAACAAGATAAGAAAAAGAAATGACTTAAATCACCTTGTTTATCTCTTAGTTCAAAAGAAGGTGTGAAATTTGATTACTAGTCTGAAATGTCCTTTTTCAAACTCATACCATAATTAGATAATCATTAGTTTTGTAGATTATATTCTGACTTATTTTTTATTTTTCTCTATGTTTAAGAGTCTTAAGACTTTGACTTGTAAAAGTGCAATATTTTTGCCTACTTAAAAAAGAATATTGTTCTTTCTCTACAGAATATCAATAGGTATGACACTTGTATAGTGGAGGATGGTAAATAGATTTACCCTTGACATTTTAAGTTCATGTACATGCGATTTCCTTACTATGTTTTTCTTCACCGTTCTTCAGCGATGAGCTCGAAATCTTAGTTTTTCTCCGGTAATTATAAAGGTCAGTAGCTCCTTGCTCAACTGAACAAGTCCAAACTTGTAGTCGTAAGCTCCTCAAGTTATGCTTAGAATGAATAGCGTGACGCGATACAAATGTAAATTGCTAAGAATCTTTCTAAGTAATTTAAAAAAAAACTTTCGGTCAAGAAATGTTATTTGAAGAAACGTAAACTTTATGAAGTCAACAGCGGAAGTTGATGATTGTCATTTGTTTATTTAGTCGTTGCCATGTTCAACGAACAGTTTTTGACAAAAAAATAAAATGCTGAGAAAAAATATTTTTTGTGATTTTTACGCGGTTGCTGAATTTATGATACATTAAAATTCAACTGGTTTAACAAATTTAGCTGGTAAATGAAATATAAATAAATCACTTCTTGAGATAGCCTTCCAACCGCCTCGCAAAACTAGGACGAATCCAGGGAAACTAGAACCCCCTTTGAGTAGAGCAGGAACCCCTTTGAGTATGCCACTAACTACCATACACATACATGACCCAAAACTTGGTCCTGGTCTGGTTATTGCCCCCAAGGCCTGCCCCCCTAGGATATGCGCGCTGTGCCTGGAAACCACCGTATTTACGATACTGACTCTGGGTATCTATGGAACCATGGTCACTGTAATTTCGAAATTCCTAAACGCAGTGGATCCTAGCTATAGGTCAGAATCAATGCATGTTAACGTGGAGCGTTATTTATTTTCATAACCGACTTCTTTTGTTCAGTTACTTTCCACAAAACACGGTTAGTTTAAGCCAAATAGTATTTAAAATAGAATTTATAGTCCCACTCTACATACAAGCCCTGAATTTGCAGCGGCACCTGTCCCGACCATCAGAAGCCGCGGAAATAACGAAAAATAATTATCGAAGCCACTGGTGTGTGTTCACTGCGTGAATGTAGGGCAGACTTATTATGTCCTGCCTACGCGCCAGACTTATCCAGACTATACAGTAACTAGAACAAAGACAGTGTCGTATTGTTCTTAACAATGGGAAGTCCATTACCTGATAATATCACGGTATGATGCCTGCCTACGACGCGTGGACTATGTGCTTCGATGCATTCAGCTTGTGTTTGTATTTTAGAAACTAGAATAGCACTAGAATAGAAGTTGAATAGCTATTTATAAAATCTAGGATAGAAATGTTGTAAGATAAATGCTTATGCCCGGTTTCTATAATATAATCCTGAGAGACACGTAAATTGCACTGCCCGATTCGCTCTCTTCGCTACTTTCGGTACCGTACAAATGTATGTGGGATACCCTCGGCATCCATCCATCGGATGCAGTGGATATAGTCGTCTGTAAGTATGGTAATGTATGATGAGGCTTACTGTGTTACCCAGAACTTTGCATTGCATTATCATGCGCGGAAATCCACTGGACGTCACTCTGAGACATTGGTTCTAAAGTGTCATAGTTATGCCCAGTAATTTCAGTGAGAACAGTGCCCTAAAAACCGAAAAATAGTAATATAATTACTGTAGTATTGATTTTAAAATGAATCCTTGTTGTTACTATATAAAACGAGGGTGAAATAAGCTTGCTAACTCCATTTTTTTTACACCTACCTTAAGTGAAAAGTTCGTAAAAGCTTTTGTGATAATCTAGTGATTCCCTCTAAAAAGGGAATGGACAAAGTAAATAAACATGGAGCTCCGAGAATATTACAAAAAATAACACGGAAATGTTTTCTTTCGGAGGTGCCATTAGATATTGTATATGTTTGATATTTCCTTAGTTACATTCGTGTTGTATATAAAAAAGGTGGGTAGCAGAATGTGATTAAAAGTGACAGCCTATTCACATGTCAGAATGGGATGCCATATGGGATATTTAAAACTAGCGGAGCCCGCGACTTCTTTCGCAATTAACATCACACTTAATTAAGACGATTGCTCATAACGACGAAATCTCTACAATATTTTTGCATAGCTAGGTATGATCCCACAGATTTATTACCCAAATAAATCGCATGTCTTCTACACGCGTTAAGATTATTACCCAAATGTTTAATGAGAGCATTTACAATTTTGAATAACAAATTCTAAGAAATAGAGAGCATTATGAATTTTGGTGATATCAGTTACTGACACGGTACGGGACCTTAATTATGTGAGAATTGACGCGCATTTTACCACTTACTAAGCAGTTTTCCCACCGCCACCGATGAACGAGTAACGAGTAAAACTAGCAACTAGAAACGAGTTGGCGAGCAATGGGAAGCGAGTGAGTAGTTTCGATAGTTTTGTCGCTGGGCTGTAAGCGAGTGTGAGAGTGCAACAGGCGATTGAGCCGCACTGTAGAGAAATGACTGCTAGTTGGTCTCTCGGCGGGAATTCTGACCGCCAAGCGAGCATCGCTGAGCGAGAATTATCTTTGATAGCTCATGTCACTCAGCGACAAACTAGTGGAACGAGTCCCTGCCGGCAGCCTGAACAGTCAGCGATCAAATATTAATATATGCATCTCTTTTCTTTACACGGAATGTTATATCTATTGTACGTTTCTTGAACTATGTTACTCGTTGACTCGCCGGCGGTGTTACAATTGCCTTAATGAGATAATTTTTATATTTTTTATCATCAGTCAGTATTAGTCTCGTCACTCAGTCAAATAAATAAAAAAACTTGTAAACATACTCGATTTTTACCTAACTATGACAACCATCAATGGTTATATCAGTTGTAGCGACCGATAACCCTAAAGACGTAGGACACCACATCCGGAGCTGTGGTTAAAAATAGACCTTTATATGTTAACAATCATTTTACAGCCAATATGCCACGAAATAAGCTGACTCGTGAGAATTTAAAGGAGGTCTTTATGTAGGCAGAAAAGGAGTTAAGTCGATCTCAGTGATTCTAAAAATACCTTTTATCAGATCTAAATGACAGTCCAGAGGCTAGCGCTGCCTCGTGCAACAAAAAACTATCAAACTAACAAACTAACAAACGAACAAACTAACAAACTAACAAACTAACAAACTAACAAACTAACAAACGAACTAACTAACAAACGAACAAACAAATAAAATTAATATAGTAGTTCATCTTGCATTGTCAGATCTGTAACCTCAGGAGCACATTATACCAATGCGAATCTGTAGTACCACGAACTTGGAGGTATTGGAAATACCAATAATATGTCATCTGTTATAATGACATTCCAAAGTCGCAATTAAACTTAGTTTCAGCTTAATATTAAATACCAGTTACTAGTTGCAATTCCTGAGATCTAGTTGCCAAATGACTGACCTTACTGGGGAAGATCACCTTTGGCAGATATTCATCTGCCATGTAGTAGTGTGCAAACATTACTGTGTTCCGGTTTGAAGGGCACTGTTTCCAGCGAAATTACTGGGCATGTGAGACTTTAAAACCGATTTCTCCGGGTGATGAGCGCAGTGCAGTGCCGCGCAACATTATGGAATGCAAAGTTCTGGGTGGCACTGTAGTTATAGGCAGGCGTAGCGCTTACCATCAGGGGAGTGACATGCTCATCTTGTCACTCAGTAATTTTTTTTTTAACTTTCAGACTTAGGAATTTATGGCACATTCCCCTCCACCAAAGGTTTACTTTAGATTTTTAGATCTTTCACAAACGTGTGTGTAGTATTTTTTTTGTATACCATATCTGATTGTTTTAGTGTGCGCTCGAATATATTTTTATACTTAAAAAAATTAGATGGAAATGCTTATTGTTTGCTTAATATTGAAATGCTTAGTATTGAAAAAAAATTATAATACAATAAATAGTATAAAAGTATATAAATAGACCATGAGAAATTTACAATATATAAGTAGGAATTAGTAGGATAAGATTTATGAAATCGAAACCACCTACAGAAAAACAAAATTCGGGAGAGCCGTGTAGTGAGGCCTCTCTCCTTTTAATATAGACACCGGAAATGAAATTACAAGTAAAATGTAATATTTCGTGTAGGACTTCTGGTATGAAATTGAGTATTGTGTCTTTTCAGTGGCTTCCTTGCGTACGCGTCATTGTAATAAGCGTAGTCAGAGAGCTTACTGCTGAATCTTTTGCACCATATAAATATAAATAAAATAAAAAAATTACCATATATTTCATAGGCACAGAAGACATAGATAGATAGATAGATATATACTCGCAGATAGATAAACTCTTTATTGAAACACCACAGAACAAAGAAAACTTAAACACTAGAACAAAACAAATTTTACAATTAGTGTCACAATGGGCGGTCTTATCGCTCAGAGCGATCCAATCCAGACAACCATGCACGAAGAGACTACGGATGTAATTAGGACATCGGACGGTGATTTTCCTATAAGACATATAGTAAGATTAGAGTGGAAATTCGTAGATACAGACAAAACTTAGGGCTTGTTTATTTCCAGTTCTAAAAGCATGTCTCAGTCCAGACTAGCATGTTCATAATCTAATCTAGTTCTTAATCTAATGGAAAGATTAGAGTTTTATCTGGGGATCACAGCAACAGTGCCAATGTGATTTTTTTTTTTATGTGTTTAATATTATGTATTCAGTTCGATTATTTTTCTTGCATCAACATAAATTATTCATTATAGATTCAGTTACCATTCAACTCTGACTCGTTGCCTCCCAGGCTATAGCCAATGGAAATAGTAGTACCGAAAGCGGTTTTCCCGATAAAGAAACAAAAAAAAGAAAGAGAGACAAAAATGCATGGCCTCAATGTCCCAATCTCCATGATAATGATAAGTAACGTAAATTATACAATTTCAATAGCGTAATTTAATAGTTTGGTAATGATGTTACATCATAATATTGTCAATAGCATAATTTATTTTTATATTGTATATTATGGCTTTAAAAAAAAAGAATGACTAAAATTTAAAAAATGACATCGCCGTAGTGTTTCTTGGTGCTATCTTCCCTAACGGACGTATTTCCGAAGCACTGGTAGAGTCAATGGAGTTTTCCTTTTCCTGTGCGAGATTCAGGCGTGAGTCACCACTTGAAAGGGAAATATCCTTTTCTAACTCAAACCATAATTAGATAATAATCATTAGTTTCGTAGATCATAATATTTTGACTTTTTTTTTGTATTTCTATACTTATGTATAAGATATTATTTTTTTTGACGTGTAAAAGTGCAATATTTTGCCTATTTACAATAAATGATTTGAGTTTGAGTTTGAGTTTAACGATAACTGTTTCAGTATAAACCATTTTTATTTACTGTTCGACCTCGATGTATATTTGAAATCATATATTATAACTTGCGCTTCGCGGTTTAACCCGCGTTTACTATTATCTCATAGGAACCATACATCTTTACCGGTTAAAAAGTATTTTATAGATTATGGTATTTTGTAGATTTTTTTGTTTTTAGGTGTTTTTTTTTTTTTTGGTATTTTTTTTTTTTTATTTGGTTTTTTTTCTTTTTTTTTTATCGATTTTTTTTTATGTTCTATTCCAAGGCATAAAGTATCTGTTTACTAAATTTTATCAAAATCCGTTCAGCGTGAATAGGTAAAAAACGCACACACATACACACACACACAAACTTTCACATTTATGATATTAGTGAGATGTTTGTGTTTTTAGTCACTTTAGCTCTGCAACAGCTGACCAGCATTTGATTAATATCCTATTACTTTAGGTCATCATCATCATATGCAGCTCATCCAACCCACTGCAGGGCATAAGCCTCCTCCCTCTTACGCCATTCATCCCGGCTTTACTTTAGGTACTAGATAGAAACGATATTTAAAATCTACGAATGGAGCTGTGGGGCGTCGCTAGTATAGTATATTTATATTATAACTGTACTCTAGTGTCATTAAGAAATAGTTCATTTGCATATAACAAGAAATCTAACTCCTGCATTGACTGTGAAATGAAATTAATTAGAGACAACTATTCTCGTAAGGAACTGTCACAATAGCTGTTAATAGACTGTTATAGAAAGAAAGAAAGAGAGAAAAACATTTATTGTGACATACCTAACACGTTCAGTGCTGATAACACAACTGTCGTGTTTTTCGTAACTTACCGCGAGTGCGGGAAAACACAACTGTTGTGTTTGTTGTTTGGGAAAACACTATGGAGTGTGCAGAGCCGCACCCGTGGATAGACAAGCAAATCGGCTTAGCAGTAAAACTGTTAACTGCACACAGGAACAAAGAAGTTCTGGGCATATGAAACTTTAGAGCCGATCTCATGCAATGCCGAAGATTATGCAATGCAAAGTTTCGGGGTGGCACTGTAACTGTTATGAGCAGGCGCAGCGCTTAACATCAGGCGAACTACTTGTTCGTCCTGTCACTAAATCAAATTAAAAGAAAACCTGCCTATATAAATTGTTTTTAAGGGCTTTTATTTCATTCATAATTTGATAAATAAGTAGGTAACCTATCTTAGTTTCTATTCAGTTCGTAGGAGTCTAGTTCCTCGGGATGTTTAGGAGTGGGGTGCGGGCCAGGTAACCTCCACGATGCAACGCATCCAGAGGGACGAACAACAGCCGGCTGTTGTTCGTCCCTCTGGATGCGTTGCATCCGGAGGGAAGGGCAGCAGCTGGGACGGTGCACCCTGGGGTTCGGTCAGCAATTCTCCTAGAGGAATTGGTGGCCGTAGCGAATAACCTGGCGAGAGGAGGTCCTTCGTGTGTCCCTCTGATCAGCAGAGGGCACAGCGAGGGACCAATAACGGGGACTTTTGGGCCGCGGATCGGGGGGTCCAACGCCCAAGTCTAGAAGTCCCGAGCTGAGGTGCGGCCCGTGTTTTCCGGGACGCACCCAGCGGAGAACGAGGCCAAAGCCTCAGGAGGCGAGCCCGAGAGGGCGGCCGCAGAGGTGGTTGTCGCGGAAGCGCAATTGCGACCCCGTGTCCACCCCAACATGCGGAGAGGAGAACACCCCGGGGTTTTAGTGGGTAAACCTCGTCAGGCGCGTCACAGGACGCGTGCTGGCGGGGGAAACCCACATAACCATCCCGGCCTCCCCCGAGGCCGGAGGTATGCTTAAAGACATTTCCCCGGGCAAAAAAAAAAAAAAAAATAAATAAAAAAAAAGGGTCTTTAGGAGTAAGGTAAGGTAGAAACTTTTCAAATAAAACAACGATATCGATACCCGATTATATTTATTTCCATCCAAAACTTTTACATTGGTAACTAACAACGATCTAAGTACTTGGGCATCCAAACATTCAGTTTATGAATGATTTAATTCCCTAAATACATATTGAATAATTATATTATGTATGCATGTAGAGTGAATAGTAAAAGATAGACTTGTCTAAATTAATACACTTTATTATTTCCTATGGAAATTGACATCAAAATTTTACCCAGCCTGATAATGAAGAATACTAAAGAGAATAGTCGCCTTTCCCCTAAAAACATTTCAAGCTTTATCGGACCACACTTAAGTTTTTGACATGCCTAAAGTACAAGACGTTCCTCCGAGATAGTACAACTGACTGACAACTGAAAGTATAAAGCTAGATGTAATGTTATACTGTTTTCGGTTGTTCGTATTAATAGCAGTACAACTTTCACAGCAAGTTCCGAAATTTAATGTGCGTACTGTCGCTACAGTTCTATTAGCACTTATGGGCAAAGCTGCGTGCATACGCACTGGATAATAATTTCGGATAGTTATTAAAAACACTATTTAGATTCTGAAGGTAAATTGTGAAAGTCACATATTAACGCTTTGATTTCCAATAGTTTATAATATTACGAACGTTTGCGATATCATCGCCTTAGTATTGGTAAATATTTCCTGCTTGTTTTCACTGATTGGTTCATAAGACAGAGATTAACATGTTCACTCACAATCTGACGAGTAGACATAGTTAGATTATAAACTATCGGATATTATTTTCAAATAAGTAGTTAGTTCGTAATCTGACCGGTTTAGTTTTCGGTGACAAACAAATATAGCTACTAACACCCGGCGTCAGTATGAAACTATTTCCAGCCTAAATGGAGAAGAGTATCTTAAAGTTATTCTTAAATATGTTCTATGAATATGTGTGAGTTATTTGATAACAGCAAGAAGGCGGTTGGTCATCCAACCAATGACTCATATATTTTAACATTGATCCTGTTTTTTTTTGTCATATTCTTGGGATTTTATATTTGATCCTCATTGATCTAACTGTAAATAATTTTGATAAATGGATTAGAATATTTAATGGAGTTTCCCCAGTTATGTACTCGGAAGTAACATCGTTGATCCTTTTGTGTTTCATACAGTTTTGATACATTTTAGATTAAAACAACATCACTAATGTTAAATTATTTAAGTCTTTTACCTCTTACATTAGTTCAAATGCACGATTACTTTACCATGACGGACACAGATATCAATTTGAAAGATTTTTTTAAGATTTAAACAACAAGAATTTACGCTACTTTCTTTATATTAAACGCTATGGACAGAAAAATCTTACGCCATAGAGTTTTAAATTATTTACAAAGATGATAATCATATATTCGAACAACATTTTCTTTTAATATTAAAATAACATTTATCGCAGGATAAATATAACGAAAGCATATAGTTTTTATATATTTCCATTTGCTTGAAGTTACATATTTCATATCACAGTACGTTACATGTCTGTAACTCAATAAATAATTAGAGTATTTGTGAAATAAATATTGAGGTTACATTTCAACAAGGTAGATATTGTAGTTTTGTGTAAAACAGAACTAGTTCAGTTTAAGCCGTGTTCCTGAGCAGTTCTTCCAAAGACAGCATACCGTCCTGAAACAAAATTATTGTTGATTAATTTTTATGAAGAAATTAAGTGTTTGTGGAATAGTGTACCAGTGCGGGCATGTACCGATCTGTTTCTTGTAAATCATATTTTATGTACGTATTTATCACCCGTTTTACGGCGAAGGAAAACATCGTGAGGAAACCCACATAACTAGCCGAGAATTATTTCGGAGCTAAGTGTGTTATCCACTAATACCCGTAAGGCCCAATCTTCTTCATAGTGAGGGGAGACCCGTGCTCAGCAGTGGGCAGATATAGGTCGATTATGATGATGAAAACAATTGTTTAAAAAAGGGTTTTACCTGATTCATATCGATGAATTTGCTGACAACAGATCGGGTGAACTCCGGGTGGTTCAGCATTTCCATCACGAATAACTCCACGGGGATGCTGTGAAAATACAATCTGATATAGAACATTGTGTAAAAGAACCTGTTGAATACGAAAAAAATGAGTATGGTTTAGACCACACGACTGAAATAAAACTTCACTATGAGAGAAAGAAAATGTTTGCTCGCACCTCTCTCTCTTGCCCCTACAGTAATAATATACGAAACGTAACTCTCTCTTTCTATCTTCACTAACTTATATGTCCCTCTCAACTTCCCTGCGCCTCGGGCGTTCACACTATTCGTAACGCATTCAGCTTACTCCCCACGTTAAGCGTGCGTAAAGAAGTTTCACTTAAAAACAGTAATTGCAGATAAATAATTTGATAAAGTTTAACTTGTTATCAGTTTCTTGAAAAATCTGTAGCCGGTAAACACGATAACCCTTGACATTAAAATCCCTAATTCGTTTTAAATCCAACCTAAAAATAGCTTCCCTTACAAAAGTATCAAAAAGCTATTTATAAAGGTAAACTTTGTTTTAAAGTTAGCAAATGTTTAGAATTGCCCCTAAGAACACCTGAGCTGTGTATGAGTAATACTGGGCTTATTGGTTCGCATGTAGGTAAACCTCGTCAGTGGTTCTCGTCAGGATCGAACGTAATGCAAAACCGCTCGAACTGTGAGCAGCTCTCTATTTGACATGGGATTTACCCCAACAAACCCGCAATTCCAAGTTAAACCTTTCCCCGCATCAGGTGCCATGATTCTCTGTTTGATAAAGTCAGGCGTGAGGTTTACTTAGAAAAGTTTTTTTATTCGCAGATATCAAGGTGTTGGTGTTTATTGTAGTGCTTGAAAAGAAGATAAGGTCAACGCCCACATTCTAATCCAGCCCAAGCTTTCTCGTCACATCTTTATTGTTCGTTTAGCCAGGTTTTAGTTGATTCATATTTACACAAAAGATTTATGGGATACTAGTAAGTATTTTGAGTAGAAATATTATTCTGAAAATCTTTTACAATCTATATATATAAAAATGTTATGTTGGTTTGTGTACGCTTCAAAAACTCAAAAAGTTCTGCACCGATCGAGCTGAAATTGTAGCATGATATATAATCCGCATCAAGGATTGTTTTTATCTATTTTTTTTATCAGTGACATATCAGCGTATGTGCGAATGTGCCACAGCGAAGCGTGGCAGGGTACAGCTAGTAAATATATCAAAATTAATCGTTATTTCCTTTGGTCACGCTATAACTCAAGAACGGCTGGACCAATACGGCAATATCTCTTTCAAATATTCTTTGAAGTCCCTAAATGGTTGTTATGAAGACAAACATTGAAAAAGATGCTTGGAAAAATGTTTTTTTTTTTTTTCTTATAAGATTTTTGTATAATATGAACTCAGGATTTGACATTTGATTTTTTCGCGAACTTCAGCCATTCCTAAGTAACATGGTAGTTTTTTACTTGAGAAATGCAGGTTTATTGCGTGAAAACTGGAATTACGCTGGTAAAACTGCGGGCAGATACATTTAGCACTTAGTTGAAGATGAATTTGGAAACTTCACATCACTCGGAATACTATTATCGTGCATTCAACATGAAGTAAATTTAAATGTCTAGTTAACCACAAAAACGACTTGTTGCTAATTAATATTACAAATGCATGATACACGTTTTAATTAACTTTATGCATGGTAGGCAACCCGGTAAATAAATTAGTTGGATGAAGTAGCTAACAGATTACATACAGATATACTAGTGTGCTGCTGACTAGAGGCCGTAAATCTCTCAGAGATGACCTACTTGTTTATATTTTTTTTATTTGACTGACTAACTAGACGAGCAAGTGCTTCTACTGATGGTAAGCGCCTACCCATAACAGTTACAGTGCCACCCAGAACTTTGCATTGCATAATCCTGCGCGGCAATGCAATACGCTCGTCACCCTGAGACATCGGCTCTTAAGTCTCATACGCCCAGTAAATTCGGTGGAAACAGTGCTCTTCAAACCGGAACACAGTAATGTTTTGCACACTACTGCTTGGCGGATGAATATCTGGCAAAGGTAATATATTTTAAATGCCACGATGTTCCCTAATGATGTGCCTACCAAAATCCATGGAAGATATGAACCACGCCACAGTACCATCACCTCCACTGGTATTACGGTTCACCACTGTGTGACAGTACACCCACAGTATTTCCTTTGTGTAGGACCATGGTTTTCGTAGTTCTTGGTGTGTGTGATAGTGATGCGTTATAAATTTCACCTACTTTTTTAAAACTTACTCAATGAGAGTCGAGGTGCTACTTTTATTCGTGATACTTTTTAGGCTGGCCTAGATAAATTCTTAGACTGAAATAAATAAACCTTGCTTGTTGAATTGAACATAAAATTATGTCAGTCACGCGCGCGCGCTACTTTAGGGCGGCACTCACCGTGGGTGGCCGTTCAAACTTAGTCAACCTTTACTGATAACAAGGTATTAATTGGCAAACTAATGGCAGTTATTTGTATTACCAATTAAAATTAGTTTCAGTTCTGCTTGGGTCATTTTGGACACGTGTTTTTCTACGTGAACTATCGGCGTCGACCCTTACCAAATTTCTTTGCACTATTCGGAAGAGCAATTGACGTAACAGCGACGTTGCGACTCGTGCAGAAATGGAAGTTATTTCAAAGGAGCTTCGTTTTATATTTGTATGAATTTATAATTTGTGTGAATTGCTTATTTCGAGAACTGCCTAAAAATACCCGTACCTTTCAACGATCTTGTCGTCACCAGTCTCCTGGGTATCCTTGTCAGCTCCAGATCCAAGAATTTCCAAGAAGTCGTCAGCGTCCAGCACTATAAACAGAAGGGTCTTAGTAATTTTGTCTTATAAAAGTAGGTATACACACAGAACTGTTTTAACGACATTGGTACCGCGTATAGTTATCAAAGTATCAAGTTACGTCATTCATCAAAAAACGCTGAAACCATATGTTTGAGTTGTTAACCAAACTTGTTCAGACTTTTCGTAAATATTGCCAAATTATTTCCTGTAACGATAAAAAGTTAAGTTGAGAATCTGATTCCGATTGTATAACTGTTGTGTAGCAAAGTTGTTTTTTTTTATTTAGCAAATAAAGCTTGCAAAATACTTGATACGTAAGTCATACTTTGTGCAGCCGATAAAATTAAATATTTACAAACTATTCAAGGATAATTTTAAAATAGACTATTGTGAGCTTACTGAATTGAATATTAATCCCTAAATTTAAAAAAAAAGTATGACCATATTTGGTTCCTTCGTTCAGCAGTTGTTGACAACATGCCCTTAAATATTTTTAGGTGCTGTCAAACACTTCACTATTGGAAAAGTTTAACACAACAAAACTTGAAAGTGTATTAAAGCAAGAAGATAGATAAAATGACGTAAACAAATCCTCGGTATCAATGTCGATAAAAAGAAATTTCAGGCATCTAAACTCCACTCACAAGTCGCATCTATTCGACTGTTGCATAGAAAATAGTATAAGACTGCAAGCAAGCAGTCAGGATATCAGTTTACCCCGTGTTGGATTATGGCCTAACCCTCCTCACCAAAGTGAGGGGAGACCCGTGCCCAGCAGTGGGACGATATGGGTTGATGATGATGATGAAGCAGTAAGGGTGAAATAGAAGTCCTTTTTTATAATCTATGATATTGAAGAGCTTTCGTTCACGGATTCTTCCTCTTTAAATCTATTAATAAATATGAACAGTGTGGTGAAAAAACATGAACAAAAACTCCTAGCTATCTAAAATCTCAAGTAATTTGCGTTTCACTTAAAAAATTTCACAAATACACCATGAAATAGCTTTTTATGAAAGGACAAATACAATAATTGATAGACAATATTAGTACACAGTCTTATGAAATAAAAAGCGTCTCCAATTATCTTGGCGTACACATAAACACATTCACATATCTTAATAAGCATTAGGTATGAGTCCTCTCGACGCATCGTATACAATGAAAGCTTTTACCAGCCACGGGGAACAAGAGATATTCTTTTTCATAAGATGGTACAGTAAACAGTCCGTCCGACAGGTAGGTATTCTAGCAGCAGCGAAGAATGGCACACTTGGACTCACACACACAGACGCCCACGTACGAGACGTTACGAAATGTTTGGCGCTACTTCACAAATTGTTGTGGGTCTGTTAAATCTAATAGTGTGGTACTTGAGTCTTTAGAACAGTAAGCTCAGAATTACTGTGGACTTGAAAGCATTTAAGGCACATTATTTAATCATTGGTAAGGTTATAAAATACTGTTAGAGAAGGATGTAAATGTTTTTAAGTCATCAAGACTCGGAAAATCTGGTTTATTGCTGTTGTTGTGTGGTTATTTTTTGCAAATTGTACATTTTCTTACTTTACATGTTTTAAATAACTGAAAAAAAAAATTGTATCTGGAAAATTTAGAGTCGTCAGGGGCATAATTTTTGAAGCAAGCTTTTGCGCTACTGTTGGAGTTTATGTACTGTGACACAGTAAGTAGTAGTCCTTACATTACGTGTTTAGTTCAAATCACCTTCGTGTTTTCCCATTCTTTGAGGAAATGAGACTGTTAAGATGTTGATATCTTGACTTTCACACGCGCGGTGGAAGCATCAATCAAGGCAGGTCGTATATTCTGTAAAGCTTCTAATATGCCAGATGAATAAAGGCCTTAATGCACGAGTGAAACTGTTATAAAGTTTTGTTCATTTGTGGCGTGACGTAAGTTCGAATGAAATGGATGGCTCGGTTTTATCACCCACGTGTACTTTACGTTATAGACAAAAGATCGTGCACTGTTTTTCGCGACGGCGATCTTCAGATAAAATTATCATGGAAAATCTACTCGCTGCAGTAAAAAACTAGTGCATAATCTTTTTGCTCACATTTACAAAACTATGCTTTGCACTGTTAATGTATCGAGGTTTCAGTGTTGATGGTTTCATTTATTTCACAAATTCAAGCCAGTACCTATTGCATGTTTGTGCCCGCCCGGTATGTCATGTCGGGGGCAATCCCTGAGGCATTGTCAGCGTATACCTCGTATATATGTATCATATCAATGTTGTGGCGTGTTTAAGCCCGTTTCTCACAGAACAGACGATGACTATAATATTTTTGCATCGATACCTCCGCCGGTCCCTTCACTGCGTTTGCCGTAACCCCTCGCGATAAGAATGTTAGAGTTGGGCTTGAAAGTCCCCCTGGTCACTCTAATTTCTTCTTCTGTTGAAATGTCAATGAAATATTTTAATGATTAACTAGAAGCAGAAGCTCACAAATAGTTCCTTTAAATGCAGTTTCTTTTTCACATATAAAAGCACTGTGGCCAAGTCGGCAGGATAATTCTTTTGACAGTAGAAGCAGCTCACTTTTACCTTCATTGTAACTTTCTTCGCTACCACTTCTCTTGCCAAAGTCATAGGCTACCATCAGACTGTTCTTTGGGTTGAACTTCTTTCGTGAGGGTGCTTCATAGCTATCTGTTAATTTGTGTTAAATTTCTTAAGATATGGTATGTATTATGTATGGATTACTTAGACTAACTTATGTACTAAGTTCATATTCACCAGGGGACAAAGTGAATACTTAATCGAATATTAATGGTACTACTTCACAACACCATACCACAACTATCCGGACTGGGTCTCCGTGGTGGATTATGGCCTAACCCTCCTCACGAAAGTGAGGGGACACCCGTGCTCAGAAGTAGGACGTTATGGGTTGATGATGACAGTTTTATAAACACTCGAGCATAGAGCCGTGTCTGATAGTCATAAAATCTAAAGTCTCACAATTAAAAGCTATCATTTAATTCTTTTTATTGATTAAACCGTGACATGACTACCTTTCTTAATTTGACGAAAGGTCCTTGTCCCCTAATGAATACAGGCTTTCACGATTACAATAGAGGCGGTTACACGTCCACACCAGTCGAGTAGGTGTTCAAGTTAACTCGACACATCTTTTGTTCAAGCGCGATTGTATTAGATAATCTCGGATTGTCTCGAAGAAATCCAAACGTGTGGAAGTAGTAAAAATGTCAAATAAAATGAAAATTACATACTCGTATTGTGTTTCGTTCTTTTACTAATTTATTTAAGTTGAATTATTCGTACATTTGTTATACAATATTCTCGTGAAAGAGTCGCTATTGTTATTTTTTATTGAATTAGGTAATTACGCGTGTTTCTCGTACCTACTTGCGTTGCGACAAGTATATAATTATCTGTTTTAGTAATAATTTAAATCGCGCACTTTGTGAAATTATGCTTGTAAATGTTAACTGTAAATGATTATGAATATTTAATATCGGTTTTAAAAATTAATTATTTACTCGCTGATGCTTGGAATTCAGTTTTAGACTATTTGATAAAATTCTATGAACTCTACATGAAGTCAGTATAAAGAAAACGCTTTGATATTGGAACGGCCATCTAGAAAATCAACTCACGTTGTGACAATTTTTTCACTTAATCGCTATGCAGGTCAGTATCCGTTAAGGCTTTTTACGCGTTTGGATTCCTTCTGAGTACAGTCATTGAATTTTCTTCAATGTTGCCATTCACATAACAAGATTTCCACTTCCACAACACCAGAAAAGCGCTGCCTTTCAGTACCAGGCGTCGGTTCCAGTTCTAGGGGATTTCAGCTTTCACCGTTGTATCCATTATCAAGCTTCGACTGAGGTAATTGATGTAGACAGTAAGGAGACTTATTACAAAACGGTCCAATTTACTGTTCTTCGATGTCTTGGAAGAATAACTAAAACTACCTTTTTTATTCAGTGGCCAGTTTAGTTTACATTAGTCGGCTACTTATGAATAGTTCTAGGATCATTTTAAAAAAAATCTTTTTTTTATAGTAATTAGTATGCATTTGTGTGTATTTGTATTTGTTTGTATTAGTATTTCCATAGTCGTAACGTATTGTGAAGTTGATACAGTACGAACATATCGTTTAGGGGAGTGTTGACCTTTGAGTAGAACTCTTGTTAACCAAACTGACTTGCATTGAACTAGAGAATTTACACAAAATCATGCCTCTTGAGAAACCTTACCATCAAGAATTACGCAAACCGCGAAATTAGACCGTTTGTACGAAGCGCTCTTACTGTTCTTACATTGAAGTAGATATTGCTCAGCCGGATTCACATCACGTTGTATAAGGCTTTATACCTTCATTGCTCTCTGTAGATCTTTTACCGAAATCCCTGGCGATACTAACGGTGGGGCTCTTAAAAGTGGGGGTGTTGCGACTGACTCGTGCTGATGATGATTGATGCTCTGTGTCTCCTTGGGAATGTAATGTTTTGTAAGTGCTGGGATATTTACAAGACGGAATGCGTAAATAACGTTTTTTGAATTTACTTTCCATATAATACAAAAATGCGCATTATTTACGGAAATACGCTAAAATATCCTTTATTATTATTTATTAAGAAGGTTGTTACCTTGTTAACTTTTAAAAATTTGAATGATACCGAATTTTTAATACGTTAAACTTGTTTTTTAAGAACTAAAAGTACTTAATTAATATTTACTAATATATATATATATATTAGTAAATATTAGTATAATTAATTAATTAATTAATTATAGTAATATTATTAGTATATAATATAATATATATATATATATATATATATATATATATATATATATATTTGTATCTATTTATCTTTGCAGTTATTAAAAAGTTAGCTGTAAATTATCATCACAGTTCCTTTTAAATCACAAAACAAGGTAAAAAGGTACTTTACCAAAGATAAAAGATTTCTTCAAATTAATATAGATTTTGTAACCTATCCCAATAAAAATAAAACTATGTCTATACAAGTTTAGTTTATAAAGCAATAAAGAACTTTACATGAAGTAAAGAAGAGGTTTTGAACAACTGTAATCACCGTTTGCAACTATTGTATAATTAGCTTGACTTGGAATTTAATTTTACTCCAAGAATAGACTTGGACGCTATCAGCTTAAACCTTTCTGAAAGTTCGTTTCAATATTGCAAATGACTCGGTATTTGATAATTATATAGTTGATGAGATAGCGGGCATTAAAAGTAAGGTGCTTTGTCAAGAAAATTTGTTTCAGGGCATCATTTGATTCTAAGGTTGGTCCACTGGCGGGCCTTTGCCTAAAAGTGGGAGGATATGGGCTGAAAAAATAATAATTAGTATTATGTAATAATTTAATATATGAACAACAAACATTTTTTTTTTTTCATAAAAAATAAAATCTTTTTTTTTTATTCGATTGCCATTGATAAATTTTATTTGTATCGTTAAAACAATCAAGAAAACATCACCAAAAATGTGATATTCACCATACTGGGCCAGCTTGGTGAAATATGGCACATCCTCTCTCACTCTCTACTCTCTGAGAAGATCCTATTTGACCCCCAGCACTTGTATATTAATATAATTATAGTTTAAAAGCTCATGTTAGTTTCTGCTTGGCTTAAACTTTACTAACTCCACTATGACCTTGCCAAGCACCCTACTAAAAACAAAAACAGCTCTCATCCTAGCATAGATGACTAAGGGAGACTGTTTAGTAATTAACGTTGGTCAGTTAATTAAGCCATGGCTGGGATCCGTCGGCGTATTTGCCTGAGGCAATGTCTTTGTGGCCGTCAAATACCGTTGAAAATGAAGGAAATGGTGTTCAAACATTTAAACGTGGATAACAGTGAGTAGAAAATTGAACGCCTCCTTCCACGAAATCAGATGATGTTTATTAATTTTAGTGTTTGTTTTAGAATGTGTCAACTACCGACTAAAGTATCAAGCTGTTATCCAACATAAAACAAGAGCATAAAGGGTATTTTTAAGCGACGATAATAAATGGGTCACTTTGATTCTGGAAACTTTGGGCCTTGGAATATTAAACAGCTTCATTCAAAACTATCTGGCTAAAGACATACAGTCTTTAGCCAGATATGATAGCCAGATTATGCTAGTTATTTTTAGTAATTTTAAAACGCCAGGATCATATTTATGTATCGCATTAGTTATTGATAGTATTTTATCTGAACTGTAAACCTAATTAAAGAAAGGCAGGGTCGTATGATAATTATTAAACTTAAAGCACAATTTATTTTACACAATCAAGAATTTTTATAGAACATAAAATTTGGAAAATAAACAATTTTTTTTTATGTTGCATCTGTAAAAAAAACCTGTAACATTATTAAATATTTACACCAAAGATAATAATAAATGAGATGGTAAATATGAAATGAAAAGTGTATGAGTATTGAGTCTTGAAATTAAAAAAAAACTGGTAATAAAAATCTTAATGCCGAAATTGACAGTGAAGTTATTTTGGCACATTTTAGGATGCTGATAATAATATAAAACAATACTTAAGTTAACACGTTGACAGCTGAAGACACGTTTGTTTTTTATAATGTTACGGCAAGCGAAAACACGCCTGGTGTGCGAACCCACATTCCTGTATTGTAAATTTTATCACAACAGTTGTGTGCGCCCGCATAGCTGATTGAGTTTCCAGTTCCATTGAAAAGTTTAAAAAAAAACCGGTTCAGCAGTCAACTTGTTAAATAAAGACTGATGAGACTCATGATGAATCTAATTATAATGATACTAATAAATCTAGTTCCACAATACTTACGCTCATTCCTGGCATGGGGTCGGTCCCGCTTGCCGAAGCCCCTGGCGGTCATCATCTCCACGTTCTTGAAGCCCCTGGTCGGCCGCTGCTGCTTGGTGCGGACCAGGCGACCGTCGGGAGCTCCGTCGGCCAGACAGAGGCAAGCTGCCGCCACCACCACCGCTAGCTGCATTGACATATTCATAGCTGTGGACAAAGATAGTAGAATATGAAGACTCAGTTTATTTATGTTATTGCGTTTTGCTGCTTGTGTTAATTTAAGAACTTATAGTTTTTATTCTGCAGGAAAATGTTTTTTTTATTCGACTGAGTGACGAGACGAGTGAGTTCACCTGATGGTAAGCGCTACGCCTGCCCATAACAGTCACAGCACCACCCAGAACACTGCATTGCATCATCCTGCGCGGCACTGCGCTGCGCTCGTCACCCTGAGACATCGGCTCTAAAGTCTCATATGCCTATAATTTTGCCGGAAACAATGCCCTCAAACCGGAACACAGTAATGTTTGCACACTACTGCTTGGCGGAAGAATATTTGGCAAAGGTGTGGTACTTCCCCAGGTGGTATCTTGCAGAGGAGGCCTCCCCCTACTTTTTATTTTCTATTCTTTTATCGCTATATTTTGGTTTTTTATGCATAACAATCAATACAGGTAAAATCTTAGTCCTAGATAGATAGAAATGGCTTAACAGATGCTTAACATAAGACCGTGTTTAGTCATATTGTAAAAGTTAGTTTTCCTTAATTTTGGATATTATCTTTTGGATATTATCTTATAATCTTATATTATCTTTCTTATTTATTGGATGAAAGCCTTAAAAAAATTAAAGATTAGTAAGTGGAAACTAATGTAATTAAGGTAGTGTTCAGCACGTACTTTATCTAAGCCGCTTTTATTTATCTCAGCCTATCATATCAAGATCATAACAGAAACCAACCTTAGATCGTATTTTATATGCTTCACAGATTACTTAAGCTTCTGCTTAGTAACAAACTTAAAATAACAGCGTTGCTTAATGTACTATAATAGGGTAACTACTTAACAACTAAGTTTACGACCTCAGCTAAGGATAGACGCGTATTAGCCCGAAATAAATATAACCCAGTATATGGCATAAACCAATATTTTCAACCATAAAACACTATTTATCTTCTTGTCATAGTTTTTGCGTAACCATTACTATGGCGGGACCGTGGTCCTCGTAGTGTATTTTTTTTTTTAAACTGTGTATCTAGACGAGCTGCACTTTCACCTGATGGTAATCAATACGCTTGCCCATAACAGTTACAGAACTTTGCATTGCATAATTTTCCACGGCACTGCGCTGCGGATATCGGTTCTAAAGTGTCATATGCCCAGTAATTTCGCTGGAAACAGTGCCCTTCAAACTGGAACACGTTAATGGTTGCACACTATTGCTTGAGAAGCAGAAGAGGCTTACCACTACAAAAATCCTAATACCTTAGATGCAGGGGTTCCCAGTTAAGGTTCAGGATCTATATATGTTAACGTAGCGCGCGTTTTACATTTTACATCTGAATATTATTTGCCTTTATATTGTACCTATATTTAAGACATTTTGTTTGAACAAACTACCAAGTAAAATTGATCGGTTGAAGAGCCTCGCTTCGTAGTCAAGGAAGCAAATTAACGAATGGTGTCAGGACATGGCGTTACAGGAAACTAACGAATGCGGTAGGCTTTTGTTACGCATAAATGCTTGTACATAACATTAATTATCATTTGAAGTAAACGTAAATGGTAACATTTGGTTCTACGAGCTTAAGTAAGGGACCATCCATAAAGCACGTCATCCGTTAAGGGGGAGGTGGTTGACGAAGTGTGACATTATGTGACAGGGGGTGGGAAAGGTCCTAAGTTTCGTGACGTCACATTTCAAAGTCTAATACATCTAAGTGTTAAAATGCCAATTAAAGTAATTTCGGAACAGTGCTTTTAATTTATAGAGTAAAATTGCAAATTGTGTGACGTCGCTCTAGGGAGGGGGGAGTGGGTTTCACAAATGTGATCAAGTGTGACAAGGACGGGGGGAGGGGGGGGGGGGGGGTGTCGTGAACCTATGAAGGTCGTTCATTTCGATTATCGCGGGAAGAAATGTAAATGAGAGTGTAATTTTCGATAGCCAAAGATCATTCTTTACGAACCGGATATATATACATATATACATTTAACTAAGCTTGGTGTACCTCTTAGGCTACAAGTGTACGATCATCCTTATGCTCTAAAACTGGTATTATAACTTTCACATAACAACGTAACGCGTGAAGATTTTACGGTTGCAAAGTGTCTCACCTACTTTAAGCCACATTAGCTACTTAAAGTTTCCTAAGCGTGAGCTGACAGGGTTGTCACGGCAATGAAAAATAAATATTGTTACAAAAAGCTTTTAGATTGTCATTTTTATTTAGTTTAATATCAAGATGAGGGTAAGATAACCTTTACCGCTTTAAAATTAAACTATAAAAATAAATGTTGATAAAGAATTTCCTGGAATTACTTTGCGTAATGGTACCTTGATTTATCAAGAAAAGTCGAAATCTGAGCTTCCGCACTTATGCGTATTTTACTTATCACCACCCACCACCCGCGATGACCTAAACGCTTTCCACTTTTTTCAACTATACTTTTTTTTCGGAAATAAATTTAGACTATTTTTTTCAAGAGTGAAAACCCTAATCGATTCTTTAAGGGCATTTCAATTTCGTTTTAAAGTGATTAAATAAGTTTAATTGTTTCGTTAACTTACATTGTAATTAACGAGTAATTACTTACGGCGAAATGAACTGTTTAAGAGTACATTTAAACATTTGTTTAATTTAGGTTTAGGTCTTAAGCCAAGATGAAAATATGCCCACAAAAATAGTATCTTCTAGATCTGCGAGCATTATTTTTGGCCATTGTAATTTCACATAACCATGGTAAATCCGCAATATTCAGCTATAATTATGTTAATTATTTTAGATTTTAAATCAATAAAATAACTATACAGTAATTAAAAAGTTATTTCGTAGAAATCATTTTTAAAACATAATAGAATAAGGGACCACCAGTAGGTGATTGTACCTATTCCTATGTAACTATACCTTTTGCTTTTTATAAGTAAAAATGTCTATTCATATCTACGAAAGTATATAAACATAAACGAAACAAATTAATTCACAGTATTACTACAGTTTTTATATTAACACTTCCCAAAGAGTCCCTGGAAGTATACAAAAAAGAAAACTGACTGACTGTGACTGTGGCGTTTCTGCGCAAACGATGCAGCATTTGCTGTCGTGCCCTCAGTGCCCTAACACCTGCACCTTAACCGACCTCTATGAGGCTTCTGCCCCCGGCGTAGCAGTAGCCATTTACTGGTCCAAAACAATCTAGCCGTGGATCATCGACACGACGAAGAAGAAGAAGAAAAAGAAAAAACTAAAATACGAATTTTTACTCACACCCGTTGTAAATACACCTACCTACCTACTTAACTTGATTAAATGGGGAAAAGGCTTCTTTTGTAATACTTGGTGATATTAATAACGCCTCGGGCGCCAAAAAAGGCGCATTATTTGAAATGCCGAAGGTTTTTTCGTTAAAATGTTTGAAATATACGATTTTAGGTTTTAGCCAACATTTGATAAAAGTCTATTGAAAATGTTAACGGTAGACGTAATATGTAGTAATATTGAAATGATGACCTGTTATGCTGTCAATTCTAGATCAAACTTATAATGTAATTTGATAGTACTAAAAGCAAATAATTGTCCTCAAGTATATAAAGTATATCGCTTTCAGCGATAAGACCGCCCATTGTACTTTATGTATTGTAATTTTTCTGTACTGTGTTTATTTTTGTTTCTGGTGTACAATAAAGAGTTTTCTATTCTATTCTATTCTAAAAGGTTTTTTTTTAATATTTGATGAAAGACTGATTTTCCAATTTTTTTTAAATATAATTTGATTTAATCGACACTATGGTTCATGCTCTGTAAGGCCTATTTAGTATTCTGTGTCTTAGTCTTTGGACACATTATTCCAATCAACAGAAATTACAATCCACGTGTTACTTCCCATACATTTGCGTCGACAAAGACAGATGTTTCTACCATCAATTCCACCAATTGTCATACCTTTAATTCATCATCGGCAAAATTATCATTCCACTCGTATGTCAAACGGTAAAGGTCAAAACCTACAATACTTCAAACATATGGTGTGAAAATAAGTACGGTAGTTTTTTTTGTTTGGCTTCGGACAATTAGTGCATAAGGCATGAGTCGGTAAAGTGGTGGGTGCTTTACTGAATCTTCTTGGGAGTTTTGGAGAGAACACGAAATGTTACGTTTTTGAAGTAAAACTTATTTATGCACACTTGACTTGGGGAGTAAGCTGGTGAATGCGTTGCGAAAAATGTGATCGGGCGAGGCGAACGGAAGTTGAGAGGGAGATATAAGTTAGTGGAGATAGAAAGAGAGTTAAGTTTCGTATATTTTTTTCAAAATAAAGTAATGATAAAACTGAAAGTATTACTAATCGCAAATTGATTACCACAGCCCAGTTTTAAACAAAATAGTATGTAAGTATATTTTTTTTTAATATTCAGGCAGTGATTTTTTTCTAAGCTATATTGAAATGTGTCAACAGAAAATACTTAAGCATTCGTCTGAAAACATACGGTGGTCGGCCTGGGGGTTTTAACCCTAAAAAGTACCGTTCGCAATTTAGTCCTTTTACTGTATTTAACATTTACATACATTATTTCGATTACAAATGTCGAAAGTTCGAAACGTAATAAGAGGTTTCTTCCAGGAAAGAATTCCTTTGTGCAACTTTAATAAAAAGAAATATTTCACGTTCTTTTTTAAGTAATTTGTACTGGGAGAGTTGAGAACATCAACTTTTGAAACAGGAACCGTTACAGTTTTATTTATTTTTAACCGTCTACAAAAAAGGCGCAGGTTCTCACTGAATTAATTCATGCTTAATTCAGTTATATTTTTTTTATGTTTGTTACTTAGAACTCCGTCATAATATCAAGCGATTTAGATTTATTTCATTTGAAATCATACTTTTACTTACTTCCAGTACGGTCCCGTTGAAATTTCACCAAAATCGGTTTTATGATTTGGTATTTTAAATAAAAATAAGTGAATGTCACCTGAGTAACCGAAATTGCATATTTGGTGATTCATCAATCAGTTGTTTTTTTTAATGATATTTATGTTCAACTAGCTGTGCCCTGCCACGCTTCGCTGTGGCACATTCGCACATTCGCTGATATGTCACTGATGAAAAAAATAGATAAAAACAATCCTTGATGCGGATTATATATCATGCTAAAATTTCAGCTCGATCGGTGCAGAACTTTTTGAGTTTTTGAAGCGTACACAAACCAACATAACATTTTTGTATATATAGATAGATAACTTGTGATTCCGTAAAATTATCTGTTCATGTAGGATAATAGTCAACGCGGGGAAACCGCTGGCGCAGTTTGTTAAAACAGTTTCCTGTTAGCACAAAGGGTATTTTTAACATTAACACAACGTAATGCGATTTGTTCACGGATATAGATTGCGCTAGATTAGTCTGGGATTAGGGCTTCCGACTGCCGACGATCTATTTATGTTTGTAGGACTAACGTTCTAGAAACTATACTTAACAGAGGTATACACTAAGATAGTGACGAGGGTTGACGTAACGTATGTTGGCGAAATTACTGGGCATATGAGACTTCAGAGCCGGTGTCTCAGGGTGACGAGCGCAGTGCAGTGCCGCGCAGGATTGTGCAATGCAAAGTTCTGGGTGACACTGTAACTGTTATGAGCAGGCTTAGCGCTTACCATCAGATGAATGACTTGCTCATCTCATCACTCTTCGATTCTTTTAGTTGTAAGCCTCCGGATCCCTGTAACGTAACGCCTAACGCAAGATTATGCAATGCTACTTAAGCATTGTATAATCGCGCATCGCTGCACTGCACTGCGGTCGTTACCCTGACACATCGGTTCTAAAGTCTCATATGACCAGTAATTTTGATACAAACAATTCCCTTCAAACCGGAACACAGTATTTTTATTTGGCGGATGAATATTTGGCAAAGGTGTCGGTGGTACTTCCCGAAGCGGTAACTTGCAGGAAAGGTCGACCATTACTAATTTGCTGTCTGCTTAATAAAGCCCTACAGGTTTGCAAGTAGATATAAATGAATATCTTGTAACGCAACCGCCTTGCTTGAAGCCCCATTGAGAACTTGAATATTAACATTTCACCGTAGGGTTGACCAAAATGGAATTTAATCACTTGAGTTCGTTCAAGGGGTGTTCCACAAACTAAGATGCTTCGTGAATAAGTTCAAAGATCATCTGCAATAAACTAGGAGAAACAGTAGCTCAAGTTTCTGATATATTATTTGTAGCTCTCGACTCTTTAGAATATATTTAATGTTATAACTCTGGTACACCAAAAAAGAAACACTAAACAAAATATACTAAAACAACAAAAAGTAATTGCTGAATTATAAATATTGGTAAATGGAATATTGCTTGGTATAATTCCTAAATGTCAGTAAGTCTTACTTAATTCAATTTTTTAAATTTTTGTTATGCTTTATATAGTTTTTTTCTTTTTGAGTTGTGCACCTAGAATAAGTTAATTTAATTTACAAAAATGTCACATTACATCTAACTAAGTTATGTTACTGTGAATCTCCATACTGTGTTCACAAGGTCCCACCAATAAGGTTAATTGATTTTCATGTTCGAAAATAACTTAGTTTCATCAATTATACTAAAGTAATTAATGGTTCTTTCGAATTAATGAAAGGCCAGTGAAGCGTTAAGGCTCGGTGGTTTTGCAAACATCTTCAAAGGAACCCGCCAGTTCAAACGTCTTCGGCACTCTCAATGTTGAATATAAAAGGTACCTTAATTTTTTGTGCAATTTTATTTTCAGGAAGAACGAAATCGAATCGTTTCGGGGTTCATTCCATAACGCCGCATTAAGCATCCTTCAAAATAGTATCTTCCATAAAAAAGAAAATACATTAATAAAAATAATAATACGTAACCGTGATTGTAACTTTTGATATTTTCCTTTCATCCAACTGTTGGAAGCAAACTGATGGGGCGAAAGGGAGTAAGCCCCATAAATCTACAGTATTTGACCTCAATCATTCTTCACTTACGTACAAACTTACTACAAAGTTATATAAATGCTAGCAAACAACCATTCCGAACTATAGACTATGCCGTCTAATTTTAGCACCGGTTCATGAAAACACCCACACAGTTTCGGACACCTACACATTATCGACAGTTTTCGTCGAGCACCTCTACAATCCTTAGCTAACTGTCTACGTAGGTACTACGAATTACCATAATAAAAACAAAAAAGTAAGAATCTTCATAATACGTAAGCATACATTACAAGGACAACTATTCTTACTAGCGTAGCCTCAGGCGCCCAAATAATTATTCTTGTGAGAGTGCGTACACATACAAGCCACGCTTGGTATTGTTCTATGAAGATAATCTACCTGTCTGTTCCTACTGTGGCGTTACCCTCGATACTGAGTTTGACACGATACAAGTGCTAATATTGACACTGGACAGCTTGTCCAAACTGGCTTTATGGAACTTGCATGTGGCGGTACTTAATTTAGACTAGATATAGTCAAATCGAACATGAATCGGATAGTTATTATTTACTCAAATTGATACATAATGTGTGTGTTCACTCTGTGTGGTTTCAATAACTAGATAACGTAGTCAGTAGGATACTTTTTTGTTTGCAACTTCATGAAGTTTAACATGACTCTAAAAAAACTCTCACTCTCTCCCCCCTCTTTCTCTCTCTCTCTCTCCTTCCTATTTCTATCTCTATCTCTCCCCTTCTCTCTCTCTTTCTCTCTGTGTGTGTGTCTCTGACTCTAAAAAAATCGAGAAAAATCTCAGCAGCCGCATTATGTACCCACGTAGTCATAGCTTATCGTTCGTTTACTTCAAAGGGACGTGTAATCAGGCCCTATGTTGATAGACAGCAAATGAAATAAGTTATTATGTAAAAAAATACCTTTTTTCATGGAACATTTTATAAAATACGATTTTGGTGCTGCAAGCTGAGCCAAATTTTCTAATAGTCACTGGATTTTTGTTTATAATTATTCTATTCGTATGACAAAGTATATTTCATAGAGTAGTTTTATCTATGGTGACATTCATAGAATTCCGTACTTCGTGTTTTTTTAATCCACTACAATGCACAGTAGTAAAATATAGATCGAAATACATTTCCCGTTTTCCTATGACATAAGGTAAAAATCCTATGAACTTGCCGTGCGTTAAGCCAACTCGATGGTCTTAAACCTTCAATGTCAGGATAATAAAGATGAAAACCAACAAAGAAAATGAAAAAATAATATTGCTAAGATGTCATCTCGTGATAGTCTGCCGCGAAGAAAAAATCTCGCTTAATCTTTTGGGGAACACAAAATTCTCACAAATCCGCAAAGATGGCAGCTTACGAAAATTATGATTTTAAATGTACCACTTCATGGCACAGCGCTTCCAGCGGCACTTCATAATTTTAATGAAAAACCGGCGAAGTGCGAGTCGTGCTTCGACTTTTCAGGGTAAGGTACATATTTTTGTGTGTCGCCGTGACAAAAATTCAATGATTTTCAATTCAGCATTATCAAACATTTCTACCACAGAAAGAAGAGCTTCGTGCAGATCATTAAACAAACAGGTAGTAAGAATTAAATCACTGCGATAGTTTTTCTTATTTTATCGAGTAATGAGACGAGCAAGCCCTTCAACTGATGGTAAGCGCCACGCCTACCCATAAAAGTTACAGTGCTACCCAGAACTCATTGCATAATCTTGCGCGGCGCTGCACTGCGCTCGTCACCCCGAGACATCGGTTCTAAAGTCTCATACGCCTACTAACTTCGCTGGAAACAGTGCCCTTCAAACTGGAACACAGTAATTGTTGCACACTACTGCTTGGCGAATTAATATCTGGTAAGAGTACTTCCCCAATTGGAGTCTTGCAGAAGATGCCTACCCCTAGAAAAACGGTGAGTAACAGTGTTGTGCAAATGGGTGATTACTCTAACTACTCTTTAGGCACATTTTACGTCCGCTTAAGCCTGCGTTTCTCCATGAACTTAGTAAAAGTGGTTCCGAAGTTAAGGATCCATCCTTAAAAAGGGAGGGAAATGCCCTTTTTTAAGAGGTAAAAATATCTACTGTAGGTGCTTACTACAATTGTTTCTTGTAATTTTGTTTTCTACTAACCTACTAAATATTATTTAAAAAATAATAATTGTAGAATGATGTATAAATCGGATTAAAAGACTTGACTCTGTTGAGTTAATAAGTGCCATATAGTAATATAGGTCACTTGCTAAACCAACTCACCTAAATATTTCCTGATATTACAAAGAAACAAAACCCGAATTCATGAATTCCGAAGCAAAACACAACCGCAACACGGAGATAAATACCCATATACTAAGTACCTACTCAAATTACCTTTTTAATTACTAAATTACACACAGTTTAAAATTACCACATCCTTTTCCGGTCGAACCTCACTGAATATTTTAAGGGAATGACGTATATAGAAGGTACAACAGACATCAATTATTTAAATGATACGGAAACTTACCTTCAATGTCAGCATGTAAAAACTGAAATGTTATTTTAGTTTTACTAGGCACTTTTACAAGCCTTACAAGTCAATGCATAAGTCTCATGAAACATGAGAAAAATTGTATTTTGTAGTGGGAGGCCTCTTTTGCAAGATACCGCCTGGGGAAGTGCCAGACTTTTGCCATTAATCCGCCAAGCAGTAATGTGCAAACATTACTGTGTTCCGGTTTGAAGAGCATTGTTGCCAGCGAAATTACTGGGCATTTGAGACTTTAGAAAAGATATCTCAGGTTCAGCTCAGTTCTGTGTGGTGCTGTGACTGTTATGGGCAGGCGTAGCGCTTACCATCAGGTGAACGACTTGCTCGTCTCGTCACTCAGTCAAATAAAAAAAAATATGACAAACTAAATCAATGACTATGGCTTCAGTTTTAAAAGGAAATTTTCCTTTCACGTGCCGATTCATGTCTGAATCTCGCACAGGAAACGAAAACGCCATTACCTCTAACAGTAGGGCTTCGGAAATACGCCCCTTCGAACAGACCTTAAAACCTCAAGAAACTCTACAAGCCTTTATATTTTGTTTATAATTTGCTAGGCTACCCTTCTATTCATTGGTATTCTATTTCCCAATAATTGTTAATACATTTTTAGGGACTTATAAATATAACTAATATATCTAGCAATACAAAAAAAAACATCCTCCATTCAGATACGAAAAAAATACTTGCGTAGTCTCATTCATAAAAATGTCCCATCTACTTTGAACCTCAGAGGTTACGTATTCCATAAACGTGGTATTAGGAGATTAGCTTTTATTGAATCCGACCGTTTTCCATCACAGTGGAAAATTTAAACGGAATTTTTACGAGGCGACCAATTCAATCATTGAGGATGACCGCCAGGATCTAGTTTTGCGCTCATAACTTGCGGTCATTGCGGCGGGCGCCATCAAATATTTAAAAATCTGAAAATCTGGATATTTTTATCACATTCTTGTCGATGAATTTATTCTCGAAGTAGATTTTAATTTACGTAACTTTAGCTTCAATCGTTAACAAACAAATTGTAGTGCTAGTCATGGTCAAAACTAACCCACTAACTACGATATACGTTTAGACAGAAGAATAGGTATTCTTCTGTCTAAACGTATATCCATAAACGTACGTACGGAAATCGTAGTTCATTTATTATTAACGTCTGATTAAAGTTATTTCGATTCCAATCGTTTGCAGCCAAAGTTACACAATCGACCCACAAGGCTATTGAAAACTATAATTAGCATAATTTTCAGAACAAACACTGGATTCAAAAGCAAACAAGTAATAACTAATAATCAATAGTTAACATAGAAATAAAAGCAAAGCTATACCGCACTATCAGTAGTTAACGTTCGCATAATTCTATGTGAACTGGTTTCTTGCTTCGAAGACAACAGAAAACTTGCCTGTTATTTAGAGATAATACAAGCTCAGCCATCAAAATTGTTTGTCCGACGTTAATATAATAAAAAAAACCGTTAATTTACAAGTCGACTGCTGAAAATACAGACGTTTGTGCATTTTCCATTAGTAAGTAGCCTTTGAAAGCTACTCTATGTAACCCTAGAATAGCTCGTCAGTTTAACACCAGGTGAGATGGTCAAAGCCAAGCCTAGAAAGATATATAAAAAAGTATAATAGTAACATTGTTTTCCGCTAAATAAAAACTCTTTATAACTTTTGTGTTTATTTACCCATTTTTTCTTCCAAAACTTTAAAAATTCTCGCAAGTAAATCTGAAAAGGGATGGCGTAATCCTATTTTCACTTGACATCCATAACTACTTTGGGTTAGGAATATTGAAAGATTTTCGATGTTTTGCCTTTAGCCAATTTATTGACATTACGGTTTATACGGCAGGTATTATTTAGTTTATTGTATTCGCCGTATTATTTGTAATTTTATACGTTCCACATAAATCTTATTCTGGATAATATTTTGCTTAGGAATAAAAGAGTCCTTCAACGTCAAACCAGATTAAATTTACCATCCCATTTATTATGAACGGAATTTATAATTACATAACTAGCTGAACCCCCTGGTCTCGTGCTATTCCACAAGGACTGTTAATTTTTACGGAATAAAAAGTATCCCATGTGTCAATCAAGATAATAAAATATCTGTGTTCCAAATTTCATCCAAATCCGTTCAGTGTTTTTGCGTGAAAGAGTAAAAACATCTATCGAGCCATCCTCACAAACTTTCACATTTATAATATTAGTAAGATAGGATTAGCATTGCAAATTAGCATTGCAACAGGGCAATGCAACCTGCATGATGGGTGCGCTGCCAACTTGTAGTGAGCTAGAACACTTAGGTTACCTATGAGCATGAAGACTTCTAATTGCAGTATGTAATTTTTCCATATGCTCATAGCACCGAGTAGGTATAGTCATATGTCAAAGCTGTAGCTATCAAATAACTTCACAGTAATTAATGAGCCATTATTACCTCAAACAACCAAATATTTGCTCGTATACAAATATTTGTCCCCTCAGTGGGGGGTTCGACGCGAAGTCAGTCACATTGATCGTCAAAATCCCCTCAAATCAGAACAATAATTTAACAAAATGACGTATTAATTAGGTTCTTTGAAAAAACAAAGCCTTTTGTTGATATTTTGTAGTGGCAGGCCTCATCTGCAAGAGACCGCCTGGGGAAGTACCACACCTTTGCCATAGATTCATCCGTCAAGCAGTAGTGTGAACACATCACTGTGTTCCGGTTTAATGGGCACTGTTTCCAGTGAAATTACAGCCCACATGAGACTTTAGAACCACAGTGCAGCGCCACACAGGATTTAGTAATGGAAGCTCAGAATGTCTCTGTAGCTGTTATGGGCAAGCATGGCGCTTACCATCAGGTGAGCAACGTGCTCGCTTTGTTACTTAGTAACATAAAATAGTAACATAGTGGTCACCAAAGAAAAAAAATGATTAGACAAGATTACTTTTTCTTGGATATTATTTTCATGAAACAAGAAAGGCTTAACAATAGAGTTTTAATTACATTAAGTAGTAGCTCACACACCATAAACTCCTTTTATGCCTACCCAGCTATAGCTATGCAGAACTACTGTGATCCCTTAGGAAATTGTGTGTAATGACGCAATGATGTAATAAATAATGTGATTAAAGGCGGACCTTCAAATACTTTGACACGCCTATCAACGGTGACAGTTGGTTCAAGTGACCCATCATGTCCAAGTGTCACTTTACGGCGAACTTTTCATATTTCATTTAAAACGAAATTTTTAATTTCTGACTAAATTACTTGGCATTATATTTTTTTGTTGAAATAGGTGTTTGTTTTTTCGTAACATGGAACCGTTATTTTAAAATTGAAATTGAATGAAAAATTAACTTTATTTTTTCTAAAACAAAGGCCAGGAGGCCTACCATGACGTCTTATAGCGATTCAGTTGAGGACCTAAACTGAGCCGCGTCGCATAATCGTACCGTGACGTCTTATTTTTTATGTTGCTGCCATTTTCAACCTAAACTGGATATAGTTTAGGTTCAAAATGGCTTATTAGCGACTCAATTTAGGTTGCTACCATTTTCAACCTTAACTGGATCATGTTTAGGTTGAAAATGGCAGCAACATAAAAAATAAGACGTCACGGTACGATTTTGCGACGCGGCTCAGTTTAGGTTCTCAACTGAGTCGCTATAAGACGTCATGGTATGCCTCCAGGACGCCAGATCTCACTAATATTATAAATGCAAAAGTTCGTGTGTTAGTCAGTAAAACGAGGACTACTGAACCGGTTTTTACATCTGGGCACCGTTACGTATCGGCACACACCGGTGTGTTTTCCAGCACTGGCGTGCCGTCTGTGTGAGCAGCACTGTAGTAGCGCCACGGTAAACACACACATCTGTGTTTCGCCGCATAGCTGGCACGTAAACTGCGCTAACGTAACAGGAGGCATACCATGACCTCTTATCGCTATAAGAGGTCATGGTCTGAAATATGAAACCTAAACTGGATCCAGTTAAGGTTGACAATGGCAGCAACCTAAATTGAGTCGCTAATAAGCCATTTTCAACCTAAACTATATCCAGTTTAGGTTGAAAATGGCAGCAACGTAAAAATGACGTCACGGCACGATTATGCGACGCGGCTCAGTTTAGGTCCTCAACTGAATCGCTATAAGACGTCATGGTAGGCCCCCAGGTATGTTTTCCCGCACTCGCGTAACAATATAAACAACACAAACGGCTGTTTTCAGCAGTCAGCGTGTTAATTGTCAGGCTCTTGGGCGGCCTGACGAACTTTAATGTCAAAGGATACAGGAATTTCCTCCTTCACGATCGATCAATAAGCAAAGTAAGTTGACATTTACTTGCAACGTTACTGAATTTGCGTTGGTAGACATGAAAATGACATCAACGTATATATTTTTTATTCGCCATTTTGGTTGAAATGTTTCCACGGAATATATTTAGTTGCGGACGAATACTAATCAAGTCGAATTATTTGCGCTGATTGAATACATATTTATGAATAATTAGATAAAGGGGTTTATTTTGTACAAAAAATATAAAAACCGCCTTAAAAACTAAGAGCAAGAATCCCTTTTTACCCCTTATTTATATTACCCGTTCAATGTTTTTGGAAAGTCACTGAAATATAGCTCTGGTAAAGCCATGGACCACCCGTAGCTTTCTGTAAAACAAAAGATTCGAAACATAAAGCTTCTAATTCACACTGTTCCAATTTAAAAGACTGACCTATCTCAGAAACTGACATAAAACTGTGTCAGAATCAGAAGTGACAATATCTTCCTTATCTACCCGGTCTTCACCTTCATTTCTAAAGCGAGGCGTAGAACAATGTTATTTCTCGCCTCCCACAACCTAATAAATAGTATCATTTAATAGCTCAGAAAATACTATTGATTTAAACTCTACGAGAATCGTAGCCCCGCTGCTTGTAGCTCTACAAGTTCTCTACAGTTCATAAGAGAACTTGAGTACCTACGTCAACTTTTGTAAGCGACGCCTTTAAAGTATTTCGTCTAAACGATACCAGTTCAAAGTTCTCGAAGAACTAATTAAGTGTTCAGTGCTCGCAATAATGCGGTTAGGTGCGTTGTAGCATAGCGGCTACGAACCGTAGTTCCACGTCCTGTAGACGCTACGACATATAGCTAATTTGGGGCAAGAAAGTATTATCTGCTCGACTTACCGTTAAGGAAATAACACGTTTTTGTCGCAAATGAGCGATATACGGCGTAACTGTGCTACGCCAATGTGTTTCTTTTTTCATGTTACTATGGTTATTTTACGTCCATGTGTCAAGTACCTCCAGTTTGATAAAAATTGGTTCATTAGTTATTTAACACTTTGACTGCTGAGCCGATTTTCTTGTCTAGCCACGCGTGTGGCTCTGAACGCACCATAGTGTTTTCCCGCACTCGCGGAAAGTTATGAAAATCACCACAGTTGTGTTTTCAGCAGTGAACGTGTTAAAAGTCATTTGCTTGCTATAAAAAATAAAAATTTAACAGTTTCTATATCAGTTATTTGGAGTTACAATTTTACTGTTCTCAATTCGAATATAAAACGAAAAAAAAATAGATTCGAGAGCCTTTTTTCTTGAAGTCGGTTTAAAAAGTTGCCTGGAATATACCGCTTTAAGGGATAAGTTCGTCCACTACTGAAACTAATCTTACCTACAGTGTGACCAATTGCACATGAGTACGTGCCTTGCCCGTTCGCTCTCACTTAGCTGAAGTTAGCTCGATCCTCATTATGGAGCTCCGTTCCTAATTGGCCATTTGCGGTTTATTAACTATCCATGTTCGATCAGTTGATTAAAATGCGTCAGTGTATATGCAAAAGGCTTTAGAGGGGTGTTTGAAGTGTTGTGGAGATGAAATCATCTGGATATATTGCTTCCGTTGTCTACATTTAAACGTATAATAAAAATTTTGCAAACATAACGTCCGATCATGAAAAAACATTTAAAAAATAATTGATCTAGGACTCTATGTGACTTTAACAAAGATATTAATTGTAAAAACATGTGGTTTTTGAAAATGGTGTCTGAAAAAAGCATCGCGTCAAAACTACTGAATTGATTGCAATGCAGTTTTAACTGTTTAATAGGTAATAATCTGACTTGTGCACACACAACAGAGCTATTGAAAAAGAACTGTTTGTAGTTGGTGTGCTAGTATAGGCCACAGGGCTTTGGTGTGAAATTATCTTCTAATATCAATATATAAAAGCAGGACCCCCTTCTGGCTTAGTCGGGTAAACATACCACTGCTAACGAAATTGTGGTTAATGCTATTAACTCGTAGGCTGTGTCCTCACGGATCGCGCTAGACAACTATTAAAAATCTATTGACTCCGTAAAGTAAAGTTCGGGGTGGTATTATAACTGTTATGGGCAGGCGTAGCGCTTACCATCAGGTGAATGACTTGAGCGTCTTGACACTCGGTCAAACAAAAAAAACCACCACAGCTGGGAAATGAATACTACTAAGATATTTAAAAAAGTGGTCGCGACATACGATATAACTCACCCCCTTATTAAGAAAACTTTTCTGAAGTTAAAAAAATTGCACTGAAGAGTTTTGCACTGCGCAGTACTAAGAAACGTTAACTTATAATGAATAAAAGGGCAAGTTTCTTCCTAATTAGCTTACATTTCCGCTAAAAGTGCGCTATATCATTAAGCGCAAAGTTAAAAGACCGAGAAACTATTTAGTTACAAAGAGTTTTTCCCAGTCTCCCTACGCTAGTTTGTCGAGCAGCATAAAGTAAATAACTAACTACATACTTTGGTCCTTAAACTACGTTAAACTAACACCGATTAAGTTGTCAGACTAGTTTAAACGAGCGTTAAAATTACTTCAAGAGCAAAAGGGGAAGTTAAAATGAGCCCTAAATAAAATACATGTTTGACCGAGCCTTCTGCGATTGCATCATCATCATTAACACGTCCAGTGCTGAAAACACAACTGTTGTGTTTTTGACAACTTGCCGCGAATGCGGGAAAACACAACTGTTGTGTGGGAAAACTCTATGGAGTGTGCAGAGCCGCATCCGTGGCTAGACACGAAAATCGGCTCAGCAGTGAAAGTGTTAACGCATATCCGCTCACTACTGAGCAAGCTGACCGCTGATCACTGCTGAGCACGGGTCTCGGGGTTTATAGGCGCTCTTACCCCCGCAGTTTCACCCGTGGAGTTCCCGTTCCCGTGGAAATATGGGGATAAAATGCCACCTATGTCACTTGTTGATAATGTAGCTTTCCATTGGTGAAAGAATTTTTTAAATCGATTTAGTAGTTTAGCCGTGAAAGCGTAACAAACAAACTAACATTCGCATTTATAATATCACTTAAGATAGTTATATAAAATACACCTACCTTTACCACTGCCTAGTAAAAAGTGATGCTATCGCTAAAACCTACAGCCTATAGGTGAAGCTAAGTGGTTTCCTGCTGCGGTTGCCTAACAAGCATAGGCTAATTTAATTACCTACGGAAGTGCCGTTCTAATTCCTGTCGTTGCGCCTTTAATCTTCGTTGATAGTCTTGTAAAACAGGAAAACCTTGTAACGCTAAATAGTTTATCCATATATTTGATATAATAGCTCTTGTAGAATATCTATCTATGTAACCGTACGTAACTAGCATACATGCAATGTTTGCAATGCGAACGCAGCGCATTTCTACGATACATAGGACAGGCAAGTCAAACTGGTATATATTTGCGGCCCGTAACGACTTTTCTGCGGCCGGAACAAAATATATGAATATTAGTTTAATGTGGGCAATAATGTGCCATAATAATGTGGGACAGTAAACTATAGCATAGATGAATATTAAAAAACTGAACTAACTATAGCTGTATACTTGGTTCGGACTAAAATTAAGTTGGAATGAATGCGTCGTGCGGGAGACGTGCAGCAAGCGACCCTTTTCCAAGAGGTTTGCGTCATGTTTGTGGTTATAGCGCCCCGCTGTTTGAAAAGTAATTATAGCGGCATTTAAAAAAAAAACTCAATTAACACCGAACTGAAAATTTAATGAGTAACAAGAGATGCCAATCATCTGGAACGAATTATTTTATAATTAACACATAGAAACAGAATCTTAAAAACATATATTTTCTTTGATTTCTTGCGGCCCACCTTTTTTAATTTAATTTAGTTGGCTCAGCTGCGAAACTGAATTTGACACGCTTGTATAGGGTTACTCGTTTTACATTGCTGGCTTTATGATGAACGTCTAAACGTATTCAATTACTTGAAACTTTCTTGCTCACTTATTTTTTTCATGGACTGTTTTGCATAACGCGGTGAACGGGGGTACACAGCTTTCTAGTCATTTCCAGATTTTTGTTCGTCTTGGTTCCGCCCTACTGGACCCTAAAGGTGTTCTACAAGTTAGCGGTTAAGGAAACTATCTGCTCTGAATATTTAACTGGCTAATCGAGATTCCTTTGAGTAATTAAGGTGTTTCGTTGTGCCAGTGGCTTTGAAACTGTGTAACGTAATCATAAGCTGATTGTGCCTGAGATAATTAGGTGGATAGGATCCTTTAAGGTAATGTGGTTTACATTCAAATGACTTGTTTTATTAACAATGTCTGCAATAGCAATATAAACAGCTTCCCGCCCACGAGTTTGTTTAGTTTCTTATTTTTATAACATTATTCTTTAAGTTTAGAGGAAAATAAAATTAAATATAATTATGTTTTGTATTTATGCCTTCAGTAAAAAAAAAAATAGTCTCAATATATATAAATGTTATGTTGGTTTGTGTACGCTTCAAAAACTCAAATAGTTCTGCACCGATCGAGCTGAAATTTTAGCATGATATATAATCCGCATCAAGGATTGTTTTTATCTATTTTTTTCATCAGTGACATATCAGCGAATGTGCGAATGTGCTACAGCAAAGCGTGGCAGGGCACAGCTAGTACTCGTATACATATATATAACTGTATTTCACTTGATACGTTCACAAGGCATTCACTTGATACACAACACACACACACTACAGTGGTGGTTGTATACAGCTATACCCATTTCAATAGAACTTATAAACTTTCCTGTTCCTCCGTACGTAATTTGATAGTACAAATCAAAGAAAAAATCTCGTCCCCGGTGCTATGAACAAAACCCTTGAATTTGGATAAGTTGCATTCACATATATAATCCGAACAGCGAAGGAATGGAACACCATACCAGCGTATTTGTTTCCCAAAACCTGGAAGTCTCCAAGTCGAGAGAGATTAGGTATCTTCTAGGCAAGCATACTCCACCACCGACCGCATCGACACTTGGTAAGACTGCGGTCAAACGCCTGTTTGACCGTCAAATGCCTGGTCCGTCAAATGCCTGCGGTCAAAAGTTTGTGAGAATAGATGGATGGATGTTTGTTCCTCTTTCACGCAAAAACTACTGAACGGATTCGAATGAAATTTAGAACACAGATAGTTTATAACCAGGATTGATCAATAGGGTACTTTTTATCCCGATAGTATGTTCCTGTGGGACAAAACGGGAGCTACGCGGCTGAAACCGCGGGGCACAGCTAGTTACGCAACAAAAAAGCTCTAGAGTCTATTCATAATAATATAAATAAACACGATACATCTGCAGCCCTTTGTGAGGATAATATAAACAACAATCCGATAACCGAAGCATTAATACTTATTTACATTTCAACTTTACATAAGGTCCGTCGCAAACTTCGTCCAGCGGAAGTACAGCGCCTTTATTATAGAATTGTCTGTGTTTATACTGTTACAGTAGAAGTTGATAATTTGGTCATGTCGTTTCTCGATTGAGACTTTAAAGACAAATAAACCCCTTGAGCTTGGATTTAAAGGATTAAATATGATACTTGATACTTTACGAACCCTTTGTCGTAAGTTCTAGCATGTAGGATATTTGCTATTGGGTTACAGATGTATTGATATAGGTAGGTCGTGTATTTACGAAAACTTTGGCTGATTTGTGATTTAAAGCCAAATTTAGTCAGTAATTTCGCTGGAAACAGTGCTCTTCAAACCGGAACACAGTTTTGTTTTCACGCTACTGCTTGGCGGATGAATATCTCGCAAATGTACTTCTCCAGGCTATCTTTTGCAGACTAGGCCTACTACGTGGTTATTTATCCTAAAAAGACGTTTTTCCTTAAGAACAGTAACATACAAATTAAATTAAGATATTGCAAAAACTCTAACATGTTTTCAAACGGTTGAAAGGATCCCTTGATGTGCCATTATTTCCCCCCTTTCTGTAAAACACTGTAATGGCTTTAATAGACTGGCGGCCAAGCATTACAAAGGAGAGCGTTTTTTTCTTTGCAAGAAAATAATCACTCTGATGCAGGTTAATAAGTATTTATAGACACATGTGCGCCCACTACAATGGCCCAGGACACGACCTGCTTTAGAAAAACCTGCTATTTTTCTTCTTCTTTTTGAAAAAATTGTCGTTTTCATTATATAATAAAATAAAAGTACTACAGGTATTTGCTATGTATACTTTTTTAAATAGTTAAGGCCAGCACTTAACACGGTGACGTGATTAAGAGTTAACTACTCTAGGGGTTAGGTCATCCAACAAAGTCCTATCATACATTCATCAGACAACTTAGGCGGAATTAAAACTATATATTTGTACATTATCTTATTACCTACTCTTTCTGAGAGAAGACCTTGTCCAGGAAGTTGGGAAGTAGCTAAATAAACACTCAAAAGTATACGTACATTATAATTAATCTTGATACTTTGTTCAAGTAAGTGTAAAGTGTATTTTACTGCAAAGTATCTACTATACGCCATTACAGTACTCATTTACTCGTAATATACAGACGATATGAAGTTTAATTAAGTTTCTAAATATCCAGCCTTAAGAGAAATTTCTCTCAAGTCTTCCAATGCTATCCGCCAACAGAAAATCCTCAGGGATATCAAAATAGCGCGCTCACCCACCTGTGAAGCGATCTATTGAAGACTGTTCATTATTACATTGTTCATGTTTCGAATGAACGTTCATTAATTACATTTTCTAGTAAGTTCCTTGTCATTCTCCTTAATAGAACAGTATTGAACGCAACTCTGGGGTAGAAACGAGAACGCTTCACTGGAACAACGTCTCTGGAAGTCTGAAGTTGCTTATTCTGACGTCTTCCATCTAATTATGCAAGAAGAAGGGAGGATTGGGATGGATTTTCAAGGAGGCCGAAACCGTAATTAACACTTTGACTGCTGAGCCGATTTTCTTGTCTAGCTGCGGTTGCGGATCTGCCCACACCGTTGTGTTTTTCCGTACTCGCAGCAAGTTATAAAAATCACAACAGTTGTGTTTTCAGCAATGAATGTGTTAATATTGAAGATTGCTTTGATATGTCTCGGTATACAATATAATTTAACGATAGTATTTGATTTTAAGCGGTGGTAGCCTAGTGGGAGAACGTCCGCCTTCGAAGCAGAAGGTCGTGAGTTCAAATCCTAGTGCAGGCACGTACCAATGTGTTTCTTGTAAAAACATATGTACGTAATTATCACTCGCTTTTCGGTGAAAGAAAACATCGTGAGGAAACCCACATACCTACCCGAGAATTATTTCGGAGGTAGGTATGTGATCCACCAATCCGGATCTGGCCCCCGTGGCGGATTATGGCCTAATCCTCCTCACGAAAGTGAGGGGAGACCCGTGCCCAGCAGTGGGACGTTATGGGTTGTTGATGATTTGTTTTTATCTTTTATTGCCTTTACATGTATCAAAGAGCAATTAGACACTCTTTAGCAACCTTATTACAAAACGTAAAGAACGTGTAACACAATGTACCTATATCAAAAATTTATGTAATGAGAAAGAAACAAAAGTTGCGTGCGTGATTCGGCGGCCGCAAATTCGAAAAGTTACCTTACTTCCGCTGCTGAGTTCTCTCTTCGAACCTACTTACCTACGCACTTGTGGTTGCTCAAGTTAAAATTTGCCAACAAACTTTTTCAGTACAACATCATTTGGGTCGTACGCAATAACAAATTAATGTAAACGTTGGATGACCGTGTGTTTTCCAGCACTGGCGTGCCGTCTGTGTGAGCCGCACTGTAGTAGCGCCGCGTTAGACACACGCCTGTGGTTCGCCGCACAGCCGGCACGTAAGCTGCGCTAACACAACAGGTGGGTTTTCCCGCACACACGTAAATTTCTAAAAATCACGTCTGTTTTTTCAACAGTAAACGTGTTAAATGCCCACATAATATTTTGTTACTATCAGCGGTTGCTTTCTTTAAAGTCAGAACTGAAAAACACTGATACAAAACTAAAGTGACTAAAAACGGGATATTTCATTTTTCGTTGTTTTTTTTTTAATATTTCGACACACTTTGATGATGTGGCCCTGTTTTGTTTTATTTTGGTTAACTTTTGTCTTTTAAAATTGACAATACTTAGATTACAGAGCAATCTTAAAGCATTAAAAGTACAATGCTACTCGTATTAATATTTAAAGGCCAAGGCTTGGTTGAAGGCGGATAATTAAGAGAACTCCGATACAGTTTAAAATCCCAAAATAAGTAGATACTGACTTACAGTAAAGATCATCATTTTAATCAACCCATATCGTCCCACTGCTGAGCACGGGTCTCCCCTCACTTTCATGAGGAGGATTAGACCCTAATCCACCACGAGGGCCCGGTCCGGACTGGTGGATAACATACCTGCCTCCGAAATAATTCTCGAGTGATATGTGGGTTTCTTTACGATCTTTTTTTTCACCGACAAAGCTAGTGATATTTACGTACATTTATTTTACAAGAAACACATTGGTACCTACATGCTCGCACTAAGATTTGAACTCACGGCCCTCTCCTTGGAAGGTGAATTTTCTTTATCACCAGTAAAGATGTTCTAGTAAAACATGCATCGGCTTACAATTGCAGTACAATTTCGCTTTAGAAAGAACCAGCCTTTGACGCAATGGAAAACTTGAAACTAGATGCTCATTGATTTTCGTAAAGTAAAAAACGTTCGTGGAATGTGTGCTTTCTCAGTGACATTCCACTTGGGGCAGTGTTTGACGCAACAGGAATGTAGGCAGGTAGGTAATAGAAAAGCGTTCTGCTTGTCGTCGTGAAAATGGACACTCAAAGGTAGTGCCAATTTCTTTTCTAGCTTTTTCATCTTCTTCTGATCTACCCGATTTTGTCTGTGATATGTGAATTTAAGGAAAATGCTGTTTGCGCTTTTATAAGAAAGGAAAATACGAATAAAGACGAAACTTGGGTCTTTTTTTTATATGACTGAGTGACGAGACGAGCAAGTCGTTGAACTGATGGTAAGCACTACGTCTGCCCATAACAGTCACCACCACACAGAACCCCGCATTGCATAAACCTGCGCGGCATTGCACTGCGCTCGTCACCGTGAGACATCGGCTCTAAAGTCTCATATGCCCAGTAATTTCGCTGGAAACACCGCCCTTCAAACCGGAACAAAGTATTTTTTGCACACTACTGCTTGGCGGATAAATATGTGGCTTCTTTTAAATAAAGAAATGAGACAATATCTTACAACTGTAAACGTTATTATGTAGTTAAAGTTCGATATAAAAAAAAATATAAAGTTCGATCTATTACAGATGATGGTGTCTTTCTCTGGTGTTAAAGTTTAACCCATCCAAGCACCTCTCTGATCTGACACTCTCTACTGCATTCTGTATACACGTAGTAAGTAAATACGTTGTTAAATTATGTAATAAATAAATAATAAGCAGTTATTCGAAAGCTGGCAATTATTTATTATTTGCTTAAGTAAGTAAGTACCTACGTATGCAATTAAATAATGAGTGAACACCTAATTAATTTTATATATAAAGTCGCAGAGGTCGTTTTCATTATATTATAATTTATTGAAAGTTTTAAACTAACATAACCTTGTCCTGAGCAAAGAGAACCTTACGTTCCCTAATTAATATGTATAATTAAACGATTGTACTAAATATAATTAATAAAAATTTTCAGTTTCATTCGTCAATAAAGACTTAAGCAAAACAAATAGTCTTTGATCTCTTTGTTAAAACTTTCGTAATTTAGACTCATGATTTAAGTTTTACTTTGAAAGTTAAATAATTGATCTTTTCACGATAACTTATTATTACCTTAACCTTTCCTTTCCGCACCCGAGTCGTCAGTAAATTTCCAGTGTGTCTAATATATTGAACCGATAAATTCTAATAGACTAGCTGCGCACCACGGTTTCACGCCCTTAATTCCTTTTCTCCGGACGAAACTTTTTTTTTTCCGGACATATAACCTATGCCACTAATGCAGAATTGGACTAAACTTCTATGCGGTTTCCACTATTTGGTAGCTTAGAATTTGACTTGTACAAAAAAAAAAGACAGAAATTCCAACGTGTAAAAAAAATGGTTAAAAAAAACTGTTTGAAGAGGGCGTGCCGGTTTAGGCAACTGGGCTTTGGTGGGAACCTGTCATCTAATCTAATACACTATACTACTATAATTATAAAGCTGAAGAGCTTGTGTGTTTGTTTGTTTGGTTTAACACGCCAATCTCAGGAACTACTGGTTCGAATTGAACAATTCTTTTTGTGATGAGTAGTCATTTTATTGAGGAAGGTTATAAGCTATAAAAGATTACGCTACGACCAATAGAAGCGGAGCATATCTATATAAAAAATGCCACCGTGGATGAACTCGCAGATATGAATTAAAAAGTAAATATATGAAAGCCATAGCAGTGCGATTAATGCTGGCATTTTCTATCTCTCATCATTTTCATCATCATCAACCCATAACGTCCCACTGCTGAGCACGGGTCTCCCTCACTTTCGTGAGGAGGGTTAAACCATAATCCACCACGAGGGCCCGGTCCGGATTGGTGGATAACATATACCTACCTCCAAAATAATTCTCGGGTAGAGAAGTGGGTTTCTCACTGTAGTGAATCAAATTTTAATTTTAATAATTAAAATGCTGCATCGTCGACACGAAAATAAGAAGAAAATTAATATTATTATGACAAAGTGGCAATGGGCTTTCACTGACTTCAGTCACGTGTGATGTGAGTGACTGAAACCCTTTCAACCCCGAGCATGGGTGGGGGGGGGGGGGGTAAAGCTAAGGTAAAAGTGGGGCGTGATCTTAACAATACCCGTCAATAAGATTAGGGCCGACTATTTTAAGCTCACATTATGTGGGAAACTAAGTCGATCTATCAATGTCATATTTATACTAATGTTTGGAACTTAGTTTGTAAGTTGATAAGGCAATTATTCCGACTAATCATGTTTTAATATTTCTTTGCTAACTAGGTACTAACAGCAAAAGGAAGACTATTTTTACGAAATGGTATAAACATATCGGTTTAGAAGGGTATAGAACTATTAAAAAATCATAATAAAAAAAAACTATATTATGTTATCAGCCTATTTTTAGTTAGATATTCAGTTATTCTAGTTTGATTAGCACTCTAGCCACAATTGTAAATGTCAATCGCAGTGCAATTTTTTTTACATGACTGAGTTACGAGACCAGCATGTCGTTTACCTGATGGTAAGCGCCACGACAGCCCATAACAGCTACAGTGCCACCCAGAATCTATTGCGACCCTGCACTGCGCTCGTCACCCTGAGACATCAGCTCAATGCCCAGTAATTTCGCTGGAAACAGTGCCCTTCAAACCGGAACACAGTAATGTTTACACACTACTGCTTGGCGGAGAATATCTGGTAAAAGCATAATATCGTGTATAAATAAAATCTAAACTGCTTTGTACACCAGAGATTGAAAGAATGAGAAATACTGAGTTCTAGCTCGTTCTAAGTGGTACAATGTCAGCTACAAACAAACAAGTCTCTTTGACGGTCCATTATCGTATCAAATTATAAAGAAGGGGAAATATTTTTATAATCCAGCTCCTTGGAAGAGAAGCTCATGCCAAAAATGCTTTACAATATCGCTTTCATCATATTAATAACTTGAATACACGTCAAAAAACGAACTAAATATGTATAATATTATTTATTTACACTGCCAACCTTGACGCTTCATTGCTTCCAATCCAAAGGTTGTCTGGAAGAGATCGCTTTCAGCGATAAGACCGCTCATTGTACTATATTTATTTCAATAAGTTCTATTCCTTGTACCTTGTGTATTTCTGAACTGGTGCACAGTAAAATATTTTCTATTCTATTCTAAATTTTGAAAGTGTGTAACCGGCAACCTTTGCTCCTGAAATGCTTAGCTCCTATACCAAGCTACAACATATTATTGTAAATGAGTAGGTATTAAATATATAATAATAATAATAATAATAATAAAAGCCTTTATTAACAATCTTATATGTTACATTTCATCTTATATCTACTTATTTACTACTAATATTAAGCATAGTTGTTTATGAAAGCAACGTAATTAAATTTTATTATTTATATTAGACACCGGTTTCGTGATTGTCTTGCTCTTTCGCATAGGCCTCCCCAAGTGTTCTCCACAAAAATCTATCCCTTGCTATCCTTGTCCAGCATGGTCCTGCTACCTCCTTGATATCATCCTCCCATCTACGATGCGGCCTGCCTTTACTTCTCTTTTTATATCTAGGGCACCATTCCGTCACTTCGTTCGTCCACTTTTCTGTCTTACTTCTAGTTAGGTGTCCTGCCCATTTCCATTTTAGTTGTTTGATTTGGTATTTTATATCTATAATCTTGGTTTGTTTTCTGATTGTTTTTAACCTAATTTTGTCTTTTGATTTTATGTTGAGTATGCTTCTTTCCATTCGGTGTTGACAAGTTTCTAGTGATTTGATATTTTTCTTCGTATAACTCCATGTCTGACATCCGTAGGTCATGCTTGGTAGAATGCATGTATTAAATATTTTCTTCTTCCCTTCTATTGGTATATCCGAGTTTTTCATTATGTCTTTTAGAGCCCAGTATCTCTTCCATCCCAGATTTATTCTATTTTGAATTTCTTTTGTTGTGATGTCTGTTGGAGATATTATTTGACCTAAGTATGTATACTCATTTACATATCCCAGTTCAGCAGCGTTTTCAGGTTTTATGGGAATTTTGACGTTATTTGTCATTACCTTTGTTTTACTGGTATTTATTGACAGCCCTACCTTTTCGCTTTCATTTATCAGTTGTTCAACCATAGCCTGCAGAGTGTTTGGATCACCACATATTAATATGAGATCATCTGCGAATCTCAGATGGTTTAGTAATATTCCATTAACATTTATACCATATTTTTTCCATTCCAGTTGTCGAAATATATGTTCTAGGGTTGCCAAGAACAGTTTGGGTGATAAGGGATCTCCCTGTCTAACTCCTTTTCTAATGGGGAAACATTCTCCTACCTTTTCTGTGCGTACTTTTGCTGTCATATTTATGTATATGTTCTTTATTATTTTAGTGTATTTACTGTGGACCCCTTGTGCAGTGAGGGCTTCCCATATTTTCTCATGTTTCAGCGAATCAAATGCTTTATTGTAGTCTATAAATGCTAAATAGTAGTTTATTCCATATTCATTGCATTTCTGAATCATTTGTTTAATGGTATGGATGTGGTCGATGGTTGAAAAACCACTTCGAAATCCTGCCTGTTCTTTTGGTTGATTCTCGTCTATGGTCTTTGTTATCCGGTCTAATATTATCTTGGCGAAAATTTTGTATACGTTTGACATCAGCGAAATGGGTCTGTAGTTCGATATATCATCTGTTCTCCCTTTCTTGTGAAGTAAGATTATTGTAGACGTGGTCCATTGAAGAGGTATATATTCAGTTTTTAAAATTTCGTTAAAAAGGTTTGTTAGTGTTTCCAAGATAGTCTCTGATACTCCCTTTAAAAGTTCATTGGATATGTTATCTTCGCCGGGTGCTTTTCCTCCTTTCTGTGATTTTATGGCTTTAATAACTTCATCTTTCAATATATTAGGAACTGATTCTACATCGGTACTCGTAACTGTTTCGCTACTTTTAATTGATGTACTTGAATCGTCATGATAAAGATCGCGATAGAAATCAGTTGCTGTATTTAATATTTCTTTTCTTTTAGATTTATGTTTTAGGTATTAAATATACCATAGGCCAATTTCAGTTCTAAATCTATCATATTCCACTAAGAGAGAATGTCTGGAATATTATATCAAAATCGATCACCGGGTACAACTAAACTTCCTTTTGCGATAATTACACAGTTCATATGCATATTATTTCTCTCGCAATTTTTTCTTCACTACGCTATAACATAAAACAATGTTCACATTTTCGTTTTTATGAGCATTGAAAACCAAACACTAATCCGGCACCATGAAAATTTTATGATTCTCAATTAAAACAAAATGCGGAATGGCGTTGCCGCGTTGGCACCAAAGTCCAAAATGTAATTAAAAGTTTATTAGGTACCTACTGGCGCACTTGTATCTAGAACACACTGCATTTTCAGCCATGACTTTTTGCTGATAAATACAGTGTTAAAAGTAAATAAGGATATAGCGTCGATTAATATGCAGCACAACACAAAGGCTCTCTCTTCCTATATGTGTAGCCGTAAGAACATTTTTTTTTATTTCCCGCGGGTAGTACTACCTGTTATAAAGCTGGCAAGAGCGAAGTGCTATGCATACTAATTCTTCCCAAAAGTGTAAAGGTGGAGCGAAAAAGCCCGTAAAATCATATTACTTGGATCAGTACTATAAAAAATGAATGAGCTCAAATGTGAAACTGATAGAAAATTATGTTGCGAAAGGGATGTGTTTCATCTCTCTTGTTTTTGAGGAAAATGGTTCTAGATTTACTCAACAAAATAAAAAGTACAATATATTTAAAAAAAAATAACATCGCGTGGTAAACACAATCATATCACTTGGGAAAGTTAGTTTTAGGTATATCAAGCCAAAATATACACTATACGCAGTTGTGAAATAAATTTGAGAAATTAAATAAAATTATTTTTGGTAGCGCTTACCATCAGGCGAACGACAAGCTCGTCTTGATACTACGTCAACTAAAAAAATAGACTAATTTTAGATAGTAAAACCATTAATTTTGTTTTAATAATAATGATTATCTAAAATATGGTCATGTTACTAAATTGTCCAAAGAACTACATTAAAAAAACACTCTAAATAATTTCAATCGAATTACAAATAAGCACAATCACGTTTAATTTTGAAAGTAAGTCAAAATAGAGATTCCGGATTTATCAAACATAATATTACTTAAATAGCGTATAATATTATAAAATAGATAAAACAATACCTATGATATCAGTATAAAAATAAACTGAAGACAGCAGCGTCTTATCCATCGTTAACTTTTGTCTTCCCACAAGCAACTGAAAGTTCCCTTCAGTCATTAACTCGGCAAAAGTGTCCAGTTTCCTTTCAAAGTAAAACTTTATACCTTTGGTGCAAGTTAAGCTGTGGACGAAGTCCTGTAAACTATCGGTTTGATTTCTCATCTAGTTACGATATTGCAAAGAGAACCCCAGTAGGTTATTTTTAAGGACCGGTTTCGGAGGTTTTTTTTTGGTTGGTGAAATATGTGATGTTAGAAAAACATGTGTGTTATTGTTTTTCAAAGAGCCGTCCTACAATAACACGGAATATTGAAAGGAGAATTTCATGCTCAGCGATTATAAAAAATAATGTTTGAGGCAAAATGTTTTTGCTTCGGCTAGTAGAAGCTCTGATAACCGGTTATTTTATGGATATATGTAAAGTGGTTGTTATATGTTACAAATCATTTAATTCAGTTGTATTAAACATTTGACATGCCATAATAAAGATTTTCATCGCAGTTATTATTTATTTATTTGATTTATGCCTTTTTATGGATGAGACTGGCACAGGACCGGAACAAATGGCGTGAAACAGAGGAGGCCTATACCCAGCAGTGGGTGGATACGGGCTGAATAGATAGATAGATAGATGCCTTTTTCGATACGTTTTTCTACGCCTCTCCTTGTTTCAGTTACCCACTTTTCCAAGACAAAAGGAACCGAATTAAAACGCCCCAAAATTGAGTACGTAATTGAAAATTTACATACATTTTATTCTAAAAGCCTAAAAGAGAAACGCAGTTAAAAATTCTCTTTCCATAAAAAAAAAAACAACGGAACCATTTGTAATTATGACTTCAGTGCTCGCGGTACGACTTTTTAACTCAATTTTTCGCTCCCACATCATTGTATAATCCTTTACCATAGGGATTTTAATTCAGGTAGATATGGAAGGTTAAATTCTCTCTGAGAGAAGGTTCGAGGCCCTGACGTTCTAACTGCCGTACGTTGAGATTTTGAATTTTCCGCGATACAGTTCTAAGAGTTGTGGAACCATATAGATGGCATTGGATAACAAGCTTTAGTGGGGAAAAATGTATCCGTACAACTATGTTACATCATCATGAACGAAGTTGCGGATAACGCCTAGTGTATAAAGGTTAAATAAAAATTACTTTACTTTAATCTATATCTAACTATACTAATATATAAAGCTGAAGAGTTTGTTTGTTTCGTTGAGCACGATAATCTCAGAAAATACTGGTTTGATTTGAGAAATTCTTTTTGTATTGAATACTCGTAGTCCATTTATCGAGGAAGGTTAGGCTATAAACATCACGCTACGACCAACAGGAGTGGAGTAGTAGTATACATAAAGCTTGGCGATGTCATACTGATTCTGTCTAGGTTCCATATCTAAGGAACCGGGAACTGCAAAGACGATGGTTCCACACACATCCAGACTCCGTGCCAATATTTGTGGTTCACAAGATTCGATCAGGGATCGAATCAGACACATCACGATTCGCAGTTGGATCATCTCTAATCCCACAGAGGCAGTATGGTAGCTTATTCTTTTTCAAAATTTTATATCCATTCTCTCAATTTCCGGATTTAACGCTTTCCTTAAAAAATGAGATTAACTGAATATTATTGGATTCGGACCTTTTCACCAAAAACCTTATTTTCCTTGTATTTTCCCAAATATGTTATTTTTACAAGCTAGCGATTTTGACTTCATTCCATTAGGTAGAAATATTGATAGTGATGTTACGTAATTGAATGGGTACTAGTGGTCTATATTGGGTTTTATACTTCTGACAAAGGGAAATATAAAGCATATTTGTTAGTTATTCTATAACTATATTTGCTCTTAGCTCCGACTTGTACAATTGGGTATTTCAAGCTCATCAAAAGAGCTCAAGCACTATCAATCTACTGTTAATCATTGAGGAGTTCAGTTGCTTACCTACCATCAGATCAACACGCTGTTTCCACAATAATTGTATTGTCAGCGAAACTTGACATGCACAATTGAACTGGGTCAAAAACTTGCTACATTTTACCTCAACCCATAGTGTCGTGTGGACTGGTTAAGCTAAAACATAAAACACACATAAACGACGCGCGACGAGAGAAGCTAAATAAGAACTTTTAAAAAGCCAGCCTCGTTCCAAAGGCTTCAGCAAACACGGTTCCAGAAACACTCAACGACTCCATTTTAAAGTTTATTCCAATCCCTACCCAACTAGAATGTTTATTGTTCATACAAGAGCTAGTGCCTGGGATTAAGAAGATTCAGGTTTCTGACAATGGTATTATCAGAACAGGCGCTCGAGTACTAAAATAAACCTACAAATACGAAAAAGCTGTTTTGTGTTCCTGTATCAGTTTCTTTTTTTTATCTACATATAGATTTTATCCGTACCTACTCAAATAACGTGTAAATGCGACAGTAAGTGTGTGTATGTATGAAAGTGTGAATAGAACTGAGTAGAATAGAAGAAATTTTGTGTTTTTAACGCGTAGATCTGTAACGCCTTAAGTAGTTTACGTAAGCACTAAATTATTATTATTAAGTACTATTTTTACGCCCTAGTCCCAGATGACTTGTTCAAATATTGATATAATTAGAAAGAGCATTAAAAAATTAATACCAATACAAAACGACAACTCTCCATACTCTAGTTTTTTAGTTGCTCCCTATTTTTTTGACCGGCGACATGTTTGTTATCGCAAAATCGGTACCCTTATACCTAATGCAAATCGGAATAGCTTTTTTGTAAGATGTCTTTCAAAATAGACGAAAAACCTTTACACAGGCCTTCGGGCTCATTGATAATACATAGGATACTATCGTAACTTTGGGCTCTATTCATATCAGATTTCTATTTATTAATGTCTGTATGTCAAAGTAACCGGTCTACCGGAAGCGGATAAAATAGATTTCGTAGATTCGATACATTTGTAGACCCCGCAGGCCCCGTACTTTTTACAAATTATGTAGGTAGGTATGTTTTATAGCTAAATGGTTTGCCTATTTTCAATGAATATTTTCAATCTGCAGCCTAACAACCAATATATAACACAAGTAGAAATTTAAATCAGACGCATCGGACGTTTTTAGAATGTCAAATGAATAATCTTATTTTCATTTATGTCCTGTGTTTTCATTATAGCTGATCGTAAATTCATTAAATTTCTCGAATTTTATTGCTCGTGCGAATTGTAATAGCTTCTTACATATCATTTCATTATCATTTTATTTTCGTTACCAATGACATGTTTATATTTTTTTTCTGTTTTTCGTCTTTACAAGTAGATCTGTACTACATTCTATCAGTTGCAATAACGACGAACACAGAGGTAAAATAAAATTTACTCTCCTAAATTATGCTATCAACATAAGCCAGTACGTTGTTGTACCTACTTTAGTATGAGGATATAAAAGTTTCCGGAAAGAAGAGGAAACTTTTAACTTGTGCCGCAGGCCAATGGTTGAGAATAAAAGTCTAATTCTAAAAGTTAAGGTCAAAGTTCCATGAGTACTCGGGGGTTGGGTTATACCATTCGATTGCAGAACCCCGTAAAATAATCTAAAATGTGCTCAGTGATTACTACCGGGAATTTCCGACAGCCTAAAAAGTAACGTAATTACTCAAATGCTGTACCTAACGAATCTATAAAGTTGAAATAATCAAATCGGAGCGAGATCGAACCGTGAAATTTCTAAAATGTTTCATCAAATATTTTTTCACCCACATATTTTTAGAAAAAGGCTCTACAGTTGAATAATGTATTTCGACACAAAATTTAAAAACAACATAATAGAAAAACAATGGTATAACCAGTTTGCTAAGCGATATCTTTATTGTAGACCTCGTTCTGATGAACGAAAGGTCGTAATTTATAATGGAACTCGCCTATTGGGTCTCGTGGGACTCTTTCTCTAGTGGGTAAATTTTCACCTGCCATTCAAGGTAACCATGAATTGGTATTAATTAGTAACAGTTCCGGATAGAATCAGTCTCGTCGGCGGATTGATCTCAAAGCAAAAAGTACTAGCCCCACTGCGATCAACCCGTCTCTAATGGACACACATGTGTATTCCCTTCTATTCGACATACATACGTGCACACGTAAATACGTGTGTATCATATTTAATTTCTGTGGGGAAATAAACTATTTTATCTATTACGGCCACATTATCGGCATTTGGGGAATATTCGTGTCGTAAGAATGGGATTTATTTTTAACGATATCATTAAATGGGCGCTTGTGACCATCAATGCTCCTTCTCTCTTAGAACCCGTAGGGATGGTTCGTGATGATGGTAAGCGTCTGGACAGTCTGACTTTGATTCCCTGCGAGCGAAGAAGGGCTCTCGTTTTAGACGCTACATGTGTCGATATGTTGCCTCTTCTCATCGCTGTGTTTCAGTTTTGAGGGCTTGAGCCGCGGTGCAAGCCACAGAACAGGCCAAGCGACGCAAATACGTAACGCTATCTAGCGACTTCATATTTTGTGCCGCTTGGCTTCAAAACTTTTTATCCATGGGCCAAGATTAAGCTACTATTTCCTCGGTTAGTCGACGCCGATAGTAACAAGAGGGCTGGCTCCTTTCCCGCACAGAGAATATTAGCTATTGGCACGCTTCTCTCTCGGTTCCACCGTTAGGAAGTAAAAGTGACTGCTGACAATTACCTGTACAACATGCCAAGTCTTTGTGACAATGTAATTCGGATAATGGGTATGTAGGTAATAATTTATTTGTAAGGGAATTACATGTTATTTCTCTATTTGGGGAAGCGTTGTAACTTTATTAGCTTTTATTTCCTACTTCGTTATCGTGGATTCCAAATCACCTAAAAATAAAATTGTTCTTGAATCTAGAAACAATGTTGTTATTTAAATTTATGTTTGGCGCGCTATATTTTTTCGGTGGATTGATATTTTTACCATCGATGATTGAGATTATGTTAATTATAACACTTTTTTTTTATTTGACTGAGTGACGAGACTAGCACCTGATTGTAAGCGCTACGCCTGCCCATAACAGTCACAGCACCACCCAGAACACTGCATTGCATAATCCTGCGCGACACTGCACTGCGCTCGTCACCCGTCACTCGCCTCGTCGTCGCTTGTCACTTCACAGGTGCTTTAAGGTCCATATGCAGATTAAAGTATTAAGATGACAAGGCCTCATTATCTTTTTGTTAAAAGTTGTATGATTTAAATAATTATTGCTTATAAGTTACGTGAGCAGAACGCAACCGAATAGATGGGTTAGGATTGCTACAGATTGGAGGTTACCAGACAGTCAAAGACGTCGAGGTCGTCCTCGAAGAGGGTGATGCGATGAACTCGACTCTTTTGAAAATGATTGGAGGGAAGATGAGAAGAACTTAAACTTAACTTGCTCAAGATCGAGAGAAGTGGAAACAATCGGGGGAGATTTTTGCCCAGCAGTGGGACCCCACATGTTAAATTAAATCATTAAGACAATTTAAAAAACTTACTGTCCTTCTTGACGTAACAAAGTTTTAATGCTTTACGAGATTGACATACACTGGCTACACTGCAGACATTTATTTATATTAAAAAGACTATACCGTGGTAGAGTTCAGTCGTCCATAACAGTCTTTCTGTACAAATAAAAAGCCTTTTAATGGAACTGCGCCATTACATGCAGCGCCATTATACAAGATTAATTGTAATTAATAGTCGATAATATAGAAAATATGTAGAGATAATATAAAGTATCTATTCAGTATGCAAGAATACCGCGATTTTTTTTCTTTATCAGCGATGTTTCATCTTTGATACATTTCTTTATAAAAGATAGACAGGTGAAACTCCTATATACCTGATATTCATAGGGTAGATAAAACTGACAGCCTCCGTAGCGTAGTGGGTGATGAGCCGACTGCGAAGCGTGAGGTTGCGCGTTCGATTCCCGCACAAGGCAAAGATTTTTGTCAACCACAAGTCTTTGCCTGAATCTGGGTGTTTGTAGGACCATGGTTCTCGTGGCTCCTGATTCCTTCGATGCAGAGAATCCTAGTTAAGGGTCAGGATCTGTATATGTTTTTTTTATTAATAAATAGGTTCGCATTTGATCACTATTTCACCTGATGTTAAGTGACAATGCGGTCTACGATGATGCACGCTTACCTAGAAGTAACTTATTCACCCGTGACTTGGGGACTCCCAGGTTGTAACTGTCGTATGTGATCGTGACACGTTATTTTTAATATTCCTTAATTTCATAGTATTCAAATACTGATTACGTTAATCATACTTCGTTTAAAAATTCTATTTTAGTTTCCCTTTCAGGTTAGTGGTTCAAAGAAAACCTTTGACATATCGTCTCAAATAAGGTAATTCGGATAAGTAGTGCCCATCAGAATCGTATTTGGAATTACAGTTCAAGAAATTCTCTTAAACCTATTTCCTTCCTATCATATTAGACGTACCGAGCCTTGTTCTTTCAATATATACCTACTTGAATAAATAGAACCGTCTTCCAATTCAGTTATAGACTTTATTCGCTTGATTTATTACTGTACAGAAAGCTCTAGTATTATTGAAAGAGATAAATTTATTTAATACTAGCTTCTGCCAGCGTCTTCAACTACGGCCTTACTCAATAGCCTTAATAATCAAAATTTTCAAAAATCTTTTCTTTTGTTGTAAGATAAATAGAAAAACTCTTTATTGAAATACCACAGAACAAACAAAACAATTAGTGTCACAATGGGCGGTCTTATCGCTCAGACCTGTATATTCTAGGCAACATTGCATGGAGAGGAATAACGAGATACAACTATAGTGGACGGTAGCTTTCAGTAAAAAAAAATAGATACTTTAATGCCCACGTATCTACTGGTACTGAGAAAAACTGCGGGCCTTAGTGGTCAAGTGACATGACTTATATTTTTTGATGTGTGAGAGGGTCAGTTTTGCAACATCATGGTAAACATCATGTTGTAACATCATAGCCTAATAAATCCTCCATATCTTTGATGATAGTGTGAGCTAGATTACTGTAATGATACAGTATAGCTTCCCAAGGTTCGACGAACGGTTGAACACAGGGATCGATTCATGAAAATGTCACTAGGGAAGGACTACAAACTGTATGCATTTTCAATTCTCCTCAAAATCGGACCCGTGTCTTTCCGAAGCCTATTTCGCATTATCTTATAGGTTTGAATTCCACCAAGCCGAAGTGAAAACCTCATCTGTACACACCCACCTTATAAATAAAATATAACATTGAATGTACATAGTAAATTCAGCGTGGGATTCAATTATAAACTTCACGAAAAAGAGCTCCCTCCCCCACGCAAGAATATTTTCAAATTAATTTAGTGACAATTTGGAACACCGTTTTACCGCAACGTTGTTTAATATTAATACACTGTAGAATAAACGATAAACCTAAGTAGGTAGCATCCAAAATAAGTTAAACTTTTTCGGTTTTACCAAAGGATAATGAAGGCCTCTGTGAGAAGCGAAATTACTTTTCTTCTTCCTTCATATAGGTACTGTACGAAGTACATGTCATATTTTGCTGACGCCCGCGGTTTTGCGTGCGCTAGTGTTTGTATTATTATCCCTACTTATCCTTACATATATTATATATTATATATAATATATATTATTATCCTTACTTATATTATAAATGCGAAAGTAACTCTGTCTGTCTGTTGCTCTTTCACGCCTAAACTACTGAACCGATTGAAATTAAATTTGGTACAGAGATAGTCTAGAGCCCAGGAAAGGACATAGACTACTTTTTATCGAGAAAAAGAAGCATTGTAAGGGTTTGAAATAGGGGATGAAAGTTTGTATAGAAGTTTCGTCATTTCTGAAGCTAGAAGCTTTATACTTGTTTTTAGGCTTTTAATTAGATATAAACCTTACATATATTATAAATGCGAAAGTAACTCTGTCTGTCTGTTGCTCTTTCACGCCTAAACTACTGAACCGATTGAAATGAAATTTGGCACAGAGATAGATAGTCTAGAACCTAACAAAAGACATAGGATATTTTTTTAATGCGAAAAAAGCATTGTAAGGGTTTGAAATAGGGGATGAAAGTTTGTATGGAAGTTTCGTAATTTTTGAAGCTAGAAGCTTTACACTTATTTTTAGGCTTTTCATCATCTCAGCCCGTATCAACTCACTGCTGGGTATAGGCCTCCTCTCCTTCTCGCCACGTATTCCGGTCCTGTCCACTGCCTTCCGACTAAACTGACAAGGACCAGCGGGCTGGTGGTCTGCCTACCGGTCTGCACCCTTTCCTTTAGGCTTTTAATTAGATATAAATAAATATGGCATTCAAAGTTTGTAAAATTTTTACCCTTAATGGGGTAAAGTAAAAATAGGGAATAAAAGATTGCATGTAAATATCTAAGGTTTCGGCTAAACCACTGCACCGATTTAAAAAAATATTTCACTAATGGAAAGCTACATTGACAGCGAGTAACATAGGTTATATTTTATCCCCATATTCCTGCGGGAACAGGAACTACGCGGGTGAAACCGCGGGGCGCAGCTAGTACATAATAAATCAGTCTTCATTTCACGCCGCCCTTATCATTATCATCTCTTCCCGGACTATCGTCCCTTAGTGTACGGACTTATAGCCCTTTCATGTACTATGTACTTCTATTTGTCTACATAATATTTTCAGAACAATAGGTCACACCAATCCATCAATGCCTTTGCACGGCATCAATTATGTTTAGAGCAAACTGGGCTATTGAAATATATTTTTGTAATAGTTTGTTAATAAAGACGTTAAAGGTGTATCATCATCATCATCAACCCATATCCCCTCACTTACTTAAGGAGGATTATGCGTTAATCCACCACGGGGTCCGGTGCGGATTGGTGGTAACATACCTACCTCCGACATAATTCCCGGCTAGGTATGTGAGTTTCCTCGCGATATTTTCCTTCACCTAAAAGCGAGTGATAATTACGTGCGTATGTTTTACAAAAACACAGGCTCATGCCCACACTGGGATTTGAACTCACGACCCTCTCGTTGGAAGGCAAGTTAAAAATGTATAGATCTATAAAAAATAATTTTAAGTCTCATAAAATTGTAAACCCTTCAATAAAGCTTTATGCACATTTATTTTTCTATTATTCAGTCAAATCACGTGCAACACAGGAAACGTATAACCCCTAAAGGATTTTAGCCCTCATAAGTGCTTGAAAGACGAGTGGATTACCGAAATGAAGCGAGAACACGTGGAAAATGTTACCTTTTCATATTGTTATGCCACTGACGGCATATTTTTCCCTTTTCAGTTGTTAATCGAAGTCAGAGTCGACAATAAGTAGTATTGGTGGTGCTCCGCCTCCATTTGTCTTACGGATTTATATTCCAATTTTATCTGTGTCTGGTAAATGTTTTTTTTTTCTGGTGGATTATGGCCTAACCCTTCTCATGAAATTGAGGGGAGACCCACGCTCAGCAGTGGGACGATGTGGGTTGATGATGATTATGATGGTGGTTAATATTTTCCTTGATTCCGTTATTATTTTATCGTGATCAAAGGCATTGGTTAGGAGGATAGAGGCGTCTGATATTTAGGTAAATCAGCACTCAAATTGGCAGCTCGGTGCTAGTCTGAAGATATTTTGAACGAAGTCACATCGAAATTACAAACGTATCAGGGTGTGCTGCAACACTTCTGTTACAGTCTGATGGGTTTATTTTCAAAGCACTGGTAGAGTTAATGGAGTGTCCTTTTCCTATCCAAGATTCAGGCATGAATCACCATTTAAAACTGAAATTTCCTTTTCAAACTCAAACCATGATCCGTTAATCATTAGTTTAGTAGATCATATTTGATTAATTTTTTAGTTCGGTCCATGTGTATATTTAAGTTTTTGACTTGTAAAAGTGCATTATTCTTGCCTACTTCCGATGATTTGAGTTTGATTAATTGTTACAATACAAATAACGATGACTTGTAATCAGTTTTTGTAACTTTGTGTGAACTATATAACTGAATAAGTACTCAAACAATCACAATACAGGCTCAAAGTCATACATACCAACATACACATACAGGTAGGTACATTCTGGTACATCCTACATTTCTATTGTTTTTTTTGGCTTACGCCACGTGAATTTATCTACAAGAAATTTAAATGTCAGCATGTTAAAGTAATATACAATGAAAGATACTACCCCTCCTATTTCGGTTTATATTCACTTGAATTAATATCTAAGAGAGTTCCCTAAATAGCATTACATTTTGAATAACACCTACCTTTACTTTTGCTGACTCCAAGCCATCTTTTAATAAAAAAAACCGCGTTGACAACGAAATCTCTTTTTATTAATGTTTGACTGATGCAAACAAGCTTCATATTGTCGTTGATGAAATAAAATGAATTGATGATGTTAACGTTTCACCACATTAATAACGTTTCAATATGTCGTCTTTTTCACGTTTATTAATTTAACATATTTAAAAACATCAAAAGGATGATTGTAATTATGTCGCAGGTAGGATTCTAATTTGGCCATTTTGGTGAAAGAGATTTTATTCTAAAAATCTGATCTCTGAAAATTAAATTTGATAATATAATTATGGCGATATAGTTTTTATTTAGAACGCAATTTTTCGTTAGAGTTATTTACTTCGTTAAATGTCGCGTGATTTGATTATTCACGTAGCTACCTGTATTTCATACTATGCGCGATACGGGACCAAATTTACCAAAATTCCCTCTTTATCCCTGGTTCCAATTCTTGCTAAGTTCATTTTACTAATGAAAATGCCCACAATGTGTGAGTGTCAAGTGTGTTTGTGTGTTTCCACTTTTTCTTGTTGAATATAGATATATATTTAAATTTGTTTAACGAAATGTTGATAGGGTATTATGAACAAAATATCCTTGATTTATCTCTTCTCAAAAAATATTTGCACGAATGTTTATATTGTAACTGTGTTGGTTCAATGATAAATAGCTAAAGCTAATGTACTTAATTACATTATTATGTACATTTGGGAAACATTTACCTGAATATTTAGGTAAAGCTACAAAAGCCCAAATGTTTTAATTCTCGTGATCGCTGCAAGTAAAATGTATTCCCAGAACGATGATCGGCCCATTTTAATGAAATTCACCGGCTAAAGGCCTCTTTTTACAGGCCAGTAAGTCGACTGACAGTTTTCCGAAACGGGTGCCAATTTCACGATTTTAAAAACTGAATTTGACACGGCTTTTGAACTGTCCTTATTAGAAATGAAAGAACAACAAAACTAATATTTTGTTAAGAGAATGTTTGTTTTGTAGTGGGAGGCCTCTTCTGCAAGAGACCGCCTTGGGAAGTACCACGCCTTTGCCATATATTCATCCGCCAAGCAGTAGTGTGCAAACATCACTGTGTTCCGGTTTAATGGGCACTATTTCCAACGAAATTACTGGTCATATGAGACTTTAGAGCCGATGTCTCAGGGTGACGAACGAAGTGCAGTGCCGCGCAGAATTATGCAATGCGGTGTTCTGGGTGGTGCTGTGACTGTTCTGGGCAGGCGTAGCGCTTACCATCAGGTAAACGACTTGCTCGTCTTGTCAATCAGTCGAATAAAAAAAAACCTTGATTTTTAATCGTATTCCTACGTCCCAAAATCTTAGTTTTCACCTTTTTATAGAAAATAAAAGCTCCTTGTTTTATTAATTATCCTTTTTATATTTATGAGCAAAAACTATCGACTATCTAATCAAAGCTTAATCATTTATTTAAACCAAGACCCCCACAGTCCATACCTAATCTACCGCAGAACGTTTAACAAACGGTTAATTATTAAACCCTGTTTATTTAACTAATCGGTTACATAGCTTTCCTTTTCCTGATAAAACAAAACGTTTGATAAAATTAATGATGCGTAACAATTTATTGTTCGGATTTATACTGGTTAATGATAACAAATACATATTTGATTCTAATGAAAAATAGAATTGATGTTTAAAAATCTACAACGGTACCAAAAAGTGAATTCGATAATAATCGAAGTGAGAAATTGTTAGTGCAATCGGCTATTTTAACACTGATAAATTATCTCCTTAATACATGCATGTTTAATTTCTTTCTTTCTACGTCATTATTAACAGAAATCCGTTGCATTTCCAACCGTAACGCGTCCGGGAGAGATCAATTTCTAACAATAATCCGGCTGATTATTATATTATTCTCTTCTTTCCAAGTACGAGGATTTTTTTATGTAATTATTTCCTCGTTTAGTCGATGCCGCTGGTGACAAGAGGGCTGGCTCTTTTCTCGCACAGAGAATATCTATCGCTATTCAACGTGGAAATTCAGCCAGTGTTCTTGGCACCATACCTCATGGACACCCACCCTCTTTTGTTAAATTTTTAAGTTTTAGATTTAGTTAGTTTTCTATTGAACTATTCCTATTTAAGTTGTGTCAATACCAAAAATATATCGAAATGAACGAGGATTAAACTCATGTTTTTCATAATTACCATATTGTATTATGGTGTTCCAAACTAAGATGCATTATATTACCACCGATATTATTATATTATGTGCATTAAGCCACCGTCCGATGTCCTAATTACTCCTCTCCGTGCATGGTTGTCTGGAAGAGATCGCTCTGAGCGATAAGACCGCCCATTGTGACACTAATAGTAAAATTTGTTTTGTTCTAGTTTTAAGTTTTCTTTGTTCTGTGGTGTTTCAATAAAGAGTTTATCTATCCATATTACGATATATTACGACGAAATAATGCAAAAATGCTCTAATAATACATGTAAAATTGCCTACAACTTCAATTTAGCAAATCTATTCTGCTTTAATGGATTTTTTATCTCTGTGACATTACAATCTTACCCTTCTCTCTTAGGAAACCAACAACAATATCCGAGAATGTGAATGTGTTTTTGGAACGTTTTTTAAACGGTTTCCCTCAAATTGAGGTTTCTCTCAAAAATGCGACATGAAAACCTATTCTTCCCGTGACAAATGGAACTTAACTACATTCAAAGTTATTTAATTATGTTATAATAATAAGGTAAATACGATATTTATCCACTTACTGCTGAACACGGTTCTCGTCTCACTTTCGTGGGGGGATCGGGCCACATTTATATTTTTATTTTATTTTTTTTAAGCAGAGGTAGCCTAGTGGGAGAACGTCCGCCTTCAAATCAGAAGGTCGTGAGTTCAAATCCCAGTGCGGGCACGTACCAATGTGTTTCTGTAAAACATATGTACGTAATTATCACTCGCTTTTCGGTGAAGGAAAACATAGTGAGGAAACCCACATACTTACCCGAGAATTATTTCGGAGGTAGGTATGTTATCAACCAATCCGGACTGGGCCCCAGTGGTGGACTATAGCTTAACCCTCCTCACGAAAGTGAAGAGAGACCCGTGCCCAGCAGTGGGACGTTATGGGTTGATGATGATTTTTTTAAGTACCATATACAACGTGGCGATGTAGCCAGCATTTTGAAACGTTGCCCGTGTTTTGAAAATTAGCAGTGACCCGGTAGATTAGGATTGGTTATTTCTATTTTAGTTTCTTTAAAATATATTAATCTCCGTTCTATAAGTTTTTCTATTTAAAGTAGTTATGTTAATTTAATATTAATGTGGCTAAAATATCTTGAAAAAATATACATTTTCAAAGGGACGTTTTCCGTCGGAAAATTTAGCGGCGGCGGCATCTCGATAAGAAAATTTTGAAAGGGTTATTTGTTTAGCTGTCATTACCTCATGTCACAGGAGACATATAGTACTACTTAGTTTGTAATTAAGATTATAATAATAATTATATAACCTCGATTAATCATCACTTTAACCGTGGTTAAGCCATATTTCACACAAATAATCTTGCATCGCGCAGAGATCGAACCCACAGCCTTACGGTGCGCAATAGGTTCATCACCAAATATGATATGGAAGTTGTAATCTAATGGCTGTGCTGTGAACTTGATGTCCAGTTCCGAGTACTTTGTATTTTTTTTATGTAAAAGGTCTTAAAGAATTATAATTACGTACTTAAGAAAATATCAATGCAGTTTTCTGATCGATACTACTGATAAGAAATTCTTACAAAAGGAATTTAGAATTAAGTTAAACATTATAAAGACAAAGGAATTTGATTAAAAGCTTGATAATAAAGGAGATCAATAATATAGGTCATTAGACACCCTTGCATATGTGAGGTGGCGCGAGATAAAAATAGCTTTATGGTATAAAGGCGAATATACATTTATATTTACGGTGTTGAAGCTTTGAGAAGTCAGGCAACTAAACGGAGTCGTCCCACTTTTCTAACTTGTATATTTTCATTATTAATTTATAATAACTTAAGAAAAAATTCTTTATATTTCATATTGATTATCGTCAATATTTTACATAAATATCACAAATACGAAACAAATGTGACAATTTTGTTGACAAAAGTTAAAAATGTTTCTTTATGCATTTTTTTCCTAATTTCTGAATCTTTTTGTTTTAACAATACCTCGTAGATTGCATTAAAAAAAACTGACTTGCAATTTTAATCTGAAAAACGAACACATTTCCAAAAAAATAAAAATTTACACATAAATTATTTATTTGAGTAAACTCACCTGCAATTCTGCTTTCACTGGTAACTCGTCACGATATTACACCGAGTGCTGGGTTAGGGCGCGTGCTTCACGCTTTGCCGGTGGAACTCAAATGGTCACTGGTACCGCTGAAACCGCGTTATATACCCCTGCGTAGCGGGTGGTAGAAGCTACGAACGTAGCGGTTGGTGCTACGGTGCTACGCCGCGCCCCGCGTAGGCGTGCGTAGGCCCCATGCTACGCCGATAAATTTATTAGAATAAGGATGGGTAATCAGGTATACATAGCATTGAAATATACTGTAGTTTATTGATAATTAATGTGGTTAAATTACATATGACATTGTATAGGTAAGTTTTTAGATACTTAATTGAAAAAATATAACGTAAAAGTAAAAAAAATACGGATAGGTTCCGTTGTTTATAATGGATAAAAAAAAGTTGGATAAAAAAAAAATTATGGGTTAAATTATTTATTTGTCAGAATTTTGGTGAAGATTCAGGCGAAAGCCGCCTTTATTTAATTCAACTCAATCCAATATGTTGATTATACTGTTTTTACCTAATTAAATCAATATTTTATATAAATATTGGTTTCAAATTTTAATTAACGTGCAATAATATCACATTGTTAAAACGAGTTTTTGGTGGACTGGTTCCAGTACGGTTGGTTGAAAGTCCAGCTTTTTCACGTTACAGGAATAATTGGATAACAAAACATTCTCTCTGACACCTTAGCTGCTAGATGAGGAGACTCAATTATATTAACTATCCACATTACTTATCTTACTACAACTATATAGATTCATAACTTTATTTCAAGTATCTTCAAAAAAACTTAAAATAAACTATAAAAATATAAAGTATTTATATCTATAGGTTTTTTAAAGAAATGTCTAAAACAACTATAAAAAAGGGTGGGATTTTACTCAAAAAAAAAACAGATGAATTGATAACCTCCTCCTTTTTTGAAGTCGTTTAAAAATATGTTTGTAAATTGTTTAGATCTCAGTAGATATCTTTGTCTGGCAATTTCGAACTTTGGCTGACTTTGGAGCCCATTCCACTTACATGGCAGAGCGACAGTTTGTTTTAGTACAGTCAGCAGCAAAATACTTCACCTTAAAAGGTAATTTCTGAATAATAAAAACACTTTATAATTATAATTTTACATATCAGCTGATCAGATATTTTTGTATGAGTTTTAATTATTTTTTATTATTTAACTATTTAATACAAGTTAAAGTAAAGCGTTTCCCGAGGGGGTGAAGAGTAGGCTACAAAAAGCTACTTTGCTACGATGAATGTTGGACCCCGCATGGACCCCGCACAGCCTCTTGGTTGGGAGTTCCAGAAACCAGTAGAAGGTGTCAGAGAGTTGGTGTACTGCTTTCCGCTGGGATCGTAGCATGTGGAAAGATGAAGTCTCTGCCTATCCCAACGGTAGAAAAACGTGACTGTAAGTATAATGTTTGTATTTATTTATTTATTTATTCTTTAGCACACAAATAGAGTACAAAGAGTACTTAATGCTAAGTAGCATTTTCTACCAGTCATCCTGGAGGTGTAACTAAAATGGTGGTGGTGTGGCAAAACGAGAGAGCAGAAAAATATATTTAAAAGATATTTAGTGACAGAATATTATATTATAATACAACTAACTATATAACGTTACACTCGTAATAGACGTTAACGTTGTGTATGTGAAGTGTTATATGGATATAGTAATTATGTATGCGATATTGGTCGTAAATAACATGAGTATTGTATCTTATAATACTCATAAAAAATGTGTTAATAAGTATTATGTGGTAAAAACACATAAATAAAATACAATATTAAAAGTAGACAATCTCAAGTAAAATAATCTCTTTGAAAAAATACCCAATTAATAAGATTTCCTCGACATAAAGGTTTTATTAACTTTTCTTCCTTTGTTCTTTTAAGTTTAAATACGCGCAAGTATATTTCAGAAAATTAAAAAAAAAATTTGATTACAGAAGTTTTTAATTGTTTATAAATAGCCGGCGACCCTTAGAAGTCTAAGTCAAGAATGAAACGGTATCTTCTACGCAAGCATGCTTCACCTTCAACCGCGTCGACACTTACCATCAGGTGAGATGCAATCAAATACTTGCTTACACTACAATAGAAATAAGTTATTATTGCGGTTATAAGAAGAATTTATTTTGAAGCCTTTAAGTTCAATTTTCTTGCGGTGCTTCTCCACTAGAGCAGATAAGCCGTCAGCCCGCAATTACTTAGTTAATTATTAATGAGTCCTACAAAAAAAATGATGGTGGTTTTTAAAATATTTTATATTCTTGTTAAATTGGTCCACCTGATACTCAATTGACTTCTAAACTAGTATAATAATATTTTCAACCATCAATAAAAGGTTTATCGTGTGAATGTCGACGCTATCCAGTTCCACGACCACACAGACATAGTGAGAAGAGTCAACAGAACAAAACCGTTTGAGTTGGTGAAGTGTTTGTTTGTTAGTGTTATTGTTATTGATTAGTGTGAGTGAGTTAACACTTTCACTACTGAGCCGATTTGCTTGTCTAGCCACAGGTGCGGCTCTGCACACTTCATAGTGTTTCCCGTACAACAAACACAACAGCTGTGTTTTCTCGTACAAGCGGCAAGTTGTGAAAACACGACAGTTGTGTTTTCAGCACTGAACGTGTTACAGTAATGTAGTACAAGTGCTGCCTATAAAGAACACGCAAAAAAGTGTCTTCCCCTTAATAGAGACAATAATAAAAGTGCTATTGGACACTTTCTTAGTTAAGGACAATTTAAAATTTTAAGTTAAAATTAAATTATTTATTAGCCATATTCAAGGTTAGATTGTAATAAGATTTGCGTGCACCTTTGTGGTACTCTCTGGGAAAGGAAAAAAGGTTTAAAAAAAAAAAGGTAAAAAAAGATAGGTTTAGTAGGTAGGTATTGGTAAATTTGACGTCAGTTCTCAAAAATTAATTGGATTTAATATTCAAAAGTTTTGATATTAAATCAGCAAACAAAGAGCTCCTCAAAGAAACCCTCGGAAGTTTTAAAACCAATAACTAACAAAAAGTAACGTCACATTTTCGGTTTTACTTTATGTGCCGACGGTACGTTAAGTTACCTCCATTCCGTATAGTAACTTCGTTATTTCCAAATTGACGGTCGCGGCCGCTTGCAATACATTTTGGCCCATTAGCTATTTATTTTAGGATAACATCCAAAATTGTCTGATGGAATAGGTAAAATCTCTTAGCTTGATTCCATTTTCGTTTCAAATTGTTTTAAACCGACTCAAGAGGTTTTTTTTTTTTAATTTCACCGAGTGACGAGATGAGCACTTCGTTCACCTGATGGTAAGCGCTACGCCTGCCCATAACAGTTACAGTGCCACCCAGAACACTGCATTGCACAATACTGCGCGGCACTGCACTGCGCTCGTCAGCCTGAGACATCGGCTCTAAAGTCTCATATTCCCAGTAGTTTTACTGGAAACTGGCAATTGCCAGTCCCCAATCGCGCGGGGCCCGCAGCTATGGCTACCCTACTACGTAGTTAATCCGGCACTGCCCATCATACTATACTGTCATTGGAACTTGTTAGGCATGCAAAATTTCGACTCAAGTGAACTACGAAAACTGGGTCAAATTTAATCTAAACAAATATCCAGACATCCTCAAATAGTAACACTGTAAGTTAAAATATAAGCTCGTAAAAATTAATTCCATTTGGGATAGCTTTTCGGTGAAATTATCTAATTAATTAATGATGCGGTCACCCCAACTTAATTCGAAATACACCAACCTATATACCGCTATTGAATTAATCCTTTTCTAATGGTGTTATGCTATGTTTTAACAAATTTATAGAAAACTAGCTGTACCCGGCCACGCTTCGCTGTGGCACATTCGTACATTCGCCTGATATGTCACTGATGAAAAAAATAGATAAAAACAATCCTTGATGCGGATTATATATCATAATAAAATTTCAGCTCGATCGGTGCAGAACTTTTGAGTTTTTGAAGCGTACACAAACAAACATAACATTTTTATATATATAGATATTCAGGAGTGGTTTGAATCTTCTAGCTTATTTTTAATATGTCAAACGTCAGATAGATTGTTGTTTATTTCCAAACTAACTGGCTAATGCGGCTTCACCACTAGCGTTGGGAATAACAAAAAGTATCCTGGGTATTTTTTTCAGGACCTAATGTGTTTTTTTTTTATTTGGCTTTGCACGATTAGTGCATTTAGCCAGATTCGAGTATTATTTCAATCTTTTGATTACACAAAAAATTAACACTAACACAGATCCCTTAATACTTCTTACACCATTGCACCACTCCATTGCCCATTGCCTATTGTACTACCCTTGTTTACCTATTGTAATTTTTCTGTACTGTGTTTATTTTTGTTTCTGGTGTACAAAGAGTTTTCTATTCTATTCCATTCTACACTAGTTTGAGCAAAGCCGTGTTCAATTCGCGTGTTTTGTTTACACACTACACAAAAAACTATACACAAAACATTGTCATTTTTGACAACACATCTTGTTTGACATGAAAACATCAAACATTTACAAAAAATATGGCAAATATGAGAATGTTTTGTGTAGAGGTTTTTATTGTGTAGGTTTTTAGTGTGTAGACCTAAACACTCGCAATAGACACGGGTTAAAGTATACAAAATAAACGTCACATGTCACATTTCACGCTCAAACACCAAGCTGACAATTTCTTCCTGATAAAATGCGAATGAGCCACTGTAGAGTGTAAATTATAATTATTATGTACCAAAAGAAGTTTAATGGATGCGTTCAAAATTATAATGAGGTTCCCTTGGGGTCAGGCTTGTTTGGGAAGTGACATTGTCATCGGAGCTTCACGTGACGAACTTTCCAAGTCCCTAATGAAGCTGGAACGTTGTATTTACCGATTAATAAAAGCGTGTTTGTTTCGTACTGAAACAGATTTCTTTTCTTTTTATTTTGAGTGTTTTCGAACGTAACTACACAAAGACTATTCCGCTTAATATTTTGTGTTGGTACGAGATTATTATGGCCCACGACTTTGGGTTGGCCAAGCTGACGTCAGTCGTCCTTCAAATGCGCGTGCGAGCACTTGTCGCGTCGCGGTGTTTTGAGCTTTCACCGGTAGCTCCATTTCGTGGACGCCATTCCCATCCTCGGAGACGAGCTCCAGGATTAAGTGTAGTGTGGATTGCCTGATCACACCTCTATCCCGGAGGAAGGTGATACGGGATCAGAAGAAACCGCCCCATCGGCGTCCTATGGATATATCTCTGTGCACCATCATCCCCCATCTAACCCGAAGACAGCGCTGATTACACACCCGAGAGGCCATCGACGGATTTCCCAAGTAAGTTCGTAGGCCATAATATCTCCCCGTAACATTTTTGATCCGTTCGAGCCGGATCTGCGGATTTTCTTTGCTGTAGTCACGTTGTCCAAATCCCGTTATTAGTGCATATTTTCCCATTTTTGGAAACCATCCGAGTATATTTTAGTGTTTGTCGTAGCGGCGTTACGCGTCCCGACAATATTTCCCAGTTTTTCATCTTGATTTTGCCGATTTTGATTTTTTGTGTGCGACATTACGTGTCCATTAAAAATGGCGGAACAAGATATTTTCGAAAGAGAAGTTATACTTGACGACGTCAAACGTACTTTAGAGTTTTACGAACTCAATGAACAGCAATTTAAAGCGCGAGCAAAAGATATTCTTTCTATTCAGAGAAAATTCCTTAAATTGCAAACTAAAATTGAGAAGTCACAAATGAAATTGTCAACATTTGACCGAGAGGAACAGTTACGTATTCGAACTCAATTCAATGATATTTATTACGCAATTGTCAGCCATGTCGAAGTTCTGAAGAAAAACGATGAGGAGTGTAGGCGCATGAGTCGAGTTTCCTTTAACAATACAATACAACCGACTCACGGGGGTTGTAGTAGTAGGTTACCGAATCTTCCGTTGCCGTCATTCGGGGGAGAATTGACCGATTGGCCACCATTTTATGACCTATTTCGCTCCATGGTTGATAATAATGACGCCTACACAGATAACGAGAAGTTTAGGTATCTCCTTCTTACCTTGAAAAACGAGCCCTATAACTTAATAAAATCGATACCTATCACGGACGAAAATTATACCGTCGCGTTAGATATTTTAATTTCAAGATATGAGAACAAACGAGTCATAGCTTCTCAACATATTGATCGTATTCTGGATATTCAATCCTGTGCCGAGAAATCAAATCAAAGTGTGCGTAATTTGTTGAATATTTACCATGAGAATATAAAAGCGTTACAAGTAATGCATTTTCCTACAAATCAGTGGAGTTTTTTGTTGTTGAATATTTTACTACGTAAAATACCTACTTCCATTCGGATGCGATTCGAGTTAACATTGCATAAACCATCCGATGTACCCAACGTCGACTTGTTAATCGAGTTTTTAGAACGAGAATTAACCGCCAGCGAAATAGTTGAATCTGGCAGTAGAAATATTCAAAATGTAGGTAGTCAGAGGAAAGAGTACGTCGCTCCAACGTTCCGTCGAGCGTTGGCTGCCGGCGTGGCCAGCCGCACTTCGACTCAGGGTGCGAGCGATTCTCAACCTTCTGTCAATACGCGCAAGAACCAGAATTGTGTATGTTGCGATGCTCAACATCCATTAACAAAATGTAATAAGTTTTTGAATTTGTCACCAAGCAATAGGTATGCGTTTATCAAAAATAAAGATGTTTGTTTCAATTGTTTACGCAAAGGTCATAACGTTTCTCAATGCAAGTCGAGTTTTGTTTGTCGTTCGTGTAAAAAACGTCATCATACATTGATTCACTTTACTTCTGAAGGTGATACTAGCCGTGCGAGTGAGAGAAGTGTTTCTTTACCGCTCACGGAGGAACGGGAAGAGAACATTCCGAGCACCTGTACTCAGCACGCTATGTCCGCGAGTCAAGCGACACAAATTAATTGCGCGTCGTTCAATGCTCCTTTTGGCACAACAAATACTGTGCTGCTTTCGACCGCACTCATCGATGTATGTGTAGGTAATGAAAAGCGTTCGACTGTCCGGTGTCTTATCGATACGGGAAGCCAGGCTTCGTTCATGACGGAATCGTGCGCACAGCGGCTAGGTATAAAGCGTTGTTATGCGAATGTACCTGTTTACGGGATAGGTGACACCAAACCGGTACGACCAATGGGAAAGATTTCGTGTTGCATAACTCCGAGAAATGAACTTCAACCTTCTATACCGATTGAAGTTTTAGTATTGCCGAAACTTATTCCTAAAATGCCTAGTGTACCACTGCCTCGTATGGGGTGGGCACACATTCAAAATTTAAATTTAGCCGATCCTTTGTTTCACACTCCACAGCCGGTGGAGATGTTGTTAGGTGCAGATGTACTATCTCACATAATTTTAGGAAACGTAATAACGGGTTCGCCCGGTTCGCCGATCGCTATGAACAGCGTTTTCGGTTATTTGTTGTTGGGAAAAATAGCGTTCAACTCTTCGACTCCATCCTCAGTTCAAGCTTGTTTTAGCTCATTATCCGATGACGGCGACTTGAAACGATTCTGGGAACTGGAGTCAGTGCCTGAGGTGAAGGCACTCACCCCCGAGGAACGTCTATGTGAATCCATATTTGAACGCTCACACTATCGTGACGTCACGGGACGATACACAGTAGCTTTACCACGTAAACCTGATGCTACGCCCCTAGGTGAATCACGAGATATTGTCCTCGCTCGGTTCCATAAATTAGAGCAACGTTTACAACGGAACCCGAGTCTTAAAATTGAGTCTCACGCGTGCTTGCAGGACTATCTTAAACAAATGTATAGAAATATACTAGTACAAGAATCTGATAGGGACTTGCAACGCATTCTGTGGCGTACGTCGCCCGATGAACCCCTCCGTGATTATCGTCTGCGGACGGTAACGTTTGGTGTGAGCACTTCCCCTTCCTTAGCTCTTCGTACCATTAAGCAATTGGCTTGTGACGAAGCATCTAATTTTCCCCTAGCGGCAAAGGTTTTAACCGACCAAGTGTTCGTCGACGATGTGGTCGCGGGCGCGAGCGATGAATCACACGCTCTGGTACTACAACAGGAATTGTTAGGTATTTGCAAATCAGCTGGGTTTGAACTACGTAAATGGCACAGTAACTCGCCGGCGATACTCGCCGCGGTTCAGGCGCCAGAGGTTCATGGTGAGCGGCGGGAAGAGGTGCCCTTTGCTCCCATGGAACATGACCATCAACCCAAAATAAGGGACTCAAGGGGACTTTTACCCTCCACATTCTTACAGAACGACATGTGGTTTCACGGCCCAGCATGGCTCCGTGAAGATCCTACTGCGTGGCCAGTATTTAAAAGTATCCCTAGCACTGGTGAGGAGAAACGTAATCAACCGGTCGCGTCTGCATCAGCTACGCTGATCGACGATGTTGAGGTCATAAACCAGTTTTCAACCTTGAGTAAACTATTGAGAATTACTTCTTATATTTTTCGCTTTTACTATATTCTTAAATCGCGCGTCAACAAGGAAAAGAGTTCCTATCTTAGTTACATCACAGTCCACGAGTATAAACTCACGCTTAATCGTTTCATTTATTTAGTGCAACACCAAGTGTTTCATAAAGATTTTGAAAACATTTCACAGGGTAAACCGCCCTCAAACCAATTGAGACGTCTTAATCCGTTTATCGATGATTCGAGTTTTTTGCGAGTCTCCGGACGTCTACATAAATCCCTTTTGTCGTACGAGTCAAAACATCAATTAATTTTACCCAAAAAACACCCTCCTACGATTTTAATAATTGACGATGCCCATATTACGCATCTTCATGCGGGCACTCAAACCGTTCAATATTTATCTTTACAAAAATATGCGATTTTATCTAGCCGAGATATAATACGTAAACAAATCTTTCGTTGTGTGCGCCGCTTCCGTGTGCGTCCGGTACGTCTACAGCCTGCGATGGCGCCGCTCCCAGCGGTCCGGCTGCGACCCGAGCGCCCATTCATGAAAACAGCTGTTGATTACGCGGGCCCGTTTTACGTGCGAGCTAATAGGGTTCGTAATGCTAAAATCATCAAATGTTATGTCGCCGTGTTCGTGTGTATGAGTGTGAAGGCTATACACTTGGAGCTCGTATCGGAGCTATCTACTGAGGCGTTCTTAGCAGCCCTGCGCCGATTTACATCGCGCAGAGGTTTGTGCAGCGACATTTACTCTGATTGCGGAAAGAACTTCCAGGGTTGTCATAACTATTTGAGAGATTCGTACGAGTTTTTAAAAAATGACTCTGTTCAATGTGCTTTGAATTATCAAACCTTGAAACAGGGCAAATGGTATAAGGACCGCGGTGCTCCTCTCTGTGTAGGCGACATTGTTGTGGTATGCGACGATAATCTTCCACCACTCCAATGGAAACTTGCTCGTGTTCATACACTCCATCCGGGCTCCGATAATAAGGTGCGAGTTGTGACTTTGCAAACGGGCAAGAGTCTATTCAAACGAGCGATCGTAAAAATTTGTAAACTGCCTTTAGAATGATTATTGTTTACGAATTCGTAAAATTAGTTCCTAAGTTTTAATTACCTATACTAGTTGTTTACAACAACCTTAGATCAAGTTTAAGTTTATAGATTGAATAACTTTCTGTTCATTGAGTTTTCGTGTTAAAAGAACTTACAGTCTTTTAAGGTGAGCGGCATGTTTCGTACTGAAACAGATTTCTTTTCTTTTTATTTTGAGTGTTTTCGAACGTAACTACACAAAGACTATTCCGCTTAATATTTTGTGTTGGTACGAGATTATTATGGCCCACGACTTTGGGTTGGCCAAGCTGACGTCAGTCGTCCTTCAAATGCGCGTGCGAGCACTTGTCGCGTCGCGGTGTTTTGAGCTTTCACCGGTAGCTCCATTTCGTGGACGCCATTCCCATCCTCGGAGACGAGCTCCAGGATTAAGTGTAGTGTGGATTGCCTGATCACACCTCTATCCCGGAGGAAGGTGATACGGGATCAGAAGAAACCGCCCCATCGGCGTCCTATGGATATATCTCTGTGCACCATCATCCCCCATCTAACCCGAAGACAGCGCTGATTACACACCCGAGAGGCCATCGACGGATTTCCCAAGTAAGTTCGTAGGCCATAATATCTCCCCGTAACAGTGTTAAAAAACTCGTTATATAAACAATAATTAAAAATTGGGTCAAAGATTTAGTAGACATTTGTGGCCACCCACAGAATACAAGACTTGTACTAGTTACTAAAAAAAAAGTTGATCAATTTGGATTTAGAACTCGTTGAGTGTCTCAATTGTGTGAAATCTCTTGTTTAAACTGAACGCGAGACACTCGAGGATTAAAAGACGTGTGAGGCAAGCTGCCATATCATCGGAGTACGAGATCTTAATATCTTAATGTGACGAGCACATTTTGCAATGCAAGGTTCTGGGGGGCATTGCAAAATACTGGTAAAGTTAAAGGAGTTTCCTTTTCCAGCGCGAGATTCAGTCGTGAATCACCTTATGAAAGGGAAATTTGCTTTTTCAAACTCAAACCATAGTCATAAGTTAAGTTGATCATATTTCGTTTATTTTTCTCTATGTACAATTAATGAGACTTAAGTTTTTAAGTGTCTGACTTATATAAGTGCTTTATTTTTGCCTTTACCTTCATCGTCATCAATCCATATCGGGCCCCTGCTGGGCAGGGGTCTGCCCTCATTTTGGCGAGGACGTTTCCAGACCAAAATCGATATTCTTGCCTACTTACAACATATGAGTTGAATTTTGAGAAAAAAATTATAGGGAAGCGTGACCCGATTGTCTATCTACTCATTAATATAAATGTATCTACTATGCCCTCATTTATCAAGACAGGATAATTGTTAGTATGCCCTATCTTATAATAATGCTTGCACCTCTACCTTCCTTTACACCCCGAGGGCACCTTAAATTAACTAGCCACAGTGGAACCACGTTGAACAGAAGACATAGATAACATAGATCCTGACTTTTCTTATACGGTAAACTAATTAAAAAAACCGTGCTTTACCTACAATCTTTGCTCGTTTCCGATTTATCCAAAAAACATCCAAATTATTAATTGCATATTAAAATATTTCATAACTATACATAATTATGTGTATTTGATATTCGCTACTCTTACTTCAATCAATGAGTAAGACAAAATTCTGAAGTTGTAAGTTCGGACACGATAAGAATAATCATGTCCAACTGCTCAAAGTAGTCAAACTGTATTCTTCATTGTTAACTTTGATTCCTCGAGGGACTGTGTGTATTTAGCGTAAAAGCTGAAGCTGTTTCTAACAAAACAATCTAGAATTTAATTGAAGTTATCAGTAAGTTAATAAACGATGTATAAATTATCTTACAATAATAATATAAACTAGTTTTCTTTATAAGTGAGTACGAGTCGGGGTCGTTTGTCTAATAGTAAGCGTCATAATTGCAGTACCCAACATTTTCAACTTTAGTTGCAAATTATTGTGCAAACTGCTTTTTTCGACGCTTTCTTCTTTTGTGTTAATGTTCGCTTCAAAAGAAAATAATTCACATTCATATTTATTTAGCGTTCTGTTTCCACATGTACATTGTTAGGTCTTAAGCATGTTACGATACGGAACACTGGTAGGCAGAAGAGAATTTTTGTATGGGTCAGATTTAGTTTTTGAAAATAGCCCGATACTGACCAGGATATTTTTACCAACCCGTGAGTGCCTGATGTAAAGTGAAAAAGTATAAATATATTTATTTCCAAAGTAGGCAGTATCAGGTGTAGAAAATCTTGGAAACTCGGGATTTTATCTCTATGGGTACATAAATTCGTCCCGTACGTACGTACGTTCGTCACGTATTCGTTTCGTTCGTAATTTGTCGTTCATAGGTTCATTTCGTTTTCAAAAATTTAGTTTTAAGATATGTTTGTGTTATTTTGCAGTGAATAAACTATTTTTTTTTTCTATCTATTAAATGTTGCTCAAGCTGTACACGTTCTAGATAAATACAATAAGACACGGATTTAAGACATATTTTTTTGACATATTTTGACATGTTTAGAGTCTTAAAGTATTTTATTATGTCTAGTAATTTATGAAAAATATGTTGCCTTCTGAAACAATATGCATTAACTAACAGCGTGCATCCTTATTTCCATAAACAGGTTCCTTTCCCCATTAATGGGAATAGTGGTAATCTAATTCCCATTAAAGGAGTAGTGAGACCGAACGTCCCCTAGTATTACCATCTATTACAATCGCAAGCCCAGCTTTACGAGCTGCATTACCTCATCGATGTAGCTCAGCGTGGGGTTATAAAATGGGACACCTAATAAAAAAGTATGCCTATAAATAAGCACTATACGAAAAGCACTACGATTAGCCGCAATTCTAGAATTAGTGTGTTCACCGCTTTGTACCATATCAAGTAAGGTAGTGGTCAAACAAGGAATTAATCGCAAATCATTTTTGTCTTACATTTTCTTAATCTTCTTTTTTGATTCTGCTTTTCATTTGTTTTTAAGTATCACTTGTATAATAAGATAAGTATTACCACAGATAACATAATAGATTTGCAATAACTTAGATTTTTGTTCAGTTCATAGACGTTTTTCATTTAACACTATTATAGAGTATACTACTTCCAATTAAACAGGTAAATTAATAAGATTAGAAAGAAAATGGTATTTTAGTAATATTCTAGCTATGCTTAACGTCAAATGCGTAATTAAATATTTGAAAAAAAGTCGAACACATTTTAAGTATCATTGTTATAGCCATATAATTATATACCTGCCCAAGGTTTTAGTTATTTTTTATTAACGAGACGAGCACGTCGTCCACCTGATTGTAACCGCTACGCTTGCTCATAGCAGTTACAGTGCCGCCCAGAACTTTGCATTGCATAATCCTGCACGGCACTGCACTGCGCTCGTCACCCTAAATCATCGGCTCTAAAGTCTCATTTGCCCAGTAATTTCGCTGGCAACAGTGCCCTTCAAACCGGAACACAGTAATGAGAGGAAGAGGGGTAAGATTACGTTGAAGCAGAACTGATGACGCGCAGGTTAAAAAAATATATGTTGCCTATGTGATTTCTTCTTTTGTCAAACTAATAGGTTACTCTTCACTGGCATCTTTCTTTCCTCAACACCTACGACAGATAAGGATGTAATCAAGAAAAAATCTTTTCTCCACTTTCACTATAATTATATTGAATCCAATTCGCTGGCCAACATGTTATCCATCAATGGGACAGTGGGGGAATTAAAACAACTGGCCGAGATTGGTTCCCCTCTAATCAATTAGACGGGAATCACCCATGACCGTCGGTAGGGAAACTCGATCGTGGGGGCGTTACTATTTTACTTACTTACTCAGAGATAGACTTTTTATAGGGTTTTATTTAACTAGATATTATTATCCTCTTTCCACGCTCTATATATTTTTTTCTACTGAGTAGAAAATACGGATTTATGCGTAAGTAGGTGAATACTATTATTTATTCTGTTTCTGTTTATACTGCGCATCATATCATCAGCATCATCGACCTATATCGTCTCACGGCTGACCACTGATCTCTCCTCACTTTCGTCAGGAGGGCTAGGCCATAATCCACCACGGGGGCCCGGTCCGGATTGGTGGACCACATACCTACCTCCGAAATAATTCTCGGGTAGGTTTCCTCACAATGTTTTCCTTCACCGAAAAGCGAGTGATAATTATGTACATGACTGTGCTTTTTACATAAACACATTGGTATGTTGCTATTTATTCGAGAAAATAATAGAGAAAAAATAGACTGAGTCTAATCATTGCCAATTTTATTTGTTGGATGTAACTTCAGGTCCAATTAAAGAAATGATGTCTTGTCTATAATTTTTTTACACAATTATCTATGGAATAATATATTAATAAAAACAAATAATATTAAAAGCCATATATACACATTACTAGCTGCGCCCCGCGGTTTCACCCGCGTATTTCCTGTTCCCGTGGGAATATGGGGATAAAATATAGCCTATGCTACTCGCTGTCAATGTAGCTTTCCATTGGTGAAATAATGTTATAAATCGGTGCAGTAGTTTAGCCGAAACCTTACATATTTCCATACATACGTTCATCCCCTATATTTATTTTACCCCCTCAAGGGTACATTTTTACAAACTTTGAATGCCAAATGTATTTATATTTAATCAAAAGACTAATAAATTTCAAGCTTCTAGCTTAAAAAATGACGAAACTTCCATAAAAACTTTCATCCCCTATTTCAAACCCTTACAATGCTTTTTCGCATTAAAAAGTACCCTATGTCCTTTCTTGGGTTCTAGACTATCTCTGTACCAAATTTCATTTCTATCGGTTCAGTAGTTTAGGCGTGAAAGAGCAACAGACAGACAGAGTTACTTTCGCATTTATAATATAAAGTAGGGAAGTTTACAAATAACAGGTAGACTGTTGCAGAAGAGGTCTGTAACTCAACTGTAACTGTATTCCACAAAAAAACAATTAACAACTCTGGTGACGTCATCACCCCTTTGGGCTAATATTAGGTACACCTCGTATAAAAGCATTATATAAGTATGTTTAAAAGAGTACATAAGTACAGTCAGCTGTAAAAGTTGTTGAACAGTTACAGAAGTTGGACATAGGTACCTACTTTTATTTAGGTCATGTCGTCGTCCACTCTTGCCTGAGTAGAAGAACAAGACGTATAATATGTAGTACTACATACAGAAAGGCTACTCTCCACCCCACGCATTTGGGAGGACAAACTGGAGGACAGTCAATATTGCAAGCCCAAATTTAATAAACATACGGTTTGTATAAATCTTTAAACTAGCGGGTTGTGTTTTGTTTTGGTCGCGCAGTTTATGTATACTAACACATGTCATACTTGGCGCGTGTGGAAAAGTCATTTCTATGTGTGAGTTGTCAAATCAGTTTTTGTATGGAGTGTCCGGGATGAGGTATAAAGCTGTTCTCTATTGATGCTTTAACTGTGCTCCTCTCAGCCAAGTCTTTCGCGCAATAATAAAAACTTGTTCCGATAGCTCGACATGAACACCAGAATCGATAGTCAAGAGGCGAATGGTACGCCAACCGTTGGGGGAAAGTTCGCCAAGTCCGTGTTTTGTTTTCTCGTACAAATTGTCAAGATCAGCTGATCCTAGTTCTAGTTCTTCTCTAATGTTAGTTAGACTACGTAGGGCAGGCTTTTTAGGTTATCATTGTAATGTTTGAGTTGTATCGTTGTATTCTCGCTTTAATTTATTTGTTTGTTTCCAAAGTGAAGTTCAGAAAGGTTGTAAAACGTCGTGTCAATTTCACAAGTAAATAATGAAACATTCCGGAACAAATTAACATAAAGGTGGACACGAGAGTGGTCTTAAATGAGCCTAATAAAATATTTCCTTTTAATTTAGAACCGAAGTCTCAGGGTGACAAGCGCAGTGCAGTGATGCACAGGATTTTGTAATGGAAAATCTGAGTGACACTGTAACTGTTATGGACAGGCGAGGCGCTTACCATCAGATGAACGACTGGCTCGTCTCGTTACAAAGTAACATAAAAAAGCCTGTACGTTATCCAATAAGGAATTAATTGTATATTGAGATGTAACGCGCAGCCAAGTTTGAAAGTCTGAAAGTCTTCAACGGATTTTGTCGCTGACTGTATATTGTTATGCTGCTGCAGAAACCATATTGTGCTCGTTCTGTTTTCTCTGATGTTTTTTCTCCGTGGTGTTTTTCCAGAACCAATGTTAGAAAATTGTTTCAGTGAAGGCAGAAACTACACCGTTAGTTAGAAAACTCATTAAAACTAAGTGAAATACCTATAGTTGATTTTACTACTTATATAACTTATAACTTTCTGAAAATAACTTTATGTAAATAAGTATAATTACGTCTGCGGTTTACGCATGCTTTATTAATCGACAGGCGTAGCTTGACCTTAATAAATTTAATAAAAATTGTTTATTTATGTACCTACTTACTAATAATGTACATAGTATCGATTAATACTATGGTAAGTACCTAATACGTACTAACTATAACGTTAGGTACTTTGAGTAGGACAGTAAATAATTATAAATAAGCTTCTGGACCGGAAGTCAAATGTCAAAGTTTCAATACTATCGGAACGTTTCCTGTTTGTATTAATCGTGTTTTCTTAAACCCCGCAATTAGGGGATGAAACAACCCGATGTCATGATCGTAGCTTCAATTAAAACTTTTCGCCCACAGATTAAAGTGGAAGTTCTAATAGCTGCCATTCATTAAATGCGATATTTTTTTAATAAAGTAAAGTCAGTTTAAAAGCCTCCCGGACTTCCCGGAGTAAACATTTGCTCACGAAAACAGCGACTTTATTGAAATGTTCGCTCGCCACGACTCGTTGTATGCACATTGCACCATACTTAATTCTATATTCATTTATGCAGCTTCCGAAAATGTAACGTTGTTGTTTTTTTTTTTTTTTTTTTAATTTTTATTAATTCTTTTGTCGATGTGTAAATGTTGGTGAAATATTAACAGGTGCACGAGTGTAGAAAAATGGTGCACACCCGAAAAACGTGTCATTTTGTGTTCTCTTTCAAACTCAGGAAGTTGCAGTAAAGCATACACTACTTTATGGAATCCCAGCCTGACTGATAACGACCTGACCAGACTCTTCCTGATTGACTAAGCTCGACATTTAACATACCGTCACGTCTTTCTACCTTTGGGATAGGCAGAGACTACATCTTTCCACGTGCTACGAGCTCAGCGGGAAGCAGTACACTAAGTCTCTGATACCTTTTACTGGAATTCTAGACCAATACGCTGAGTAGGAACCACGCGTGGTGGTGTCACACCCTGCCTGTGCTCATTAACATCAATCCGTCTTTAACTCATCATCTCTCATAATATAACTATGTTCGCTGTCTCGCTATATCGCTCGACATTTTATTATTCGATCCAAAAATGTGATCCGACGATGATGATGATATGCGATAAGACCAGTCTTTGAATAGTGATATCTAATAATAATTTACGCGCTGCCGAAACATCGAGATAATTATCAACAAACACTCAACCTACCTGTTTACGTGAAATATCCGGTTTCTCATTATTTTTGGAGTTAGTAGAGTATTACTACCTATACAATACCAAGCTGAAAGAGAATGATTCGCCGATAATTGCTGAGCTCGCTTAAATACAGGTAATTAAGCTTTAGCTGTACGTGGGAAGCCTTTAAGCGGAACTTAGATTTATTGTCGCTAAATCGACGTTTAATAGAAGCCTGTGTAAAGCAAATTGGGAGTTTTGTTTAATGTTAACGTCCTGTGAAACTGATTGCGGATTTAGTTAGGTAGGTACCTACTTATTGGAATACCTTTTGTATGTTTTTTATTTGTATTGTAATTTGTACCTACCCTAAAGAAATACTGTGCACATATCAAAGCGTTTATTGCAAACAGAAATTTACTAAGGACAGCCAAAACTATTAGGTAATAATGATTTAAGCTGTAATTATTAGACACCTTTTTGAAGTGATTATATAAAGTAATTTTATAGCAATCGTCACACTTTTTTGTTAAGCTGGACTGTCACATAAGATCGTCATACTTTTACATACTGGACCGTCACATAAGAGTTGACACTGTGTCATGAAGGTTTAATGAAAGAAGCTTGAAAAAAGACAAAGAGTTCAGAAGAAAGAGATCATCATATAGTATACAAGGGTTTAAAAAGGTTATGTATTGACATCTCTTCTCAGTTCTGAATTTGGCCAAAAAAGACAATTTCATGAAAGATTTTTCTACTTTCCTTACGCCTCGACAAGGCCTTGACATAGAACGTGAGTCGGAATGAGATACCAATTAGAAGGATAGTTTCACTTCTTATGTGTGTACACACACACCCTTTTTTATTATAAGTTGATATCATAATAATTAACCAACATACACTGACCATACACACCTATATGCTACCTACTACCTACATATAAGTAATTTAGACTTGGCACGGTCGTAGTAAGTAGTTATTCATAAAAATATTTATTCAGTAAGGTAACTTAGAATGTAAAATAAATTCAAGTCTATCTATCTTCACCTATGAGTACATACACTTAGGGTACGTATTCGAATCGAACCTTATTGAGAACCATATTTCAACATCGTATCTAAAATGAAACACGACAAAAAATATCAGTTCGATGGAATATAGCTCGTAATATAACGCCATAGAATTCATCGAAGCAGAATAGATAGACAATATCGAAATCAGATGCATTTGATAAAATGTGTTATTGTCTTAGAATAATAACAAGATATAGAAGGAAGATTAAAAGCAATAGCTCTCTTTTTCACATTTAAGAATACAGCGTACGCGAGAGTGTGTTAAACAGAAAACGCCCATGGTAGTAATTATTGGAAGTACATAATTATGGTCCACAAGATAGATTGGTCAGGTTGTCTATTTGCTACTAAATTATGTCATGGCTTGAAATCTTTATGGACGGTTCGGTGAACAAAACAAGTGAGAACTAGTGACAAGTTACCAATTTAGTATGGATTCCTTTTACTTTATTAAAACTTCATTGGTTATTGTTTCGCAGCGGAGTGAGTAGAAGGAAAAACAAAGAAGGGAGATGGAAAACAAAGAAAAATGAATTTGCTTTTCTATTGTAGAGCTTTCAGTAAACTGGAGTATGGAAGCGAGGACAAGAAAATCTTTTTATTAGTTTCATATGAGAGCTGAAATGAAACAATGCGGGCTTATGTTGCAGATATCGATGATTTTTACAATGCGATCATATGAAAGTGAAGCTGGCTATAGATATCTTACTAATCTCACTAATATTATAAATGCGAAAGTTTGTCTGTTGGTTCTCTCCTCACGCTGAAACGGCTGACCGGATTTTGAAGAAATTTAGTATGGGCACATATACTTTAGATTCTGGAACAGAACTCAGGACACTTCTTATCCCGTAAAAGTTGACGGCTAGAATAATATATAACGCGGGTGAAACCGCGGGCGGTGGCTTTACTATAATATCAATCTACCGGACTTTAGAGCCGATGTCTCAGGGTGACGAGCGCAGTGAAGTGCCACGCGGGATTATGCACTGCAGAGTTCTGGGTGGCGCTGTGACCGCTTACCATCAGGTGAACGACTTGCTCGTCTCGTCACTCAGTAAATTAAAAAAAAAACAACATTAAAATTTTACCTATTATTGGCCGATTTACATATCAAGTAGGTATTGATGAGTGCTTTGACCAGGGGTGTATTATACGTGCATATTCTGTACTAGTAACTCATCCAGTCGCATAAAAACTGTGTACTGCGTGTGACATCATAAATTTCCATGCGATATAAAGTCGTAACTACCCAAACTGCCACTCATGGGGATTATAATGTAAAGGAGAAGAGTTAATTACCCCCAGAGGTATCGGTTTCGTTGTATCTATATCGTATCGCCTAAATATTTGCAGAGTTACACATAGTAAACCTTGTTGAGATCGCATTAAGGTTACGACCTAGCTGGGATCAAGTCGTGTGACAAGTCAAGACTTCTACATCGGTCTCTAACACCCACTGACCTGCGTCATTATCACATTATATTAGAAAAATATTAGCAATCGAATAAACTACGGCACGTAGCATCAAAATTAGTCCCTCAAAGCAAATAGTCCAATATTTGAGAGATAAGAGGGTGGCAAATAGAAATGTGGGATTCGCCGTGGGCAGGTAAGGTCAATAAGGCTGGCTGCCCATCAAACTCGAACGACGAAGCTGCGCTATGAACTAGGAAATATAAAAACGAATGTGCTTTAGATCACACGACTGAAGTAAAACTTCTTTAGTTCTTTTTTTATTTTTTTCTTATTATTATTAATATTTTTTTTATTATTAGAATAGAATAGAATAGAAAAACTCTTTATTGTACACCAGAAATAAAAATAAACACAGTACAGAAGAATTACAATAGGTAAACAAGGGTAGTACAATGGGCGGTCTTATCGCTGAAAGCGATTTCATCCAGACAACCTTTGGATGGACAGTAAAAAACATTTTTCGATAGTAGGGTGGGTGGCGTACTTACAGTATTTAACAGACACAATACCTAATAAATAATAATAATAGTAATATTTACCTCTCAACTTCTATTTGCCTCACCCGATCACACTTTTCGTAACACATTCACCAGCTTTCTCCCCAAGTCGAGCGTGCGTAAAGATGTTTTACTTCAAAAAACTTTTATAAAATACGTACCTATCCAGTACCGTAAGCTGATCCGAATGACTCCAACACTCTGTTTGTCACTGAGGAGTTCCGTGTCTTCCGTCACTGAGCCGTTCCGTATCATCAGATTCTGATCGGCACGCTGTCACCTCAATATTGTATTGTCATCGAAACTTGAAAATGGATCGGAACTTTTCCATGCAGAATTTCAACTCAATTTCACAACGGGAACTGGGTCAAAATTTGCGAAATTCCAAGACATACAAGTGAAGTTAAAAGTAAACGTTAATTGGTAAATTTTCTCAAATCCCAATTTCGTTGTCTGTTTTGGTTTTGGTGGACGGGTGGTTTTACCTTAAGCTGAATCACGTTCTATGAGGTAATTCTGGCGTGCGTCTGTTGTATCACTCCCTAATCATTTTGGATTTAATGTGGTTCAGACAATGCGGTAGACACAATGGACGTCATTGGTAAAGAAAATTATTGTACCTTGCTCGAGGTTTCTAATCAGTGAGTTGTTTCCATTTTTAAATTTTGCCTTCGCAGGAGTTTTTCTTGTAGCTAGTAATGTATGATTCTTATTTCAAAAAATACAAAATCAACTATCTATACCTACGTTTAAGTTAAGAGTGCCTATTCATGAAAATAAATAAAAATGTTTTAGCATTAAATAGTTACGTGATTTACGGTCCTACCTACATAGTTGCAGATGTGATATTCAAATCAGTAAAACTTTACACGGGTATAACACTTAATGAGTCATATTTTAATTTTGAACGTGTTGTATCGATTTGTCTACATTCGTCCACATTAATTATATTTCTCCAAGACGTCATCCTATTTTGAAAATAAGATCATCAACCGCGCAGTTTTAAAAATAAATATAACGCCGGTTTTATTAGTGTTTGACCGACCGGTCGCGCTTGTCATTTGTATGAAAATTTACAAGTGAATAGACCAATAAAGTTTAGAAACTAAAAAAATTCGCTAATATGGCAAGCCGAACTAAAAATTAAGGATTTTATTTTTATTTAAGAGTGACGAGGCGAGCAGGTCGGTCACCTGATGGTAAGCGCTACGACTGCCCATAACAGTTACAGTGCCACCTAGAACTTTGCATTGCATAATTTTGCGCGGCACTGCACTGTGCTCGTCACCCTGAGACATCGGCTCCAAAGTCTCTTTAGGCCTCTCTCCTTGTAAGGCCATTACAAAACTACCAGCTAACCTATATGTGTACCTACCGAACCAAAAGCTCTAAACAAAAGTAATAATAATTATATTATACGTTTTTTCAGTTACTTATGTAGGTATTTATTAATTGATTTAGTTTAATGACATCTTCCGAAAATGGACCGGAACTACTACACAAAATATCGTCGCTCTATGTGTGGTAACAGGTAGCTTCTTGTTGGTAGTTTTCTATGAAAATGGTACGTATGGTAGTAAATCTATGAAATGTTTCAGCATAGAATAGATAGATGTCGTTCTTAACCATGGTTTCGTAGACAGGTAAATTATCGTGGAATGTACACCGAGCGGGAGCGAGCTTTCGAAATGTCAGCTGTCTATGGAGAAATCAAGAAATGGCAACATTACGACATAAAAATATTGTCTATTGATCTACTCTATGGTACAAATCCTGAGATCTCATTGGCCGAACGCCTTTATTTAAAATGGCGGGTGTTTTGTCACATCCTGTTGGTGATCAAGAACCAAGTGAGTGCATGTCCTCGACGTGATCCCGTTCTAAAATTTTATTTTCGTAACGCCGATACTGTTTTTAGTGATATTTGCAACTCTAAAATTCGTGATGGTGTTCTATAAAAGGCCATGGATTTGATGAAAACGGTAAGCGTTACCAATTTCCCGTAAATACTTACATTTTGTTTGGCTTTTGTTTCTTGTTTTGGTGATATTGAAACTGGCCATTACATTAGAAAAAATCTCTTTACAGAAATTGTGTGCACGTGGGAGGTAAGTGAATATAGTATACAGTAAATAAACGGTGTCCAGTTTCAAGTTTACGCAATAAGTATCACCAATTACTTGATTTGTCAATACATTGATGGCACCCGGCAACCGAGCGTTGTTACGCCATCTTATAGTCCTCCAAACGTTCCGCATATTTTGCAGCTTTACGCTAGTGCAAGAGAGAAATTAGAGGCTGATTAACATGCTTTAATCGCAAGCCACTCAATAGAAGTCCCTCAGATGGTCAGTGGTACTGGGTATGTCATTTTTCACTATTTCATCGCATCATGACTTGACAAACCACATGTGCCATGGTTTTGTTGTTGTTATTTATCTAGTGCCGACAATATTGCATAATATAATTTTGCACGGTGGTTGATTTAGAGCTTTATGCATTATATGTATGACCTATGCTTTTTTATCTACTGCCTTGATCTCTTCCAATATCTAGGTCTTCTTAAGATAACCTATAAATTTGACAGACTGATGGGAAGTCCAACGTTCACTGTGAATGCTGCTTGTCCATTTTGAACCTTGTTTCAAGGTTACTTTCACACAGGTCCAAATGGACTGCAGAACTAAGTACTTAACTACGAAGCTACTTCTAGTATTGAGAAATCTGGAAATGTCACACAAAGTGTGCTAAAACAGTACAACTCCATGTAAATAGCTAAAACTATTGAACTGAAATTCGCTCCAAATACTTTGACAATTTGAAGACATTTTTGGGTATAAAAACTGAGTGACAGTAGGGAAAGGCTGCAAAATTTACTGTCGAACAAAATTCTACAGTCTGCCATGTGGTCTTTTTTATTGTAAAATGCATCCGTTCACTCTTAATATTGAATGAAATGTTTGTATTCATAATCACAGTTGAAAATCATAAAGAAACCATTATCAACTTGACTATCCTGGTGTACTGACCTATGGTATAATTGTATCTACCACTGCAATGTCTAAACATCCAACTTCTGGTTCTTATGGGAAAAAGTTCTCTAAATTGTTTATATAAATGTATGAATGGAAAATTCCTAGAGGTTTTGTAGATACGGGGTATTGAGGGCCAACATCAACCAAATTGGATAGTTACAACAAATCACAATTCAGGTTTAACTAGTTATATTTAAGGCTTAATCAACCAATTAACTGGAAATTGGCTATTGTTTATTATTGACAAGACAAGCTTTGATTACATGTTTATGATAACTTACATCCTATTCAGTTTTTTAAAGAGTATATCCTACCGATATTCTATGAACCTAAACATCTTTGAATAAAGTTATGTTTGTCACAGAAATATTATTATCCTACAAACAAGTTCAGTTGATCTCTATTACAAGTGACTTTAAGATACAGAATAAAGTTTCAAACTATTAAACTTTAATAATAGTCGCTATTACCATAATTTATAATGGACTCTTTCCCATGTATGTTGTTTATTTGAGTTCTCTATATTTCAACACTGTTACAACAGATTGTAATTTGCAGATTTGCATGATTGTAGAGCGACTGATAGTAGACCCCCCCTCTGCCAGCAGTTGTCTTCCATAGAGTGAATCGTACACAAATTTAATTAAAGTCATTATTATCAATTAATTCTGACAGTTATCATTTCCCTCTCGCCAGCTGATTGTGGGCTAGGTAGGCACATGCAACCAAGAGACCCCAATAGAGCATTGTTGAACACTTTCACTGCTGAGCCGATTTTCTTTTCTAGCCACAGGTGCGGCTCTGCACACTCCATAGTGATATGTTAATACTTTTCAACCTTATGAAAATTAAAAGGATGGCAACTTCTTTACGAGCTGTCAAATGAAGTTTTAATTTAGTTTATGGCAATTAAATTGGTACCAGTTACCTATACCTGTTTCTTTTCCTAGTTTGGTTGATGTTAGGTCATGTGTGGCATGCATTGAGCTGTGAGATACGAGAATATTTCTAATGTTGTGTGGCGTGTTACAGGAATATGAGTTCCTAGACTTAACTGATGTGAAAGAAGCGGACAGGAGCAGTCTACAGTGCGCCTTGTTTAGAAAGCCGCCTGAGTTTGAGAACCCTTTCACAATTGCAACGGTTCAAACTTCTGTAGGTAAGTTATCATTTGTGTAGATTTTGTTTTGTATTTCAGTTGTTCGGTTAATTGATTATGAATAAACAGAGTGTAAAGTTGTGATTACAACTTATTTTACTCCCTGACTCATTGTTGAAGGGCTTAGTCCACACAAATAAAGTATTTGTTTGATAATGTCCTATCCAACTCAGGTCATAATCAGTTAATCATTAGTGTAGTAAATCAAATTAGTTTTATTTATTGATTTTGTCTTTGTACTATCTTTGCCTACTTGCAATAGGATTTGTCTTTTAATGACGTCCCTTACATGCGTTCTCGAAGGCATGCTGAAGAGAAAGAAATAGACATCAATTTAGGATTTTTTATTTTCTATATGGGTTGTACTGCATAGATTAACTTTTAAATTGATACTTTATTAATGTACATATGCATGATGTCAGATCTGTCATCGAGCACGGGTGTCGGGGGCACAGTGTCTACCAGTGTGGAGAGTCCCCCGGGCGGCGAGTGCGAGATGGCGCCCCACTCGCCCGCGCGCGCCGCCGCCGGCCCGCCGCACGCGCTGCCACCGCCCTACCAGCAGCCGCCGCCCGCCTACCCGCCCCCGCACCATCAGTGGCCCGTCGCGCCGCCCAACGTGTACGTCAGCCAGGTCACTGCTAACGTGAATGTGCACGGATACATGGGACAGTACTACCAGCCGCCGCAGCAGTACGCGCCCGCCGCCGCCGGCGTCGTGCCGCAAGACCGCACCGGTCGCCCCCACCGCCGCGACCGCCGCGGCAAGCGCGCGCCCTCGCCGCCGCAGCACCCACCCTACTACCTCCAGTACCCGCAGTACTACCCGCAGCAGGCGCAGGGTGCACCGCTCTACCACCTGCCCATGTACCAGCCGCTAGTATACGGGCCCTACCCCTACCCGCCTTACTACCAGGAATATCCGGTACCGGTGGACGGCGAGCCAGACAAGGGGCCCGACGACTACCCGTCCGAAGTGGTCTTGGAGCAGGAGGCGGTAGAAGCGTATTACGCGAGCGCACACTACGCACCGCCCTACGGGCCTCCAGTGGATCCCAGCCTCGAGTACATCCCGCCCGTGTACCTCCCGCCGCCGCACGCGCCTCCCGCGCACCTCCACCAACAACCGCACTACCACCACGCGATCCAGCAACCGCACCAGTTCAACGTGCACGCCAAAAACTTCGTTGCCGGACAGAGCAAACCGTTCGTGCCTCACGATAAGATACACGAGCCGCGGTCGCCCCCCACCGCGCCCTCCGTCTCCGCCGTGGCGCCTAACGTCGACTCGCTGCCGTTCAGAGAACTCAAGATCGCCGGCAAGGGCCCCGGCAGCCCAAAGCACAACGAGCGTCCCGTCGACGTCGTCAGAAACAGAACGACGACGCCCCCCGCCGACAAGCCGTCGACAGTGCCCAAACTAGAAACGAACAAATCCTCGTGGGTGCCGGCCGAGAACAAGCCCGAGGTCAACGCCGTCCAACCGCAGGCCACCAAGTCCTTCGTCCCGCAGGCGACCGCCGCGCTGGCTGCGCCGAACAAGCTACCGCCGACCGTGAAGCCGACCAAAGGCCCCGCGGCGCCCTTCTCCGGTGGCAAACCGCCGATGAAACCGCCGTTGCCGCAGACGATAGTCCCCGTGCAGCAAGCGGCGTCCACACCGAAGGCGCCGTTCGCCAACCGGCAGCGGCGCGAGGGCCCCGCCCACCGCTCACCGTCGAGCGAAGCCGCCGACGGCGACCGCGTGGCCGCCGAGCACGTCAGGCGCGAACCGCCCCTGCCGCCGAGCAAGGCGCCGATGCCGATCTCGATCACGCTGCCGTCCGTCGGCCAGCCGCTGATCGTCACGAACAAGCCACCGTTCCACTCGAGGAAGGCCGCTTTGCCGGAGCCTCCGCCGGCCCCGCAGCCACCGCCACCAGCGCCCACCGCGTCCGACTTTCCACCCCCGCCGACGCCGCGCAACCGTGGCGAGCTGCCGCCGCCTGTCATCACGCCGCAGCCGCAGCCCGCGCCCGGCAAGTCGTGGGCGAGCCTGTTCTCGAGCAAGTCAGCGGTTGCAGCCCCGCCCCTTCCCGCGCTCGTGCCCGTGCCCCTGCCCCTGCCGCCGCCCGAGGAGCCCCCCAGCCCTACCACTGCCGCACCGCCCGCCAGCTTACCGAAGCCGGTGGCGAAGGTTCAGCCGTTCGACGCTTCTCCACTGCAGCAGACAGCACTCGACAAAGGCTCGCCAACGCTGCGGGCGCCGCCCGTCGTCATCCCCGTGTCCGTAGTGGCACCGACGATCTCGTACTCCGAGAAGACGTCCGTGAACGCCATGAGTGTGACGAGCGTGCAGACTGCGGCGAGCGCAGTGTCCAGCAAGCCGGCGCCACTTCCCGTAGTCGTCGCCGACGCCGCACCCGCGCTAAAAGAAATCGCAGCTACGCCGCCGCTCCCACAGCCATCTCCCTTCAGCGACGATCCGAACTCCTACAGGATGGGAGGTAAATATTTCTTCTATTGATTCCTTCCTTTCGTAATACATATATTCTCCAGACTTCAACTAAATCTAATTCTGTTTCAGAGTTCCTGTCCAAATACCAGCTAGACAACCGGCCGGTGTCGCTCCTGCCGCGGGGGCTCACTAACCGCTCTAACTATTGCTACGTCAACGCGATCCTACAAGCGCTAATCGCCTGCCCGCCCTTCTACAATATGCTCAAGGCTCTGCCGTACCAGACGCGGCGGGGCAAGTCCAGCACGCCTGTGATTGATTCTATGTAAGTACACACGATTTTATGGGATAATAACAATTACCAGACTGGCAAAGAGTCCTTTTCAAAAGCTCATTCTTCCGCTTATAAAACCGCAATGCACATCTACTTTTATAATATATCTTGACATTCAGTCGGCCTCAGTATTCCCCACCATTGCAATCAAAAAATAAAACACGATTACAGGGTGGAGTTATGCTACGAGTTTAGCCCACTATCGACGATAGGGCGCCCTCCACGCGGCACTACCCCCGCCCCCGCGGTACCAGCAGGGCCGCCACTAGAGGGTGGCGCGGGGCTCCGGGTGCTCCGGGCGCTGCGCCCATTCCCCGGTTCGCAGGAGGGCCGGCAAGAGGACGCTGAGGAGTTTCTCGGTTGTCTGCTTAACTCTCTCAATGATGAGATGCTGGAGGTGAGATGTTTTTCTATTATCTACCACACCTGAGCAATGCGCCTTGCTTTGAGGTTTTTGTAGCTATGTGAGCCCCATAGACCTTTCTTTACACTGTCTTTAAACATCTGGACACAATACCTTCAAGCTTAACACACAAAGCGTCTTGGCAATATCAATAACTCATGTTAGCTCACTCGGGATAGATTGACATCCACATACTGTACTCCCAAATCCTTCAACTTATATCTGGGGGAATCACTGTCAAGCACATTCCGTCAAAAAAGGTTAAATATGGGGTCACGAATTCACTATTTGGTGAATCTGCCCCCTGCATATGTTGAATTGGGACTGGTTCCAATGTTCCTGGAATGCTGCATCCAAATCTTCAATTCAAAATCCAAGATGCAGCTATTTATGATTAGAATTTTTTTTTAGCTGATAAAACTTGTGGAGCCAGAAGAGCCTAAAGAAACTAACAGCCAGGTCAATGGCTTCATCAGTCAGGAGATTCAAGAGGAATATGACGACGACTCTGATGAATGGAAGGTATGTGTCTTAATGGCTTTGCTGTACTCCAAGATGTCAATTAACTTTTTTAACCCCGCATCTGCTCGTATTCAACATTAAAAATTGTATCTAGGTACATACAACTATTAGCCTTAATTTTTTTGTGAAGAACGGCTCAGTGGTTCACAAATTATCGTCAAACAAAATGTAGGATACATACAAACGCAATTTAGTGCCACTAAACGAAGATCTTGCTTTGCTTGATCAATTTCTAATTATATGCTGTTTTGAAACAATCTTGTTTTGCAAAATTACTCGCATCTCAAAGTGCATTGTCACTTTCTTGATTATATAATTCTGATGAAATGTCCTAACGTGTTTTTTTTTTAAATTCCTACTCAAACAATTTTGTTTCCTGCTACAGCATATATGTTATATTGTTGTTAAATTTGGTCATAGTATATGGGAATACAGTCGGTGAATTTAAACTGTTATTGACATATGAGTCAATTGAGATTAAACGGGGTCAATTGCCGACCAAATTGCATACAAATTAGCAACAATAGAACTTGATCTTGGTTGGTGATTGATCAATCACAATTTTATTGTTAAAGTGTTCTCTTGTTATGTTAATATGTAACTGATGGGAGACCAAAATTGGCGCTAGCTTAGATAAATCATGACTACTGGCGCTCTGCGGTTTCAGTCGCGCATATCCCGTTTTCCCGCAGGATCTGCATTTTCCTTGGATATAAAACATAGCCTATAACACTCGTGGATAATGTAGCCTCCTATAATTAGTGACAAAACATTTAGAATTAGATCAGTAGTTCCAAAGAATACCTCGGCCAAACTTCCTCAGGGTGGCTGCAGAAGAGACCTACCGCTAGACATGCTAGTATGAATGTTTAAATGGTTGATTTCCAGGTGATGGGCCCGCGCAACCGCGGCGCGGTGGAGCGGCGCTGGGCGGCGCGCCGCACGCCCGTGGCGGACATCTTCCGCGGCAAGACGCGCGTGCGCCTGCACCGGTCTGCCCAACACGACGTCACCGACGCCGTGCAGCCATTCTTCACGCTCCAGCTCGACATCGAGGTGGGTTCTTGAATTTATTGATGTACATGCATTTTCTCTAGTAACTAATTATGTCTTACTAAAATTGAAATATTTCAAATGTAGAAAGTATGTTTTGGTAGGGGCCAAAGGGATTGTGATGAAAATATGTGAAATAATAATTATTAACAGTAGCTCTTGCAGTTACACTTTCTTCCAGTCGAAGATGAATGCATATTTAAGAAAGCTTTAGTTGTTTAGACAAAGATGTCATTGAATTCAATTTGGAATAAATCATCAGTACAATAACATAAATATTGGTAAAATTTTTAAGCTTTGTGTTGCATCAGTACAACATTATAATTATTTCACCGTAAAAAATAAACTTGATTATTTTTTTTTATTGACAGAACTTAAATAACAAAATAAATATAAGGAAAAAAAACTAAAAACTTAAAAATCTAACAAAAGAGGGTGTCCATGATGCATGGTGCCAAGAACACTGGCTGCATTTCCATGCTGAATAGCAATATCTATTCTCTGTGCGAGAAATGAGCCAGCCCTATTGTCACCAGCGGCGTCGACTAAACGAGGAAATAATTGCTTAAAAAAACTAAACTAAAGACTTCGCCTTGTCAATAAAAAAAAAACAATGATGTAATTTCTTTTTCGGCTCTCTGAATTGATTGTGGACAAATTCGACTGACTACTCCTTCACCACCATAATAACGCATCACAAATCTTCCCCCACTAATTTCACCTTCGTTTTCAGCGTGCAAGCAGCGTCAAAGACGCTCTAGAACTCCTCGCCGGTAGGGACGCGTTAGAAGGAGTCAATGACGCGTGGCAGCAACTCTCCCTTGAACAATTGCCTGTGGTGTTGCTTCTACATCTAAAGTGTTTCCAACTGGACGCTGAAGGTCACACAGCCAAGCTTGTGAAGAATATCGATTTCCCTATTGATTTGAAGATTGATCCTAGTAAGTGGTTTTTGAGTATTTTTATTTACGTCTCAGTAACGTTACCGACTGATTGTTCGGCTGATGGTAAGCGCCACGCCTGCTCATAACAATAGTAAATTACTGGATTCACGTCTTTGGAAACCGTATTGTGGTGTGTCACTGAAATGTGATCTTCATCCTAAATCATTGAAGTTCCCTTCAAAATGAAACGTGCTCACAGTTGGTGGTTGAATACCTGGCAAGAGTGTGGTAGGTACAAAAGGAGGTTTACAGAAGAGACCTATTATACTTTGAAGTCAGTAACATTGTTTAATTGACAAATTATGTCTCAAAAAGGAACAGGAAATCTGATCAAAGGAGTAATGCTTGGCAAAACCATTTCATCTGTCCTAATGTGGTTAATGAAGACTGCAAATAATTGGATCAGGACCATATTTACAGTCTCCAAACCTTTATTGTATGTACCTTACAATACAGTTGCTATAACAATGATGTTTAATTTATTTTTCGTCTCTCAACATGTGAAATTCACATCCATGTGGACAATATCCTACTGAGTACATTATCTGAACAACTTGACGCTTGACCAATGATACTGTCATTTATAATAATGAAATATATCCCATCTTGCAGAGATAATGTCAACCAAACTAAAATACACAACCAAGCAGCGAGTGTACAAGCTCTTTGCGGTCGTGTATCATGAGGGAGTTGAAGCTGTCAAAGGGCATTACCTTACCGACACTTACCACGGACAAGTGGGATGGATCAGGTAAATAACTAAACTTACATAATTATTAGAAGTTGCTACTATTTTTATTATATATACCAGATAATGAGAAGAGTAGTTCATTCACTTGATGGTAAATGCCACGTCACCCAGAACTTTGTATTGCAAAATCTAGTGTGACATATTGGTTCTCACTTCCACAAATCAAGTCATGCTTAATTTTTGACCTATAACCTTAATTAGATGTCTTGATCAACATTCGACGATTGCATGTTGATGGAACCATAACCTTGAATTAAAACTATAGCACAATGATGTTATTTATTTTTCGTCTCCGACTGTGACAAGTCACAAAATGTGGACAACCTTTACTGAGTTACCAAGCTAGCACAAACTTAAAGCTACCTCTTGAAAGTTGTTCTAAACCTACCCAATATTGCAGATACGACGACTCGACGGTGACGCAAGTGACCGATGCCCAAGTGCTAAAACCCAAGTCTCCGCGGATGCCCTACCTCCTGATGTACCGGCGACACGACACTCTGCCACCGCATCGCGCCGCGAAGCTTGAGTGAGACGAAGCCTCGCGTCGCGCGTACTTAATGCTCCAACAGGCATGGTACGCGCGCGCATTACACAACCTGCACATGCAAACCTACATGCAGTGGCGTTGAATCGCTAAAACAGTGCAGTGTTGTAGTAAACTTGAAAATAAAAACATAAGCAGCGGTGATGTATCGCGGAACCCGTAGTGTTGTGGCAAACTTAGGAGTACAACCTACGGATACAGTGATGATGAATCGCGGAAACTGTGCAGTGTTGTGACGAATTTGGGGAATAGTGGTGTTACAGTGAACTTGTATTTATTAAGATATAAGTGAGGCTTTGTTCCTTTACTTTGCAAATCAATAATTTAGTTAGACTTAGTCATAAAGGCTGTTTAATTTGTTTTTGCAATTCTAAATTTAGATTTTATGTGGCTTGTTGATAACGGACAATGATTACGAATGCTTTTTGTAAATAATATTTAAAATTGTGGATATTATTGGTATTGGATACATGTAAAGTGCGAGTTAGTGGCTATAGCGTGGTGTTGTGGCACAATATTAGAGGTAGAAAGGTCCCAATTTGGCTCTGAATCTAACACATTCATATGAAATTTCGTAATGGTTCAACAGTGAAAAGAATTTTTACATGGTAGTATGTGTGTCAAATCAGGACACGGATGTCCCATTGTAATTTGAGATGAGAAACTTGTAAATGATTATTCTAGAATTGCCTTGTCAATACTTCTGTATTTACGACCATGTGATGTACATTGTGTTTTGCAGATTTGTAATATAAAGGCCAGTTGTGTTAATTAACTGCTCACTCTAACATTTACTGTTTATTTCTTTTTATACTTTTTGTGTGTAAAAAGTCACGACTGCCTAATGTTCTTAAATTTTATGTGTAAAGTATAACTTGAATATATTAACAATATTTAAACTAGAATTCAATGTAAATTGTATAAAGAAATTGAAACTGGGCTTTGGTTATATTATGGTGTACAAAGCAAAATTATGACACGGCTAATGTCCGTTTGAATGAGAACAATGTAAAAAGTCTAATATCTCAAAGTAAGTCATATTGCTAAGTTTGTAATTTTTCGATATAATGTAAATATTAAATACTTACAACCCATAAAAAATAAAACATTCTACAATTCTTAAATAACTAACTGTTTGGTTTCGTTTTTGTAGATATAACATTTTTTAGCAAAGTCTAAAAAAAAAACACTTTTTAACCATTGTGGATTTAATGAATGTTTTATCTTTCATGAATGAGAGTCTAGAAATAAATTAGGAAGTTTAATCTTAAAATCTGTTGAGTGAAACTAATTTAATAAAAAACAATTGACAGCTACATCAACTGTAAAAAGTGACTTCCTAGTATAGTAAGTTATCATAAAAACTCGACAATATGGAATTGTGTTATAATAAATTTAAAAAATGTAAAAAAAAACGTAGGTTAACATTACCAATCGAATTCATTATAATGTTTCGAAATTGTCACGATTGGTATATCAATTAAAGGTAAATTTGAACTGATAGTAAGTACAAAGTTACGATATTGTTGTGATATTAGTAGTCTGATAAAAATACCAGTATGACGTTCCAGTGAATACAATTAGTATTGATGGGAATATGGTATTAAGACTGTGGAATGAGGGAGGGAGAATATGTAACTTGAATGAATCACTTGTCATAAAGTAACGGTTGTTGAACGCATGGAATGTCCACAATAAATGAGAATGTCTAAAATGCAGTGTGCATTTTAGAGCTTCTCATTGATTGCAGTGATGATGAAATCAATATTCACTGCTTTTATGTAATCCTATATCAACTAAAGAGTGCGAAAGGAAACAAGCACAGGTATCAAATATGAATGTATCCATGCAGTTTGTTTATAAAATGTGGTAACACTTTAATACTTTTATATTAAAATATCTAAGGTGTTTCTGCATTGTAAATGGTTATGTAAAGTAAGTGAAAAGGTGCTTAGAAGGACTGATGGATATGCAGTGAATGATGTGCCCTTGGATATACATGTGATATGGAAAGTTTCTGGACAGATTGCCTAAGTGTAGCCGTGTTTAAGAATGTTGTAATTATTGTAAGTGTTAAATATATCTATGTATTAATTAGATTGAGAATGTTTTTAATATTATTTAAATTCATTGAGGTCTATTTATGTTTCTAATCATAAATATTCGTATTGATTTACTATGCAAAATGATCCTTATATGACTTTTTGGGCATACTTTTGCTATTATTTGTATTATTGGTAAAGCACACAAATGAGTTAATATTGATGTGTAATTATGCATTTGATTGAATAAACTCACTAGGATATGACTTTACTGTAATCCAAAGTCAATATTGTAAATATTTTCTTCTAAGATCGATAATAAACAGTGCAAGGGTTTCACTGGCCTTTACTTATCCATCCTAAAATACATGTGTGCTGTTTTACAATCGCTTATTCTATATAAGTTATCAAAATTTACTAAATTGAATTTGCAAATTTGATTTGCACTGAAAAATATCAAAATTGTTGTCTGTTTTCGGTAGTCTTGGTTTAAAAGCTAAGGTAGTGTGTAAATGCGTAACTGTGCTGTGTAGATCAGTTAAATTTAAAATAAACCATTTGATCTCGCTTATTTTCTTGTTCAAAAATTATTATCACATTGGTGTATGGATGTAAACTTCCACCCTTGAGGCAAATATATCGAGCCTTCATTTGTGCTATTTATACAAAATTGACCAAATATTGTTTGAAATTGCTTCTACTAGCTTTTCTACTTAAGGTGTTAAATAAAAACTTATATAAATATTAATATTAATATCAGACACCAATAGGAAAAATATATTCTCGCACTTGGTTATTGTGTCCAGTTAATGTAAGTTTTAAGGTTAGTCAATTTAGCGCTAATGAAACGAAATAGATTTAGTTTTTTAGTTTCTCGAGAGTCTAATAATAACTGCTAAGCTTTTTTATATATATGTATAACTCGGTTGTTGTTATTACTATTTGGATTGTGGGTAGGTATTAGAATTTTAAGTCTTTTTACTGGCAAATGTGTATTATTGAACACAGTAGCTAAGGTACCTAAACTTCAATTAATGTTAAGCCAAAATAGAAATAATAGACTTGTAAAACCATTTACCTTTTTTATATAACATAAATTTTCTTGGTAACTGATGAGAAATATACACCAGATATTATTTACCTTGAAATGTTAAGGAAACTCGAATTTAATTCTTTACGAGTGTGTGGCAAATGTCGGACTTAATGCAAATTCTAGTGTTAAGAACCATGGTAGCAATAATATCAGTGGTTGTACTATGTTAGAATGAATAGTTTACTAATTTAATCTTATGAAAACACCCATAACACAGCACAAATGAAAACATTAGCCTTATGTTTTGAATGTTCCTTGCATGTTAGCAAATGCATCGTATTTAATAATAATTAATTTAAACAGAATGCGTGGGCGACGAATGATTTGTAACATTATTGCATGGTTTTTTTTTTTTTAATGTGGAATTGTGACAATTACGAATTTGTTTTTATTATTAATGATCTTTTATCGTTTTGGTCTTCTCCAATGGATATATCCTAATTTATTTTTTCGTAAAAAAGCCTTCTGTCTCTTTGTTATAATATCCCCAAATTGTAAATAATGTATGTCTCAAGTGACCATTTTCTGAAATCTAAATTTTTCTTCTAGATGTGGGAATGGCTGGAGATTGATTTGAATGAAGTAACGAGACTATAAATACATTGCTATGTACTGCGCAATAAATGGTTATTTGAGTAAGGAAAAAAACAGTTTTCCTATACAGTCAATTCAATCTTGATTATATAATTTTACTTGACAATAGCCAGAATATCATTTTTACTGAGTTCATTTCAAGAGTGACGTATGTTAGTTTAAAAAATATGTTGACAATAACAATTGCTATATGATATCCGTATCCCAAATACGTGTAAATGTTGCCAGAGTGTGTCGTTATTATTTTTAGCATTTAAAACATCAAAATGATAAAAAACGAGAGTGGAGAGCACCATTTGTAAAATGTATGCCTCTCGTCAAACAATCTCATTTTCTAATTTTGTATGTATGATACGTATGTGTGTATTTCCTGTTCGTTGTATTGTCTTTTGGCATCGGTATCATTTATTATTATTATTCTTATCAGCCACACAGACAAATTATATCAGAATCCTTCAGTTCCACTTGCTTAGAAATATGATTATCTCTTTACTTATGTTTTGAGTAAAAATGCTGGAAATAATATTGTATCAGACGAATATGTACTGAAAACTATGATTTTGGCGTATTATGTTATGTGTAACGATGTGCTAAAATACGATGTAAAAGTATACACAGTAGGCGTCAGAATTGATTATTTACGCTTGGCATTCAACTCGCACGCCTACTCGCTCGTCATCGCTCTTCAAGACAAGGTATCAATGAATATATATATCAAATGAATGAATATATATCAAATAAAAACCGGCAACCATTCGCGGCAATAAAGAAAATACCACATGGCAACTTTTGTGCATGCTGTCTCCCTCATATTGACACAATCTAACGGAGATAGCATGAAAACCACATGGTTATTGTTTGAATAATATTTTTAATGCATCTCTTTTTAATTTAATTAAAACTTAACTCGGCTAGTTGACTGCTGAAAACACATTTGTTTTTTTATCACAACAGTTGTGTGCGCCCGCACAGCTCATTAAGTTTAATTACGACGCCACGCCGGTGCTAGTAAACACAGTCAACTTGTTGGGCAGTTCCTGAAGTTATATTACTTACTAACAGATCAAAGATGAGTGTAATTAATTGCCTTAAAATATTAAATATGATGTTCATTGTATCGTTTAGATGCAATAATTGTGTTAGATGTGTAATAATTGAATATGCACATGCCAGAAAGGCGTATTATGGCTATTTTCTTAAAATAACCATAGTTTATAATAGAGCTTATCTTAGGTGTTATGTAATTAAGATAAAATTAATATAAAATTATGATTCGCTCTCTGTTGAGTACCCAATGTCACCCTGAGAGCACAATCAATCTTTTCCGGGACTGAATCTGCAGTTATTTTTATTCAAACGTCATATTTGAGAACAACTTTAAAATTTAACTAACACTAGTCTCCGATTGAATCGTTTTTACATTTGGTGCAATCATTTTATATCTTACTGAATATTATACATAAGAAATACCGTTACAATAAGTGGAAAAATGAAAACAATGAATCAATAATAATGGGGTAAATTATAACAACGTTTTGGCGGTCTATTTACTTAGATTATAACTTTGTAGAGATGTATGGTATGCTATCACTATTTTTATATGAGAAGATAAATATTTAAGTTACGTTTAATTGTAGTTTTAAGTCCCAAGGCTGTTCATTATTGAAACGATGGAGTGTTTTTTCTCGAAGTTAAGCTCGTGTTTTGTTTTAACCCGTTGAGTTGCAAAGGTTGGGTATTGTGCCGCGGCTTCATTGCGGGACGTCCGTCCGTGTGAACTAACGTCCAACACACATTCGGCATCTTTCATTTTTGTATGAATTCGCAGTGGAGCCATGGCCTTAATGTTGCATTAATTGAAGTGACATGTTCAGAAAATCGTGTAAACATAATTCACAACAACACCGATTTTTTAAAACTTTTGAAAAATGTAACTAATTCTAATTATTCGAGTTAGGTGATCACTTCCTATGGCAAGTTTGTTTCGCCTTGGTGCCTCTGAATTCGGCGAATGTTTGCATTTTCTGAAAAAGCAATTCGAAGCATTATGCTATAAAGTATACATAAATACTTATAATATGCTTGGCCAGATTAATATTCGCCGAATCCCGATTTTGTTGCCCTAGGGATAGAGCATCAATTGCACAGTTATCAGTTCTGGAACATGTCGTTTCATAAAGCTTGGTATTTATTAGGCAAAATAGTTTTCTTCTTGAGGCTCACTCAGCACAAAATCTAGCGTGATTTCTGAAAATCTTTGAACAAGGCAAGAAACTCAATGAAGCCGCGTACTTACTTTCCAGAGATAGAGAGGTGTGAATCTACGACGCATGATATTTATAGGACGTTATCGCACAACGTTGAACGCCACATGTTACAGCTTACCGAGTTGCCTATATTGCCTAATGGATACCCTCTATTATAATTAGAGTCATTGACACCGTAAATTTATTAAGAAAAAATACTCCCGTTGATCGTAATAGACGATGTTAACTATATTATAAAACAAACTCTAACTTTGTTGTTACGAAGCATTGGTTATCTATTAAGATTAGCTGCCTACCCTAAGTTCTGTGGATGTGTGTATGACTAATGATAAAATAATCCTTTATTTTGGTAACAAATTGGTGTTATGAGAACATTGTGAATAAAATATGGTGTCATTTCTGAATTTTGTCTTTGAATTTTTCGCCTTATTGTTTTTAAATAAAACGAGTTGTTGAAATAAATAACTTTTAATTAAGTATGTAAGTAAATCATTTAACTGTAGGACTATGATCACTTTCCGTTTTGAACAATATTCTGAAACAAAAATAAATGATTAACACTTTCATAACTTGCCGCGAATGCGGGAAAACACAACTGTTGTGTTTGTTGAATGGGAAAACACTATGGCTAGACAAGCAAAACGGCTCGGCAGTCGAAGTGTTAACATTATCCTAGTGTTCCATCTGAGGTGAAATTTAGATTCTGGAGCTATACCTATAGGATGTTCCTGTGTAAGTCTACACTACATCGAATGAGCTCCATAAATACATACCCTGACCCTGCATTTGAAGATCATGTGAAAAGCCACGAAGACCGTGATGGGGAAGACTGTAATCACTACTAGAAGCCAACCAGCCACCATTTCCGATGATAGCCACGTAGTCAAACCCATCAAGAACATAACCTGGGAAAGAAAGTAGGTATTTTGAAAACACTCGCCATCGGGTTTCTTGCCAGTTTCTCGAACAGATTTTTTCCGATACCGATTGTGGTCAGTTAACTTTCATTAGCTCTCTTGAGGCCAATCTGAATAAGAGATAGTGGAGCGACGATCTGCGTATGGTGGCAAGAGCTGACAAAGAGTTGTCAAAGACTGGGAACGGCGGCATGCTTTAACTCGTTGACTGCTGAACCGGTACGGACCGTGTGTTTTCCAGCAATGACGTGCCGTCTGTGAGCCGCACTGTAGTAGCGCCGCGTTAAAAACACGTCTGTGTTTCGCCACAGAGCCGGCACGTAAGCTGCGCTAACATAACAGGTATGTTTTCCCTCACCCGCGTAAAGTTATAAAAAACAAAACGTGTGTGTTTTCAGCAGTGAACGCGTTAACAGATTTTCTATATCCAACAGTCACTTGAATCTATATATTCATAAAAGTTCACTGACTACCGCCGATTTCAGAATACTTACATCGAATCGAGATCTGACATGACAATACTCGAAGGTATAATTTTTTTCCAATTATCTTTCTAAACAGCCTTAACATACTATACAATTTTACTAAAATTAAGTTACTATGGTAGGTATGGTAGTCGCCCGGAGGCGCTAGAACAGTTTGACTTCACGCATCTTTGTCATTAACATCGGTCATTTTATAATACGGTTTTTTAATATGCTTATTCTAGATTTACCCCCAGCAATCCAGGCGACAGCGCCCAACTAACTCTCATGAAGAGATTAGGGTACTCGCCCACTGCAAAGTACACGTCTTTGCAGAAGGTGGTCTGGCCGTACATGTAGGTGACAACCGCGGCCGTGACCGCTGCGATGGGCACCCGGCTCTTTGACACCGGCCAGGTGAGCAGAAAGTCTAGGATATATTGACCTCCCTGGAAAATAAAAGTTCAAGTTTCAATTTCACAAAGACGAGATTTTATAATATACGTACTTGGTACTGCAAGCTGATCAAAACGTCCCAAAATGCCATCAATGTACCGTCTCTATCATCAGATCAGCTCAATATCATAGGAAATTGATATACAAACAACAACAACAATCAATACAGCGGAAGGGGGAGGATGGCAAGGCAGTTCGCTTCATCGATAAAACAGAAACACCTACAACAATACCTACACCGTAAAGTTAAGAAATTAAAAAACATAGCTACCTGAGTGCACAGCGTAATAAGCCCAATGACACAGGAAAGCAGGCAGATGAGAATCAGGAAAGCCCACGTCACTTTCCTGATCGCTCGGCCGGTGAACGTCGAGATCATTGTGACGACCAGAAGCCCCTGTCAAAAATAAGTTCAATAGATTATGTGACTAGAATTTATTCCTATCGATTTATAATCTACTAGCTACGCCCCGCAGTTTCACACGCGTGGTTCGTTTTGTCCCAAGGGGAAAAAAAAGTAAAAACAATTGGGATAAAAAGTACCCTATTACTCAATCGTGGTTATAAACTATCTGTGTTCCAAATTTCATTCGAATCCGTTCTGTAGTTTTTGCGTGAAAGAGGAACAAACATCCATCCATCCATTCTCACAAACTTACCCATTTATAATATTAGTAGGAAGTTATTCCGGTCTAATAATATTTTTCAACAAAAACATACAAATCTTGGCAAGATTGTTGGCATATAATTGGACTGTGGGTGAGGAAACTTCACCGATCACTAAAGTTAAGCAACATCTCCAGTGCCATACACGTAACGTGATGGGTGGTCGTTTAATGACATTTCATATGCGCTTCCATGCTTTGGACACGCTTAACCATCGGTCTGACACCCAGTGACACCCAGTGACCGGCACTATATTACTCGAGATAGTTCGAGTATAATAACAGTTCACGGGTACATACCGCAGTAGACAGCGAAAGAACAAGAAGTGTAAAGAAGACCAGCGCAGACCAAAACTGACTGCCCGGTATCCTTGCCACGAAGTCCGCCCACAAAATGATCGCAGATGATGATGCTGAAAATGATATTAATCTTAGGCCGTGGGCACTAACTCAAGAAGAGGTCAGGCCTTCCAAACAACCATACTTGGCCCCGGGCTTTATGAGGCCACATGAGATTCCTTGCCAAAAACGCGTGATATCATAACGCGAGCTTAACTTATTTTGAAGCTCAAATTTTTTCGAAACAAGCCTGGGACACAATAACTTCTCGCGCGTTATTTTGAAAGTTCTAAACGTGCGAGTCTAGGTGGTCATAGTGAATAACGGCGAATAATGCTAAATATTGAAATTATTTTGCGAAGTTTATATGTGGAACGCTCACCACTATCAATGTGGGCCTTCCCCTCATAGTCCCGGCGCAACGCACCGTGCGCAGCGCCCAACACAAGCGCGGCGCCGACGCCCGCCGCGGCGCCCGCGAGCAGCGCACACAGCGCCGTGCCGCCGAGCGCCCGCGCGGGGCTGTGGGCGCCCAGCATGCCTAGCGAGCCTTGCGCCACTGACAGCTGCACTAAGGAGTACTCCATCGCATCTCGCCACATCTGCATCGGTCGACCGACCTCGAATTAGTTAGACGAGGAAGCGGCGTTTCTGGAGTCAGTCGGTGAGATAGTGTGGTTAGTGTGCTACCGAAAGCTGCACTAGGAAGTTGTACAGGGTGGCTACCGCAGTGCAGTGCCGTAACAGATTCTGGGTGGCACTATAACTGTGACACGCGTAACGCTTACCATCGAACGACTTGATCGTCTCGTTTATCAGTCAAAAAAAAAGGCAAGCGGGTTAGTATGCTTGCTTACACACGCATATGGCGCGTGTGCAAACGGCATTTATATGTGTGAGTGTAAAATCAGGTTTTTTTATAATAATATAGTGTCCGGGGTGTGACACAAGCAAATGCTAAAACTAAAATTACCGTAAACCCTTCAAATACGGTGGTCCAATCGCATTCCCTAAATATATCCCCGGCACCGTCCAGCCGCATCGCGCCGACACCACAACATAGCAGCATGAAGAATGCTAGTACATCCTTGAATAACACCAGCTGGAAATTAAATAATATTTAGACTAGTTAATAGAATCAGGCGTTACTTTGCGGAAGATTAGACTAGGTTAGGTTGTTCCTCAGATGGTTACTGCTAGCGTGACCCAATCTTCCACCATCTCATCATCTGATCTTTGCCAGATATTCATCCGCCAAGCAGTATTGTGCAAACATTACTATGTTCCGGTTTGAAGGGCACTGTTTCCAGCGAAATTACTGGGCATAATGAGACTTTATAGCCGATGTCTCAGGGTGACGAGCACAGTGCGGTGCCGCGCAGGATTTGCAATGCAACGTTTTGGGTGGCACAGAAACTGTTATGGGCAGACGTAGCGCTTACCATCAGGTGAACGAATTGCTCGTCTCGTACGCAGTCAAACAAATAAAAATCTTAGCAGCGGAGGATTGCTCACGGGGAGTTTAAGACCCATTTGGCTAAGTTGTGCCAGCAGCGAAAGTGTAGTTGTAACAACCTAGGTCACAAGGAACCTTACTTTAGAATAGCTATACACTCTCTTGATCGCTATAAAGTATATCAGCACCCAGCAGATAACGTAGTAAACGGCTAGCTCCCGCACCATGTTCCCCAAGCCGCCTGCCAAGCCGTCTTCCTTCAGGTCCAGCACGAAGTTACTGGAACGACGTGACAGTAGTTAGCACAGAATTAGTATAGTAATACAATAATTCAGCCACGACAGGAAGAAATGCAGAGTATGCAGTCACTCACTAGTAGAATGAATGTGCAGGTGTCAATGCGTTATCGGGCATCGGGCGGTGGCGCGCTGCGCAAGGCGGGTGGGCAGCGGCGGCGCAATGCAGCCACGGCAGGAACGAATGCAAGGAGTGGACCAACATGGCCAGACAGCGTGCGCCGATCGCGCCGGCAGCTAGGGCAGTGAACATGCAGCATGCTAGCATGGCGAATCCTACACCTAGAAATGGGGAACATATAGGTAAATAAACTCTTTATTGAAACGCTACAGAACAAAGGAAACTTTAAAACTAAAACGAATCAAATCTGCAGGGACTAGCAGTTATGTATGAGTTGGTCTGATTTCACATCAATGACGCGACTTTTTGTTTTGTTTAAATAGTCTAGTGCTAGCTTATTTTAATCATACTACTGAATTATACGACTAGCATCTTTTTGCCTAATAATGAACAACACGCCTGTCAATAGCTTTTGCAGTGTTAAAGCTGTGTTTTTTACCATGAGAAATTGGCTTAGGCATGTCTAGTAATTTCACTGGAAACATTGCCCTTCAAACCGAAACTCAGTAATGCTTGCACAGAACTGTGGTTGTGTATCAAAGTTTCCCAGGCGGACTCTTACAGCAGAGATCTACTATCCAATCAAGATACCTGAGTACGTACATCTAATACAAAGTCAATCTACCGCAGTAGTCTCAGTACGTACCTCTGGCAATCGGAGCCAAATCCCAACAGTTAAGCACGCCTTTGCTGGACTGCGCAGCCAGCGCTAGCTCCAAATACATCATGGGATAGGCTATAAGCACGGTGCAGATGCCATGGAGTACCAGAAACGGGACCAGCCGTTTGAGGTCATGCGCGTAAGGGTGCCAGCAGAACTGGAAGATCCCAACGCATGACCCCACGATCAACTGCCGGTAGGTGATGTTGTTGCTCCATCTGTCTTCGATCTGATAAAGTAAATTTTTTGACGTGAATACGTCTTTCGTTTTGCTTCCATGGTGGGAGGCAATTAAGAAACCTGTTGATAACAAAATCGGGGGATACAGTGTGGTGTTGCAGCAACATACCTCTACATCCAAAAAATTACACCACTCGATGGCTAACGGATCAAAGACGTTACGTTGAGTTAGGACTGTGGCGAATCACGCGCGGCGGAGGGAGAAACGCCGCCATTTTGAGGTCGTTTCGCTGCATATCCTAATTTCCGTTTGGTATTCGGTGAAGCTACGACGTCCACGTATAAAACACACAGCTGTGTCCAGTCCACGACAGAACTGTTACTGCGCTACGATTTTGTAAATAGGGGCGGTTTAAGTTTGAACACTAACTCAACGTCTTGTAACTGTCAAGATATCATGACATACGTAGATCCTGACCCCTCACTAGGATTCCTTGTATCTAGGGAATCCGGAATTACGAGGACCATGGTCCTACAAACACCCAGACTCGGAGCAAATACATGTGGTTTACACAAACTTTTGCCCTGCGCGGGAATCAAACCCATCACATCTCCTCGAACCCTAAGTGACTCAATGTCACCATGACTTAATAACGAGTCAAGCAAGTCTTGAGCGCTATGCCTGCTCATAACAGTTACAGTGCCACCTAGACCTTTGCATTGCATAATGTTGCGCTGCACTGCATTGCGCTCGTCACCCTAGATCGGTTCTAGTCTCATATGCCCAGTAATTTCGCTGGAAACAGTGCCAATCAAACCGGAACACAGTATTGTTTGCACACTACTGCTTGGCTTGCTTGCTTGTTTATATACATTATTTATAATTACCAGAGGGTTATCTGTTGACGCCGTGTCTTGGGTATTCGTTTCAGTTTTGGTTCGGGTGCTCTGAAAGATGGAATATCAAGAAAGTAGAAAGGTGTTGTCATTGAAGAAAATTAATTTAAATTAGCTACTCTACAAGTATTTTCAGGCGGCAAACAGTGATATTAGTAGGTAATAGGCAAGCATTTCACCGCAGACTCACCTGGCAGTACTTAAGTGTCGACACACAGTCGACAGTCGTTGGTGCAGCATGCTTGCCTAGAAGATACCTATTCACCCTCGACTTGAAGATTTACTCCCTACACATCGACGCTAGAAAGCGTAAACGCTGTAACCTTAAAACGCAAAATTGTTCACCAGAGCCAAAAAACTTTTCTTTTGTTGAATTAAAATCATAACTCAATATCTACTCGACCTAAAAACGTAAATTTTGGATATTTGGTGTGTTTCATACAAAGCTACAATACTACCTTGGCTAAAGTTCCTAGGGGACGTTGAAATGTGGGTCACAGCGTTTGTTTCCAAATATGTAAAAAAAGTATATTCAGGTCGGTCAAAGGGTTACAGCGTTTACGCTTTCTAGCGTCGACATGCTTTTACATGTTTTTGAGATAAAAATCCGGACACTCCATTATCTAATAAAAAAATGTTTAAAAAGGATATTCAAACTTACCTCACTTACACTCATTTATAACAAATTGTATATTTGCACTAAGAATAATAATTATGAAACTACAAAACATGCATCACAAAAACTCGTCCAAACTATGTCAAATTGAACTGATTGAATCTGACAGACCCCTATTTTTTTTGTATGATACCTACTTTAGATAAATAATGATCTATAATTACTTAAAACCAAAGAGTATTTATAAATTATTTTTAATAGCTGGCAAGAGCAACGATCTAACTAATCGAAGGACCACGCACACTCACGCTTACTTCAGTCATCCAGTTATATGATCGGCTGTTCATAGTGTACTACCGAACTGCGACCAATATAATCATTTTTGTTTTTCCCAATCACTGTAATGTGCTTTCCTCGGCCCCTCGGCCCCGCGCCCCTTCGAAAACTGACAGAATTATTTGTTTGTCTAGTTTGATGCATGCAGGGTCCATAGAGTACATCTAACATTATAAACACGAATATTTGTGTTTGTTCCCTCTTGACGCTGGAACAGCTGAACAGATTTTGATGAAATATAGTAGGTATGTATACCGATACTTTAGTTCTTGAAATAGAACATTATCTTTTTATCTCGTAATATTTATTGTGGGATAATAATTACGGCGGGTGAAACCGCAGGGCGCTGCTACAATTAATATAAAACTGCAAAAGTTAAACAGAAATCTCTATAATAATAGAAAACAAGAATTTCTTTATTTATTATAATCCATTAATGAGGAAAATAAAACAGGACTTTGTTAATGTAACAAATCTTATATTTCATAAGACCATATATTTATCTAGATAGCCGTGGTTGTTAGCTACATCACCTAAATAGTTCGCACCAAATTAATGCAATATATTTGGTTTACAAACGTGATATTCAACTAAATAGTCAATTAAATAAATTGATACAACTTGTATAGGGAAATATAATCCGCGCAAATATAGAAAAACTGAATACGAAGCCTCTTCGCTTTTTGTCTCACTCCTATTGGAGAAATTTGAAGGAGACATAAATAAAGACACAATAAAAACAGAAAATGAAGGCATCTTCATAGAAGAGTTTCAAATACACATTATATGAAAATAATTAAGACTGGCGCAGCTTTAAGCCCCAATTTTTTTTTTAATTTGTATATGTGACGAGACGAGCACGTCGTTCACCTGATGGTAAGCACTTCGCCTGCCCATATAGTGTCAGTTATAGTGCCACTCAGAACTTTGCATTACATAATCCTGCGCGGCACTGCACTGCGCTCGTCACCCTGAGACATCGGCTCTAGTCTCATATGCCCAGTAATTTAGCTGGAAACAGTGGCCCTTCAAACCGGAACACAGTAATGTTTGCACTCTACTGCTTGGCGGATGAATACCTGGCAAAGGTGTAGCACATTGTCCTTATATATGTGAGTGCGTTCAGGCGCGCACAAATACAAGCCGTGATTGGAACCTACCAATGTATGAAGTTAACTTAATTTTCTATCTCTACTATGAGAGAGACGGCATATTCAAATCATTTCTTTATTAGCGCGGGTAATAATAATAATACACAATTTATTACACTAGTATTGAAAAATAAAAGTTTTACTAAAGTGTTGCTGTATTAAATCGTAATAAACGCGTATAATAAAATCGGTTTGAAAACAAAATTAACTACATAATTATACTTGCGGTAATCTGTAAATTTTATGACTTACACTACCTAAATACACAATGGGCTTTATTCAAATTTTCTGACCTGTATTTTTTAAATATAGACTTTTTATGAAACTAATATGAATATTTTTATTTTCCGCGGAAAAGTTATTTTTTAAATAATTTTTCAGGATTTCAACAATTTGACGTCACTATCAGCATAATACCATTTAGTGCTGTTGCCAAAATGAAAAATTAAAACTGTAGATTTCATCTGTGGTGACATTACATATAACTGTTTTTGAGTGGATAAGCAGGAGTGGATTGCCGCTTGGGTAAATTATAATATAATGCCATCGCCGACTTCATCACCGGCAAATCAAGGTCAATCATATTTAATTTTATTCAATAATATTGGAAATTGGCGATTCTTTTTCAATAAAAGCTGTTGTTTTGTGATCAGTGAGCCTATTTCACGAAAAGGTTTTCCAATCACAATTAAAAAAAATGAACAGTGCCCATTGCTTATAACAAATATATTGATGGGATAAAAGTAAATTACACAGAAATTTGACTTAACATACACTAAAGGGACCGATAAAAGTGCCTAAGCCCGAATAAGAAAAAAAATCTACTGACCACGCTTATAATAACAATAATTTGCCTATCTACGTGTTGCGTACTAAACTTTGCTTCAAGCGAGCACTATCATTTCGTTAAGTTGGCTCCGCATTTGTAACCGTAACCGTGTCTCCGTCAGCGTGACCAGATACTTCCTGCGCTAAATATGGACGAGGGCTGTAACATTTTATAGCGACTCTCTTGCCAGGCTCCTTAGTGGATCGCTACGTGACACTAGGTCGTGACTCCACGAAACGCGTCACAAAAGTCCGTGAGTCACGACTATGGTCACAGTCACAAATGTGGACCCAGCTTTAAGTAACATGGTCAAGTATTTCTACTTGAAATAAGCTAGCTAAATAATGTATTTTCCATAAGAACATACATAAGTATTGTGTAATCACGAGTTGATCAGCTTTTGTTACTAAAACACCCCTTAAATATTATTGCATTTTAGGAATACTTTAGACTACTGTGATAACGTCATAAAATCAACGTATACTTTATAATCATTGAGATTAATAGGATCAAAGTTAAACTATAATCTATGTGCACCTTAAAACATTTTTCTTAATTGAAGAGGCCCTAATTTGACCCATAGGTATCTCACCTGTCAAATAAGATTCGATATCGATAAGTTCGAATTCGATTCGATTCTAAATAAAAGGTGTATTGAATCGAACAATATCAAACCAAATCAAGCAATAACTAAGTTTAATCGAGAGGTTCTGAATCAACTAGCTAATTTTTGATGTCATCATGCACGAAATAATATTATAATATACATAGGTATTTATTTATTTAATAATTGTCAAACAAACAACACGTTACAACAAATATTCAATTTTGAGCTACTTGCTTATTATAAGCTTTAATTATTGGCTGCGTGTGTCCCTGAGGCATTTTTATTAGTTTTTAAGCCCCACTGTCGCGTTGTCCGTCGGTAATATGGATTCAACACGAACTTGTAAAATTAATTGATGTCAAAAAATATATTTGCATTTGTATTTGTAATATCGCAGACGTTTTTGTGATTATCCGGTTTTACTTTTCAGTACATTTTGTTTTAGGAACGTGCGCGGTAATATTGTAGCCGTGATAAAAGTGAGAACGCGTGACGTATTATCAGAATAACGCTACGATATTATCGCACCTGTGTGGTGCTTTAAAGTTCTCCTTTTTTATTGACAAATTAGTTTCGCGTTTGAACACTATCTCACCTGATGTTAAGTGACAATCCGGTCTACGATGGTGCACGCTTATCTAGTTATATCACGTTACTAAGACAATGTACAGCGAACGGACTTACTTAAGACTATATTCTTGTAATAAAAGGAGCTACGGATTTTACTGTTCCCTTCAGATAGAACCTCTTTTGGACTATGTTTAGTGCAAGCTACAGTATAACGCTAGAAACACGCCCACACTACACACAAAAGCAGAATTAAAAACTCACACATATAAGTGCGAATTGTCTGTACAAATGCGGGTGTCAGTACTCAAACATACTAGGTACAGGATCAAAACAAAAGACAATCCGCTAGTATGAAAGTTCATACTGACCCGTTTGTCTTTTACATTTGGGCGTGTAGTTGCCTTCCGGGTGGCGGGTAGAGGTGCGGGGAAGCGAATTGCGCGTACTGGAGTGTCTATTCTGTATGTAATATGTGCTACAGTGCAACGCTACAAGCTTAGATCATCGAATAAACTTACATTCCATGGGTGGTATTACAAACTCTGACACTAGATGGCGGCACTAGAGTCCAATGTGAAATCAACCTTATTTTTTTACGAGTAGATAATACAACACGAGAGCAGGAGAGCGGAAGATTACGTTGTCACACATGAATAGATCTCACCAAAATCCGATTCTGTGTATTCAATTATCTAATGGATATCGCTAATATATGTTACGTTACGGCAACGCCTGAAACTCAAATTAATCATTCCAATTTAGACTTTAATTGTTCTATTAGTACAGTACATATTGGCTATCTATAGCAACCGCGAGTATATAATCTCGTGAACTGCGTGGTCGACTTATTTATTTTAACACATGTTTTCCTATGAATATAGAGCTATTTGCCTTTATAGAGCAAACAAAGACTTCTCCGCCTTAGCCTTTAGTTTTTTTTATGTTTTGGCTTAGCACGACTTTCGCATTTATTCAGTGTTTGTTCAACTAAACTATTTTATAAAATAGTCAACATTTTAAGTCACAGTCGGCGTCTAATCACATTGCAGTCTATGTCACGATTATGTAAATTAACAAGTTGTTTTTGGAGAGAACACGAACTTACACGTTTTTTTGGATTCGTATTGTTTGGACTTATGCATGTTGACGGTATGCCTGGACTCTGGACTATAAATAAATTCGGAACCTGATATTTTGCTAAGCAAATACTCAGCGGAGGTCTAACTAAGACACGGCTGAGCAAAGTCAAGGTTCACTATATAGATACCACCCTAAGATTAAAACGTTCACTGCTGAAAACACAACCGTCGTGTTTTTTATAACTTGCCACGAGTACGGCAAAACACAATCGTTTTGTGTTTGTTGTATGGGAAAACACTATTGCGCGTGCAGAGCCGCACCCGTAGCTAGTGTGTGAGTGGCTAGACAAGAAAATCGGCTCAGCAGTCAAAGTACGGATCTGAACACACCGCTTTTTCCCTTACAGCTAGCACCACAGTTATTGTGTTTTCCCGTACTCGCGGCAAGTTATAAAAAACACCACAATTGTGTTTTAAGCAGTGAACGTGTCAATTGGCGTCTACATCGGCCGATTTCTGAAGCCATAGTTAACATTGACAACAAACTAAGCTTATTGCTATGCTTGTCATTTGGTAATTGTCAGATAGAGACTTAATCTGCTGTCAAATTAACAAACGTTCCAGAAATCTGCCTTAAAGGCTCCTACGCCATATGCCGCCGACCTTTCCGCCTTTATAACAGGCCGCCACGACACTTAGACAGTAGTGCGTTACAGCCTTAAGCTGCTCCACATTTATGACCGTGACTCCTTGATCATGTCACGGTACTTGCCACGACGACGGCCGTGACATTTTATTGCGTCTCCCTCGGGAAGCCCCTGAGTGGAACGCTGCGTGGCAAGAGGACGTAACTCCGTGACCGTAACAAGTACGCGTTATAAAATATGTCAACACTTGTGTTTTGTCACGCATATTTGTTGCGGTCACGGTCCGAAATGTGAACCCAACTTTAAGTGCGACAGTGATTAAATTCAAGTTGAGCCGATGCCGAGGCTTGGGGCAATTGTTAAGCATAAGGCTACGGAGAATGAGTGACGTTATCTCAGATGCTGAAGAGGTCACCGGCGGAGGGCAGAGGCGCTAGGGCTCCGGTGACGTCCGGCAGGCGAGACACGTCGGGCAGCCGCTCTATGTGCGACCGCACCTCCGCCTTCACCTCGTAAAGCTTTTGAAGCTTTATGTTGTATTCCTGTAAGGTTAAATTTGAATGTTATTATAATAACGAAGCACATGACGTGTTAACATAGGTTAACATGCACAATAGGGTTTCATAATGATTTGTACCTAAATATCCTACATACCTAATACATTAAATGGTTTTACCTAAATGCTACAAAAAAAATATCAGCCTACAGATCTAGACTGTTCCCGAGTGACAGGCTATGTTTTATCGTGGGAAAATGTAGAAATGCAGAGTTCCTGGAACACTGGAATCACGGAAAAAAGTATCATTCAAATTAAGAACATAATATATAATTATGTTCTAATTATGATGTTCTCAATTCGGCTCGGGCTCATAAGGTCGGCACTTCCCGCGCTAACCCGACAATATGTCATGATTTGGAATCACGTGGGTTGCAGAACCAGTTGGTTAATTGGACAAGTCACACGAACTAGATGCCCTGAAAAGAAAATAAATTAACCTCAGCGGTATATGCACATTTCGTTCCCGTTCCAAAGCAAATCGTAAGAGGGAGCGAGACGCTGATTTAATCAATGATGGGAATCGTTCCCATCATTGATAAAATATAAGTTTCATGACTAGTATGTAGATTCCACACATGCTGGTTATAGAGACATAACGGGCACGTGATGTTTTTTTTATCATCGCTCTTGATTTGGGTCTTGGGCGGGGTTGGGTTGGGATGCATATAACTGTAGTCACACCCATATGGACCCTTACTTAGGGTACCCTTACCTAGAGCAGGGTCCACATGGGCCCAGGTCAACAGCTCCATACAGAACCAATGAGACGAGTTATGCCTTTTCAAACTATGTTTTAAGCAATGTCGCCACCTCCGCACAATAGAGAACCCAATTCTTTGAACTAGACAAAAAAAATTGTATCCATGCTGAAGGAAATAATTTGTATTTTCATAGAAACAGGATAAAAAAACAAACGCGGAGAGATAGCGAACGCGAGAGCGAGCGAGAAAGAAGTTTTTTTTGGTAGTGGCAACCTTATCAGGTAGTTTTACCCTAAGCAGGTAGTTGGCCGAATTGCAACAAAGTACTGTAAACGGCATTATTATTACTATTCATAGAAACGAAGCTACCCGAGTTCTTAGTTATTTTTCGTATCTTTTATTAGATATTGTTTTGTGACAGTCCTTTTCAAAATGTTGACTTAAGTTTTAAGATTGCGGATTTGCGAATAACTTTTGAGTTAGTGACGATGGTATTTCCGTTTACAAGGTATAGAATAGGCATTAGACTACTTTTACAAATAGCTTATTATTTCATTTCATCGTCCTTATTTTTTCGTAAACTGATTTATTTTCAGTAACAATCCAAAAACACGTTTGATGGTAATTTATTTCTGAAGATTTCTGTCACAGGTCGTTACGTCACACAAAAATATAAACCCTGTTTTGAGAAAATCAAGCTACGACGCGCGCTGTTATGAACTTTATTTCAATAGGATTCTGTCCGATATTTGGACGTACACGCTGGTATTAGGGCCTTGTAGAAATATTACCTCTAATCTAGTCTCCGCCTGTTTGGCCAGATCCCTCTGCGACTGGGCGAAGTCTCGTAGCATGGAGGCGACCTTTCGCCTCTTTTCGAGCTCCTCCGACAGCCTGAGGTTGTACTCTGCGAGCAGTTCCACAGCCGAGTTGACGACGGCGCTGAGACTCAGGGCAGATTCCTTATCTGCAAGGAGTTTTGATTACGCATCAGTTTATTAATAACCTCTTTATTAATTTGAAATGGAGCAAACTTTGACCAAAATATATATATCGTCTGTTGTGGTAGCTTTAATTGATACCGAATTTAAACACATATTTTCTATTATACTCTAAATATAATTATGTTATTTATTATGATATAATTCTTGGTTTTCTCAAGTTTAAAATTCCGTTTTGCGCAGTTTACAGTTTACCTAATTACTGGTGGCCCTATTGAACTATGGATAAGTATGTTTATTGTTGATCCTAATGTTTGTTCCTAATCATTATAAACCTGATACGTTTTGTGTAACGTTATAATATGGCTTATAAGAATTAGCTAATTTGCGACGAGATCGTGTTATCTCAAGTTTAACTTGAGATAGCACGTTCTTCTCGCAAATGATCTAATTATTCTGACACTGCAACAATATTAACACGTTCACTGCTGAAAACATGACTGTTGTTTTTTATAACTTGCCGCGAGTACGGGAAAACACAACTGCTGTGTGGGCACGGCGTGTGCAGATCCGTAACCGTGGCTAGAAAAGAAAATCGGCTCAGCAGTGATATCGTGATAACAGTCACACTTATTTTAGTTCAAACTCTATTTCACAAATACTAGGAATTTGAATGTATCCGAATAACAATAATAAGCAACAATTTCGTAACTGTATATTAGTAGGTGTTTTTTGAAATTTCGCTTTGCATCATTCAGTCATTATATAAAATTTCAAATTGCATTTTTTTCCATACGCTATGAGAACGGAGCTACACATCTATTATGACATAACCTATATATATTTAAATCTATCTATATATATATAAAAATGTTATGTTGGTTTGTGTACACTTCAAAAACTCAAAAAGTTCTGCACCGATCGAGCTGAAATTTTAGCACGATATATAATCCGCATCAAGGATTGTTTTTATCTATTTTTTTCATCAGTGACATATCAGCGAATGTGCGAATGTGCCACAGCGAAGCGTGGCAGGGCACAGCTAGTAAATATATAAATTTCAATAAAATTAAATATTAATAAATACCCTTTGTCATCGTCCACTCGTATTACGTCTAGTTCGTACCTCAGCTTATTACAAGCTAGTGTACAGTACAATAAAACATTTCTATTCTACTGTTATTTCCCTCTTACAGCTTTTCTACGACTTATCAACATCAATTCGCATTTTATAGCAAATGGTGCTGTGACCACCGAAAGTAAATAATAAACAACACGTCACGACCACGTACGAGTAGATCTCGGTACCTAACTAAGATTCCCTGTATCTGGAATCAGGACAAAGAGGACCACGGTTCTAAAATCACCCAAACACGAGCAAATACTTGCAGGAATCGAACCCGCAACCTCACGCCTCGCAGTCGACCCATTAACAATTTACGCGGCAGAGGCCGTTCGAAGTGACTTTACTCACGAAATTAATTCTGTTAAGTGGTCAAGCCTCATGAATAGTCGGAAGGCGAAAAATACTCCAAAATCAGGACTACTCTATCCAATGGTTGATATGCCATAGATAAATGCATAGTTACTATTTGTTTTAGGGGATTATTCGCATCCCGACTATGAATTCGGCTGTTCAAATGAATTTCTATCCATCTATCTATTTATCTTTAGACCTTGAAAGTTGAATTTGTTACAGTAAATAAGAAATTGCCATTTCCAATGAGCTTTGCTTATTTATAACACTGGAGTTCACAAAATCTTTATAAACATTCAGAAACTTTTGTGTAGAAACCACCTATATTTTTTATGAATATACATAACCAAATTCTTCAACTGTCTACAATGTGATCTACTGCCTTTTTCCATACAAAATCTGTACTATTCAATATTTGAAACAGAAACTTAAATTATTCTTCTTAGGTACCCACTCTTGTATTATAATTGTAACAATAATATGTAACACACTAAGTGACCTATTATTTTATTCTTACCTACCCTATTTTTAGTAATTATGGGTGTTTGTCAGAGTGTCAACACAAAGATTTCTCTCCACTCAAAGGAATTAATTAGTGAAGATTAATGAAGCCTTCCAACAGTATTTCAGATTCATCCAGAAAACATTACATATAGACGCAAGTATTTTTGGAGTTTGAAAAAGGCTTTGTATGCAGAAATATCTAATAAATTCGATGACCTCTGACGTCCGTTACATTTTAGTTAAACTGTCACCCAATGAAATAATCGGTCAATTTTAGTTGCTTCTAGCGAACAAAACAAATAGTTTTTTTTTTTGTTCTGTAGTAAAATTTTCAAGAGAATGTGCTCACTGAATTGGTAGGTATGGATTATGAAAATTAGTGTTGTCTTATTAACAATTATCTATAAGTATACCTACTTACTTGAAAAAGTTAGCTATATTTTGTTACAAAAAGATATGAGACGTCAAAGAGGTGTTTGTGTGCGCCTAAAAACTATGCATTGAAGATGCATACAATCTCTCTATTTTTAATTAAAAGTAATTAACACATTTGATGTGCCTAACAGGGCCTAAACTGAATAAATAGATAGATGGATACAATCAGCTCTTTATTTAATAAACTTAAAACTAAATACAAAGTCTTGACATTATTATATAAATAAAGTAGCTTATTTAGCACTTATTTTCACAAGCTTTTATTTAGCTTTTTAATTCTAATTAGACAAATACAATTGCTTGGAAGAGTACACATTTTTTTTGTTGATTACATGTTAATAAATCCATTCAAAGCATAATCACAACACGAATTAGAAAATGAGATTATTATAATTTTTATAATCTAATATACTATACTATGATCCACTACACGTGGGCTCTATAATATCTTATCCTAAATTTGCATTTGTACTATGATATCCAATTAGGAACAAGTTATCATAATTACGATTACGAAGTCGGTAATTTATTAATCTAAACTTATGGTACATTGCAAAAACGTGAAAAACGGAATTTGTCATTTTTTTTTCATATAATCTATTGATCATTGTAATCAAGTCATCATAATATTTATATTATAAAAGTAATAGACAATGTTCTACTAACGGCGATACCCGCATTCTCCAGTCTTCTCGTGACCACGGTCAAAGGAGCTTGATCGAGACATCAAGGTTTGTCAAAATTATATTTTGATATTTATCAGTGCGGGAATTAGACCAATATAATTAATTATGTTTGGTAAATATGAGTTTAGTTCGCGAAACTTAACAACTTCTAATATTCTAATGTACTATGGTCCATTCCACCGTCCAAAAGCGTCCCGAGACGTCGACGACGACGTCATAAAACAGAACTAAACTTTAATGACCTGATAAAATCATTAGGTATAACTGCATGTACGTATATAATCAGATCAAAATATCATCATTTGTAACAAATACAGAATTAAAAAGTACTAGTAAATAATAATATCGCTATCTGTGACTTTAAATAAGTTTTATTTTAAAAAATATGTTTTTGCCGTCATTTTTTGGCGGATATGTTTTGTATACCATCAAATAATATGCAATAACTTTTTTGCAAGTTAATCAGTTATTTTATTCTGGCGCCGATTCACGTTTACGCAATATATGTTTTGGAGATCACAATTACATTTGTGATTGTTACAAAAAATAATAAGGCATCAAAGAATGACATTCAAGTTTAAATACAACTTTATAAAAAATTGCTGCTTTATATTTATATTTGTGTGAAATTGATTATATATAGAAAAACTTAACACGTAAAAATTTACGGTTTTAACATAAAATAAAAAACGATTAAATAGAACATTTAGTTGCAAAAAGAAGAGCAACTTCCAAAATGAAGTTGCTTCCTTTTATTACAAAAATTGAAAATACTTTCTCAATCATTTATCCTACTTATTAAACTTATCAACTCGAGTATTAAAATTAACAGACAAAATCACGAACATGTAAATAAACGAGAAGAATCTCTATTTGCAAAATACGTTAACATAAATCTACGTTACAGAGGTATAACAGGCTTTATTATATATTCTTCTTATTTAAAATAAAACCATTTCAAACTACACAGTAAAAACACACAGCCAAAGAATTGCTTTCAGTCTCAATGTATACTTGAAATTATCACCAATCGTTTTGAAGAGCTTATTTAGATGTACTACATTTGCGTAGATGAAGGATATGAATTGAACATTAATAATCCATCACCTAGGCAAGCGGAAAAGTTACTATCTGTCTATGTATGTGATCATTACATGTATAAATCTTCTTCATGGAACGTATTGCATCAGGCATATGCAAAGCGTTGAGCTACAAAGTTACTTGGGTGTTAAAAAGACTTCCCTTCCTCTAAACTCTTACATATTATAATTTATATAAATAGCAGTGTTTTCGGCTCTTTTAAATTATCGACATTATTACTACGTGCGTAGAAACTGTGCATATTGTACACAAGTTGTAATTTTCTCTTCACGTGTCACATCTCCTGGAACATCCGCAACGCCTTTGAGCTTCTTCTATCTCATCAACCTCTGCTTGCAACCTTAATATCTCTTGTTGTCTTGAAATCTCTAAGTCCTTAAGCCACTGGGTTGTTATCATGTGTCTTACGATACGTATAATAGAGTTGATGCGATAGTATGGTGTCATTTTACCCGCTAACTTAGAAAAAAATTGGATTTCGGATGTTTCTGCGGGCAATGACGCGATGCGCTCCAGCACCGCGTCATCGCTCGAATCGCCCGATTTCAAGTCGCGAAGTGCCTGGATTGTCATTTTACCTGCTAACTTAGACAATAATTGGACTTCGGATACTTCTGGGGGCAGCGACGCGATGCGCTCCCGCACCGCCTCGTCGCTTGAAGCGCTCGACTCCAACTCGAGAAGTGCCTGGAAGTTGTATTATGCTTTAGATATTGCAGCTGGCTGGGATCTGGTGAACAGGGATCACGCGTCTTACTAAATGAACAAGCAAATTTTGAAGTTTGTCTGTTTTCTTCATTTACAGCCTCTGAGGCATAGCTGATGATGACCTAACTGCAAGCTAGGGTTCACGTTCCAGTGCCGGGCAAATATTGTGAACCTCAGTCTTGCTCTGAATCTGCTGCAAAACGTAAAACTCCTAGGGGTCAGGATCTGTGCAAATGAGCATGATGTGAAAAAATATCCTATAACTAATTGGAACCATCTGAAATTTGAATACAGGTTGACCAATCAGTTCGGCTCAATTTGTTACATATGTACTTTAATTTAAATCTCTAGTAGGTTTTAGTATAGAGACAGATACTTTCCGAGGTCAAATCTTGCAAGCCTTTGACCCAGTTCCCGTAATTGCATTGATATTTAAAAAAAATAACCACTATTGAATGAGTTCAGATGACAGAGTTACAATTCGAAGTAGGACAAATGTAGGCAAATGTCCCACCAGTCACAAACTAACATTAGATTGATGGTGCTCATTTTAATCAGCTTGCACACATGCTATAAAACAGTAGCATCAAAAACAAAATTGTCTGGAACAATATATTTTTCAAATTAAAACACATTGTAAAGCCAAAAGAAGAATGCTTACCCAGAAGAAATATTTCTTGACTATAATACAGTGATGTTTCCACACCATACAATACAAAACGTTGTGTGAGTTCCCTTTTTACTCAACATTGCTTTGAAGGAAAATTTTTGTTGGAATTTTTACTTATTATGATCTAGCTACTTTTTTATTAATCTATTTATTTTTGGTACTTTTAGCCACTTGGCCGTGGCCATGCAAGTCACATAAATACTCTCTTTCCTTTAAATGTCCGGATATATCGCCCCAATACTTAATATAAACAGTTGCCATTAACAATGTCGCCTCACTACCTAGCAACTTTAAAGATTTAATACTTGAGTTCCTCATACACAAGAAATATAGTTTCTGACTAGCGGGGAAACTACATGCTTTTATTTAAACAAATTATGCAAAAAATGCATTATTGTGTTCTAGGTTAACCTTAACATGCTAGCTGTATTATCATTATTAACTAATTTTACTGCTTTGTTAAAGAGTTCAAATGACCATAATTAATTAGCAAGCTTGAAAAAAATCATTAAAAAATAATTAGATAATAAGGTACTTAAGAACTTTCCTTTACTTAGGAAATTTAAACTATTAGAAAAAGTAAATATTTTTATGATACTGATCAAAGTGACAGTTTAATGTTAATGAATAGCTTGAAAGATAATATTTTTTTATGTTATAGTAAAATGAAATAGAAAAGCAAGGTTTTTAGCATGCTTGGCTGTATTAATGTAATGCAATCCTTCAATTATATTTTCACTTACTTCCAGATGTACATATTATTTGAAATACGTACATACACATAATGAGAACCGATATCAATACAATCATTAAAAAAACTTGTTTCTGGTTAGCATGTTCGTTTTTTTCTTTTATTAGTATTTACAAATGTCACATTTACACTATGTAGCTGTTAGTTGAGCATGTAAGCAGTAGGATCAGTGCAATCAATCATAGCAGTCTCAATCACTAACCACCTGCACTTAATACTTGAAGTGAACAATGTGTGAACATTTCTCACTAAAGAACTAGATAAAGAAATCACAAATAAATCAACCTAATGCAACATATAATAATAAAAAATATTAGAAACATGAAGGTATTCGTAATTTGTTTGTTAGCTTTTTCCATTTGTTGTTTGTTTTATACTTGTATGTCTTAGATCCAATGGCCTTTCTTTTGGAAGTCCAGCAAGTTGGAATTGCAGTCTGTTATAATGTCCACACAGTAATCATCAATTTTGCACAAAGTATGCCAAGTCTTCAAACTTGAGTCAGACTCTAAAGGTCTGTCTCCTCGCATGTAATCCAATTTTTCAGTACATTAGCTCCACCCTTTCCTGTTACTCAGATGTGTCATTCGCTAGAGCTAGATACAATGAAAAGTGTGGCCACTTGATTGCAGTCACACTTTCAGAGGATAAAATGTAACACTTACCCTGACTAGCTCTTCAGGTTCTGGTGGATCACCAGGAGGAGTCTTGGGACTCAGGGTGGTGTGGGTCTCTACGGTGCCATCTATTTCAACTTTGGTCTCACTGCGGCGTCGCTCGTGTTTCGCCTCTCGGACTTCCACTTTAGGTTTCTTCTTCGGTTCTTCAACCTCCGGTACCTCTGCTTCGGTGGACTTGTGCTTGGTGGTTGTCTTCGGGGCAGGTACTGCATCGTTGGGGTCAACTGTAATCAGAGCATACTGTTAACAAGTTATCAATAAAAAGTTAAAAATAGTTTTTGTTGATATATCCAATTTTATTATAAAAAATGGCTTTTATGAGAGTTAGGCTTTTGTAGAATTGGCCATATTGATAATGAGATATTTGTAGAATTGACAATGTTTATAATGTGATATCTCTAGAATTGATCATTTTGATAATTAGGCATTAGTGGAATTGCCAACTTTAGGAATTGGTCACTAGTACTCATATGCACCATTTTGAAAATCAAGCATTGTTTGCATAAACCCTTTTTATTTGGCAATTCCGTGACCAAAATTCTATTCAAAACAACAACAAACAAAACATCAACAATGGCAACTTGAATATAAAAATAAAATTTTCAAGGAAGACTCACCAGCCTCTTTGAACTCCTGTATTTTTGCAGCATCATACACCCCTCTCTCCTGCCATATGTTAAGGATGCGATGGAGCGAGTGTTTGGTCTTTGTATTGATCCCAGTCTTTGCCATATGTTTGAACGACTCCGCCAACACTTTGCCAAACTCCTGACCATATTCTGGGCCTTTCTTTTTACTGTTTTGTATCACGTCATTGGCAAGGTACATAAATGTAAGCTGCCTACCATCTTTAACTGTAAGCAAAGTAAGTTTTCTAGAGAATTGTGGAGCTGGACAATATTGAGATACAATTGCACTGTGTTTAGCTATACTCCTAGTTCGTAAACTGTATATTTTTAATGCAAATAGGCTTATGTTTGACCGCTTATCTCGTTTGATAGTAAGAGATGATGCAGTTGTAGAATGGTATATACTTACCTAAAACGTATCTGTTCATCAGTTTTAAGAACCTAGTCATAATATCAACTAGGATTTTAACTAGTAGGTAGGTACATTATTTATGTATTTATTATATTAATTTTTTTTAATTTTTATGTATGGTTCATCCGACCAAAAAAATTAAAGACATACCCTAGATATTTGTCTTGGTATTTGTACTACCCTAGGTAGTGTTTTGAAACATTAGGTCAGGCTAGATTGTTAATATTATGTTTTAGAATTAATGCAGGTAGTTTGAAGGGAATTTATAAGTAGGTAGGTATAACAACGCAACTTTATCTCAGTAGGTATAACCTTTGAATGTGGCACTAATGATAGCATTTGACTTGATAGGCACTCTACTACAGGAATAATACAAACATGTTAGATCAGCAGTTAAGAGTAAAACTTGACAATAAAATGTAAATAGATTGCCTGCAGTACTCGAAACAGTCAGCAAACCAAGATTTGTACAAAAATAGATAAGTAGGAGGTAGGTACATAACTGCCTTATTGCCAACGTGCTAATTACTGAACAATACAGTATATTCTATAGCATTATGAACATGAAATTGGAATGTTAAGTAACTTATCTTAAATTTGTAAGGTTATGTAGGGTTTAGACGTACCTTTGAGTAATTCTTTGAACCAGGTCTTCACCACGGCACCATGATGTTTTCTATGATGAATCAACCACAGGGATAGCGTCTGAATACTTTGTTGACTCGAATTCAACTCTTGGAGCTTACGAACTAACGCGTTTTCCGTAAATCCAGCCATGATTTACGAAAAATCAATGTAAAATTGGCTACACGGGCCGATCGGTGTGGGCAGCGACCAACACAGCGCACGTATGACAATATTTTTGTGAAATTGTGACGGACGGACAGGACGAATGATTCTATCTTTACGACGCTAGCGCCATCTTGAAAATGAATGAGCCGAGCTGAACCTGACTGGAAGAGCTAGAGAAATATAGTGAGCGAATCAAGATGGCGTTGGCGTCAGTCGATGGAAGTAGAAATATTGTTATTACTTTTTCAAGATGGAGCGTCAATTGACAATAGTGTTACCAATTTATGAGCCCTGAGTAAATAAGATTTTTAAAACCTATTAACCTATGCGGCGCGAGTAAAATACGGCGCATTTTAAAAACCTTTACGACCTGTAAAGCAAAAAGATAGGTTGGAATAAAATAAATACTCAAATAAAATAACCCTCAATAATACTGTTCATAGGGTTAAGCTCGCCTTAATACACTTAATTCGCCTCACCTTAGTACATTAATTTATTAATAATTTATCTGTAAATATGCATTATGTATATTAAATAATATAAGAAGATACTAGAATAATACTCAAATAGTAATAGTAGGTAGGTATATGTTTTGTCAGTTGGGTAAATTAGATATTGCAGATGGCAACTGGACGTCCATAGACAATTTTTACCACTTTAAAAAAAACTAAGGTGCTTGTTAAATAGGGTATAAAATTAATTAATCCGACGTTTTGAAGGGGGTCAAAATCGTGGTCAAAGTTTCGTACATACTACTGACATACGTATGAAGCTAATAAAAGCGTGTTAAAAAGTTGGCGCTTAATAATTAATTTAAAGAGTTTTTGGCGGGAAAACAAAAATGTATGTTTATTATTTCGTAATATTTAAGTATTCCTGGAATGAGTCCATTAAGTGTTCGTTATTAACTAATTAGGTTAGTTTACAGGTGAATTTTTCAAGCTAGTGCCGGAATAGCTAGTGACGGAATATTTGAGGGGGGGGGGGGTTGAACTTCTTAAGTTCTTAAACGTCCTCCCCCCAGGATCCAGTACTGCCTAGATAGATAGGTAGTGGAGTGCAGTTCCCATTACCTATACCTACTTACTATTACTGACCTAAATAAATACTTTTGATTGGTATGATAGCACGATGAAAAGCATTGTAAAGTCTCACCCAAACAACGACAATAGTTTAATTGGCGCCACATTAAAAAGCTCAATCAATCGACGCGACGACTACAGAATCTTAGGTACCTTCAGCCTAATAAACGTTGTATATACTTTAATGAACTTTTTTATCGGACCTTTTTATGTGTCTCAGCATTGCTTGTACTAAATGACGGCACTTGTTACAACCGAAGATGGCATCGACCGGTTCGCGGGCCCGCGGGTAATCAAAACGATCACGCGTCTTTCTAAAGGCACCTGCGCCGGCACAGCCTCAGTGTAGTTGTAATACGAAAGGCTGCGACGCACGCGTCTCAACGACCGCGGCCAATACCGCGCGAAAATGATATCGAGCTTCTAATTTAAATTAAAATTACGAACACTTAATTTTTTCATTACTAAATTTAATATTGTGCATTTATTCGACCAGACGTAAACTTTTTAATTTATCTTCTAATTTTGTGTAAGTTTGCAAAGAGAATAATTAAAATGAAGTTCGTTTTCAATAACAATTTTACAAGTGTGCTGCTTATCTGGCTGGTGGTGCTGGCGAATGCTCAGAGGACAACCAATAGTCTTAGAGATGTTGGTGAGTATTATTTTGGGGTGCAAAATATATAAAATAAGTATTTGAATCTTGACAGATTCTGATAAGATATTCATGAGCATCTGATAGACACGAAATAGACATTTATCTAGAGTTTAATTAAATCTCTGCTTTTTTGTAGAAAAATAGGCACCTACTTGCCTAAACATAACCAAATCATGATTATTTACAATACAATGTTGCTTAACTAATGCCCACACTACGCTCACGTTATCAAAGCTCGCGAATTTTAGCATGGGATGGTGTCACTGTATTTTTTTCTCTTACTTTTTCTGGCTGCATTGGCAGTATATTTCACAAACGTGAAGACAGATATTCCTTTAGTAGGCTCGACTTTACCTTTTCCATTTTCGACGTGCTTATCGTAATATTGAAATATCCTGACAGAAATTTTCTTTATAACTGCGTTGAAATGCAAAATGCAAATGTTTTTGAGAAAATTTTCTTAGAAACCTTATATTTAAATTAAACAAAAAATACTATAAAAAACTGAATATACCTTATTTCATCAGCATTGGGGTTGCTTTTAACCTCCGACGCTAACACAGGGGTATTAAAAGTTTAACGTATGTGTGTCTATCTAGCTTCCAAACGGATGAACCGATTTTGATATAGTTTTTCTTGTTTTAAAGTTGACTTGATGAAGATGAGGGGAGACCCGTGCTCAGCAGTGGGACGTTATGCGTGGATGATGATGAAAGTTGACTTGATGAAGTTTGTCGCCATGGTTGAAGAACATAACTGTGTTCATTCGTTTGAACACCACCAGCTTATCCTAGTTTAAGAAAGATATTTTTTGTGGCGGCTAATTTTAAAATGTTTTAATTTATACATCATAGCATAGTTTTTAGTACACAAAATAGATAATGTAATCCACTTACCTACAGGTTTTTATTATATACCTAATTAACTATTATTTTCAAAGAAAAGCCATTAAAATCTGTAACCAGCGTAACTGGATATATCCACGCTGGGTGGGATACAAAAATTGGTACCTACTCAAGTAGCCTTAGAATCGGACGATGACACCAACTAAATGTTAATATATTCAAACATTTCGGTCTATTTTGGAGAACGTGCTGATTTTATAATAACATTTTTAAGTTAATTATGGAGACAAGTAAATTAAACTTGTTCAAAGTTAACATTATAGGTAGGCTTGTTATGAACGCCACTGAATTATAGGTAGGCTTTTTATGAACGCCACTGAATTATAGGAAAGCTTCTAATAACGTCACTGAATTATAGGTAGGCTTTTTATGAACGCCACTGAATTATAGGAAAGCTTCTAATAACGTCACTGAATTATAGGAAAGCTTCTAATAACGTCACTGAATTATAGGTAGGCTTTTTATGAACGCCACTGAATTATAGGAAAGCTTCTAATAACGTCACTGAATTATAGGTAGGCTTTTTATGAACGCCACTGAATTATAGGAAAGCTTCTAATAACGTCACTGAATTATAGGAAAGCTTCTAATAACGTCACTGAATTATAGGTAGGCTTTTTATGAACGCCACTGAATTATAGGAAAGCTTCTAATAACGTCACTGAATTATAGGAAAGCTTCTAATAACGTCACTGAATTATAGGTAGGCTTTTTATGAACGCCACTGAATTATAGGAAAGCTTCTAATAACGTCACTGAATTATAGGTAGGCTTTTTATGAACGCCACTGAATTATAGGAAAGCTTCTAATAACGTCACTGAATTATAGGAAAGCTTCTAATAACGTCACTGAATTATAGGTAGGCTTTTTATGAACGCCACTGAATTATAGGAAAGCTTCTAATAACGTCACTGAATTATAGGAAAGCTTCTAATAACGTCACTGAATTATAGGTAGGCTTTTTATGAACGCCACTGAATTATAGGAAAGCTTCTAATAACGCCACTGAATTATAGGTAGGCTTTTTATGAACGCCACTGAATAATAGGAAAGCTTCTAATAAAGGGTTTAACAAAGCCACGTCCATTCACCACCGCGGTGCTTAAAGCCCGGTTAACCGAGTTGACTTCTCAAAGGTTTTCTCGCCTTAGCTGTGATCATAGTAAGATAACTAAACCAGATACCTGCATGCCCGGAATATACAGCGATCTCCGTGGATGCCAGGGGGTCTCAGCAACCTTTTTTCTTTATTTTTACATATGCGACACCGCCCCTTTCGAGGATTTGTCTAAAAACTATAAATAATGTAGACCCGCCCTTTTTAGGGATCCATGCGATATGGGTCCAAACGGAACCCTATTGTTTATTATTTTTTCGTCATGGCGTTGTTTAATTTCAATATGAATTACTAGTTGCAGCCCGTGACTTCGTTCACTGCGATATTTATTATATCGATATTGGAAGACAGTTTTTCATCAAATAAAGCCCGGTGGCATAATATAAGCTCTGTTTCTACTTGTTGGAAATTAAGTCAGCTTCTAAGTCAATAAATAGCGAAAACAGGCACAATATCAAAAATGTTGTAAGTAATTGATAGAAAAATATTGCTGTAAATTGATCACTCAGACGGTGGCAATAAAGAGAAAATTGATTTAAAAAAACCGTCTTATTCACACAAAATGTGTGTTGCGCGTGTGCACGATACGTACAACGTTCGACATAAAACGTGTACATAAAGTGTTATGCGTAGGTATACCATTGCTCGGTTTATTTGACGTGTGGCCTATTCTGACATGCAAAGATTTCCTATCTAGTCAATAACCTACGCCAGTGGCAATTAAACGTCAAAATGAAACGAACTCGAGCTGATCCGCACCGTGCTGCATAGCCCCGCTGGTCACGCTATTACAGAAATGCACCATTGATAGTATCGTTACAATCTCAATAGACAAAAATGGATAATATATACTTAGTCAAACTCAAATTGAAGCAAATATTTTTGTAAGTCAGTGAAACCAAACAAAAGGTTACTGTCATGGCGGACGTGCCTACCTGGACGTATTCAGGTAAGTGAATAAAAAAAAACAGTTTGGTACAAAAGAGAAATCGTAAAAACGAGGAATCGCAAGAGCAGGGTGCGGACTGAGCGGAAATAACCAAAGAGATGCGTCGCGTCGCTCGCCGGGACGCAGACGCATGGTAACAAAATAATAATACAAGAATTATAAGTTAACGTTAGAAACGGGAAACAAAATAGAAACAAATGAAAATATAGATGACGTTAAAAATTTAAAGACGGGGACCTATAACTTTTTAAAAGCGACAAGTTTAGTGTATTAATTTTACTATAACTAAAAGAATTATGCTTTGTATAAACTGAGAAAAGGAGAGTACCAATAACAAACACAGCCTAATTCCCCAATGGTATATCATATTATGATAGAGAAACCTACCTTATTCTGACGTCTTTGATTTAAAATAAGGTCGTTATTGAAAATAATAAGGTAATATAATGTAGGGTATGTGGCGATACCGTTACAATAGAAGAATTATCACCCGAATCAAAAAAAATATGGTTCGTCCTGATTGGAAGAATGTTATCCATCAATATTGTTTAGTTGTGTCCCATGGTCCGTCCCAACCAAGGATCTATATGGACCCAAGGGCCTAAGGGTTCTACATGGACCTTTTATTTTGTGTTACGTAGGTAGTTCTCGTAGGGACCTAAATACGCCTTCCTTTTGGGGTTCTCAATTTCAACCACGACCTTTTTTTTCTTATTTTATTGTGGCATACGAGTAAATATCTACTTATCTTCTGAGTTCTGTTTACAAACAAAAATCAGCTGTGACAGACGGACAGACAAACATGACAGTTTTGTTCCTTGACTTTTAACAGAAAAAATTATCGCTTATTTGCAATAAGAACGTGTTATCTCATGTAACATGTTCAACAAGTTGAGCGATAAAGTAACACTACTTATATTTTTTTTCTGTCAATGTGCTATGAGTGTTATAGCATACAATTACACACATCTTAATACGTGATATATCAGGACGGAAGCTTCAACAATTTGTGATGTATTTTGCTTTCTTTTTTTTTTCTCCATGTTCCAATCCCAGTGCGGGCACAATGTGTTTCTGTAAAGCAATACGTAATTATCATTCACTTTTCGGTGAAAGAAAACATAGTGAGGAAACCCACATACCTACCCGAGAATTACTTCGGAGGTAGGTAAGTTAGACACCAATCCGGACTGGGCCGCCGTGGTGGATTATGGCCTAACCCTCCTCACGAAAGTGAGGGGAGACTCGTGCTCAGCAGTGGGACGATATGGGTTGATGATGATGATATGAAATTTAAGTGTGTAACTTGTAAAAATGGAATATTTCCGCCTACTTACAATAAATGATTTGTGTTTTGAGGATACCCACTCCTTAGTTGTAGAGCTATTTGGAAATAAATAGTTATTCCAAAGAGTCGCTATAAACAGTTTATATAATAAGGCCATCAGGTAGGTAAGCACTACAGGTAGGCACACATGGTATGATCAGTTTTTGATGTGTGGGGAAGGCTACCTTTGTTACAAATACAATTAAAAAAGGACAAGCCGAAACGTTTGCGCTGATTGGAGGAATATCAACTATTTTGTATAGTATGTATGTATATCCCAAAGACCCAAAGGTCCAAGGGTCTATTTATGGGGTTTTCCTTTGTAATAAGTAGGTAGGTGGTTGGTTTCATTCACGGAACCTGCGCATGGCTGCGTAAATACCACTCGTGATCCTTTATCGTGACCTTTTTTATTGCATTGTTCTGTATGGGTGTAATCTACTTGACCATGTTTGTAAACAAACAACACCCTTTTGCGTTCAGTCGTGAATTGGACTTTAGTAATGTTGCAACAATCTAGTACTAGTAGATAAGTTTAGGTAGTCTATCGGTAGTGTTGCCTACTACCTTTTCGTGTCACAAAGCTTTTTGACAAGCCAGATACGATTTTAAATTTTAACGCCGTTGTGCAGCAAATAGTCACAAGAACTGCTAGAAATAATGCTATTATTATTAGTTGCTGTGCTCACGCACCCTTGTTACTGCTGCCAGCTGGCTTAGTAACATTTAAAAAAAAACACCCCGCTTGGAAAGACACCCCTCTGTCGTCCTTTAGACTACGCTCAGCTGACCACCCTGGTCGATCGAGCGAACGCGAACTAACTTTTTTTTTATTTCGACAAACCAGCATGTGCTATCCTTTCGGGGCTTAGTTATTATTATGTAGGATCTTCAATATCAAAAGCAACCTTTTCCCTTATTCATTGTTAAATTAGAGTTTACATATTGTGCCCTTTTCTCGTGAGACCGCCCCTTTTCGACTCCTTTTTTTGTCATGGTTCCCAAGAGGGTTAAAATATAGATAGTGTGGCCAGGTAACCTGTCATTTACATAAGAGGGGTCACTATGTGGGGCAGCAGGGAGATATCTCGGTATCCCGGGACATGCTGCAGATACGAACGTCACAAAATAAAATTCATACAATTCCATGCAACAGGCTACCTAGATCCTTTCTAGCGTCCCTATTGGATAATTTTGTAAGGCCGTTGGCCCTCCAATAAACACATTTTTTTCTTATTTATTTTTTATAAAAGTGAACCGCATTCAGGCCTAAGATATTATCCTGGAAAAAGACGAAGTGAAAATAATTATATAGCTTAAATTCAGCTAAAATTGTAATTTATTTATTATAATGGCAAATTATAGAGAGAAAAAACAGTGCATGTTATGGAGTCACTAGAATGTCAATAACCATTTAAATTAATTGAATGACTTAGTTCAATTTACCTTATATCCGGCACATGAGAAGAACACATAATTAACATCAATTAATTAAATATTAGTTAAGTAGATTTAAGCCAGTCTATTAAGTAGGTCGAGTTTAAATCATAATTATTAAGGTATAATTTTGTTCTTTTTTACTTTTTTGCATCTGGGGAAAGTTTGTGTAAATGGATGGATGGATGTTTGTTCCTCTTTCACGCAAAAACTACTGAACGGATTCAGGAACACACTGGAACACAGATAATAGTTTATAACCAGGATTGAGTAATAGGGTACTTTTTATTCCGATAGTATGTTCACGTGGGACAAAACGGACAAAACTACACGGGTGAAACCGCGGGGCGCAGCTAGTAGAATATAATACTAAGACAAGTTCCTATCGTATTATTACGTCTAATGTAAAAATAGCATTCCTTTCAAATAACTTCAAAGACTAAAATAGCGGTTTTGTTTTATTACTAAGATAGTAAATACTTTGTTTAACATTACTATCATAGTTTCATTGTGTGAAACGATAAGACCGCTTATTGTTCTTCTATTGAAGTCAATTCTAAGTACCTATTATTAAAAATAATAAATTTTAAAGACTGTAAGCACAATAAAAGCGTTTTTCTGACGTTGAATGGCACTTTATTTGACCATGCCGCCAAGTAACAAAAGTGTACCGAGAAACGTAAAATATGTAATTATACCTAACGCGTTTTCTACAAACGCAAATTCATGGTGTTCATAGATTACGAATGCAGAATTATTGTGATAAATAACTTTTGATAAATATATTTTATCATTTTTGAGAGATATTATTATGCGCAGACACATTTTTCTCGTTGCATGCGTAAAATGGGTTCGTTCAGTGTTTTGTCCCACCACCATTTTCTCCTAATGGAACGAATCTCTGATTTATTTTTTTGTCTTTTAATTATAATCATTTGTAATAATAATATGTTATGTCAGCAATAATAAATATTACGTTTATTTTTGGAGAGACATTGGACAAACGCAAATGCTTACTTTTTATAATATTTGTTTGCTGCTTCACCCGCCCGCACCCTGCACTCCACCCCTGCTGCCACCCTGTTTATCTACATTGTCTGCGTTCTCTATTGTGAGGATTTTTTCATGATGGTTACTGCATCTGTCTACCATGCGGTACTGTAACGTATATCGACAGTGGATATTTTCAACGTAATTATATTAGAAACAGTTTAGTCAGTAGGTAAAGTAGGAGATCCGAATGACCTATAGAGTTTGAAAACCCCTTGTCCACAATTTTTTTAAAGCTTTGTGCTGTTTTTTGTAAATATGCCAATGATATAATATTCAATAACGTCAAGATGAATCAAATACCCAATGTTTTTGAAAATCGATAAGCTCTCCTTGAGAAAATATCTTCCCAGCTCCGATTTAATGTTGCCACTATAATTTAAAAAATAACCGTGAAAATAACCTTAAATTACCGAGCTGAACACAAGTCATCATAAACGTTACGTAAATAACGAACATTACTCCAGTAGGTATAAATAAACCATTTCGGATGGTCCACCGAACTCAAAACCACTTTTACTTTCGGAGACAGTGGGTGAGATTTCTCTTCGGCTGTTGACTGTTTAAATCAATAGTTTTTGTGAGGACATGATGGTAATAAGGCATTGTATTGTAATAGTTGGCTGGTATTGTGTGCTACTGGTTATGTGGGTTATGTACGAGGAGAAAATTGGGCCATTATTTCCGCTAAGCTTAGTCTGGTCACTACCTACAAACCCACGTATATAGATAATAACCATAGATACAGACTATAACATTTTGTTCAGTGATAAATTGTCTATGGATTATTATGTATTATGATGTGTTACAAACTCCTTCGCTCAAGCAAACCATTCTTAATGTAGTCCTGAAAATGTATGGGTTTTCCGTAGATGTTTTAATGAATGATACCTTAAGTACTAAGAAGTAGCTAAAAGTCCTTAAGGGTGAGGGAGCGGGAGATTTTCAGGACCACGCGAACATTTACTTCTTACTTATTTACATTTACTTCTAGTAACAGTTAATTTTAACGGGATAAAAAGTACCTATGGTCTATTCCAGGACCTAAAGTATATAAATACTAAATTTTATCAAAATCTGTTTAGTCGTTACGGTGTGAAGAATGGACAAATACACAAACTTTGGCATTGAATATAGTAGTGAGATGAAATATGTATCTTATTTCATGATACGAACTCTACCTGGCAGCACCTTAATAATAATGTTAATTTTTGCACCTACTTAATAGTAAGTATTGGGTAAAAAAATATTTAAGGCAAGGCAATCATGATCAACATTCATAAATTACTCCAGCCAGACCCAATTAAGAGACTTGAGACCAATAAGTTGATACTTAATCTCAAGTTAACGCATGAAATCTACTTCGAAAAGTACGCAAAGGAATTTTATAAATTACCATGGTTGTCTGGGTCGATGTGGCCGATTTCATATGCCATGAATGACCAATTTTTATCCGTGTTGCCATTTTAATAGATTTGTCCATAATGTTTGCTATGTGTGTGGAGAAGACGCAATAGTGTGTCTTATTTTATTTGATTTTAGAATCAATATCATGCTTAGCTTTGGCTGTTGTAAAGAAGAAATGTTTATAATGGAAAAAATACATAAGTGACATTTTGAATTAGGTAGGTACCATTAGGTATATAAAAATATACCTTCCTATTTTAACCGACTTCAAAAAAGGATCAGGTTTTCAATTCAAGTGTATGTTTTTTTTGTATGTTTGTTACGCGATTATTATACCTTCATTTAGGGCGATCTAAAATCAGCCCTCTGGCAACACTGTTCTGAATATCTTCTTGTAGGCTCGGCAGTCTATTTGGTATTCTGCAGGCATTTGAAAGCAAGGCCATGAGAAGATTTCGGTTATAATTAGAAATACCTATCTGTGATTTATTAACGGTGTCATCAAAATATTCTAGTCCGCTAGATGTCCTTCAAACTATCATTTTATTAATTCTTAGGCTAAACCAAAATGTATGGAACTGAGCTTGATTGTTGGTTTCGCTTAAGCCTCTTCATCAAGAAAAAAAATATTTGAAGTCACTAAGTAGGTAACTGCGCAGTACAAATTTGTATTAAGCAATTTTACTAAATGTCAGTTTTTTATGAATTAGGGGGTGTTTTTTTATCATTTATTTGTACTGAAAACAAAAAAGTTAAGCTTATTAAAGTAAATCAATCAGTAAAAAGAAATTGTAAGACAATTAATATTGTTTTAATAAAGAGTTAATCTACCTACTCGTAACAAGCCACTACCAAATTTCAACGATTTTCCGTCAGTAGGTACCTTAATTTATTCAGCTGTACACTTTCGAATAAAAACAAAGCAAATTCCCAGACTGACGCAAATTCGCTGAATTTAATTTATCTCTCTCTTAGTAATAAGTAGGGACTAACAGAAGCCCAAACATTAAGGTTGTAATTGCGGTGTTACACACATGTGAATATCCAAATAAGCACTCCACTTTTAAATATATCGAGAAAGTTGTTTAACTAGACATATTTTTTCTGCACATTCTTAAAGCTCACACATAGATCAGGTTCTCTGAATTGATAGATAGCCTACAACAAGTGAGTGCCTAGTTACTTTTACTTCATACATAACCACGCATCAAAGTGAAAATTAGTACTTACCTAGGCCACAGATTAAATAACAGTATAGCCTAGACTTCAAACATAGTAAGATTACAATCTTCTGTGCCTAGAGAGCAAACTCAGGCTTATAGCTCAGGCGGATATAGTGCAGTGTGACAGCGATCGTATAGTGGCCGTGCGTCTAGTTCAAAGTGATCGTAGTTTACTTGTGTTTAGCGTTTATATGCCTACTGATTGTGAAGATAATCTACCGGAATTTACCCAGTGTCTTGCGCTTATCAGTGCTGTGATCGAAAACTCAGAGACGGAAAGCGTGTTGGTAATAGGCGACTTCAACGCGCATCCGGGTACTCTTTTTGGAAAAGAGCTGGTGGATTATTGTGATGAGCAATCATTACTATGCTTGGATATAGATAGGCTCGATCCCAACTCATTCACTTTCGTGAGTGAGGCGCACGGTACGTGTCGGTGGCTCGACCATTGCCTTGCGACTGCGGCCGCTGACAGTTTGGTGACGAGCATGCATGTGAAGTATGATGCATTGTGGTCGGACCACTTTCCTCTAGTCATTAACTGTAATTTTAATTGTATAATACCTAAAAAAACTTGTGATAGTAATTGTATGAATGTTTTAAAACATATATGGGGTAATAGGGAACGGGAACAAAGAGTTGTGTACTCTAAATTTTGCGATGAAAAATTATGTGATATAGTAAATAAATGTAAGGATTTTGATAGGGATTGTTTGGACGCAGAAATAGTATGTGAAAATAAACAACATTATCAATATATTGATGAATTCTACTGTGATATTGTAAGGACGTTGCAATCAGCAGCAGAGAGTAGCTACGAGTCTAAAAACTGTAGAAAGAGACAGAAAATAGTCGGATGGAATTTTCACGTCAGGCGTTCACATGTCAAAGCGAGAGAGAAGTTCTTAATGTGGGTCCAATATGGTAGGCCATGCTCAGGTTATCATTATGAGAACATGACTGCCTCACGCAGAGAGTTTAAAGCTGCACTTAAGTACGTACAAAATAATCAGGAAAAAATCAAAATGGACATGCTGGCTCGCCATCGTGGTGAGGGTAATTTCGTAGAATTTTGGAAGGAAACAAAAAAGTTAGATAACAAAACATATTTACCTAATAGTATAGAAGGCGAAACTGATAAGAAAACTATAGCAAATTTATTTAGAACTCATTTTAATGTAAAAAATATCAGTACTGACACCAGTAATGTTAGTCACCGCAGGCTTCAGGCTAGCCGGGGCCCGAAGACTTGCAATGTTAGCATAACACCAAAAGAGATAGAAGTGATTTTGAGAGAAATGAAACGTGGCAAGTCTCCCGGCCACGACGGCCTCAGCATTGAACACCTGCTGTTCGCGGGCCAGCATATCTGTGAGATTTTAGCCAAGCTTTTCACTCTCTGTGTTAAGCACTGTTATGTGCCACAGGAACTTATTCGTACTCTAGTTGTTCCGATAACAAAGAACAAAACAGGTAACATTTCGAGTATGGGTAACTATAGGCCTATCTCACTGGCAACAATAGTGGCCAAGGTATTTGAACGAGCCATTCATTGTCATTTAAAATCATTAATTATTGATGATGGACAGTTTGGTTTTCGTCCGCAGGTATCAACTGACATGGCGATATTCTCATTAAAACAGGTTGTCAATCACTATAAACACCACGGCACTACTGTATATGCCTGTTTCCTAGACCTGAGCCGTGCCTTTGACACACTCAATCATGATCTACTGTGGGGCAAGCTGTATGACACAGGTGTCCCGCCTGAAGTTGTTGATCTTCTTGCTTTTTGGTACCGTAACCAGATCAGCAATGTCAGGTGGAGCACTGCGGTGTCTGACTCTTATCAGCTCTCGTGTGGGGTGAGGCAGGGGGGGCTTACCTCTCCCGATCTGTTTAACACTTATGTAAATGATTTAATCATGCAGCTGAGCAGCACCCCGGTGGGGCTCAGGCTGGATGGCAGATATATCAACAACCTGAGTTACGCTGATGACATGGTGCTGCTAAGCCCCTCGATTAAAGGCCTACGTAAATTGGTATCAATATGTGAAAAGTACGCGAATGACCACGACTTAATATACAATGCCAAAAAGACTGAAATGGTAATATTCGGATCTGGAAAGGGACCGCAAAACATACCTGAGGTTTTTCTGAATGGACAGCCTGTCAGGAAGGTAGATAGTTTCAAATACCTTGGCCACATTGTAACTTCCAGTTTTAGAGATGACGCAGACATCGAACGACAGCGCAGAGCCCTATGTGTAGTGGGCAACATGATCGCCAGGAAGTACTGCAAGGCGTCGCCTGACGTGAAAATTACCTTATTTAGGTCTTTTTGCCAGACTTTTTACACGTGTCAGCTCTGGACTGAATATACAAAAAAATCGCACGATGGTATACGGGTGGCCTATAATAATATTTTCAGACGACTGATGGGCTTAAAACGCTACTGTAGCGCTTCAGAAATGTACGCGGAGGCTCGTGTCGACACATTCAATGCCATCCATCGCAAAAGGATAGCTTCCTTCATGTCCAGAGTTGAGGCGTGCCAAAATGTAATTATTAGGAGCTTGGCAGAGAGGCTAGTGCTGACGACAACGTACCGACGGTGGGTGGAGCTTGCCACCTGATACATGATAACTTGTACTTACTTACATTTTATATCTACTTTTTTTTGTGTATACAAATTTACTTTTACTTTACTTTAATTCTTACTTTAATACTATTCTCTTTCTATATTGTAAAATGTCTCACTATGGATCCGTGTGTCCGAAATAAAGATTATTATTATTATTATTATTATTATTATTATTATATGTACGTAGTTCCCGTTTTGTCTCACGGGAACAAACTATCGGGATAAAAAGTACCGTATTACTCAATCCTGGTTATAAACTATTTGTGTTCCAAATTTCATTCGAATCCGTTCAGTAGTTTGCCAAAAAGTGTGGAAAAGTGCCATGAAGTATTGGCGTTGTATTCCAGAATAAGTACTAAAGATTTATCCCAAAGTACTTTCACCTATAAATGTACGTTGGTACATTTCGAGTCTATTGATATTTAGTTTTTAGAGCGAACAGAATACTCTCACAGGTTTGTCGAGCTTCCTCCAAAAAAAAAACACGCTTAAGCAGTAGCTTTCAAAGAACTTCTGCATAGAAACCAGTCAGCTTGTTCAGGATTCTCAAGTCAATGGTTTTTATGATCTTTTTTTACTTAGAGTGCATAACCGGGAATATTCCAGTCACAAGCCATTGTGTAATTTAAAAAAAGAGAGCTGAGTTACAGTGAATACACGAGATATGATTATTATCATGTAAAAATATGCCCAGAACGAGATAATACTGAAATGACAATTATAATAACACCGATAATATATCAACCTATGAACCGATTTCACCATAGTAAAAGTACCACATAATATTTCGCTCATTTGAGACAAAAACTTGCTAACTCCTTAACAGTAAGAGATAACAATCCTCGCTAATGAGCGAATTATATCTTCAGTGTTAAAATTACAGTGAATATTTTGTAGGTAGGTTATACTATAAATAAAAAACACAATATTGTTAGGGTTTGTTAGTTTGTAACAATTAATCGATATCAATTAACTAAATAGTTACTTAATACCTTTTTATGTTGACAACTTTTTGGATGAGATCTTTTTGGTTGAGTAGTCGGACCTTAGTCGGACGAAAAGAAAAAGGGAAAAAGGAGGAATGTATGTCAGTGCGGCATTCGAAAATTGGAATCGAGGGAACGACTTTGTTATTTCAAAAATATATGTTTGTCTTGGAAAAAAGAAATAAAAACAGTGAACGTATTAACTAATGTTTTATCATTTAATAAACTTACTCGCGACGGGGCCTAGAATAGAGATACCTAGTCTTACAATATAAAAAAAAACTTTGGTTTGAAGTCTAAATGACGAGGTTTTTTGACAATTCAGTAGGCACCTACATCGAAACATGATAATTACTAGCTGCGCCCAGCGGTTTCTATATATATATATATATATAAATGTTATGTTGGTTTGTGTACGCTTCAAAAACTCAAAAAGTTCTGCACCGATCGAGCTGAAATTTTAGCATTATATATAATCCGCATCAAGGATTTTTATCAGCGAATCACATATCAGCGAATGTGCAAATGTGCCACAGCGAAGCGTGGCAGGGTACACCTAGTATATGTATATATTTATATATATTTGGATGTTGTACACTTAACCTACACACTCGACTGAATGCTCTCTTTCCTCAAGGCTTTGCTGGAAGAAAACTCTTCGTAGGGTTAAGCTCGCCTTTGTACATTATTTTTATTAAGTTCTCTGTATATACGCTTTATGTGTCCAATAAAGAATATAGTATTCCCCGTCACGCATCTTCATTATCATCGACATACCCACATTAGTTATTTTCGATACTATAATATAATAACTAGGACTTATATAAGCTTCTCTACTTAGATGTCTAACCGCCAATCATTCTAATTAAATGGTGCATTAAGTGCATCTTGAAGTCGATATAGTATTTAGCAACCATCAGATTTTACAGGTGATCTAAATTTACAGGTGATGTAAGATTGACTTTTCACACAACCTTTGTTTTAGAGGTCAATTGATTTTAAAAATGAATCTCATAATTACTCTCACCTTTTGTCAATAAGCCTAGTGTATTAAGAAATGTATTTATATCTTAATGGACACATAATTAGCCATTATACCTACTCGTAGGTAGGTATACAGATATTTTTCTAAAAGGCGATTTCATTATCAACCCATAACGTCCCACTGCTGGGCACGGGTCTCTCCACACTTTCGTGAGGAGGGTTAGGCCACAATCCACCACGAGGGCCCAATCCGGATTGGTGGATAACCTACCTACCTCCGAAATAATTCTCGGGTAGGTATGTGGGTTTCCTCACGATGTTTTCCTTCACCGAAAAGCGAGTGACAATTACGTACATATGTTTTTACAGAAACACATTGGTACGTGCCTGCACTGGGATTTGAACTCACGACCTTCTGATTGGAAGGCGGACGTTCTCCCACTAGGCTACCACCGCTGCAGTTATTATTATAGTGGCGGTAAAAATATTTATATCCATGAAAAAACTTATAAAACAGATAAAAAAAATAATATTATGAGTAAAATTGTTATGGTTTAATAAACGTTTCTTCTACCTTCTTGTTCTGTCTTCTGTTACCTCATTAATTACCCCATACACAAATGCATAATTCATCAATGAAGAAATGCCAACTCGGAAAAGTGAGATACAGATTAATAACGTAACAGCCTTAACTAACGGTTTTCAATTCTCTACCTACTTACATAATGGTACGTTTAGCACTTTGGCCGAGTTAAACACGCTATACCTAATATTATAAAATTATAATATTATGAAATACCGTAGGTATTTAACACGTTCACTGCTGAAAACACACACGTTTGTGTTTTTAATAACGTTATGGCAAGCGAAAACACGCCTGGCGTGCGAACCCGTACTGCTGTATTGACAATTTTATTAGATCAGTTGTGTGCCCTGCTCATTGAGTTTAATTACGACGCAATGCCAGTAAACAGTAAACACACACGTTGTGTAAAGATTCGCAAAAATGGTAAAAGAAACTGGTTCACCAGTAAACGTATTAAGAATAGATTAGAATAAAATACTTTATTATTTACCACATGACGCATCCGAAAGCCGAAAATCGGGCTCAGATGGGTTCACTGGAAGGGACCAACGTCCAGCAGTGGACTAGTGTGGGCTCATGATGATAACTACACTAATCTAATCGTACCAATCGTAATCGCTAAAAGCGATCTATTCCAGTTAACCAAAAGTCAGCCAAGTTAAGTAAGACACGTCAATCAGTTAAGTTGATGCATGTCCCTACTCGTATGATAATCTATTATACAAATATACTTTACTCAAATTTTCAATTGCATCTGACTGAACTGTTAATAATATTTTTTTAAAAGATCCTTGAACTGGGTTGTTCTCATAGGCCGCAGCCCATTGTTGAAAAAACTTTGATGTTCCCAGGAAATCTACAACAATTAAAATTAAAGTATTAAAGAGGAACAACTTGGAGCGCAGCGGCTTAAGCTTTTCTCAAGAAATGAGTCAAAAATTGAGCTTTAAAGATTTTAAAGACAAAACAAAGTCGCAAATCACATTTTATAATTTTAATCTACTTATGTTCGGAACTTACTAAGGAGTTCTGGATAATTAAAGACAAAGGGAGTTCATGGTGAAAGCGTTGGGTTTGAGAAGGCAGGAACAAAAGGGCAGTTCCTCAGTCAGTAATAAGTTCCACGAACCCTGCGCTTGAGCTTCGATTTTTAAAACCACGTGCTTCTGAACGCTACACCATCATATTTGCTGTTATTTTTTATGTATGAATAAAGCCACACTATTCTTCCGTTTTTGAAGTGAATACTTCTTTAGGCGCGATGAGGACTTTATTTTGTGGTGGAATGAGACCGATCCGCCACGCTCGGCTATGTAACGCTCTTTCGGGTAAAATCGGCTCGAGTCGACTAAGGGAGCGAGCGAGATATAGTCAACGCGTCACTGCTAGACTCGCTCAGTGAGCGTTACTTATCAGAGTACTCGCAATTGATACACAATGGTTATAATTATTGTGAACTACCAGCGCCCCGCGGTTTCATTCGCTTTAAGTATCATCCCTTAAAAACCGTCAATTTATACGGGATAAAAAGTATCCTATATTCTATCCAAAACCTAAAGTATCCATTATACTTAATTTAATCAAAATCCGTTCTATCGATTCGGCGTGAATAGAAGACAAAGACACAAACTTCCACGCATAACATTAGTGAAATGAGATGTTATTAATTTATGAATATAAGTAGTAGAACAATGGGGCAATGGGATATGCTGAAAACCAGCCCTGTGTAGACTAGTCTGCACAGTACAGTGCTGAGCTTACCCCAGTTGCCAAGCAATGCTATAACTAGATAAGTACTGGGTGCTGCGCGATCACATGACAGGCTGTTTCGGGCTGTCTGACCAGTTTGTCGTGTTATCGTGAAGCCTCTAGTTTTGTTTTTTTTTTTTTGTGATTTTTATTGTAAAAGCATTTAATGGCAATAAACAATTTATTATTATTATTATTATTAACAACAATAGTCGTGAGTATTTAGTTTCCTTAAGCTCACTTTGATGAAGTTCTAACTTCTGTCGTGTGCTCTTAAGCACATACCTACCTATCGTTTATTTTCTTTCATGAACTCTAACTGTGTGGGGGAATATTGCAAAGAAATCGTAAAAAAACTTACCAATACCATAATAAAACAACTCTAAGTAAGTAAATCGGTGTAACATTGAAAAGAGAATGCTAAAAAACATATACATGTTTCTTTAATATATTTATAACTAAAAATAAAATCGCTGTAAGTCGCATCGCATGTCTAAAATCCAGGTTAAACCCAGATGCGAGTAGGCACGTCAGTCCGGGCATTGAACTATGCCTAAATATCATATCATAAAAATATCATGATCTACATTTTTTTTTACATAAAATTAGTAAAAATTTAAAATAAGCGAACTACCTGGAGGCCTACCATGACGTCTTATAGCGATTCAGTTCAGGACCTAAACTGAGCTGCGTCGCATAATCGTACCGTGACAAATTATTTTTTATGTTGCTGCCATTTTCAACCTAAACTGGATCCAGTTAAGGTTGAAAATGGTAGCAACCTAAATTGAGTCGCTAATAAGCCATTTTCAACCTAACCTATATCCAGTTTAGGTTGAAAATGGCAGCAACATAAAAAATAATATGTCACGGTACGATTATGCGACGCGGCTCAGTTTAGGTCCTGAACTGAATCGCTATAAGACGTCATGGTAGGCCTCCTGGTCATGAAATACATAGATTAGGTATACCTATTATACATTGTGTTAGGGTTTGTAAATTTGTAACAATTAATCGATATCAATTAACTAAATAGTTACTTAATACCTCTTTATGCTGACAACTTTTTGGTTGAGATCTTTTTGGTTGAGTAGTCGGACCTTAGTCGGACGAAAAGAAAAAGGGAAAAAGGACGAATGTATGACAGTGCGGCATTCGAAAATTGGAATCGAGCGAACGACTTGGTTATTTTAAAAGAATATATGATTGTCTTGAGAAAAAGAAATAAAAACAGTGAACGTGTTAAGTAATGTTTTATCATTTAATAAACTTACTCCGACGGGGCCTAGAATAGTGATACCTAGTCTTACAATTGATACTAAACCAAGTAAACTCTTCAGAAGAATATTTTGACGTTGTCTTAATTTTAGCTGTCTCCTTTTACATAACAGTATTACTTTTTTAAATTTAATTACTTAATACAATATTATGATAATGATCCGTGACGCCGATATATACAGATAACTTTATAAAATTTAAAATGTTATTCGATATTATTAACGCTTACTAAAAAGTTTTTAGTTTTATATTGTGGCCGAAACCGAACTGAAGCCGAAATTAGATTTTTGGCCGAAACTGAAACCGAAATCTCGGTCGGTCACTACTAAAAACAAAATCTCCAAAATCAGAAAACGTGAAACTGGATACGTGTGACATCGTCGCAGGCATGCGTGGTGCGTGGGACTGACCAAGTGACCAGTCGACCACCTCTGACAGGCCGCATTTGGTCCTTCAAGATTTGTATCGGAAACTATAAAATTGCGCATCTTCGCCATCATTACCGTTGTTCATTGGAAAATTGCAAGATTCATAATTGTCATGTTTACGACGATTGTTAACCTTTAAAAGAGATATTATTAAAAAGATATCATCTCCGTATTTATTGTATTGCGATATCACTTATATTATACAAACACATGCAGTAGGGTAACTTGTAACAGTTGATAACAGTAAGCTTGAGTGGTTAAAATATACGATTCAAAGTACCTATACCAAAGCCAAATTGTCTTTTTGTCGATATCGCGAGAAAAATGTAATAGTAGAATAATAGAATAGAATAGAATAGAAAACTCTTTATTGTACACCAGAAACAAAATTAAACACAGTACAGAAAAAATACAATAGGAAAAATTAAAAAAAAACTCAAAGCATCTGAAACATAATAATAACGCGATAAAACTCCGAATAAAAAAACACGAATTAACTCGAATAAAACATTAACGGTAGCATTTCTATGATATAATTATATCTAGTACCCCCCAGCAATACTCTTACCATCATAATAATATGCCTAACTTATTTTAGAAATTGGGGAGATTCGCATTGTACATTGTATTTTTTTGTGTACGCCTAGACTTCCTCATAGTTGTAAATAACAATCTATTCATGTAAGTGGGAACTTATATTTTCTGAAAATAGGCTAAGTATGAGCCGTTTTTTTTTTGGTACTGTGGCAAATCTTCATGCAACGTGTGTGTTTACTAGCACTGGCGTTGTGTGCTAACTAAACTCAATAAGCAGTGCGAGAACACACAACTGTTGTGATAAAATTGACAATACAGCAGTGCAGGTTCGCACGCCAGTCGTTTTTAGACTGGCTATAAAATTATATAAACAAATTAAAAATAAAATTGTAAAAAATGTTTTCAGCAGTAAAAGCGCTAAAACGCTTTTTGGTTGTTTTATTTCAAAGTCATTTGTACGAAGATCGCTTACTGCGTTATGAATGTATAGTATTACGTTTAAGTTATAAATGTAATTGGACTGAAGCCTTACTTTGTGCCTATTCTGGTATTTTTATGTCCATTTCGTGATCATTATTCGTACTCTAGAGTAATTTCTGATTGAGAAATGATTATGAAGACAGTTAAAATTTATAGTAATTATAAAACTTATTTTAATTGTTTTAATCTAATTTCAAAAGAACTAACGCATGAAGCTTACGTAAAGGCTGCATAGTGAAAGTTTTATTTGGTAAAATTTACTTTTAGGTCGTTAGGTATTTTTCCGTTCTATCCAAAGAGATAAGACTAAGTACCAAAATTTATTCCTCTTCGCTCCAAAAAATCATTCTGCATTGAATATGAGAAATTATTATGTATTCCAAAAACATAATTCTACCGGATTCCAATAATACCCATTACCAAAACTAACTTGGTACATAACTTTGGTCTCACCAGATCCACTGCTTTTAAGGCCCCGACAGACTTACAACAGGATGGGACAATAGATTTGCAAACAAAAAACTGGTTTTTCTAATAACAAAGCTGCGTTTTTTTTTCTAAGCACTGTTTTGATACACCAAGGTGACGAGCAACATTTTCGTCTAAACCAACTTAAAAATAAAAAAAATTATGAATGGACTAGAATAAAATTATTCATTGGCTGTTTAACTTAGTCTGTTACACAAGGCTAGTAGCATTAGTATAGTATAGAATAGTAGGCAGAGGCAGAAGTTGTATGGTAGCTGTTTTTGTAAATAACTAACTTTTTTTCTATCTTTCAGGTAAGTGGAGTCCAAAATGATACACGCGTCGAGATGGCAGGCAGTTGGTATGAAAAAGATACTAATATACCATCAAGCTACTAAAACGTGTTTATAGATACCTAACTACACTATGGTTAGTCTTTAGTAGAATGCTTTAGTTCCACTAGAAAGGCAAATACTTTATGGCATAGAACGTTACTAAAGCAAGTTAGTAGATTCGCATCTACTAAAACGAGTAACGTTTACACGTTTCAACTAAAGCAATCTCCTAAAGGCTTGAATAAATCGCTTATTACAATATAATCAAAAACGATAATTGCGTGAAAAAACAACTGGGAACGCGTTATGATTTCTTTAAATTATCTATAACTAGCTGCGCCCCGCGGTTTCACCCGCGTAGTTCCTGTTCCCGGGGGAATATATGGGAATAAAATATATAGCCTATGTTACTCGCTGTCAATGCAGCTTTCCATTAAAGAAATTATTTTTTAAATCGGTGCAGTGGTTTAGCCGAAACCTTACATATTTCCATACAAACTTTCATTCCCTATTCTTACTTTACCCCATCAGGCATAAAATTTTTACAAACTTTGAATGTCATATTTATTTATATTTAATTAAAAGCCTAAGAAATAAGTTTAAAGCTTCTAGCTAAAAAAAATGACAAAACTTCCATACAACGGTTCATCCCCTATTTCAAACCCTTACAATACTTATTTCGCATTAAAAAGTATCCTATGTCCTTTCTTAGGCTCTAGACTATCTCTGTACCAAATTTCGTTTCAATCGGTTCATTAGTTTAGGCGTGAAAGAGCAACAGACAGAGTTACTTTCGCATTTATAATATAAGTAAGGATAATACATCGCAAAATCCGTGAAAAAAAACGCCCGTGACACGTCGTGCAAACATAATTTTCACGATATTCGACCACAACGAATTGCGGCAAAGAAAAACCAACTTTAAGGGCCATCTTGCACAAGTCGCACGAATGGGTGATTATTCAAGTCTCCTTATTCAATTTTACTTATTCTTATAGGGGGCGACTCACAGGCACGTATAAAATACTGTCAGATATTAAATACAGGGGGCCTACTCTCACCTATTAGTTAGCGGCTCAGTTTAGGCTCAGTTCAACTTAGGTTCCTAAACTGCACCGCATAATTTCGTACCATGACCTACACCTAAACAAAATCGTTATTGGATCGTTAACAATAAGAATGAATGAACGATAGTTTCTCACGTCTACTATGACGTCACTCTGTTGGAAAGAGACAACACTATATCAACATCCTTTGCTAACTTCGTTTAGCCGTGTTTCTTTCTTTTGGTTGCGTTCAGAAAAAACAACAAAAAATGTTTCGGAAAATTACGCTTATTTTCATATTGCATATTTTGTCATTTGTGTGAAGACACAACACCTAAGTAATTTAATTAAGTATTTAGATGTATGTATCAATAATGTTTATTGATTTATTATTTATTTAAGATCATTTTTAAATTAAATTACGAGTAAAATATTGTGGTCCTAGAATTGATATCTTTTTAGAACGTTCCTTTTATATTTTCGACATTTGACATTTGATTAATGAGTGACGGACGTATGAATGTTCTTCGACTCTAATTAGAAAATACTGCACGAAAGAGTTCGTATATTGAAAATACGCGCGCTTTTGTGCTGTTTTTTATAAAATACTATTTTCGATTTCTTTTTATGTGGTTTATAAATTCACAATGGCGTCAGTAATTCTGACTAATATTTTGCATATTATATAAAAACCTTATTTCTTAAGTAGGTACTTATACGCATGAATCTATACTCCAAAATTCCCAAGCTTACGTCTCAAGTGTTAGCGGCTATTTTAAGTGGTTTTCTTTATATTATACAGTGAAACTTCTCGTCAACGAGTAAGCTACGAGCAACTTAAACACCTTTGGGATTTCATAAATAGGCACAACGAGATTGCAACGTGCTATAATAAAATCACGCAAGCCAGGGAATACTCTCGCCGGCTGTGGGAATCAGTAGCCCTAAGTTTAAACTCCCAAGGCGACAGTGCATACACAAATACACACACATAATTATTATGATTTTTACACTGAAATCGAAATAATCCCTACTTCCCTACTTATATTATAAATGCGAAAGTAACTGTCCGTCGTTTTGTCTGTCTGCTACGCTTTCACGCCTAAATTATTGAACTGATTTAAATAAAATTTGGTACAGCCTAGTCTCTAGAGCCTGAGAAAGGACATAAGCTACTTTTTAATGCGAGAAAAGGGTTGTAAAGTGTTGAAATAGGGGATGAAAGTTAGTATGGAAGTTTCTTCATATTTTAAGCTAGAAGCTGGAAACTTATTTTTGTGCTTTTGATTAGATATAAATAAAAGTGTCATTCAAATTTTGTAAAAAAAATATCCACAAGGTAAAATAGCAATAGGGGAAGAAAGTTTGTATGGAAATATATAAGGTTTCGGCTAAACCACTGCACCGATTTTTAAAATTATTTATCTAATGGAAAACTACATTATGAGCGAGTAATAAAGGCTATATTTTATACCCGTATTTCCACTGGAAGAGGAACTACGCGGGTGAAACCGCGGGGCCGCCGCTATTAAGATATATAACCAAAAAGGCTCAACTTTGGTTGTGAAAATATTAACTTTTATTGAGACGCTAATTTTGACAGCTAATAGGATCAGTATAGGTTCAAATAGGTTTTAAATATAGCTCATGGTACGAAAAGAATGAACGAAATCATGACTTGTGATCCAGTTTAGGTTCAAAATGGCGGAAACCTAAACTGAGTCGCTAATAAGACGTCATGGTACGATTATGCGACGCAGTTCAGTTTAGGTCCTAAACTGAATCGCTATAAGACGTCATGGTAGGCCTCCAGAATTTAATGTACTTATCCATTTTTATTGTACTCTAGGGATTCGAATAGTGTCCATGGTGACGATAACTAAAATGACAGCACTAAAGAAAAGTAGCGGCTACAAATAACAGCATAACAATAACTAATAACCTGTTACTGCAATCGTTATTTGTTACTTCACCAAATGCTAATCTAGCGGTATAAATCTAGACTGCTTTCACACGCACAACATGCTACGAGATATCCATATACGACTATATTATTATAGCAGCTGGATTGATCGTTACAACCACAGATTAAAAGTACATTAATTGTTTTGTTAATCTATGGTTACTGCTAATTCGTGACTGGTCCTACGATTCCTGGACAGATAGATACAGATAATAAATTAGTATTGACAGATATTAGTATCAGTGTATTAGGAGATATTAGTAGTAGTTTCCACCGATCTGGACTGGGCCCCCGTGGTGGATTGTGACCTAACCCTCCTCACGAAAGTAAGGGGAGACCCGTGCTCAGCAGTGGGACGCTGTGGGTTGATGATGAAAAAATAAATTACCAACACGAACGTCCCAACGTCGATGCTAAATATGTATACCTTTTCAAACGTAACACGAGTTGCAATTTTGATCGAGATGCACGCAAAGATACTTCAACTCAGTCGTATCGGATCTGTTACAATTTGCAGTATCCTTTAAGGGGCTTTGTAAAGAGATACTTCCAAAAGATATCGCTTTATCTAGACGCAAGATCTTAGAGAACGAGTAAAAGCACCTTTTGAAACGTCTGGTGCTTTAGCTTCTCTACATGTAACCTACAACTGAGGACGGAAGGTTTATTTTCGCATGATAAGTGTTCTGTATGAAAAGATTATTGAATTTTAATTAAACTGTCTCTTTTAATTCAATGTTAATTTAATGTTTTGATAAACCTACGCTTTTTGTGTCCAAATTTATGTCATATTTATATTAAACTAGCTGAGCGCCGCGGTTTCACCCGCATTGTCCATTATACCATAGGAATCATTAATTATTCGGGATAGAAGTATTCCATGTTCTATTCCAGGATCTAAACTATATATTGAAATATCGTTGAAACCGTTGGAGCGTTTCGAAGCCTATTCGGGAAAAACTTTAAAACAGATAGACAAACATTTTAAAGACGGTTATATTTGTGACTAGACATCGTATAAATAGGAGCTATATAATTTAGGCATATATTTTATAATCACAGACAGACACAGACAGACGGTTTGAAGGGCACTGTTTCCAACGAAATTACTGGACATAATTGAGACTTTAGAACCGATGTCTCAGGGTGACGAGCGCAGTCCACTGCTGCGCAAGATTATGAAATGCAAAGTTTTGGGTGGCACTGCAACTGCTATGGGCAGGCGTAGCGCTTACCGCCAGTTGAACAATTTTCTCGTCTCTTCACTCAGACGAATAAAAAAAAAGACTCTTTTATTTTTATTATTGGTATAGGTATAGATTGTCCGGAACTGGTCAATATTTTGCAAGACATTGTATGTAAATCACAGTTACTGCAGCGCACGGTCTCTCATGCGCACATTTGCACGTCATTGTATATTCCCATTTAGTCTTGTTTATGTATGTTGCGAGATTTCAGACACACATTTGCAGTAAATTAATTTGAACGAGGTGCAGTCCCAACTTATAAAGTGTTTGTGAAAATGAGTTTCTTTTTGAATCTACTTACTTCTGTGTAAATGTGAAAGTTTGGATGTTTGTTACTGAATCACGCCAAAACGGCTGAATTTGAAGTGGCTTATGTGGATTAAATTTGACACACAGATAGTTTATTAACTGGATTAACACATAGGTTACTTTTTCTCCCGTAAAAATTACAGGTTCGTGTGATATAAAATAATTTCCAGTTTATTTCACAACGGATTAAGGAGTGTATGTATATTTGAAATTGAGCAAATAGCAATTTTACGTCCTGGAACAAAAAAAATACAAAAAACAATTACAGTTCCTGTGGGATAACGATATATTTTTTTAATTTGACTGAGTGAAATTAACGCGAATCAACGTCCGCGCGCCGCGGAACGCTGCTAGCTATCCATTAAACCTAAATGATTCTAGCACGATAGTTATGCAAAGCTCATAATATCAAGACAAACATCAATCATGCGTGAGTTCAGTTTGCAGCATCGGTAACCGCCAAAAGTTGCGCTGTTGCGGTGATGGACGACCACCTTTTGTATTTCGCATTGTTATTTAATTAATCAACCAACATCTGTTGTAATGTTGCAATAAAGATGATAACATCATATCCATCCAACTAGGCATTTACACTGGAGTTCTGGAGTACCATTAATTCTTTACAACCTACCTATGTAGTTGATCGAAGTATTACCACGGGTAATATTATAACTAGAAACGTTGAACATTATCATTATTACGCCATGAAAATAATGCTTACGTATTACGAAATAAAGGGTATTTTTTATTGTCGTTACAAAACCTATAACAAAATAGTAGTGCCTGCTCGTATCTGTTGGCTAAGACCTCAGTCCCCTCATGACCCATGCCTATATCCAGTGACGAAACATTTGTCAGAATAAAAAAAACACTTTTTTTTTACACTAAATCATGAATTTCTAAATTATAATTTATACGGGTAAGCTAAAAATGACTATTTTTATTGTTTTATCTTTTTTTAGAGTTAAAAATGTTACTAACGTATAATTTACCAAAGTTTCAAAGAAAGCTGATAAAAATTGCTATAAAACTTTTTTTGTATTAAATCTCTAAATTCTATAGTATAGAAAAAAAATGCAATTTTAAAAGTGTGATACTTATTTTTGCAGGCCAGTGTAGTTGGTCTACAACAATCTAGGGCGTACTTAAGCGTACATTTAATTGTTGTCACGATACAGTCTTCCTACAAATAAAATTATCAAGCTAGTCAAGCGGTGGTAGCCTAGTGGGAGAACGTCCGCCTTCCAATCAGAAAGTCGTGAGTTCAAATCCCAGTGCGGGCACGTACCAATGTGTTTCTGTAAAACATATGTACGTAATTATCACTCGCTTTTCGGTGAAGGAAAACATCGTGAGGAAACCCACATCCTTACCCGAGAATTATTTCGGAGATAGGTATGTTATCCACCAATCCGGACTTGGCCCCCGTGGTGGAATATGGCCTAACCCTCCTCACGAAAGTGAGGAGAGACCCGTGCCCAGCAGTGGGACGTTATGGGTTGATGATGAGTCAAGCTCTACAACCCCAGCTATGATTAATCAAAACGCAAGTAGCAATAAATATTACTTACTGGAGAACAAACAATCAAACAGGTCATTAATAATTAACAACCGTTTCGGAAACGTTCACAACACTGTCACAGATTAAGAAAGTATTAGAAGAGATTGGAACGTCGAATAGTAAGTAGCTACGGACAGCAGCGGAAATCGTACTACCTTGTTTTAGGGCCAATTGTTTTTTGTTCTTTGGTGAAAGAATACAAAACTGGAAATATATTGAAACATTCATAGATACATAGATAGATACGCTATTTATTGAAAAGAAACAAAGAAAACTCATCACCTTTATTATCAACCCATATCGACCCACTGCTGAGCACTGGTCTCCCTTCACTTTCGTGAGGAAGATTAGGCCATAATCCACCACGGGCCGGTCCGGATGGGTAAAACAATAGTTATTGTTGTGCCTGATATTATAATTAGAAACTTACCTAATATACGATAAATGGTTTTAATTACAAATTGGATTTTATTGTGGATTAATTTAATTATGTAAATTACAAAATCAAATCTTTGGATTAAATTTGACTTCTAACAATAATGTTACCAATTACTATGACTAAGCTGCTGACCATAATAAAACGAATCGCTTGACAGCTTAGTAGGAACACTTACCAGGAAAAGCTGAGCAAAGCTTACGCAACTGAAACTGGAGCACGCTGTACTATCTATAAATTGAGGACTGTATCGGGGAAGTTGCATTCTCTTGTTAGGAATTGGCCAGTGTTTGTCAAACTTTGAGCTACGAGTAAAAAAGGAAATCCATGTATGCATTTAACAAACAATCGAATAGATATAAACTAATGGGAATTAGTTCTGCATTCCGGTATAAGCCAAGACATTGTAACAATACCTGCTTATGCGACAAAACTGCTGAGTTACGTCTTGCCGTCCGGCTCCCGGCCGGAGTGCATAACAGATAAGAAATATTATGTTTTGTACTCGTATTGGAATTAAGTTTTATTCATCTTATTAGAATTCAGTTTTATTCGGTTATTTCTTAAGTCGCTCTCAATTGTATTGGCAATCGAATATAGTAAATTTTTTTTTAAATTCAGTTTTCCCTCTTAGTTGCTAGACTAACTTTTTAACTCGATAATTTAAAACATACGAGTCACAAGGTACTTTTACAATAATATTGATGTTTGTTTGAAAACTCGACCATGCGCCAAAATAAGTAATATTCTAAATCATTCCAAAACAAAACAACGTACATTTCTATTGTACTTACCTTCTCCTTATTCAGATTTTAGAAGACAAATCTTTATCTAAGTATACTATTAATATATAAACTGAAGTTTTTTTGTTAGTTTGGTTGAACGTGACAATCTAAGGAATTACCGATTCGAATTGAGCAAATCTTTTTGTGTTGAGTAGTCCAATATTTTATCTCCGTATTCCCACGAGAACGTGAACTAGATGGGTGAAAGCACGGGGTGCAGCTAGTATGCTGTAATGCCTTTGAAAAGTTTAAGGAACGCTTATAATATACATAGTTCATTTTACTTTAATACCCTAGGAATGTTTTTGCGCACATTATATTGCAGGTGCACCGACATTATTTTACAGCGTTCACATTGTATTATTTATTTGGTATGTAGGAAATAAACGCTGTAATTATAAAAATGACAAATACTTACGATTCCAGACTCTGTCTATAGGCATCACCATGTCTTAAGCCGAGGTCAAGGCTTTTTATGTTATCTAAAATTGTAGTATTATTGGCACAATTATAGAATTAAACGTTGTTAGTTTACAGTTTTATTACAGTGTTATTTCTGCATTCACGATTTCTTGAAAGTCCGTGAGACCAATGGCAAGTGGAAAAGAAGGTAATAAAAAGCTAACTTAAAAAATACACACAGGTAAAATGCCTAACAATACGTACTAAAATATTAAGTATATACATAAATTTATATATAAATTTACCTAACTTTCCCATATTTAATTTAATTTCATTGTGTGACAAGACGAGCAAATCGTTCACCTGATAGTAAGCGCTACGCCTGCCCATAACAGTTACTGTGCCACCCAGAACTTTGCATTGTTCAATCCTGCACGCACTGCACTACGCTCGTTACCCTGACACGTCGGCTCTAAAGTCTAATATGCAATGTTATAATAAAATACTTCTTAGGACTGTTTTGTTCTATGTTTATAGCAAAAAACGGTATTATTGAATTTTGAAGATGCATACCTACAATAATTGGTTCTGTTTATCATAAACCAGGTTTATTTGAAAGCTAGAGTAAAAAAAATCCTTTATAGCAATATCTTACTTAAAATATAAATAATTTTCCTATCAAGGGAAATTAGACCAGCGACGATTGAATTTTGTTCTGCTTTAGAGTCGCCAGGCTGCCGCTTTAGTAGATATTGCATTGTAAGCCAGTAACCAATCATAAGGCTAGATTTATGTTCCCAAGTCAATGGAGGTGTTAGCGTGCTGGCAACTCATCAATTGTGAAGTAGACGACTCACCGCTTTCTGTTAGATATTATGGCAACCGCTTTTGAAGCTTGGAAATCGCTCTTTGATAGAACTTATAGAGGTGGACCTAGTAAATACTATTTTCATTCTAGCTTGACTTCTTAAAGTGCATTATTATTGCCTACTTGCAATAAATGAGTTTTTCATCCCATATATTCGAAAAGAGCCCTTTGCCTCCTCGATAAGTGCGAACAAAGTGGGTCATTCCAGCGCACATAATAACAGTGACGAAATGAGTTTTGAATTTGGAACACTGTTTAAATAAAAAGTTTGAACGCAATTCGCTTCAATAAAGTCCTCGCCGGCAATAAAAAAAACAGCGCGTGCCGACGCGGCATTTAGCCATCGTCGAAAAATAAGTAAGCAATAAATAACAGTGCAACGTAATAGTTTCATATAAAATAACAACTCTTAAGTTTCTACAGATCGTAATAACAGAATAACTACATACAATTACCAACACAAATTGCATAACAAGCAATTTATATTCATACATCACAATATTATAAAAAAATTAAGATGCGTGACGCTACCTGCTCTACAAAATTTCCTAAAATATTTTCATGCTCTACTTTTTCTAAACAATGAAGTAGAGTACGTACTGTGGTAGAGTCAACATCCGCATAACCTTATTGCATAATAATATGCAAAGGACATAAGCCCACTGCGCCTTCAAGATTTTTTTTATCTTGTAGGCGCCTTAATTCTTCTGACATAATTATAGCATCATCAACCCCTAAGGTCCCACTGCTGAGCACGAATCTCCCCTCACATTCGTGAGGATTGTTAGGCCATAATCCACCACGGGGACCCGGTAAGGATTGGTGGCTAACATACCAACGTCCGAAATAATTCTCGGGTAGGTATGTACTATAAAAAAATGTAGAATGTTCAAATAAACGCGACGTAAGCTCACGTTTTGAGCAGCTTTCAGTCAAATACTGTTTCTGCTTTTAGTTTTATTTGATTTAGAGACACAATAGGATCGGACTCGTTCTGTTTGAAACCAATTTTTTTCCGTAATTCTAACGAGAGCTGTGAAACAATGCAGTCTAACTAAATCTGTTACATTGACATTTGTTGCATGTGGGTCGGGTCATATGGATCGGTGGCAAGGTCTAAATGGAGTTCCACGGCGACGGACGGAGATACCGTCTGTTATTCAAAAACGTAGTTCGCGTAGTTGATCTAGCGGACTACTACCAACCGCAACCGACAACGGCAACTGCAACCAGCCGCAACCACAACCGGCCGCAACCGCAACCGCAACCAGTTGGCGGCTGGTCTTAAGTAATCCGTTACACATCGTTGTATATTCTAGTGGGTTACGTCCCTTGTAATATTTTTTTCTGCAAAAGGATAGGTGCTATAATACTTTGAATTTTTTTGTTCATAATGGTTTTTGGTCCATTTGGGAAAATCAGATAATTGTCTCGTTTTGGGCAACGCTTACATTGTTGGGTTTATGGTAATCTTAAGCTTTGACCAAATACGATGACGTTGGGAGTCAGAGCCATTGTACAATCCTACTAATATTATAAATGCGAAAGTTTGTGAGAATGGATGGATGGATGTTTGTTCCTCTTTCACGCAAACACTACTGAACGGATGCGAATGAAATTTGGAACACAGATAGTTTATAACCAGGATTGAGTAATAGGGTACTTTTTATCCCGATGGTATGTTCTCGTGGGACAATACAGGAACTACGCTGGTAAAACCGCGGGGCGTAGCTAGTGCGTTATAAATGTTGCCACAATCTCAATTTGTGTAAATACAGTCACGCCTTTTCCCCGTTGAGGTAGACACTCTACAATCCTGACACATCTGATACAACAAAACAATAAATCTCCATAATCCCAAATTCTAGGATAAAAAGCTTTTAAGTTTTAAGTATTGTATATCCTCATTCTAATTCGCCATACCCGACTGCTGTACTTACATCTCTGGCCTACGTTTCTATGGGAAGCTGCCGGTCTCCTTTAACCGATTTAATTTCACCGTATTCTTCCTCATAATATGCAGGAGTGTACTTATTTTCCGGGTTCAAGAACCAATTTCGAGGAGTATCTTTTTATTGGAGAAAGTACAGCTCTAGGGTAGCCCCATGTGAGTTTCATGAAAGTTGTTTAGTAAATAGAACTAAACTAGTTGAAAAGAACAAGGGCCAGGTTGGCAGTCATAAACTATTCCAATTTCTTCATTCAAGTATTTTATGTTAGTTTAGCCGCTGACGTATGTAACATGTGACACTCGAAATAAAATAAAGAGGAAATTTATGGGACAATTACTATGGTAAATTTTGACGTGACAACGTCTAATAAATCGATGGATGCCGGCTGCATGCACGAAAAAGTTGACACATTGTCCCGTAACGCTCATTGTACGCTTGCGCCGCATCTATCTCTCTTCTCTTCTTGACAGGTTAATTACTCTTGCATTTTAAAAATCAGATTTATTATTAAAAAATGATTCAATTTATTCATAAAAGTATGCAATCATTTCATCAATGTTTTGTTCTGACGTTTCACGACAAAGTATCGTCCGCTAACCAACTTTATAGACAAGCAATTTTTTAAGTTGGCAATACAATAGAACAAAAAATACTTTGTTCCTACAACTGTTAACAAAATACACACGGTACTTACAGAATAACACTTAACTAAATCTGTAGTAAGAACAATGGGCTTATCGCTAAAAGCATACTCTTCCAGTAAACCTTTGAATGGAGAGAGACAATGGTGCGGCAGATGTTGACAATGATTCCGGTAATCTAGTTTTAGGACAGAATAAATAAATACAAGTATAAACATAATTTAGTAGTAAAAGATTTCTTGCTTTATCCTTACTAAAATATCGATATACGTTTAATTGATAAAAAAACAACACAATTAATTTGGACAGCTATTGAAAAGCTTTACTGATAAATCACCTACTCGTAATGCATAAACTTTATTTAGCATCATATTAAGTGAAATTAAGTGATAAATATACTCAAATCAAGGGCGTGAAGGTCGGTAAAAGTGCATATAAACTAGTCCATGTTGATATTAACCGGTCAGAATCAATTCTGACCCAAATTCTATCGGAGGGTGGTGGAGGATTGCAGCATTTATTATGAAATAAGTGCATATGAATGCAGTGAACGTTAAAGTGTGTATTTTTAGCGAAACGTTCATGGTCATAGCCTACTTAAGACCCGTGCACACTGCAGATTCGACCAACTCGGTACGCTCCGTTGCTTATTTACATCGTTGACTCAGGACAAGTGAATGTTGCTGTCTGATACTAGATAGCAACGTCACCACATAATACCAATTGCGACCAGAGTGGTATATTGAGGAGATATCACGCTCTTGTCGCAAATAAGCGATATATGTAGTCTGGCTTGGACTAGGGCCCGCTATTCATTTGTTCTAATATAGACTCCTACATTTGCTACTTGAAGTTCTTCTAGGTGGTCTTCATATTTAGTGTCGTTGTTTTAACTGTTGCGTTCCAGAAGGGGCTGTTTCTGAAAATATCGTGCTTACAGTGATCGGGCTTAGAATACAATTTATTTCCATAACTGCCCAGGGTATCCAGGCTGCGCAGGATGTACCGGCCATGTTTTTACCATAAGAATCTAATAAAACTCTATTATATTAAAGGACCGGTGGTAGCCTAGTGGGAGAACGTCCGCCTTCCAAGGAAAAGGAAGTGAGTCCAAATTCCCAGCGCGGGCACGTGTGTTTCTTTAAAAAAAGCATACGTACGTTTTTATCACTCGCTTTTCGGTGAAGGAAAACATCGTGAAGCAAATTTTGGAGTTAGGTAGGTATGTTATCCACCAATCCGAACCAGGCCCCCGTGGTGAATTATGGCCTTACCCTCCTTATGAAAGTGAGGAGACACCCGTGCTCTGCAGTGGGACGATGTGGGTTGATGATGATGATGATGATATTCAGGGGAGGCACCTGTATTGCATCCCAGGAAGTGAAAGTTGCTTATAAATTACAACGCAAGCTCACAGTGAGGTTTTAGAGATGATCACACGCGGTCTAATTTAAAAAAAAAACTAGTAAACGAGTGTGCGTATAGCTTAGTTAGATACATTACATAGCTTAGGACCCTGGCAGCTCATGCATGCCCACGATTGAGGTATCGAGTTCCATAATAGTGTATTTTACTGCAGTTGACGACTTATACTTGATAAGTTTTATCAGTGTTATATGGCAATTTTAAAATACTAAACTAACTCGATTTGCGTTTGTGATTTAAGGTAAAGCCTTCTTTTATCAAGGGATTCAATCTAACGTAATCCTCTAGGATCGTGCGTGGGGTCTTGCAGGTATCCAGCGCCTGTTCGCCTTGACTTTCTGTCTTCCATTTCTACATATTCGTAATACCAATTGGAAGAAAAATCAAGTTCGATTTAAATTTCGAGGAAATCTCGTTATACCTAGTAATGCTAAAAAACTGACAGCGTGTTATGATTGTATGCTTAACGTATATGTCTCATCCTTCCTGGCAGCCATGACCCAAAAACTTACTCAAGTCAGACCCAATCACAGATTAGAATAGCATCTTAACCTACTCTCATTCTTCAACATGCAACTCAAAATATATTATAATAGGTATGAAATTTAAATAATCTTTGCATACAAATCGCTTGACCCAGCGCGAGCGGTCACTGTGCTTGTGAGATTTCGCGCATGAATTATAGTATACCAGCCCGCATGTTTCGAGAGTGACCTGCCGCCGGCGACATAGAATTAAGTTACCTGGCGATGCCAATGTCAGTCGTGTGTGTGGGCCTTATTTATTTAGGGTGGCCGATAATTCGATAAACAGCGGGGCTATGCAGCACGGTGCTCGTCATTTGTATTGAAATGACGAGTCCCGTGGCAATCAAACGTCAAAATGAAACGAACTCGAGCTGATCCGCACCGTGCTGCATAGCCCCGCAGGTCATGCGGTTTAAGACTTAATTATGTCATTGTCAGAATTGATATTGTTGATTGTTGTTTATGTTGTTTAGGTTTTTTTTCTCTGTGTGTTACATTTTGGTGTCAATAAAGAGTTATCTATCTATCTATTACACCAATACTTAAATTGCGTCAGTTGACGATAGTTGACGTGCAGAATACCTATAAACTTTTCAAAAGTACAAACTCTCTTATGTCTAAAGCAAATAAACAATGAAGAGTAATGAGGTCGTTCAAATATAATTTTAAGTCATACTAGCTGCTCCCCACAGTTTTACCCGCCTAATTCCAGTTTCCCAGTAATAATTTAGCTTTTCTCTGGTTAAAAACAACCACGTTAATTAGGAATACTTGTATATCGTGAAAAAATTAAATAAAATCAAAACCAAAATAGCTTAGAAAAAACATTTTCTGTTATTTCTAAATTTTCTAATTTTTCGGGAAACTTTTCCAATTTTAATTTTCATGAGAAGCTTTCCCGGAAATCAACGTATATTTGAAAATAAATTTACCTGAAACAGTGAAGACGTTCTCAAGTTATGGCGTGATAAAGAGAAATAGATATAATATACATAATTATATTGTATGTTAGCGCGGCAGCTAAGCTGTATAGGCTGAGCGCGCCTCCAATGGCGGGGGAAGGATGGCTGGTAGAAGAGTAGTACAAAGGAACTTGGCGACTAACCTGGTCTCCATGCAACTGCAATCACCTCGGTTCGGGTCCGTCTCCAAGCTGCTTGTTCCTTCAGGATGTTATGACGTTCGATGTAGTGGACTGTATTTTAGGCGGTTGGTGCGTGTCGGCAAGGAGCGTTTACGCGGCGGGTTTATAGCGGGTTTTGTTTATATTTGCGCGTCGAATTCACGTGGACCACCACAGAGGAGCAGCAGATCCAGTACTTTGGATTCGGCGAGAGCGGCAGCCGCGAAGGACGAGGGTCGATCGCAGACTACTTGCGGCGGCAAGCAGTTTTCTCGTGGATACCACGATATGAGCGACAGAGCTAGTCGCCAAGAAATGATAGGAATAGGAAGGTAGGAAGGTATTATGAGTGCCAATGTAAGTGGCGCGAACATTTGCCCCCGGCCTAAAAACCATTGGTTTTTAAAAGAAAGCGGGAAATAAAAAAAATAAAAATAAGAGTTAAACTCTAAAGCGGTCAACGGGTTAAATATAACATAGCGGTTGACCGGGGAGCAAGGGGTTAAATTATTGGGTAGGTAAGATACATAAACGGACGACGGGTCTCTGGTAGACGCCGGTCGCCGTTTTTACTGACGCTACTCGACAGATGCCATCGCCGCCGACATGAGTGGCCACGACGACGCCGAGAGGCCAGGATAGCGGGGGAATATTATCAGTGATAATAAGAACAATAGAACCTATTGTAATGGGATTCGAAGGTGTATTCCATTTTCCTCTAGATTGAAGTAAGTGAAGATATTCCAACTTCCACCGTTTGGAAAATGATTGTACCATTTGATCCAATAAAGCGTACCGTTTCAATAAGTGTCCAGGTTCATCGGGAACCGTGCAAGCGGGCAAATGCTTCAGCGGAGCGGTCATTAAGAAATGTGAAGCACTCAGCGCGGTCGGCTCAGACGGATCTTCGCTCAATAACGTTATAGGACGAGAATTGATAACGCATTCTATCTGTGTGAGTACGGTTAACATTTCCTCATAGGTGAGTAACTGTGAACCGATCGTCTTATGAAGATGACTTTTAAACGCTTTCACATATATTTCATAATTCCCCCCGAAGTGAGGACTTCGCGGTGGATTGAATTTCCAGTGTATGCGATTAGCTGATAACTCATCTGAGATAGACTTATTATATTCGTCGGAATTTAAAAGATCCGTTAACGCATTTTTCGCATTTTTAACGCATTCCGTTAACGCAGAGATGGGAAGGGAGTCAAGGAGCGCGGGTGAGTTACTAGCCCATTTGACGAGATCGAAGCCCCCGGCCTTGAGCAACTCGCGGAGATCGTCTCTGAGTTGTAAACAAGCAGACAGAGTAGGCATGGAGTAGCACACGTCGTCCATGTATGTGTTGTCGCTGATAAGAGATGCTGCGAGTGGGAAGCGGGCACCGTCGGCGGCGCACAGCTGTCGCAACACTCGCATCGCAAGGAACGGACTGCTACGTAGACCAAAACAAACGCGGTTGAATTGGTAGGTATCAAGCGGAAAAACGGGATCGAATCGATACAGGAATTTTTGATATTTGCGGTGGTCCTTATTATAATAATCAGGTGGCAATAAATACAAAGTGATAGGATATATCCCAGTTTATTTCCCTTATCCTTAGTTTAGACCTGTCCACTCCGCTTTGCAGCCGAAGGCAGAATGCCCGTTCGTATCACTTTCCTATTTTAGTCCAAAAACTATCCGTTTTACATTTCTTTATACTCGAGAATACTATTATCATCAATCGTTAAATTACCTTTTTAAATAAGAAAATATTATTTAAATAGTTGTAGGAATTTTACAGTTTCGAATGTGTTAGTTAATTTATATTTAATTTCTCGGCAACTATTATTATTTTTAACTACCTAGTCAACAGTCATAATCCGACTTGCTTATATTTGAAGTTAAACAGGAAATCAGTTCGATATGTTTACGTACTTTTAAATATTACATACAATCTTTAAAGCTAGTACTATAATACTAATGATGTTGCATACTTTTAATCATAATTCTAACATTCGGCCTTTCCTGACACTAAGTTTGTCCTCAAACTTTAAACTATTGATTTAAAAAAAAAACTAAAACATCTTATGTTAACAGTAAATAAAAAGGATATAATACATGAAATTACACTTAATTGAATCAGTTGAAAATACCCACGGATCTGTCAACGTGGTACTCCAATATTTTCAACCTTTTGGTTCAGTAAACTACCGATTGCTCTATCAAAATCGAGTAACTTACCTCCAATAATTACAATATCAGTTCTATCTTACATTGATTGAAAATACCCATGGATCTATCAACATGGTTCTCCAATATTTTCAACCTTTTGGTTCAGTAAACTACCGATTGCTCTATCAAAATCGAGTAACTTACCTCCAATAATTACAATATTAGTTCTATCTTACATTGATTGAAAATACCCATGGATCTATCAACATGGTTCTCCAATATTTTCAACCATTTGGTTTAGTAAACTACCGATTGCTCTATCAAAATCGAGTAACTTACCTCCAATAATTACAATATTAGTTCTATCTTACATTGATTGAAAATACCCATGGATCTATCAACATGGTTCTCCAATATTTTCAACCTTTTGGTTTAGTAAACTACCGATTGCTCTATCAAAATCGAGTAATTTACCTCCACGTTTAACCTTTATTTTTCCTTTCAATCATTCATTTCACGAATAATCATCAACACAAATAATTAACATTTGAAAAATTCTTTATTTTTACATAGGTACTTATATTTCACGTATGATTGAGTACAGTAAGTTCATTACGTAAGTACAGTAAAAGTAGTATCACCTTCCTAATTATTATTTGAACTATTTTACCTTTTTTTTTTTTTTTTTTTTTTTTGTATTTCTATTTGTTTTCAATATCTCTAATAAATGTTTAATGTTACTATTGAAATTAATATCTTAACCTACCCTAACTCTGCATATTTCATATGACCCAAACACAGCGAAATCGAACGTTAATGCTCTTCAGAATCAGTACTACTACTACTACTACTTTTATCCTCAGGATCGCTATTATGGCAAGTAGATATCCAAGGTTTAATGCGGTCTGCAGCCCATACGTTACAATAATTCTTATATGTTACATTAGTTCCGGGTATGCTTGAAACTTCATATCTATCATTTTCAAGTACTTTAGTGATTCTAAAAGGTCCGGTAAATTTTGGAAGCAACTTTTTACTTTGACCGTCGTTACTTTGAACAGGTTTTAAAATTTTCACTAAGTCTCCTATTTTATAAATTCTAGCCTTAATCTTTTTCTTATCATACCTACTCTTTTGGGCTTGTTGGTCTTTTTCAATGTGTTTAGTTACTTCGTTTCTGATATCTACTATTTCTACAGATTGCCGCGTCTCTTTCAAAATTGAATTAAATATATTGTCACCTCTACTTACCATCGCTACACCAAAAAGTGCTTCAGATGGTGCCTTTCCGATCCCTTTATTTAAGGTATTATTTAACCCCCATTGTAATTTCCCTAACGCTCGATCCCAGTATTTCTCCCCAAGTTTATCGGTGTAGGCGGTTAAAGCATCTAAGACTGTCCTGTTATATCTCTCTACTTGGCCATTGGCTCGTGGAGAGGCGACAGCGTTGAGAACGTGATTTATTTTAGAGTCATCACAGAAATGTTTGAACTCATTAGAGGTAAAAGATGAGCCTTGATCGGAAATTAGTCTATTTGGATACCCGAATGTGCAGAATATATTCTCGAGAGCTCGAATGCTAGGGGCAGACTTGAGATTTCTTAATGGCGCCAGAATACAAAATTTGGTGAACCCGTCAACGAGTACAAGAAGGTAAGAATTCCCATTAGCGCTTTTAATAAAAGGCCCTAAGTGGTCAATATGAACAGTATCGAAAGGTTTGTCAACTTTATGAATTGGATGCAGAAGACCTTCTTTAGGCCCAGCTGGTTCTTTACTATATGCACACTCTAAACAAGAGCGTACATATTTTTTAATGAAACGCTTCATTTTTGGAAACCAAAAGTCTTTACTTATTTTATCAACTGTTTTTTCTACACTGAAATGGCCAATATCATCATGATTAAGTTTACATAACTGGAAACGTGCCATTTTCGGTACGACCCATTTTAACTCGTCTTCAACTTTACGAAACAATTTGTTATTTTTGAGAACATAATTTTTTTTGACATCTGAGTAGTCAGTATCTTCTAAGATTTTTCTAATTCGTTGTGATTCTGAATCTTCTAATTGTAAGGTAAGTAACCAATCTTCCTGAGTGATTCTCAGAATGGAAGGAAACGTGTCTTGTCCCAAATCCGATTCATACGGTAGGGGATTTCTACTTAAAGCATCTACATGAGACATTGTATGACCTGGCTTGTACTGTATATCGAAATCAAATTCTTGGATTGCTATCCACCATCGAGCAATCCGTGACAGTAGATCTCGTTTACTAAATGTGGCTCTCACAGCAGCGCAGTCCGTTACTAAGGTAAACTTAACACCTAATAGGTATACTCTAAATCGCTGAAGTGAAGCTACTACGGCCAGCGTCTCTAGTTCATAAGCATGGTATTTTTGTTCATCTATCGTAGTTTTACGACTAAAGTATGCTACAGGTTTTATTTTGGCTGTGTCGTTTTTCTTCTGTAACAGCATCCCAGCCAATCCGTATTTGCTAGCATCAGTATGTAAGTAAGTCTCGTCTTTGGGGTCGTATATTCCTAGCACTGGTCTTTGAATCAATGAGTCTTTTAGTTTTGCGAATGATTGTTGTTGATCGGTACCCCAACACCACGCTATGCCTTTTTTTGTCAAATCTGTGAGCGGCCTAGCTATAACAGCAAAATTTTGTATAAATTTTCTGAAATAACTAGCCAACCCCACAAACTGCCTAACTTCATGTACATTTCTTGGTGATGGGAACCGTTCCACCGAAGCAATCTTTTCTTTACCCGGTCTAATTCCATGTTCACCTATTTCATAACCGAGATATTCTAACTCTTCTTGAAAAAAATTACACTTTTGCAAATTTAGAGTCAACTTAGAGTTTCTTAGTAATTTAAAAGAATTCTCTAATCGCTCATATTCTTCATTAAAGTCTTTTCCGGGTATTAATATGTCATCCATATACGCGAGAGCGGAATTGAACCTTGAATTTCCTAACACTTGGTTAATCGTCCTTTGGAAAACTGCCGGAGAATTAACCAATCCAAAAGGCATCTTTTTGAATTGGTAAAGACCATCGGGGGTAACAAACGCAGTGAGGTGTTTACAGTCATCACTGATTGGAATTTGATAATATCCACTTGCCAAATCAAGGGATGTATAATATTTGTTACCGTTAAGCATATCTAGCTGATCGTCTATTCTAGGCATTGGAAAATGGTCTTTCTTGGTTTTTCGATTTAATGCCCTAAAATCTACACACAAACGGTAACCTCCTGTCTTTTTTTTAACAAGAATAATAGGACTGGCATAGAAAGAATTCGATTCTTCAGCAATATCATTCTCAATAAGATCTTTGACCATCTCTCTAACTACCTCTCTTTCTGCATAACTTAAGCGGTAAGGCCGATAGACTACCGGAGTTGTATCATTTAGTTCAATATGCATTTCAGTTTTGTTTGTGCATCCTAGTTCAGATAGATTTTGGGCAAAGCAATCTCTGTATTGGTTTATTAAATTTAGAACAGATTGCTTTTGTTGTAGTGTTAGGTTAGGGTTGATTTTAACTTCTTCCGTAGTGATTAGTTTTGGGGGGTCACTTTTTATTTGATTACAAGTAATGTCAGGCTTCTCTTTAGTAGAGCTTGATGTTATAATTGGTTTGCTACGTACTAACACAGAGCTATTGCTCAAGAATATAGGTTCTTTAGAGAAATTGCAAACAGCCACTTGACATTCACCCTTATTTATGTTATAGATACCTCCTATAACGCAATAGTTTGCATTTTCTAATCTTCTAACACTGTTTTCTATGAAAACATCACAACTAAAATTTTCCTCATTAATGCAATTGACATAATCAAATTTGTTTACTACAGTATCCACTTTAATTCTTAAGACAATTTTGTCGTTGCTTGCGTTGTCCGTCTGTATGTTTATCAAATTGTCAGTTAATTTCTTTTTTAAAATATCTAATTTGTCATGTGTTTTTATGACTAACACATCTTCTCTCTCTGTAAAATCTTGACCAACGAGTAAGGGGTCATGAAGCAATGATGATTCAATAATGTATGCGTTAATTTCTGCAGTTACTTCCCCGATGCATAAATTCAACCTTGTTCTACCTAATGGAACAGATGACCCATTACCAAAACCACGAATATTGGGAACATCATTTTCAACTTTCGGTAGTGAATATTTCTCAACAATATCCTGCCGAATTAGTGTACAATCGCTTCCAAAGTCCACATAGCTTTGAATATTAATGTTATTATTTATGATGGCAGTCTTGTAATATTTTGAATCAGACCTAAATTTTTGTGTTAGCATAGTTTTCTTTTCTAGATTGGAATTATTATTGGATTGATTGTGGTCTTTTGGCCGAAAACAATCTCTTGCTGTGTGCCCAAGCCGTTGACAGTTATCACATCTAATAATTGGTTTTGGACATTTACTAGACGTGTGACCTTGTTCCTTGCAATTGAAACAAGAAATATCAATCGTTTGTTTGTTCTGAACACGACATTGAGCATAACGATGTCCAGTTTTATTACATTTAAAGCATTTAATTTCATTGGATGTGGAATTGGAAGCTACTGCATTCACTGGTCGTTTGTTAATACGAGAGTTATTAGTCTCCCTACATAAATCTTTAAGAAATTTCAACAAGTCTTCGGGGTTTTGAAACCTTGCTGAAGACGCACTAGCCCTAATCATTCTATCGTCAATTCCGTATACAAGGCAATCGACCGCTTTTTTGTCTACAATCCCACACGCATTTAATAACATCGTTTTGTCGTAATAATACTCGTCTACAGATTCGCCAAATTTCATCCGCCTTTCTAACATTTCAAACAACAACGCTCCGTAATTGCTTTCTGAAGGAAATGCTTTTATCAGTCGATCCTGCCATTCGGTCCATGTAAGAAGGATAGTTTGAAGACCCTCATACCACTTTCTCGCATGACCACCTAATTTGGGTAAAGCATAATGTGCGGTTTGTTCGTTAGTCCAGTTGTAAATTTTCGCGCATTCGTTAACCTTGGCTATCCAACCCTCAATACGTTGATTTTTCTGTGCTGGATCAAATGTGGGTATGATATTTTTATCATAAGTAATCTGAGAGTTTGGTCGTGATAAATTTTGAATCAACTGCGAGATATCGCTAATACCAAATAACAAACTAGGCTTACTTGCTAACGTATCCAGTTGAGTACCTGGTGCTGAAGACAACTGCGAAGCTTGAGAAGGCTCAGCTTCCGTCGCTGATGCTAGCTGTGCTGTCTCGCGATGTAGCTCTGCGCCCGCAGAATCCTGTAGATCTGCTGACGGTGTGCTCCGCGTAGTTGACAACTGTAGCGTCCGTAGTTGCGTCGATGCCTGCTGCGTTTCGATTGTATGTTCCGTATTATTCACCACGTGGTTTAAGTCTTCATGTCTTACTGCGGTTTCTTCTTGTCTTTCTTTGGAATTTCTTAAATGGCGTTTCTTACGATGATGGGTATTTTTTGAACGATCACCTCTTCTTTTACGACTTCGTTTCGATGCACAAGATCCACTTCCGGAGCTGGTGCTGCGGTGACGACGGCGTTTGTGTCGCCTGGAATGTCTCGCACGGCTTCGTGAGCGTCGCTCGTGTAGCTCGTCATTGGTGTCGCTACTCATTTTGATTCTATTATCCCAATTCTGATATAATAATCAGGTGGCAATAAATACAAAGTGATAGGATATATCCCAGTTTATTTCCCTTATCCTTAGTTTAGACCTGTCCACTCCGCTTTGCAGCCGAAGGCAGAATGCCCGTTCGTATCACTTTCCTATTTTAGTCCAAAAACTATCCGTTTTACATTTCTTTATACTCGAGAATACTATTATCATCAATCGTTAAATTACCTTTTTAAATAAGAAAATATTATTTAAATAGTTGTAGGAATTTTACAGTTTCGAATGTGTTAGTTAATTTATATTTAATTTCTCGGCAACTATTATTATTTTTAACTACCTAGTCAACAGTCATAATCCGACTTGCTTATATTTGAAGTTAAACAGGAAATCAGTTCGATATGTTTACGTACTTTTAAATATTACATACAATCTTTAAAGCTAGTACTATAATACTAATGATGTTGCATACTTTTAATCATAATTCTAACATTATTTATCAAAATTTGTAGGTACATCTGTTTAATATCGGATGTAAAAGCGATTGGATAGTGGCGGAAATCCAAGAGGATTGTAAAAAGATCGTTTTGTAAATTATCCCCGGTATATAAAACTTGATTCAAGGAGAGGCCTGAGTCAGTTTCAGCACTGGCGTCCATCACCATACGCCATCGAGTTGTTGTTTTTTGTAGTCTCGCAATGGCGTGGTGTGGCACGTAATATCCAGTAAAAGGACTATCATTGTCGATCAGTGAAATGTAACCCTTCTGAATGTACTCTTTGATTATAGCATCGTACTCTAAGCGCAGAGCAGGTGTCGCGGCGAGCTTACGTTCGAGATACATGAAGCGTTTTTTAGCGATAGGGTAAGAATTACCCAGAGAGGTCGCGGGATCGCGGGAGAAAGGTGACGCTACAGAATAGCGTCCCGTAGGATCGCGGGAAACGTTATTTGTAAAAATGCGTTCACATTCTATTGCGTCTGGGCTCAAAGTCGGCGTGCATTGCACCTCTTCAAGCTGCCAGAAGCGTTGGACAAGATTATCTAAACGTGGTCCTTCCATAAAGGTACAGAGGGAAATATGAGAACGGCATCTATCTTCAACCAAGGGGTCAGTGATAGAAACAACGGTTCCAATATGAGCGGGCGTAACATGAGCGGGAGTAACATGAGCGGGAGTAACGGGAGCGGTCCCGATTACGATAAAACCAAAAATGGTTTCAAAAGCGGTTGGAGTACCAGGCGGACCAGCGGCGCGGCCTGATAGCAATATTTCAGAAAAGAGCGGCGCGCCTATAAGTATGTCGATCTCGGAAGGCGAAGCGAAACTGTCGTCTGCCAGAGGCAGGCAGTTCAGGTATGAAAGGCAGGATACGTCAATTTTCACTGCCGGTAAATTGTCTGTTATGCGGTCGATAACATAGGCGTCAATTGCAATAAAATTATCATTTAGGCGGGAAGATAAAGTAGCAGAAACTGCTCCCTTGATTGGGTTAGATGCGGAACCTATCCCTTTAACAACGGTGTTCGTCACCTTATTGCATTTTAAATTTAATTTAGCGCAACATTTTGAAGTTAAAAAGTTACTTTGGGAAGCCGAATCAATTAAGGCGCGTACTACATGGCGGCGACCATTTAAATCCGTAGCATAAACTTGTACGGTTCCCAGTAAACAAGTAGTGTCATTAGGCTGCGAAGCGGGGCGTATATTACACAGCGACACCTGTTGTTGTGATGACTGATAAGCAGTTGTAGGTAAGTTCGTCAGCTGAGCGCTAGCGGAGCCCGCGACGGGCGGCGGCGATGCCGAAGGCGGCATGTGATCCCCGGCGGCGGAGAAGTTGCCAGTTCGCGCGCGCGGAGGCGGCGCGTGCGCCTGTGACGGAGCGCTAGGGTACGGGCGATTGTCTTCACGGGAAGATGATACTTTGCGGCATAACATAGAATGATGTTTACATCCACAATAACGGCAATTAAATTTAGAATTGCAAGCAGTATTTATATGCGTAGTGCTTAGACAATTAGTGCAACCTTTGCTTTGTTTTACAAAATTGTACCTGTCGTCGATAGAAAGCTTATCAAATGCAGGGCATCTATATAAGTTAGCGTGATCGGCTTGTTTGCAAAGCGGACAGTGAGTGACGCATGATGCTGCAAAAGACTGCGTAGACCTTGCAGTACGCGGCCTGTTATCACTGCGGCTAAGAGAATCGGTCGTAGTGCGTTCCAATATTTTGCTTTGTTCGCGGATGAATTTTAAAAGTTCATTGTATGTAGGCATAGATTTACCTCGCATGTGCATTTCAAATGACCGTGCAGTACTTGAATCTATTTTCTTCAAAGCGAGCGATAGTAAAATAAAATCAGACACGTTATCGAGCTTGAGAGACTTCAAACTTGACACAGCCGTGCAGAATTTATCTAGGAATAATTCTAAGTTTTTATTCGTCGCGGTGTTAAAAGATTTAAAATCAAGCATTTGATCAAGATAAGCGGAGGCTAGGTTACGTTTGTCGTTATACTTATCGACGAGCGTCTGCCATATGATCGGATAATTATCACCGTTAGGTACGATACCAGAACAAACTGCAAGGGCCCGGCCTGACAATTTATTAATTAAATATTGGACGCGTTCGTGATCAGTGAGATCGGGATTTTCGTGAATCGTGCGTTTGAATGACTCATAAAATATCCTCCAGGTCATCGGATCTCCATTGAAGACCATCAAATCGAGTTCAGGAATTCTGATGGATTTACGTTGCGGGGCAACATTGAAATCAGCGGTTTTTAAAGGCGGGTTAAGTTTATTATAAACAAACTGACAACGGCAAAACATATCTTCGAAGACGTTTATAGATTGGTAGTTTACCGTGTACGAAGCGTTGAGAGTCAACTCGGTGACATTTAATTTGTTCACAATTTCATTGAAATCGGAGCGTAAGCGGTCTAACGAGATCATTCCACATAGAAATAAATCTTTCTCAGTATCATCAGTGAAAGCCTTTAAAGATCGGTTAAAAATATGTTGTAAGCGAGAAAATATAATGTCACGTTTACCTATCAAGGTCAAACGTTCGATCTGTAACGTATCGAGCGCTTTTGCGTCCTCGTATACTTCACTATCTTTGCCTTTTGAACGAGTAGCCATAGCCATCTTAACAAAGTATAAAAAACTAGATAAAGTATGAAATTCCTAATTTACTGCAACTGCCTACAGCATTTACCTGCCGCGCGCGCGGCGTATTGAATACCCACGCGGAGACGCACGGGCGGTCGTTAGGAATACCTTCACTTTTTAATAAAATTAAGAATTACGGAAAAATCGTTATTTTTACTATTTAGGAATGCGGAATACACGAAATAAGTATATAAGAGCGTAGTAGGATAGTACAGGGTACTATCTGAACTGTAATTGCGGGCGGGAACACGATAATTATAGGAAATTATCGTTGGTAAAAATACCAATATAAAATTGCGGGCGGTTATAAAGAGGACTATATGAGGCCTAAGAGGGGCCAGAGAATAGCGGGAGGACCAGAGAAGATCCGGCGGCGGAGGACCAACAATATGTTAGCGCGGCAGCTAAGCTGTATAGGCTGAGCGCGCCTCCAATGGCGGGGGAAGGATGGCTGGTAGAAGAGTAGTACAAAGGAACTTGGCGACTAACCTGGTCTCCATGCAACTGCAATCACCTCGGTTCGGGTCCGTCTCCAAGCTGCTTGTTCCTTCAGGATGTTATGACGTTCGATGTAGTGGACTGTATTTTAGGCGGTTGGTGCGTGTCGGCAAGGAGCGTTTACGCGGCGGGTTTATAGCGGGTTTTGTTTATATTTGCGCGTCGAATTCACGTGGACCACCACAGAGGAGCAGCAGATCCAGTACTTTGGATTCGGCGAGAGCGGCAGCCGCGAAGGACGAGGGTCGATCGCAGACTACTTGCGGCGGCAAGCAGTTTTCTCGTGGATACCACGATATGAGCGACAGAGCTAGTCGCCAAGAAATGATAGGAATAGGAAGGTAGGAAGGTATTATGAGTGCCAATGTAAGTGGCGCGAACATTGTATAAGATAACCTATACATAAATTAATATATTATTGCGTTCTTGTAGTATCATTGGTTTTATATTTATTTTTTATCTATAGTTCTGCCAGTCATCTGTGGCACGAGATTGACCTGCCGGCGACACAGAATTGAGTTACCTCCGCGACCCTCCGATGTCAATGTTCGATCGCATGAACCTTATTTATATAGGGTGGCCGATAATTTGATAAACAGGGTAATTAATATGGCGGTAGATAGTTTGTAGATGAGGCCCTAATTATGTCGTTGTTATAACATACCTATTACCTATACTATATTATAGTATGCCGAGGCGAAACTCAATGAGTAAGCTAAGTATTTATTCTTACGAATCCGTAATGCCATCGCTTCAAGTGTTGGGCTCATTCGAGAATTCAAACAACAACGAATTTATTGCAGTCGACTGATCGAAGCCTATATGGATCACATTTAAGAGAGTATCAGTTCAACTTTTCCATTTACGCAGCGAAAGCCGAAAGCAAAGTGCTTTCATACAACTTTCATGCAACAAACTTTCATAAAACGTAAAAGTTACCCGCGTTGAAATTTTGAACATGGACCACAATATGCCCTTAAATGCCATGTTTTCACCTAAAAGCGAATCGCCAATGTTCACATAAATATAACGGTTGCATAAAACGATACCACCAAGAACAAGTTTAACACAAAATTGCATGTTTGTAACTATAACATAATTTCGGTAACACCACACGGACGGACGAAATCGCCTCGGGCATCGGACAGCTTTCTCCGAGCCAAACCGGAATAAAACCTTGTATTTAGATAGTATGACGCTTATGTTGGATAACCATAAGAAAATACGTGGAAATTCCATTAAAACTTGACATATAATTATGGTAGCGCCAAACATTGCGAAGATCTATAAACTGTAATTTCTTTCAGGATTTGAATATTATACTATGTCTGATCTATGATACCTAACTAAATTTTGTAAGGCCGGTAATTCACTATACATAAAACATGATTTCGAGATATTATTTAGGCCTTTGAGAGTCCCGCGCAGAGTTTACGCAGTAGTTGATTATTTGTAGTGGGAGGCCTCTTCTGCAAGAGACCGCCTGGGGAAGTATACCTTTGCCAGATATTCATCCACCAAGCAGAAGTGTGCAAACATTACTGTGTTCCGGTTTGAAGGATATTGTTTCCAGTGAAATTACTGGGCATATGAGACTTTAGAACCGATGTTTCAGGGTGACAAGCGCAGTGCAGTGCCGCGCAGGATTATGTAATACAGGGTTCTGAGTGGTGCTATGACTGCTATGGGCAGGCGTAGCGCTTACCATCAGATGAAAGACTTATACGTCTCGTCACACAGTCAAATAAAAAAAAAACGAGGGACTAAAACGACTTATTAGAAACTCGATGTTTTGCCTCCCGTGCAACCGCGAGGGAGACAATAGAATCGAGTATGATGAGTCATTTTATTCCCGCTTTGAATACTCTACTTTTCACTTCAATTGCGAGAAAATATAATAACTATATAATTATAAAACAAAAGATTTCACATGAAAAGTCGTCCTTAGTAGCCATAGGAGATCAAGTTACTGTAACAATAAACTGGGGCATAGAGTTCAAATTAAAATTCAAATTTATATTTATTTATTGCATCATAATATGTTATACAGGTCTTAATAATTATTATAGCGTCATATATGCACCCACTAGGGTATTACAATACACTAGTGGGTATTATTTCCTATGCTATTCTGGTTCTGGCTGGTATGAGCCATCACATTTTTATTTTTAATGCATTGCAATCGAATAGAAAACACCTTCTTAAATAACACTGTCAAAATCGATGGCATAATTACATTCACCGATAAAGAAATCTTCATAGTCATAGAGGTGTTAATTAATTTGTAAATAAGTTCCGGGCGGTGGCTTTCACTTGTCTCTAACGTCACTCCATGTGTTAGTTAAATAAATATATGTATGTTTCATATCGAATAACCTTGCTAGACCGACCTAGTCACTGCAGTAGATTTTAGTATGTAATTATTCGTAGAATATTGAGTAATCTATACTAATATATAAAGCTGAAGAGTTTGTTTGTTTGAACGCTTGGATCTCAGGAACTACTGGTCCGAATTGAACAATTCTTTTTGTGTTTAATAGTCCATTTATCAAGGAAGGTTATAGGCTATATAACATCACGCTACGACCAATAGAAGCAGAGCATCAATGAAGAATGTGGCAAAAACGGGGGGAATAGCTTTTAAGAAAGTTATTGCGGGAAAACTTGAATTATGCGGGTGAAACCGCGGGGCGCAGCTAGTTTAACTATAAACTAAACTAGAAGTTTGAGCTTTGAGGAGCTAATATTCACATTCGATTGCTAACATCGGTTAACAAATTATCAAAGGTATAGGTGAAGAAGTTTTTCGCTATAAATGTTTTTTTTTGTCTTTACACAGATTGTGGTTTTTGAAGAATATTCTAGCTATTCTAAGGAAGGTATTTCAACCATGATCAGCGACTGCGGTGCAATGGATTTATGAAATCTACCCGAACTGACGAGATGACGCATCGACAGCCTTGCAAAAAGTTGACCTGCAAGAAAGGTCCTCAAAATCAATAATAAATTTGGGGTTAATGAATTTCGCTTTCTTTTTAATGAGAGATAGTTAAGTAACTTTTACCAAACATTTTAATTACAATTTTAGCACAAAAAACTTACAATTACAGGACTATAAGTTATTATTATCAATTTTAAAACCTTTTACTTGCTCTTGGTACATGCGGTGTTTTTCTTCTAATGTCTTCAACGCCCTTGATGGTCTTACTCCACCAACATTGACCATGAAGTTGATATGGACTGGAGGCGCGCCACGAGCTCTTTCAGTGTTCACTCCTCTATTTCTAAAACCAGACTTGGTTCTACCTTCACTGGTAGCTTCAGGTACCGACTTTCGTTTATCATTGGGTGCTGCTTGTTTGTTCTCATTCTTCAGTCTATTTAATTTATCCCAGGGCAGTATTGGTTGTTGGGCGGTTACAGCTTTACGCCTCATCGGATCAGCAGATTTCGATTTCGAATACAGCTTGCTGAGAACTTGTGAAGAATTTGGCTGAGAAGATTTATTCATTAAATACGAAGCGCTGGTATCATCTTTTTGAATTTTTTGTTCTTTCTCTGGTCCTGGATTTCGCTGTCTCGAACCGGATATGTCTCTTTCTACTCTTTTATCTTTCTCGGCTTGTACAGACTTCTTGTAGATCTTAAGTCGATTTTCCATTCGTACTTTCTCAGAATACCTTTGAAGGCTTCTAGCTCTGTCCATCCTTGGCTTAATTCTTTCCATATCAGGACCTAGACCACCCAGTTTTACGTTATCAAGTGGCGGGTCTCCTGTAGATCTTCTCACTTTCTGCCGAGGCTGTGAGACTTCGGAGACGCTTCTAAGATTTTTAATGTTGATATCGTGCGGTGGGCTACCTTCTGTATCTTCTAAATATTGTATTTCTTCATAAGAATGATCAAAATAGTTTTCGAGATCGTGTGTCATAAGTTTTTCATAGTATATTTCGTTGTATGATTCAGTGTTGAAGAACTCTGTGGCAGCATTGTTTGGGTCTTCATTGATACTTTCTATCTCTGTGTCACCGACTTCCGGCGACAAAGAACGTATTTCGTGTTCAACTGGCTTTTTAACTTTCGGCAGAGGTGTTAATTGCTTGCGAAACATCTCCAAATATGAGTTGCGGCGGTGTTTATGATTATTGACAAGATAGCTTGAGTTTGGCGTCTCTCTTTTTAGCCTATCGGTAGACCGCCCTTGCTTGTTACTCTTATTTTTCTGTTCTTTTGGCACTTTCATCAGAACATCTTTTTCATAGAAAGGCACTAGGATAGTATCGACGTTGTCTTCCGAATCTTTGATCGAGTTTTTTCTTTTGAAATCATCTTCTAAGCTATCTACAGATAAATTACTACTAGAATTGTAATCATTGATTTGTTTGCTCATTATTTTTGAGGATTTATGAAATATTTTTCTTTTGTTGTTAAATAAGTAGGATGAAGTTTCCATTCCGTCAAAGTGACACTAAGTATTATAAAGTATCCTAAAAAAGGCATAATTTGGCATTACCTACCTATCTATGTCTAGACTTTATAAAAAGGTAGTATACAAATTAAAGAAACTTATATTTTATAAAACTTTTTTAATTAACCACATTGATTCAATGACTTGGCAAAATAATATTTACCTACATACCCAAAGATTTTTATTTAATTTGTTGATAAAAGATGGGGCACATTTAAAGGCAATTTTTCATCCAGTTATCGACGAAAACAGATCTGCGGCATTAAGCCCAGGGTGCTCAAAACCTAGAACACGTAGCACGCAGGGCAGCAGTAGTGTTGTAACATACTGTGGAAATAAAAATATCTAATATGGGATACCAATATTATGCGAGTTTTGGAGGATTACAATCTGGGCCTCATTCGCATTGATAATACGAAAGTTAGGTTGCAATGTCACATCCATGATCACCATAATCAGCATCAGCCGGAAAACGTCCACCGCTGACGGCCTCCTCCATAGAACTCCACAATGGGGGTTGCTAGCTGTTTGCATCCAGCGACTCCCCAAAACTGGGTCGTGGTATGTTTCAGTGCTATAGAATTCGAATTACTCAAAACATACATCATGAAGAAACCGGCATGTCCAAAACCCTTAAAACCACAGCTACAGAATAGATAACACACTTAGTGGCACGAGATAATTAAGCGTAGCCGATACGGTAATTTATTTCAATACCAAGAAACCAAATAAAATAGTTTCTAACCTTATCATCATCATCATCATCATCACAACCTATATCTCCCACTGCTGAGAACGAGTTTAACCTCTATCACGAACAGTGAATATGAAGCTCGCTTGTTAACCTAAATAATTATATTAGTGTATCATCAATATCATGATACTTGCTATTCAATGTTCATGAATATGGAATATAGTAAAATCCAGCTGACTCTGCGTTCTCTATCACACAGAGGCTTTCAACCGGGACGTCCCACTTAAAATCGGGACAACCGGGACAATAGGGACATCTGCAAGCACTATAGTTGGCGGCACGCCAGACGCCGAACGCGTAAATTGGTTTACGCTGCCGAGTCGGGGCGGGTAACAGCGCTAGTGTTGGAAACGATTTCACGTGATATTACGTTTTGATGAAAATGAACGTATTTTTCAGGTTTGAAATCAATTTATTCATTCGGCGAATCTAGAGTTAGATATTATTATTTTAGCTGGAAATATTTATATCTTTTCATCATCATACTACGAAGCGAAGGCTCTTTCGGGGTTTCATCCCAATGTCTGTTCAGCCCAATAAGGGACGAAATACTGAATTTGGTTTAATATGCATGAGGCGTAGGGTATTTCTGCAGTGGGTCGTGGTCGTAATGGTAGGTAATCGGAATAAGGGAAATCGTAAATACGAGTATGTAAATCCATCTTCACGGCCTCCGTGGCGTAAGTGATGAGCCGTCTGCAAAGCGTGAGGTTACGGGTTCGATTCCCGCACAGGGCAAAGATTTGTGTTACCCATAAATATTTGCTCCGAGTCTTAGTATTTGTAAGACCATGGTCCTCGTAGTTCCAGATTCTTTAGATACAGGTAATCCTTGTTAGTGGAAGCGGTGGTAGCCTAGTGGGAGAACGTCCGCCTAACAATCAGAAGGTCGTGAGTTCAAATCCCAATGCGGGCACGTACCAACGAGCTAATATAAATGATTCAGACAAAGAGTTAACTCTACATCCAGTTCTAAAGATTAAATATTTTTCCAACGATGTTGAAATGTAGCCAAGAAAAATATACATAGCCAGTTGGAGACAAAGACTAACTTATCGTCGGCCGTAAGTCTTCCTTATAAAATTGATTACTGCGATTGGTTATAAAAACAGAGATATTAACATTGTTGCAAGCCTGACATGTTATAAATAACGTAAGTTTACAATGGTGTTTGTTTTCATATGAAAAAATGGTCCATCGGATGATTTTCGAATTAAATTCCTACAAAAATGGAAAGTAAGTTGTTAAAAATAAATTTATGTCAAAAGAACATTTCTATAAAACACTGAAAATTTAAAAGAGCTTTGGCGAAGGAAAGTTTGCCTAAAATGCTGCTTGCATTGTCGCACTGAATTGCAATGCAAATATTATGTAATCATCATCAACCCATATCCACCCACTGCTGAGCACGGGTATCCCCTCACTTTCACGAGGACGAATAGGCCATAGTCCTCCAGGTCCAGATTCGTGGATCAAATACTTCTCAATATTTCTCGGGTCGGTTTCTTCACGATGTTTTCCTTCACAAAAAAACCGTACATAACGTTGGCTTAGCAGTAAACAGAGCACGGCCGAAGATGTCCCCATGCTGAGGGAAAGTAACCAAACATCATTTCAAGGTCTCTCAATCAGGAAGACATCCAAATCCTCACGCCACCATTTCATTACCAACTTTATGTGCAATTCCTACCATTAATAATTCCAAATTGAGTTATTAAAGACACTAATGCTTTAAAGTCAGGTCAGCACCTCTTAATTTCAAGTTTCCGAGGCAGTAGCGCATACTAAATTCCTGTCTGGACCCTGGCCAATGTCCGGAGAAGATAGCGGATTGGGGTCACGCCTACAGCCGTGCTATTACAATACGATCTACTCGTACATCCGTGAAAACGTGGCGAGTTGCAGCTCGAAGATAAAGAGATTTCGTCCACTGTTCATAACTATAGTACGTACTAGCTGCGCCCCGCGGTTTCACCCGCGTTGTTCCCGTTTTGTCCCACGGGAACATACTATCGGGATAAAAAGTACCGTATTACGTACTCAATTCTGATTATAAACTATCTGTGTTCCAAATTTCATTCGAATCCGTTTTGAAGTTTTTGCGTGAAAGAGCAACAAACATCCATCCATTCTCACAAACTTTCGCATTTATAATATTAGTAGGATCGGATATAACATAGTAAAGGTACATAAAAAACGAATGGTCTAGAAGGGTTAGGGCATTTTGGCCATGGTGGATTTTATTTATGTATGCGAAGTAGGTAGGTACAAGGTACCAATGAAGATATAAGCGAATTACGACTTTATAGACAAGCACTTATGAATATTTAATTAAGAACGGTGCATTATTAATATAAAGCGCGTGATTTTCCACTTGCAGTTTTATAGCGTATCCAATAACTGCGGAACAAAACCGAACTGTAGATTAGCAAAGCTTAAGAAATCGATTTCATAGATCAGTAATTGAAATTAGCATATAAATTAAAACGGAAGATAAAGCCGTGAAGTCCATTCATCATTTTGAGGGCAATGGTAACGACTTTGTGGGTGTTAGCTATCTCACATCTAAGTGTTAAGGCCGACAGGAGGCATTGTTTATGATAGGTAACATGTTGTTAGCTATATCTGATAACCGCTTATAACCAGCTCTAAACCAATTGGTCTATATTAGGAGTTTTTTTTTGCTAGAGAAGGAGGGTTTTCCTATGCTGAATTTATGGGCTAGACGTGTCGTGAAATAATTTTGTCATCGTACCACATGCATAGGCATTACACGACGGCAAAATATAATATATGACCTAATCCTGCTCACGAAGTGAGTGGAGACCCGTGCTCAGCAGTGAACCGATATGTATTGATAATGATGAAAATAAAATATCTCGAAGCGCCACTCTCCGTCTAATTGGCAACCTCCTCCTTTTTAAGTCGGTTAATAAAAGCATACATGTATACCCTGTCTAAGGTGCCCAACTAGAGCCTCTCAAAAATAGTTAAAACCACCATAACAAAAAGCATTCAAATGTGGCACAACATTGAACTTAATCCCTTCGAAGCCCACCAGTGTCATTCCATTCCGAAGATAGCTATCGATGGACATCAGTAGTCAACGGTGACATTTGAAAAGAACCGGAAAGCTAATATGTAGCTTCATGGCGACGCTAAAGGTGAACTGGTGAATGATCCTAGTTAGGTTAGGAGTGTACAAGGACATTGGTCAGCAGGCTACCACATTCTTTAGGCTCTTAATCATCCGATTTTATGATCAAATAATTTTCTATTCACCTACTATACTTTTATCCAGTTTTTTCTAGTATACGTAACCAGCTAGATGGGACTTGTAATGTAGGTACTTATAAGCGAATAAACCACGACATGATACGCGGCTTCAAAAAAGAAATTCATCTATCAACGTAACTTGAAACTTGACGATATTTGACGGAGTGGTGCCAGAGGTAAGAGCTACCGATCTACATACTGCGGGCCTTATTTTTCGTGTTTTTGTCTATCTATGTTATCTTTATCAACACCTACTTACCTACTTTGAAGAACATCTAGTAATCTCGTTGCCCGACCTAACACAAGGGGGTCGGAAAATCATTTGTTTAGTATAGTTTAATCTATTGTGATCCATTGCGTATAGGTTTTAGTTTTTATTTGATCGTCCATCCTGCTATAACTCACATCTTGCGTAGCAATCTCAAAAGCAGTTGGCCTTCTTGAAATAATGTGAATTTAATTTAAAATTCCATTTACCATAGATAGATAGATAGATAAACTCTTTATTGAAACACCACAGAACAAAGAAAACTTAAAACTAGAACAAAACAAATTTTACAATTAGTGTCACAATCTACACATTAGAAGATATTAAAATCATATTCTATGATAAGCTTGATTAAAGATATTCGCACGCATTATTATGAAAGTATACGATAGAATGCCATAACGAATACTAACTTAAGGATTATAAATGAAAACGGGACATTTCTATACATGATGTTAAAAAAATCCCAATGGGGAAAATATCCCGTTTTCATTAAAAAAAAAAAAATATTTTTATAAAAATATTTTTATTCAACAAAATAAAATTTATTCAGTAATTTCCTTTGACCATGCTTTCGGAACACAATATTATAAACACAACGAGCATATGAACAGATGCATAATATGCATATACGAGTACAACAGTAGACATATCAATCGGAGAGAAAAAAAATAAAAAATATTAAAAAAACAAATATCGAATGTGTCTTATTATAATAGACAAGTATTACAACCAGAAGATATTTGGTAATTATAAGAAATGATTGGTAGCATTGAAGACAAAAGGTTTATTGCAGTTGTTTAATTTTGCTGACCAAGGTTTATTGTCAATTTTGTACAAATGTTAATTACTTAGTATTTTATTTGACAGAATAAAATGTGTAAACACCATGTAACAGTTGTGTCATAAAGATTATGTAATAGCCACGATGAGCCAACGAAAGATTAGTGATGATACAAAATGGTCGCTGCCATCATAATCAAGGGCGTGACCAGCGAAAGAGAAGAAATTAATATGAATTTTACATAGATATAAATAGATACAGTAATATTTTATTTAAAGCTGTTTATATTCTCCTAACAAAAAAAAGCAATATTAACAACAAATGCGCGAGGAAAGCGAGCGCAATAATTTCTAACCGCGTATTGAGTTAGCACGAATAGAAAGGCGCAAGCGAAGCAAGCTTGAACATTTTTATCTATTAGGTACAAATTACTATACCTACTTATCTCATAGAACTTATTTCAACCTAATAAGGCATCAATTTAATTGCATTTTCATTTTCCTACATTTTGATTTTTACCAATCAATATTAACCAAGTTCTGATTCGAATATTGTTCTAATAAAAATGCTGAAAGGTCTAAAATTAAAAAATGGCGGCGTTTAGATAAATTCTAAAGACGTTGCTTTAGTTTAGGATAGATTAAATGATAGTCTACTGTATATTTTAACCTTAAAGTTGAAACATCATAAAGTGTTTGTCTATGTAGTTGTAAAACGTGTTTCTGACCTATCCCAACAAAAACAAATCATTGATGCACACCCAACCTATATTAAAAACAAAATGAACTTCGGCCCAACGACAAAAATCTCCATCTCTTTTGAAGCTTACTAGCTTTAGCCCGCGACTTCACTTAAACAATAACAATATACTTCGCTATCCCATGTCCTTCCCAGGGTTTAAACTATCTCCATACCAAATTTTATCAAGATCCGTTCAGCCGATTAGGTGTACAAAGGGCACAAACAGACAGTTACTTTCGCTTTTATTTAAGAACTTGATAAAAAATATCGCTTTTATGATATTATAGTAGGACGTCACGACAAGTGTACTCTCAATGAAAAATGCAGGCAATACCGCAAAGTAGCCACATACGAAAGAAGGCAACAAAAAACATTTCAGTTAGCTAACCATTATCCGTTATTGGTTACTTACTAACCTAGTTACTAACATAATATAGCTTAGTTCAACAAAATAACGAGTCCGACCTCCAATCACGAAGATACTGTTGCAAATAGATTAAGATGCATTAGGAAAATGTTGCACGTGACGTATAGCACCACATACCACCTATTGTTACCTAAATTGACACCATTTTGTAGAGCCTTGGCCTACCTAGGGTCTAATTTGTGTCACCTTGTTGAACTCGCCAATTTGTTCAGTGGACTCTCTGTGTGCAATCCGTGAGATTACATATATATTTCCCGGAATCTATGTTATAATCTATCTATATATATAAAATTGTTATGTTGGTTTGTGTACGCTTCAAAAACTCAAAAAGTTCTGCACCGATCGAGCTGAAATTTTAGCATGATATATAATCCGCATCAAGGATTGTTTTTATCTATTTTTTTCATCAGTGACATATCAGCGAATGTGCGAATGTGCCACAGCGAAGCGTGGCAGGGCACAGCTAGTACTAATATATAAAGCTGAAGAGTTTGTTTGTTTCAACGCTAGGGTCTCAGGAACTACTGATCTGAATTGAACAATTCTTTTTGTGTTGAATAGTCCATTTATCGAGGAAGGTTATGGGCTATATAACATCACGCTACGACCAATAGGAGCGGAGCATCAATGAAGAATGTGGCAAAAACGGGGAAAATATATTGCTTTTAAGAGATTTATTGCGGGAAAACTTGAATTATGCGGGTGAAACCGCAGGGCGCAGCTAGTAATAAATACAAAGCAACAATATTCAATACAAAAATCGTAGCATAAGTTTTTGGTTTCAATTTGTGCTCGTTTGGGAAAATATCCCAGATGCAATTTAAAAAATATAATACAAAAATTACTAAGTTTAATTATAATATAATCAAGCGTAGATCTAGTATCAGGTAATGGCAGTGGCGTTCTCTGCATGAGGTCAGCGTTTGTTGTCGTTTTAAGAGAATATTGTAGAAATTCCTAACACAAAATTAAATAGCACTTATCAATACCTAATTTGAAAAAAATATGGACTATTATCCCATTAAGAATAATCCCAAAGCCCATAAACCTGTAGTATATTGCAACACTGAGACGAGTCTACATCCGTCAAAAGTTCAAGTTCGACTCAGAGAGGTTTTTGATCGATTGCCGTTTCGAAACGGTGAATTAAATCCCTGTGAACAGTGTACAAACTGTAATTTAGTTGTTTCTTTTGTAACTTAGACATGAATAGAAGATATAATAAGCAAAGACTAATTTTTGTCTATAGTTAATTCATGAAATGCGTAGTATCATGCGCAGCAAACGTGTTATTTAATTTTAATCGGCTGACATTACACGTGTTTCTGATAAAATATTACTAAGTTGTAATCTATGGACTAATTAAGCCGTTTCAGAGTAAGCACTTGGATACCAAATTATTTGCCCTTATACGTACTAATATTATTTTTAGTAGTTTTCTTTCATAATATTAGCAATTTTTGATTACGCAATGCATTGAATGTTTGTTCAAAAATTCAAAAATATGATTATTAAAACCCGACTTCAGCTATCAAGATTTTTTATTTTTATTTGACTGAGTGACGAGACGAGCAAGTCGTTCACCTGATGGTAAGCGTTACGCCTGCCCATAACAATCACAGCGCCACCCAGAACCATGCATTCCATAATCCTGCGTGGCACTGCACTGCGCTCGTCACCCTGAGACATCGACTCTAAAGTCTCTAATGCCCAGTAATTGGAAGCAATGCCCTTCAAACCGGAACACAGTAATGTTTGCACACTACTGCTTGGCGGATGAATATCTGGCAAAGGCTATCTATTAGGCTATATAGTCGGTGATCAGCATTAACCAGCGGGCATGGATTTTGATAGTTTCAATTTCTTCATTTCATTCTTGCTTCTAGCAAATCACGTTACGTCAAGATAACTAAAATCTACGATCAACAAATTAGAAAACAATGCATCGCCACAAATTGTTTGATGGCATCTCTTATGAAACTCTTCATTTGGTCGTTCCAAATCTCGATCGGTATTGCAAAAGATGCTGAATTTGAAAGGTCGTCGTACCGACCGTCATTAGAAGGCAATTGTAACCAATGATAGTGAATTTCAGTTGTTAATTTTAGTTGCGTTTCGTCTTTAAATAGGTTCCATTGCAGGGTACGTATCTATCTAATGCTATATATCCAGTCAATGTTTGTGAGTAACCGAACTTTGGTGAGAAGCAATATATTTCGAAATTATCAACGATCAGTAATATCTATCTATCTATCTATTCAGCCCGTATCCACCCACTGCTGGGTATAGGCTTCTTCTGTTTCACGCCATTTATTCCTGTCCTGTGCCAGTCTCATCCAGTCTATCCCGATTTGCTTGGCGATGTCGTCTGACCATCGGGCCGGTGCAGGTGGTCTGCCTCGCAGTCGTAATATACTCGTAATATATCAGTAATATAGCTCAATAGAAATTATAACACGTGGTTGAAGTGTATAGGTAATCAGTTTAATTCTGAACTGCTTCTGATGCTATGTAGGCTTTTTCGTTCGAGAAACTGAAACTGATATGTAAGTAGAAACTTGATTTCAAAATATGTAGTTCATACCAAATCAGAACTTAGCCTTTAATTAAATGAATACTATTGTCGGTCTATTGCTGGATGATATTGTAGGTCATCCGACAGAGAACCAAGGTAACCGACATAACTCAAAAGATTAGCAAACTGAAAAGCAGTGGGCAGCTCGCCTCTCTCGAAGAACCGACTAATCAATTCGGTAGACGAATTCTAGGGTGAGACCCCGTTTAGGCAAATGTAGTGTGGGGCACCCACCGGCAAGATCGAGTGACGATTTACGGAAAACGGCTGGCAAAGACTAGATGAGAAAAGCCGATGATCAGGCTCAGTGGAATTCACTCAGAAAGGCCTTCGTCCAGCAGTGGACGAGTATGGGCTTTAGATGATGATGATTGCTAGATCCGTTTAGCACTGCCACAGAAATCCTGGCAGTGCAATTTATACTCGGAATTGCCAGAGAACTCGGCATTATCCGCTATTTAGCTACACAACTGCATTGTCGTAGCATTGCTAAGTTCATAGGCAAGTATGTCGGATATGTCTATACTTGGTATATAATCTACATCCACGTCTCTTGCTGTCAAATTATTCTAGTGCACGATTTTAGACTCTTAACCTTGAAAATATAGTACGTAACACTTACTTACTGGCTAAAGAAACATCAAAACAAAATACATCGTTTCAATTGATTACTAACTCAATAGTCTACAAACTTAGATACTTTGCCAAACAAAACGACAATCTAATTGAAAGACCGATCAGCCGGATTCGAAAGCTTGTTGTTAAACAATACGCGATTAACTAAGAACCGAACTTGACCCACATCCGCTTCACGCTTCGAGCATTGGTAGCTGTTACAGCATTGAATTGTAGCTGCATTCAATCATCTGATATTAATGCAGGGATGTTGCGAGCGGAAATTAAGTTTGAGCGAGCGAATGGAAGTTGTATTTTCTTGTTCTAGAGCCCAGCTCTTATCGGCGGAATAATCGCCAGCGTTCATTTGTTATTTATATTTGACAGAGTGACGAGTGACGAGTGATGCCCATAACAAATACAGTGACACCCAGAACTTTGCATTGCATAATCTTGCGCGGCACTGCACTGCGCTCGTCACCCTGAGGCATCGGCTCTAAAGTCTCATATGCCCAGTACTTTCGCTGGAAACAGTGCCTTTTAAACTTCAAACTGGAACACAGTAATGTGTGCACACTACTGCTTGGCAGATTAATATCAGGCAAAGGTGTGGTACTTCCCCGGGCGGTCTCTTGCAGAATAAATACCACATGCCGCAGTGGGGAGTGGCCATTTCAGGAAAGTAATCTTAATTAACTCCCTTGGTAACGTAATTTATATTTTAGATGCTTTGTAAGCGTTTCAAAATGAGAAGGTTAAAAAAAGACATGAAAATATTCAAACTGTTTCGATATGCAGCGGAGTGACATCGCCTGAAGCCACCCTGACTACCAATATTAGAAATGCGAAAGTATGTACGAAAGTTTGTAAGTGTGTTGGGTCACTCAACTCCATAAAGGCTGAACTGAAAATCTAAACCAAACTGAAGGAGAGAACTGAAAATCCAGTCGTCCCCTTCAGTTTGGACCTGAAATAATACAATATCTTTTCAACTGCGGGAAAGTTGCGGGACGAAGCAATAGATAGCTGCTTTTTAAAACACACCATCACAATTAAATAGCCTTGTTAAGGCACCATCATTTGATATCAGAACAATCGGCACCGACTATTGAGTTCACTTTCTCTTACCAATAATTTCAATTTCAACAACTTCAAAGCTATAGGGGTGAAAATCGCGTGAGCTATTTTCCTCTAGATAGTAGCTTATGCTACAGTTTATATGAGTTGAATTAATGGGGTGGCAAGTGAAAAACAACCATAGGTACAGGGTGAGAGCCTCATGGAACTATTAATTTAATGAAATGGGTGCGACTACAACCTTTTTATGATCGGTAGACACGAAAATGATATAATGAGGTAGTAAATGAATAGAATCAGGCGTCACTTTGCGGAAATCCATATTCAACAAGAAAAAGTGGATATATAAACAGTTTTAATTCCGTCTAAGTTGTCAGATTAATGTAAGGTAGGATTTTTTTAGAAGTCCTAACCCGGTTATGTTGTTTTTTGTTTATTGTTTAGTAGCTATTTATCGTTAAAAAAAATGGAATTAAATTATTTTACTTTTAGTACAAAAATCGCTCTGAAAGACAGGCGAAGAGAATAATAAATTACTTTTAATATTTTATTGTGATAAAAATATTGAAAATGTTGTGATAAAACGTTAAAAACATGTGCCAATATGTTCCAAAGGTTAATCTTCAATAATTTGTATACTATGCTACAATACAATACGTGCATATAAAAATACAGGAAAGCGTCACAGTTAAATACATCAGTTATTTCAACATTTCAACATAAATTATGCGATAATTCCATATTATTTGGAAGGTAGGCATGTCCTTATGACACTCTCCATTTTATTAAAAATTCTGTTTTTGTCACCTTACAAGAAAGGAAATCATGCAACTTATGAACATAAGTTCTACATAAATGTGCTTGACGTAGATAGTATATTTTATTTAAATAAATTATACCTCTCATTGCGATGATGATCTGTTATGCCAAAAATACCTAATTAATAGTACTTATTAAAAAAAAAAAAGAAGTTCTGAGTTGATAGTGTAAGCATTGAAATGAATTGGCTGGTTTTGAAATTTTATGTCACAAATATTACAGGTTTTACTGCTTTTTTAAATACTCCGTCCGTTTAGGAATTAAATTTAAAAAAAAAACAAGAAAATATAAAAATATATTATAATGATTTAAACACTTTGAAATGCCGGTAGAGACTATGGTAAATACCTACTTATATGTATGTTGCTACATTTTTATTTTATTTTTAAAGGAGATAATTAGCTTACAATATATATTTTACAGGTACAGCGTAAGTAGGTACAGTTATAAAGATTTTATAGCTGTCTCGTTTTTTTTTTTTATTTGCACTATCTTTTTTTTTTTTTAACCATCGCGTATATATTTATGACTCCTGACAAATGTAGAAAGATTAGATTGCTAATGTTTTTAAACTACTTAGCACTTATCTTATGGTAGCAATTATTTATGTGTTTGGAACAAAACTGGTTTTAATACCTTAATCCACCTTAACGCTAGTTTTTTTTATTTAAATTCTATATTTTATTGCCTTACACCTATCACTAAACATTAAACCTGTCTTTTAATTCTTAACTTATTGCGTGTCAATACTCTAATGCTTAATATAATATAAATTGCTAATAAGTAGAAATAAATTATGTCTACTTAATGTTGTCAGATGTATTTTATAATTAATATCTGTGCCTGTTTGTAGGAATAAGATTGAGTATAATTAATTTTAAACTTAGTTAATCGTTAAGAAAAAAATATTTTCAAAATAAGTACAAGTCTTATTCAGTGTGACAGACGTCGTCAATGGCACAGATATGCTATATAAAAAAAAAAAAAAACAAAAAAAAAACAATTTACTTACAAAAAAATTGTATGATGCCTATAACAGTATCAAGTCACGCAGTTCGTGTACCTGATGGTAAGCACTACGCCTGCCAATAAAAGTTGTAGGAATAGTATAATATAAATTCATAATGTTACTTACACAAAAAACACGATAAGAACGAGAACTTTTTTGGAGGCTACCAAAATTGAAGAATTCAACAAATAAATTTTTAAAACAATTGTTATTACAAACTATGATTCATAAATAAAAACAAAAGTACAAAGATTTTATCTATTAATTAAACGGTAGGTTTTATTACCACTTGTTGGCTACAAGACGCAATAACAAATTCACAAAGAAAGTAAATCATCTAGGGCTGTCAAATTAAGAAAATATGTTCAGTAAACAACGATACAAAAAACTTACGTGTAGGCGATGATTACAAAATTTGAATCAAACGTAATAAGTAACATTGAAAAGTAAATAGAAGCTTACCGGTTTCGTATCTCACATAATGTGGAATATTTAGTTTTTGCGACACTCAAGGGCATTTTAGGAACACTCAACTCATCTCAAGATATTATCTTAATAAGCATGTACCTACTTACAATATCTGGTAATAAAATAGAATAGAAAATACTTTATTGTACACCTATTTTAACAAATAAGATACCGTATTGTTTAATGTTAACTATTAAAAAAACTACTATTATCAACTAGCTGCATCATGTTACACACGCGTTAAGTATTATCCCGCAAAAACGGTTTATTTTTACGGGATAAAAAGTATTTTATACGTTATCCAGGCAATAAACTATCTGTGTGCCTAATTTCATCTAAATATGTTCAGTAGTTTTTGCGCGAAAGAGTAACAAACATCCATCCATCCATCCATCCTCACAAACTTTCAGGTATATAATATCATAGTAGGAGTATTTATTTATTTATTTATTTATTTATTTCAATTTCAGTTTTTTTCAGTATTAGGACAACCCTAACCGAATACAATCTAATAATGGCTTGCAAGTCCTCGGACTTGTACCATGAGCTCGTGACTATCCATCTCAGTAACAGTTTTCGTTTTCTCTCACTGTTATAGTTTTTGCTAAACTTTTTTACTGTCCCGCGCCCGTCTGGTAAATAAAATAGCAGAAATTCGGTTGCAACCCTATTATTTCTTTACGTAACTTGACATCATTTTGTCATAACGAGGTTATCGCTTTTCTAGAAACGATGTTCGAATGACTTTTTTTTAATTCTATTGAGTAACGAGACGAGCAAGTCGTTCGCCTGATGGTAAGCGCTACGCTTGCCCATAGCAGTTACAGTGCCACCCAGAGCTTTATACATAACTTTTTTTTGGCTTTACGATTTTTTTGTATTTTATTATAGTAGTAAACCACCAGTGGAACTTTTTAGCGGCAAAATAATGTTTCTGTGTTAGCGTAAGAAATTTGTACAGCTGTATATAAAGGTTTTCTGAACCAATTTTAAGTGGATGAACAGGTTAGCTTAAACAATAATTGAAAAAAAACCAACCCTATCAAGTTATTAACCTAGCTAGTCCTAATAATGGTATATATTAAATAGTTCTTGTCAAAAAAACTGTATAATGTATTTGTTATACTCCTGGCGTTAAACCCGTCAGACAAACGTCTATAAAACATTTTATGGGGTTCATTGAAACCAGTCTGTAAACACCATATCAATGAACCCAAAAACATCCGTTATTATTTGGAATTTGACTTATTCTAAATTGCTATATTTTTTATAAGATAGGTCGCTGACCATTTAGTTCTGTTTATTAAATATGTAAATTATGGTGTCAACGCTCTACACACGAGCATTTATGGATACAAAAATAATGTAAAATCTATGTCTACGGGTGTTCAACTTAGTGCCATAGCATTATATACCTATAAAACAACCTAACAGGTCTTAATTTTACATGCGCATTTTTAGTGCTAGTCTTAATTTTAGACTTGTTAATAAGCAAAGGTATGGAAAAAACACTTAGGTATGTTATCTACCAATCCGGACTAGGCCCCCGTGGTAGATTATGGCCTAACCCTCCTCACGAAAGTGAGCGGAGACCCGTGCTCAGCAGTGGGACGTTATGGATTGATGATGAATGATGAGCTAATCCTATGTAGCAACGTCTCAGGCGTTTCTTCCGCCGAATCAATTGTTGGAATATTAAAATTACACTTATAGATTAGATAAAGCAACATTTAAGTAAGTAGATGACCACTCTAGCTAAAACAACTAGCTTAACTAATGTAAAATAAACTCAAACATAGGAAATTTCTACTCGTCCAAAGATTCAGACGAATAGACACCTTATTTTTTCTGCGTAAAGCTAAATTGGAAGTTAGGAGATGCTCAGCTATTTTTTAGGCTACCTATGTGGTTCAACACTGTATTCACCATAACACGTTCACTGTTGAACCGTTTTACTTTTTTGTCTCTGTTGTGAATCTTCACACAACGTGTGTGTTTACTGTTTACTACCATTGTGTCGTAATTAAACTCAATCAGGAGTGCAATTGTCAATACAGCAGCGCGGGTTCGCTTTCGTAAAATTATGAGAACACAGACTTGTGTGTTTTCAGCAGTGTCCTTGTTAATTAGATATTCAACCTTAAGAAGTACTTAAAGACAATAAAAATCTGTACTGTTACCACATACTTCTTACCTTGATCCCTTCCTTCTTTAATAATTCAAGGCACTGAATATTATCCAGATGTGCCGTGCCCTGCAATTATACAAAATGGCCAAACGGACTATATCTTGCTTCCGTACATTCATCTATGTACTTGGGTAAACTGTATTGTGTTAGAGAATGGTTTGAAAACAAAGATAGATGTAAGTCAGTATACAGGAAATGCCCTTCAGTAAACTGATGTTGTAAATCTACTTAGTGGGCTCTTAATTTTTAGGGTTATGTTACTAAATGGCGAAAGCGAAACCCTGACAAATTCGGCGTATGTCCGAAGCACTGGAGGAGGGAAAAGTTTCCTTTTCCTGTGCGAGATTCAGGCATGAATCACTACTTGAAAGAGAAATCTCCTGTTTCAAACTAAAACCATAATCTGTTAATCATTGTTTTGATAGATCATATTTGATTTATTTTTAACTTTTCTCTATGTATATGAGACTTAACACGTTCAATGCTGAAAACACAACTGTCGTGTTTTTCATAACTTGCCACGAGTACGGCAAAAGCAAAGCAAACGGCATTATTTTTGCCTATTTGCAATAAATAATTTGAGTTTCTTCAGTTCGTCATGACCGTTTATCCGTCCATGTCTTTCAATAGGTTTTCTAGTAATCATGTTCGTTTTGTCGCATTTTGTTAATAGGTAGGTACCTACTCATTGTCATCTTCTAAACTTACCTACCTACCATACATTTAAAGATCATTGACACTACGAAATACAAGAATGACCTTTGTTGTGTCGATGTTATTAAAATACTTTAGAAATGGCGCTAAAATGCATAATAGCAGGTATTTTTAGCAAGTTACGTCTAGCCAGAATTTATTAATTTATAGAGCACGCACGAACACTATTTATTATTCTTTTATAATCATGATAGAATTTTTGTTAAGACATCTACCTTCTACAGCTTTTACTTTACATTTTATTTATTTATTTATTATTTTTAAGACGAGACTCGACGAGTTTTAGAATGTATCTGCCATTTGGCTTTATTTTCATCTATTTGAAAGCAGAAACTGTTCTATTTGATATTGAAAAACTATTTTTAGACCTTTATTTCCTCCCCTAGAAAGAGGAAAGCAGATAAAAATGACTTCGTTCCAATTCCCCCTCTATTTCAACTCAGTCTTTCCAAAACTCTCATAATTTGTCCAAGAGCTTGATCGATCGCGCAGTCATTTTTATCCGTTTTCCCCTTGCAGGCATCCGAGAGCTGGCGAGGCAGAACAAGATCACCAAGCAGATCCTGGAAGCTTATATCCAAAAGAAGCTAGGTCTACGGAATAGTTCCGTGAGAGCGCCTTCCATCTCCGACATTCTACCGATGAGAACTGTTAATGAAAGCCGGAAGAAACAGGAACAAGATCCTAAGCCTGAACAGGATTTTCAGCAAGAAGAGGATCAAGCTGAGCAAGAAGAGGAGCAGGCTGAACAGGAAGGCCAGGAATTTGCAGAAGATGATAGTCTGCAGAGTGTGGAGAGTGAACAGATCGACTCTGTTTACAATGAAGGTATGAACGACCCTATATGACAAACGTATGTTGAAGTAAGCTTTCAGAGATCATAATGATTGTGTTTATGAGAGTATGTTTTATTAGATATCTTGTTAACTCATAAGAGGTTCATTTTTACCAAAAACGACCCCTGTGACAGTTCAGACAGGACAGCTCAGACAGGATTCAGTTAGCAAAATTTGTATTGGAAAGAGTGGCAAGCAAAACCGAGAGGAAGTCTATAATTAAGTAGGGGTACTTACATTATATCAAGCACTGCAGTGGATGTGAACTGATGATATTGACTAAAACTAGGCATTTTAGAGTATTTGAGTGCTTTGGGTTTTTAGGTGTGGATTTTATGCAGTTGGGCTTTAGAGTGGAAGGGGAGACACGTGCTCTACAGTGGGCTGATGTAGGTTCATGATGATGATGATGATGATGCTGAGAGTATCAGAGTCAGTCGCTGTATTTAAAATTAAAACTAATCTTATCTGTATTATCGTAAAATCTTGCAAGATTTAATTGCATCTAAAAACACAAGATTTGGTAATTATTTCCTCATACAAAACTGCGATGCTTAATTACCTTCCCAAATATTTGCGCCCGCGCAATTTGAAGCGTAACCACAGCCTGACCCAAATAGTGGTCATGTAGTGCAAACAATGTCAAAACATTTCATAGTTTAATCAAACATTTGTCAGACCATGACCACGGTGGTCGCATCACATGTGGCAATTAGCATGCTTTGTTACTCAAGATGAGGAACTGTAGCATACGCACTGAAAGTTACTATGAGGTTTTCAAAAATACTTTTTATAAGCTTATTATTTTTCGTCAGCATTTTGATTGGTTTTTTTTTTAATTTCCGCAAACTAACGCCTGAAACAACAACAGAAACTACCCTAAAAACTTTGCTCATGTTGACTGTACTGTATATTATTTGTTTATACTTCAATTTTATTTATTATTTATTATTTTAATTATTTATTTTATTATTTAATTCAATTGTATCTAAAAAGCGGTGAACCTGATGGGAGCAAAATTATAGACCTATAGCCATTCAATCAAATACTCTATCGGCGTTTGTAAGTACAAACCGCTACCGTCCACTTCTTACTTGGTTATTTTTAGGGTTCTAATTTGGAATTGGTGCTAAAGATAAACGTTCATAATATGACATAGAACGCAGTTTAATAAAAGAAAAGAAACTACTTATTGAACTAGGTAGGTGTGATAATGTTTATAAAATTCCTGCAAACATGAATTCGTGGATGTGGAGTCAAAAACGAAAGCGAGAGACAAAACGGATCGCAGATTTCGTTGTTTTCTTTATTCGTGTTGCTTGCGTTTTGTAGAATAACGAATGAACAGATTTTTTCGTATGAACCCAATTATTTTGCACCATGCAACGGTGTAAATGAGGCATACCTAAACGCTACAATAGTGACGGTCACTTATTGTTAAAAATCGATTTACGTGACTGAAAGTGATTGCTCTATCGATGACAGTGTATTCAATTTTATTTCGTGGCATTTTGTCATTTTAAAGAATTTTATAGACTACCGGGTAACAATACTATGACTTCATCTAAGAGGATTTTAGGCTTTGGAAAAACGAACGTAAAATCGATTTAAAAGTATAATACTAACTAGTTTTATCTCAACATGTGATGTTGCGAAATTATTATTTCAATAGTTTGCCAAATAATTAACGTGAGTGTCCCAGCTTTAGCGTGCGATAGGGCTGACATACCTGGAGTAATTCTAAAGGTTTGTAATATTTATATCTAATTATAGAGTAATACTACCACTATCACCATATACCACTTGGTTATAAAATGTTTCAAACCACATGAAAGCTCTCTGGATCGAATCCTGAATGTCATGCCCCAAAATCGATTCCACCCACTTACCTCTTACCTTAATTTGATACAGTCCTACTGTTGTCTCAGAATACTACTAATATACATATAAATCTGCTCTCTAGCGAAATAAAAAGAATATTAATCTATGTTCAACGCAACTACACACATGCTTTGGAGTATGATCCAGATCTTACCATTTAAGCTTTACTTAACTATGACTGTAATGATTATAATCTGTTTTATAAATTAACACCGTCTGTGTTTTTTATAATTTCACAGCAAGCGATAACACGCCTGGCGTGCGAACCCGCTATGCTGCCTTGGCAATTTTATCACACCAGTTGTGTGCGCCCGCACTGCTGGTTGCTGGTTGGTTGAATAATTTTCGGCAATTTATTCAAAGAGTTTGTAAATGATAAAAAGTATATATTTACTTAAATTTTTAAATTTAGTTTTATAATATGGAGTGCACCGTCGTCAGCATTGAAAAAAAACTGAAAGCTTGATAAAAGACAGCCTTGAAATCGTCTGATAGAATAGGCTGATGATAACGATGACAACATTGACTTGACACCTTATCAAAGCGGCGCGGGCGGTACTGCAAAAACAAAAGTGAAACGGCTGGATATCGATCTCACATCTGACATTTAAGTTCACCTTGACAAGTTCAATGCTACGCCCGCCAAGCTCACGTAGTATCTCTATTATATCTATGCCAAGTCTGTATCTACCTCTAGACCTCCTAAACTATTGCAGATGCGTGCCAGTCTCGTCGCGACTTTATTGCCTACTAGCTGCGACCCACGGTTTCACCTGCGTCGAGTATTATCCCTCAGGAGCCGTTAATTTTGACAGGATATAAAGTACCATATGTGTTAAGCTAGGTAATAAACTATCTGTGTGCCAATTTTCATCTAAATCCGTTTAGTCGTTTTGCGTGAATGCGAAAAACAAACATCCAAACATTTAATCTTTCACCTTTAAATATTATAGTAGGATGTTTTCACTGACTTATTTGAGAAGGTATTAGCTAAAATCTTAATAAACATTGGGTTTGGTTAAGATAAATATTTGGAGATTTCAAAATTTTACGGCAAAATCTTTTGCATCATACCGACTATGCTCTTCGAACTTTTGGCGAATTTCCTGTTTATTTGTGAGTTATTAGTACTATCATTTTTCATTCGTCTCCTCCAAAAAACTTTACCTTATCTAATAGAGTAATAAATTAAATTGAGGTACTCAAAAATATTCCGTGGTATTTATTGGGTATATTTTTTACCATGATTTAATAGAAGAGGTTACATACCTCTTCTATTAAATCATGGTAATTTTAATGCATTAATATCTATAAACAGTTGATCATTTACATAATGATCAACTGTTTATAGATATTAATGCATTAAAAAAACACACACTTATGCATTAATCACTCGCGTAATACGCAGGTACCTCCCTACCTACTAGTATCGCAATCGATTCAGGATCCAGGCTTTAAAACGTATATTTTAATCACCAAACTCACTCGTAAAATTATCATTAATTTGAAATATGTAATTAAAGGTCAAGAAAGAATCATCGTAAACCGGTAATTCTAGATAAAACTTATCCATGACGATCTTACCAAAAAATTATTAATGATATTTGCACAGACTCATAAAGTTTTTTTGTGTAAAACAATGGTGTTCGTTATTTCGTGACTAACCATGACGTGGCTGACCTTTAAATCTAGGTATGAATTAAACCTGGGTATAAATAGATTACGTTTCAAGAGGATACACTTTTAGATAGGTGTGGCGATATACTCTTTATTGAAACATGACAAAACAAAGAAAACTGCTAATTGTGTTTAAAGTATTCTTAAAACTATCAACTACAATTATATCCAAAATATAAATAATGTAATAAATTTGAATGTATGTGTATAATTGAATATATAAAATACCTTTTCAATGGAGGTAGACAGTGTTTTTTTGTATCTAATGGACGCAATATCACAAAATGCAAATTTACATTATTACAAAATATCATCTCGTTGCATCCAATCGGGGCGTCAGACCGGGAACCTCATTTCCCACAATTTCCCTGGCGAATATTCACATTTCACATTTCAACACTAATATACATTATCGATTCAAACCAATATCTAATTCGAGGAAGCTACAGTTTCAGTGCACATTTCAGGCGTGTTATTATGTACTGTAATTCATTGAAGCTTGAATATAGAAAAGTTTGATTTCTCAATACCTACTCATACATCAATGGCCAGAGAAGGTTTAGCCCACGTATTCTGGTAGGCTGCATTATTTTTCAGTCCAAGTTACTACAGCTATTTATTTGAAAAATACATATTTCTGTAAACTTCGCTTCAAACTAAAGTAGAGACGTGGTCGTGGCTCCTTAGTAAATAATTAGGTGTTACGATGACAATATTTCAAATGAGTTATATGTTTTTTTTTTTTAGTTCTTGTTGGCCATGGTTTATTTTTTATATAATTTGATAGATGTATAAATAAATTAATAGGTAGGTATTAACTTACAGTACAAAAAACAAACAAAAGATATAAAAGTTACCTAGCCTAAAATAGTCTTGCCAAAGACATCGCTACCAGTAGGCAAAGTTTCCAAAATAATGACAAGTTTTTATTGCAAAATTTATGATGTTTTGACCAATATGTACAAAGAAAAAACATTTTATATTCATAACATCTTCGTTTAATTTCACCAGTTCTCCTTGAGAAGGTCGTTGCAATTGCACCGAGCGACGTCACGACGAGATGGCAAGACCGGTTTAGTAGGTAAAATGGTGGAAAAACGACAACGGTGGTAGATAAGTGCTAATAGTGACAACAAGGTGCTTGCTATAACCCTATAACTAGACGAATCAATATATATAAAATAAAAATGAGATAAATCTAGGTAAACCGATTTTTTCTTCACACAAATCTTCAACCGACTTTTCGAACTTGTAAGAAAAATAAGTTTATTTGTTTCTTTTTGTATACTTATTAATTTTTTTGTATTTACATATTTTATTTGTTATTCAAATAAGTATGATATCGCTCTGGTTCAGTGTTAAGTACTACTTGTTTTAATAAGTCACATAATAACTAATTGTAGGTACCAGTAGTAGATCTTTACTAGGTAAAGACCAAGCCCCAATCTATAACTTTTATAGTCCCATCTCAATCTAAAATTTGCCAGACATGACCCAGCTTTAATCTGTTAAAGTTGACATAGCTAGTTGTAAAATGTAACATACCTACTAGAAAATAAAATTGAATTTTAAACAAGTTTAATACTCCATGCTGGCGCTTGAACGTGCTTGTTTCCTAAGCTTCTTTTCATTTCAATTTGCGGTTTAAAAGTAGATGTTTTCACAATGTTGCTATTTCTTTTTGGAAGGCTCTTTCTGTTGTCTAGCGTATTAAAATATGATTTTACAGGTTAAGTATAATATACCCATTGTTCCTACATATAAAGAAATAGAGGTGATGGAGTAGTTCACTTATCTACAATGGAAACAAAAGGATAAGGTGAAGTAAAAAATATACATAATTCTCTCTATGCACCGGCTGAGAGGTGCAACGCGCTGCATAATCTTCACTTTCACACATTTTCATTAAAGTGACAACGCCACGCGGCGCTTCGATCTGTTTTTTGCTTTAAGTTGCGCATGTGACGGCTTGCCATCAGGTGGGCCGCATGCTTGTTCTATGCCAATTTTAATTTATTTTATAATAATAATCCTTGTCTCCTTTCATCAGAAACTCCCAATTCAATGCATTTCCCTGTCTGCAGTTCTGCACAGTTATTTAACCTGCGTCGTTTCCTAAATGGGCCACTATAATGTTAAATAATTACGTCGCAATTTCCTTTCCCTCGCAACCGTTCTAGTTTGTACAACTGAGACAGGACAGATTGCAGCTTTAGCTGCGGAAACGGCTTGGATTCGAGTCACGCCATATTATTTAGCTTCCCGCCAATCCCAACTTTACCATAGCCATGGAGCTAGGAAAAATACCATCTCTATGAACGAGCCTCGAGTTCTAAATGTATCGCAAAGAAATATTCCTTAATCAGCTTAATCTTTCAAAATGATATCTACATGGTTATTGAGAGGTGACCATGGACTGGAAGACGTGGCGTAGGACGGCCCCACACGAGATGGACTGACGACTTGGTGCAAGTCGTGGGGAGCTACCACCCGCTCGTGGGGTATTTTGGGGGAGGCCTACGTTTAGCAGTGGACGTCTTCCTGATGATAATGATGATGATCTAGGTTATTTGGGAACATTTAGAAAGATATTTTTAGATCAGTCCTGCTACAGTCTCAGCGCATATTATATCCAATGCCCATATAGACATATAATGTATTATGATTACTAATCCACAAGAACGATATAGTATAAAAAGTCCTTGATTATCCATATGGATGGAACACCATAGAGTAAAACAAAGAGGTAGTAGGTGTGTAAGATTACATTTCGTCATCAAGTCATGTTTATGGTGGAATGGGTGGAATAGGCAATTTGAAGCAAGAGTCCATTGCGAATTACATCTATTTGCCAATGATTTGTCCAAATATAGCGCAGAACCATAGGCACTTCAAAGTTTTATGGGTCTTACGCGGTCGCATTTGGTTTGCCGGTCTGTGGTGAACATTCAAATTCAATGGTGCATGACTGATATAATTCCAGAGTCACGTATTCACGAAGTCACGTTTCGCATATTTTACTGGACACCATACGTATGAACTGAATATTTATATTAACAGAGCTTTCTTAAGCTTATTGGCACTAAGTCATATGGACTGATACAAACCGCTCAGAAGAATGGGAAAATTGTTGTTTAGCGTTTGGTCGACGGTCTTCGTAGTTTTAAGATTCAGTATCCCTTTGCGAAATAGGAAGTACGAAAGCCATGGGGGACATTTAACGGTCCCAATTATTCCTCGTAGTTCCTGGTCCGTATGGCCCCACAGCGAGATATATGCGAGCGTATTTTGTTTTTATTGCCCATTATTTATTTACCGTCTGCCGCATCTGTATTTTCACACTCCTCGCCCAACAAGACGTTTCCTAAAAAGCGCAAAAGGAGCATCGTCAGAATGCGCTGACCCATTTCCGCTGTCCCTCTGAAGGCCCGTTCACACCCGCCGGCTACAGAAACGGTCGGGAATTATCTGCAACGTCAAAGACAAATTGATGCTGATTTAAATTGGATATGCTTCTTTGTAAAAAATGTGATTGTGACTGGAATTTTCAACTTTATACCTCTGGAGAAATTCTGCCTTTCCAATTATTCAACAATGCAACTTTGGAACTTATAGAACTCACGTAAATACTTCGTTTTTTACAACTGGTCCTTGGAGCATTAAACATTTTATATCGGTACAATTTCCACTAAAGAAAATAAATAAACGAGTGTGCTTTAGACCACACGACTGAAGTAAAACTTCGGTAGCTCTTTTATATTTTATCGATATACCCTACCCCATACCTTTTAACCTTATTAACCTCATTTACCTCTCAACTTCCATTAGCTTCGCCCGCATTAACCACATTAACCAGCTTACTCCCCAAGTCAAGCGTCCGTAAAGAAGTTTTACTTCTTCTTAGTGTTTGTTTAAATAACATGGTGTTATCCATTCTCACTACACCAAAAATCATCTTAAGCTATGCCATAGTGCCTCAAGAAGCATCTTCCCAAGTAGGTATCATCTACTTAAGGTCAATTTACAGGCATCGGCCGCGAGACAGTTGCGGCGACATCCGCTCTCGTTTGCCAGCGGTAATGGAAACGGAAATGTGTTTAGGCTGATTAGGGACAAATCTGCCCGGGAGATGAGATTGCCCCAACTTCCGAGTTGGGGTAGCCTCAAATCATTCGATGTGAAATTGGCCTAAGTACACATACTAAAGAATTTCATAAGTCACTCAAAATCTAAGTCAAAAGTAATAATATGCTACGTGTAGTACATATTAATTCTATGATATTACGTGTAAGATATCTAAAAGCTCTTTCAGGTTAAGGTCGTGACCAAAAGATACCTACAAGTAACTCAATTTCAATATTATTGGTCAGTGAAATCCAGACATTGCAATAACATTTGAATTTTTATAAAAAACAAAACAAAAATAGTGGAAAACTTCATGGTCAAGGCTGTTTCTATCGATATGACCTGTCTCTACATCCGTAGAAATGGGCTCTAAATTAATCATGTAAGGATATATTATATCTATGCAAATGCTAAAAGCAAAATTGGTTCCAATAGCCTAGAAAAGAACATAATCATAATCTCAGAAACCGTAACAAACAAACAACATTAATTGAAAAGAAAACCTTATAGCCTCCTTTGTACGAAAACCGGAAATGAACATGCAAAGTGCAGAATTTGCTACATTTAGCGCTATAATGTCGTACCGCTGTGTCGCTCGCAAACATTTCCGTGTAAAAAGAAGCATTGCGACGCTTTGTGACCCATTTCCGTAATGTCTCGTACTTGTGTACGGTAGGGTCTGTTTTCATGAAACTACAAGTCTAGAGACTTGTGACAAAGTGATATTGCGGGCGGTTCGATTCCCGCACAGGGCAAACTTTTTTTTTATATCGTTCTGCGTGATGAGACGAGCAAATCGTTCACGTGATGGTAAATGCTACGGAAAAGGTAAACATAAATATTTTCTTTGAGCCTGGGTGTTTGTAGGACCATGGTTTTTTTTTACTTGACTCAGTGATGAGACGAGCATGTCGTTCACCTGATGGTAAGCGCTATGCCTATCCGTAACAGACATAGCACCACCCAGAACACTGGATTGCATAATCCTGTGCGGCACTGCACTGCGCTCGTCACCCTGAGACATCGGCTCTAAAGTCTCATAATGCCCAGTAAAAATCCACAGATAGGTATATTGGCAGTTGTAAGAAGAGTCTATGATTACTTGTAAACTACGGCTTTGAAAAACTAGCCCCCGGTCTGTTTACACGGCACAGGAGTTTAAGAGCAGCGACCGCAGCGATTACGGAAAAAATCCGCACTCATTTGCAACCGGCATTAAAACTAGGTACCGGTAATACAGCTCGGTACCGGTAATATAGCTCGGTACCGGTAGTATAGCTCGGTACCGGTAGTATAGCTCGGTACCGGTATTAGTGATGGCGATGCCACTAATACGGGTTATTAAACTACGCTTATTCAGCGAACAAAGTGTTCTACGGACTTTAAAATGTGAATAGAAGCTCAGTAAAGCTGGGATTTGTTGAAAAGCTTCTTATTAAAATTTATTTTTAGCAAGGTTACGTTCGGCTTAGTTTACAAGTAGGTTTACTTTACAGGGCTGTAGATTATAATAATTTAGTTTTGGAATAAGCAGCCATCTTTCTTTTTTTTTAAGCATTTTCTGTACATTGGTTTCGAAAAATTGCTCATACTCGAATTTTTTTTGAAAATTCATCCTGTGTGAATATAAGTTACAGTTGAAGAGTGATGCATGAAAAAAAAAATTGCCTTCACCTTAAATGTTTAAAAGCACAACAGGTCGATTACTACTCGTAAATTCAATACAAGAATAATTGTATGCCTTGATTATGTCAAATGATTTTTGCCCATTTATTTTTATCTACCAAATTCTTTCGAAAATTTACTCCCACAGACTTTATTATGTATCTAACGACTGAAAATCTATCTATTTGTATAGAATTCTCGTTTATCTACACAACGGCGAATGGACGTACCTACGTAGGCAGTGCTCGCAGTTAGGTGTAAAAAACAGCTCAACTAGCCCCGTCTTACCCTATCTAAAAAAGTAGGGTAGGACGGGGCTATTTTAGCAGTTTTTTTGATCCATCATCATAAGGTTGCGCTTGACTCACTTGATTCCTACTTCATTATATAACTAATGTGCATAGGTTATCGAATTATTTTGCTAGTTTTGGAATTAGGAAGAAAATATCAAGAATTAATATTACCAAGCGTTCGTTTGGTTTGTTGCAGGCCGAAAAAAGTACCTGACGGCGCCGTTTGAGCCTGAACTGGAACCCAATAGCTATCGTAAGCACCGTTGTTTTACTACCTCTTTTTGGCTTGGTTTTGAATAGTGACTGACGACTGAAGCATCTTTTTTTTCGTTTACGGCTGAAAATCCATTTTCGGCCAGACACTAGTTTAGATTTAATCTAATTTGATTCTTGTTCTCAAAATAGACAAAGGTTCAAATTCAATTCTATCATTAATTGCAAGGGTTTTCTTGACTGTGCCACGAAAAATTATATTTTTTGGGGTATCTTTTAAAATACCTCTTGCAGACGGGGGGCGGTGACATACATATATAACCTGTTTTTATTTGTAATCAAATTTTATCTCTGTATGTATATAATTATGCCGGTTTCATTATAAATATCAGTAATAGGTTACATACATACTACTATGCGGATGGGAGGCCAGACATACTGTCAGAGTGCTTCCGTTTTTATGAAAGAGAGTAAGAGTGAAACTTTGAATCTATGTTTTGAAATAACTGTGTTATACTTGGTTCTTTCTTAAAATGTTTTCTTGGGTTGTTGTAATTGGTTGCGTCCGTTTCAATTGAAATAAACAAATACTTTGTCGTATTTTGAAATTTGAACGTTGGTTTCAAAACACAATACTCATATCCAAGAGAGGAACCGACCATAACAATATGCAAAGGCTTGTCGAAGTTTGAGTGACAGGCTGACACGGTCGTATCTACTGATAGGCAGAGTGAATGCATGCATCATTGCATTATCTGTATAGAATCCCTGGATATTGAGAAACATTCTGCCTTGGCATAAGAATTTGCTTATAAAATACAATATTTAACCATCACTCATTGAAAAAGATTTTACAGTATTCCTTAAATCGGATAGATAGATAAACTCTTGGACACGGTCATATTCTTACTCTCTCTCTTTGTCTCTCGCCTTTCTCTTTCTCTCACTAGATGTTTTAAACTCTAAAGTAAGAGATAAATAACATTTGTTTGCTCATTCCACCGCCCAGTTATGGGATATCTACGTCCTACGTATGTAATTATCACATAGACAATGTCATCATTTCTTATTTTACATTAAAACGAACACTTTAATCTGAGACGCGTTTGTTTGTTTGCTTGTTTGTTGTTGTTTCTGTACCTAATAGATAATCAAGCCTGCAACGTCGTAGAAGGCAAGGGTGTGATAGACCAGTTTTTAGAGAATGCTATACTAGCAGGCAGTCTGTCTGACCAAGGATAACCAGATCCATCATATTGCTTATTTTACTCGTTAAATAGAAAAAAAATCGACGCAGGTATGCCAATATCCTTCAAATGTCGCATCTCCGACCTGTTTACCTGCAATCTACTAACTGTACGCAAGTGTGCATGAAACAGGTTTTTAATAAGTAGGATCTTAATTTGTAAGTTAATTTATTATTTCTTGTATATAAGCAATTAAATGGATTATGACACTAAATTAAAATATGTATAAGTAGGTATATAAAATTGTGCACACCTTCAGTTTAAGATATTTACCTCTAGTTGTGGTAAGTTGCGTCATTACCAGAAAATTCCAAACGCTATACCTACGTAGCCTAGTAATACCAATTTAAAAATCAAAGGCACTACTAGTATATACTTAGAGTAGCTCATCAGTTGACAGCAACGCCAACAGGGGTCCTTCCCATAGGTCCATGAATTTGTTCCCAGCGGCTTTTTGCTTAGACTCTTTTTATATACATAATTAAATTCTCAAGGACATCCATGAAATATTCAGTACAGTCCACATGAAAAAGGTTTTAGGGTAGGATACAAACTTACTAAAAATAGTACAAATCAAAATCAAATTAGACGTTACGTTAGTTTTGTGTGCTTGCCTTGCTCACTCTTGCATTTTCCTGAAGTTTTTTTTAAATATTATTGCGTTGTCATTGCTCCTTGATAAGTGTGCAAAGTTTCAGTTTGATCCGATGTTTTGAAGTGGGCGAAAACCACGTTCAAAGATTCCGTTACATACTCATAAAAGCGTGCTAAAAAGGAATAATGTTTGCTTCTTATCCCTGTCCCAATAAACCCCATAAGGTCGTCGATCCGATCTGACATTTGAACCACTTGTGTCAGTCCCGAGGCGTCCCAAGGTCTCGCTCGGCAAGGCTTCACTGGTCATACACATATCAGGTTGCCTGCCCCAGCGATGCGACAGCCTAGGAGTCTGTCGAACCATCCTATTTTTATATTTATTTCCACAGTAAAATTTTAATCAACCTACGGCAGCGTCTGTAGGACTTCGCAATTTAACATTTTTCTTTAGCTATTATATTGTAGCCAAACAGTAAAGCAGACCCTATGTATTCAGCCTTATTAATTATTTATAGATTTAAAAATTGTGTCATTATATTCCTTATTGTTATATATTTTAGGGTGTCATAAAAAATATAATGTTCTATAGTTGATTAATCATCACAGAACTCTACACGTTACTACAATGTTTTACTCCAAAGCGACGAAAAAAAATTACAATTCTATTCCATATATATGACTTGGTGCGAATTGTGAAATGTCATGCGTATCCTACATTAATTTGTTACCAAATACTATTTACTTTTACAACTATACCTACTCTATTATATTTTTTTTTACTTAAAATGTCATCCCCGTAGTGTTTCTTGATGCCCTTCCCTGACGGGGGTATTTCCGAAGCACTGGTAGAGTTAATAGAGTTTCCTTTCCCCGTGCAAGATTCAGGCATGCGTCACCACTTGAAAGCGAGATTTCCTTTTTCAAGCTAAACCCATAATCATAACCATAGTTTAGTAGATCCTATTTGATTCATTTTTAATTTTTCTCTATGTATCTGAGACTTGTCTACAATAAATTATTTGAGTTTTGAATTTGTGACTTATTATTTTGTATTTGTATTAGCATTCAGCACCTTACTTAAAAAGCAGAGTCGCACGGCATTGCGTTACGGTCAGCATGTTACAACATATATATGTACGGTTCGGTGCTAATTATATAGTTGTTTTAAAAAGTCAAGGGCAAGATGCGATCCTTGGTCCACTCTCGGGCGGCTCTATCGCACACTATCGGAGCTTGATACAGTTGGTCGATCGAAGATGCCATTCACTGCGCTCATAATGTACCATTATACAGTACATCCACATGATTTAGGCTTGTTCTCGTTGGGGTTGCATTAGGTTTTAACTACTAAATAAAATAATAATAATAATATAGATATATAACATGCAAATAAATGGACAACTGGAAACCGGACTGGACTGTACTTTGGATGGAATGGAAATCATTTAAATTTAATGGAATTGGATGGTGAAGGAAATGTTATAATGGAATGTTGTGTTCTGTTGTACAGTGTGTAAAGATTATTTTATTCTATTCGATGTTTTGTGTGTTCCAATACGAGTATGTATCTTAAATTTTAGCCTTTGATTTTTAGTGCTCCGAATGTGCTCTTTCTAATGTTGCAACTCTGAAAATCTTCAAAATAACAGTCCATAGCATAAATTAACCCCAGGTAAAAACAATTTAAATCGTTTTAGTGTACGTAATATTTTCTCTTAATTCTTAGCTACCTATAATTAATGTAAATAATATATTCGATGTGAGAAACTTAACAGAGAACAATGTACTTGAAAAATCTTTATATATCTGAATGTTCAGCCACAAAAAAGCTGAAAGCAAAAACCAATCTGAATCGAAGCATTAAATTAACGACCTTTAATTCTACAGGCCTATGGGCAATTATCCATTATACATGCCTGCCTGTCTGTTTAACTAGCTGCATCTTACCCAGGTAATTCCACATCCTCCCAACAAAAAGTAAAGAGACAAAACGAATAGCAAAAGGGATTTCAATAGCCCTAGAGACCTTGGACTTTACAGGACATTGGCTCAGCTATAATTTCTTAGTAGTTAATAAATAATGTGTAATGCTAGGTATTCAGATATCACCTGACATTTTGCTAAGCGGATTCTCGGTTTACGGCCTATCAATCCAGTTAATTGTAGAGCAGGTGAACACGCCCTCTGTTTATGATCTCACTGTGATCAATGATCGACCTTTCGTAAGAACATAATGACAAAAAGAAGAGACGGTAAAGGGTAAGTATACCTCAAGCATAGTGTAAAGCCGTAAGCCACCAAAATACCTATTTTTATAAAAAAAAACTAATTTAATTTGTATGTCTAATGTACCGACCCAGTGTCATCATTATAATAATTAATTCCTAATCTATACCAATTAATCAAATTGATGTAATCTGTCTCGGATTTCAACATAAATGCTAAAAACTAAGTGAGAACTGTTTTTTATACGATGCGTAATCATAAATTAATGTTTATAGAATTTTTGTCTGTCCGTCCGTCTGAAATTTTGTCCCGAATAGGCTCCGAAACGGCTTGATTTCTATGGTATCTGATACTTTAGGTTCTAGAAGAAAATATATGATATTTTTTATTCAATAAAAATAGCTGTTCCTGTGGGATACTAGTCAACGCGGGTGAAACCGTGGGGCCCAACTTGTTGTGAAATAGAAATAAAATGTATGACGAAAATTTAAAAAAATACATTTTTGTACAGTTTATTAAATTTCTTGATGCTACGTTCACATGAATCAGCACATAAAAGGAAAATGCAAACTTTTCCAAATTCAAACTCAAAATTCAAAATATTAAAGTCGTTTTTTACTCAAACTACGTAAAAATAGCTTTAGAATTTGTAACAAGTCTAAGATTTGGCGCCTTGTTAGACTATTTATAAAATTCTAGTGAGTATCTAGTATGTAGTCCCGTTTTATTTATATTTATATACAGTTTTCGTTTTTCTCGGTAAAAAAGTAGATACGGACCAATTCGATGTTTCAAATATGTTATTAAATTTGACATTGAAATCATTTTTTTTTTGTAAAGAATGATGTATTTATGTACTTTTTATAAAACATTGATGCGGTTAGTTTCAAAAATAAAATTGTTCCACTTAAATCCGGCAATAAAACTTTGCAAAATAAACTAAATTCTAATCATAAAATTTTATTGCATGTTAATATTATGTCAAATCAATGTCAAAAGTAGAACTGTGATATGTCAAATCAATGTCAAATGTGGAATTCCAAAAAGAGTGTATGTCTATATCTAGTCTGTGAGCACAGGAGAATTAATTAGGCTGCGTTGTGATATGGTTGTGATTGAGTATTGTATGCCATTGAATTATATTTAAGAACTAACGTCCAACGCGGTTGGATGAAGCACGGCGCATAAAACCTTTAAATAATATTCGTCTCACCCACCGGCTCCCGTACATTGCGTAGAAATTATCAAATAAGCTTTTCGCTGAGTAGGTCAATTGAAATTAAAGCCCGGTATGCCATTTGCGCCATCTTCGCAGGCCAATAGATGCGGCGACCACAAAAATGCGGCTTTCCGAAGGTTGCATAAAGCCTCGCTTGGTTTATCATTGTTGCGCGCTAGTAGAACCGGCTCCACCGCGCAGTGAACGCGTACGCTCTCGCTCGCTGCGCCCGCGCGTTCGAAACGTTCGAAAATTAAAATCGACACTTTTTATTTCCCAATGGTACTTTTTGGCCTGATACAATTCGACTAATGAGGTGTCTGTGAGTGAAATTCGAAAACGTGTTTTAAAACGATTTTTTAATGTTACTTATTATTTTTAATGGTTTCGCAAAAAATGTAGTCTGTATAAAATTACATATTGTTCCTCTTAATTCGACCTTGGCATTAAAAGTGGTGTCATCTAAATTTGAAGAAGTCTGTTCGGATATTTTAATTTATCTAGTAGAATTTTATGACAGTGCAGCTACTAGACCGCTTTTATAAATGACTAAACAAACTAAACATTTTATTTTCAAAAAATCGAAAAATATAAGTTTATTTAAATTAGTGAAATACCTTACAAGTAAGTTAAATGAGTAGGTAGGTATATTAAAATAATTATCTATTCGGTAGCGCGTTGATGTCTTTTAAACCGCGTAAACGCAATACATTACATTTCAATACTTTCGATGATATATTTGCGATAATAATACACTAAATAAAAAAATAATTAAATACATATATAAAATATATACTTTATTGTATTTTTTTTTTAATATGAATTCGATATTGAAACTGAGATGTAGAGACGCGGGTAAGCTTCAACTAACGCTTTCATAATATCAAAACGCACTGAATTTGAATATAATACAAACATCAGTTCACTTTTTTTTTGTTCGAACTTTAAGTTGTTTTTTTTATAAACCCAGGTAAGTATTGGGTATGCCCATACTGTCTATTCTATTGACGTTTTTTTAACAGCAATTTATAGTTTGACTAATGTTTTTTAGCCATTTAGTACCTATGCTTAATATCTGTAAATTTTTAAGCATCGCATTAAATACAGTGTCTGCTCGTTTCGAAACCTACACACCCATCACGGATATACGAATAACATCGCTTTCTCTTTCATATTAAAGGTGTTATTCATTGAAGTATAATTCACCACTGGGTTTAATCATTGATGACGTGTGTAATATGTAAGAACTATGTAGGAGTTTGATATCCTATCTATGCAACTTGTCACGTTAAGAACCTTACTAACTCTAATGGTGAATGGTAATCGAAAATGTACAAAATCGAAGTTTGATGATGTGCGTGTGTGTGTGCGCGTTTGCAAGCATACTGGTTAGTAACATGATAAATTAAAAAGATTCACAAATATATTTTGCATAGTAAATACTATACTGCACGGTTTCTAATCAGAGTTATATACGGATAGTGGAGGAATCTCTAATAGCCTGTGAAATAGAACCGGACGGGATCCGGATGGCAACCGGACGACAGCCGGACGTTGCTCGGACGGTAGTGCCGTATCAGACTCTTTGAACTGCGGAGAAAAATTTCCCAACTTCGTAAATGCATTTAGTCGTATCTAAGTTTTACGTCGTTTTGCAATAGTATGTACGAGTAATCTTATCTGATTAAGAAAATCAGTCGATTTTATATTTTAATAAGCACAATAAGGTATTAAAATTGCGAAATTTCAAATTGCGCATAATCTGAAGGAAATTAAGCTGTTGAGGTGTAATTAAAAATTACGTCAAGGTGTTTTTGAAGATTGATTATATCTCATGTGCCATAAAACATTTATTAACGAAATATTGCAACAGTCAATTGCAACAATCAATCAATAAAAAAGAAAGTAAAAATCTTTGTAGTTAATTACTAAACAATGCCTACCTACCTGTTACTACGACTAACATAGAATTGGAAGAGATAATTCACAAAACCAATTAACACAAAAAACATCATTCCTCACATGGATTGGTATATTTGGCTGTGTTCACACTTAACAATTATTTTCCACAACGAGTACAGACAGACATCAATACCATCATAAGAAATTAATATTTAGTTAGGTAGGTTATATGAGACTAGGTAAATGATCAAAAGGTCGTGAGTTCAAATCCGAGTGCGGGCACGTACCAATGTGTTTCTGTAAAACATATGTACGTAATTATCACTCGCTTTTCGGTGAAGGAAAACATCGTGAGGAAACCCACATACCTACCCGAGAATTATTTCGGAGGTAGGTATGTTATCCACCAATCCGGACTTGGCCCCGGTGGTGGAATATGGCCTAACCCTCCTCACGAAAGTGAGGAGAGACCCGTGCCCAGCAGTGGGACGTTATGGGTTGATGATGAAATCATCAAAGTCTGACGCAATGAACATGCCTTATGACATTTCACTGCAAACAAGTAAATGAAGTCAAATTGAAATTAACATACCAGACACTTCACCGCAAAGGCATTATAATCCCAGTGTCCCAGGCCGCAAAAGTTTCAGAGAATGTTTTTTTTATTTGGTTAATTTAGGGCGTGACTTTGCGGAAATGCATTTTTAATATTATGAAGAAAAAATGATATGGCTTTAATTCCGCCAATTTTTTTTTCTTCATATATTTTCAATGTTTCGTCTTTGCAAGATTGACGCATTCATCCAATGTCTAGATTGACTATATTAGAATTCAAAGATTTAATTTCTCAATGCATTTGGTAAGGTGACATTTGCATCAGTTCTACTTTTGCCTTTGCCTGCCGCAGAGGTCAAAACTTTTACATATTGTACAACTGACGTCAACAGTGGATAGGCAACATTAAACTCTAAAGTGTCCTTTTAAGGTCGAATTTTAATTAGGGTATTGCTAGCTTACCCATCAACCAGTTGATTGGTATTTAGTAATGAATGCCAATATCATTACCAATAACTGATAAAGCTTTGTTGGTCTATAGAATCGGTTCGCTTCTCAATTGTTATTATTGACGCAGCAAGACAGTAGCTAGCTCAATATAGCTTTCTAAAAATCGTAAAGCTGCTAAAATAGGTCTAAATGACTAGGCCGGACATAGTTATCGTCCAACTAAAAACGGCCCGTCCCAGGAACCAATAAAAAAATAACACATCACTATCACGTATTTAGATCCTGACACCTAAATAGGATTCCCTGAATCAAGGGAATCAGCAACTACGAGGACCATGGCTCTCTTCACAGAGATCGATCTGTGGTCCTCGTAGACCATGGCCCACAAACACCCAGACTTCACACAAATCTTGACACAATGAACCAATCCAAACCACAATCAAACCAATGGACTAAATCCAAACAAATAAAAAAAAAGTTATTGGATCTGTACAACACATCTCCATAAAAAATCGAATGTCCATATTTCATCCGTTCATCGTTGACGTTATCATTACAATACAATTTATGGAAATGAAGAAGAAAGGTGACGATGAAGAATTGTGTTCCAAAAGAGGCTTCTGCAAGGTGGAATACATCTATATATATAAAAATGTTATGTTGGTTTGTGTACGCTTCAAAAACTCAAAAAGTTCTGCACCGATCGAGCTGAAATTTTAGCATGATATATAATCCGCATCAAGGATTGTTTTTATCTATTTTTTTCATCAGTAACATATCAGCAAATGTGCGAATGTGCTACAGCGAAACGTGGCAGGGTACAGCTAGTATATAATAGTTAAGTGGGCTACTAAGGAGATCTTTTCGTAATATGTTGGTTCAAAGAGTCTACTAGCACTCATAGGCCGTTGTTTCGTAGTTATATGCTTTATCTATCCTCAAGATAATCTCTATCAATATGAAGTTTCGCTGTAGAGGCTTCACTTATCTCAATAAGATTGTCAGCCGTCAATCATCAATCACACTCCTGATATTAAAAGTGTGTACATCAAATAACTCTTCTTTTACAGCATACATTGAAGCATATTATACTTTACCGTAACAAATGAATCAGTAAACCAATTACAAATTAAATATAATTGCTCACAGATAAACATATCATTCGTTATAGCCTCTAGCAACAGACTAATAAATGTAAATTTAAATACCTATGGACAAAACATACAACATAACTTATCCAGTATAAAACAGGTCCCGCATGAGATGAGCTTATAGTAGTTTTAATCAGTTTTACTGTCCTAAGCGGCAAGCCAGACCAAAGAGGCGCGGCGTGCGGCATTCGGCGTTCTGCATGACGTTGCTCGATGCCTTTTTCATACAATAGTATCAGTGACAGCACTCCTCGTGTATCTGGTGCGCGCCGAACGCCGCGCAGCATTGATCTAGGCGAAAGATTGATAGATCGCTGCGTGCGGCGTGCAGCCAGTGGCGCTGCACAACGTCACTCGGCACTATTTTCATTCAAATTGACAGCGCCGCTCTGCATTACTCTGTCTTTCGCCTTACGCCAAAGGCATCTGACATTTTAAATGAGTCATTTTATGGAGCACCACTGCTTGAAATTAGTTTATAAAATATGCGAAGGCTTTACTTGGCATTTGTATTAATTCTTCGTGAAGGTGATTCAAGAGCAACAATTTCATAATATAATAATTATAGTATTTTAAATATTTCCGCTGTTCTACTTAGATCTCCCGCATCTTCAAGTATTTTCCTGGTACTGTTACAGTAATGGGCTTAGGACTTTACTTAGAAAGTGAGCGAAAAAGAGAGGAACAGGTTGAATATTTTTTTCATGCGTCAAGAAAAGAAAAGATAGAAGTTAATATAAAATTTGAATAGGTACGGTGTAAAAAGAAATTATGTGCTAACTGTAACGTAATGGAGTTAGTTCTGTAATGTTACAATACTTGGTAATAAATTAATGAATAAATATTATAGTAATCATACATCAATAAAGCGGAAATTTAAATTAAAATTTAATTTGATGAACGGTAATTAAATATCAGATATTATAGCTTCCATTTAAAGTAATTTCAATAATAGCTATTTCAAACATGTATAATAATTATGCAAACACAGACATCTGATTACAATAATGGACTGTAATATTTATTTTAACATTTTTATTGAATTCTATCTACATTTCATATCAGACATTCATCCGCCAAGCAGTAGTGTGCAAACATTACTGTGTTCCAGTTCGAGGGGCATTGTTTAAAGTGAAATTACTGGGCATATGAGACTTTCGAGCCGTTGTCTGAGGGTGACGAGCGCAGTGCAGTGCCGCGCAGGATTATGCAATGCAGTGTTCTGGGTAGTTCTGTGACTATTATGGGCAGGCGTAGCGCTTATCATCAGTTGAACGACTCGCTCGTCTCGTCACTCAGTCAAATAAAAATAAAAATAAATTATAATTTACTTTAGGTACAAATAACATAGGATTATAAAGCCGTGTCTCCAGCACGTGTTTTGACCTACTCACTACACAGAAATCTCTATGCAAAACATTGTAATTTTGGACAACATATATTTCTTTGACATGAAAACATGAAACATTTTCAAAAAGACAAGGAATAAATTGCATGGTAACGGAGAGACCTATACCCAGCAGTAGGAGGATAAAGGCTGCGGATGACGATTTTGATATTCGACTTCTGATTACGAGAAAACCAAACATCCTACTATAATGTTATAATAGTGAAAGTTTGTACGTCTGTTACTCAATCACGCTAAAACTTCTCAACGGATTTGGATGAAACGCGGCATACAGATAGTTTATTACCTAGATGAACACTTAGATTACTTTTTATCCCGTAAAAATGAACGGTTCCTGTGTGTTAATACTCAACGCGGGTGAAACTGCGGGGCCCAACTAGTGTTTTAATAAATTTTCACAAGCATTCAGATCCATTTATCAACACAGATTATGAAAAGTTATGCTACGTTGAAACTAACTAAATTTATTAAGAACTCTTAATACTACTCTATATTATTAGACACGAATTATACCTGTTAATTGAGACCACACCATTAATTATAAGTTACGCAGATCCTAGATTGGTCTCAGGTCAACTGACCAAGCAATCCTATCAGGCAATCTTCCGATTGTATAACTGGCCTACAATCCACAATCATTTGTAGTCTTTTGCGCAATATCACGACCGCATCCTTTATTCACGGCAAATAAAAACGGAACCGGATGTCTTGATGATTAATTTGAACATTAATATGTATGCCAAGGTACTGATGAACGGGGTCACGTTGCTTTGCTTGATGAGGTTTTTAGCTGGAACGACCCTACATTACATACGCTTGACGTAACTACATAGCATTCTATAATTACTGTCGTTCATTGCTAGGCTGCATTTTGCATGCAGTGATTCTGCCTATTTTTTTAACTTTATTCGTAATTTCTTTTGAGGATATCTGCCTTCTGTCCTTAACCTAGCCGTCTAGCGAAAGCCTCTTAAGATGTTGGTCGAGATTTTGTCTTTTTAGGGTTCCGTACCCAAAGGGAAAAACGGGACCCTATTACAATGGCTCCGCTGTCTGTCTGTCTGTCTCTCTGTCCGTCTGTCCGTCTGTCACCAGGCTGTATCTCATGAACCGTAATAGTTAGACAGTTTAAACTTTCACAGATGTATTTATGTTGCCGCTATAACAACAAATACTAAAAAACAAAACAAAATGAATGTTTAAGGGGGGCTCCCATACAACAAAGTACGGAACCCTTCGTGCGCGAGTCCAACTCGCATCCGCATCCGATCGCATCCGACTCGGATTGGCCGGTTTTTTTTTTTATGGTTGTACAATATTTTTTTTTAAATTCGTGTGTTGTGCAAACGTTTAATTGGAAAGCAATTTGCCAAGAGACACTTCTCTAACCACTCTCACTACCTACGTGCGTTTATTGTACACTGAATATTACTGAATAATCAAATAATTGATGCTATTAAATTCACTATCTCTTGGTTGTCAAGCAAAGTATCTAGCTAATTGAATTACAGCACTAACTGCATATGTCATAGAAATGATCTATTGATAGTGTGTCTATTGATAATACAAATAATTAAGTACATTGTCCCCACCGACATTGCTCGTCAATGCTTTTTATTAGTTTTCTTGTCACTGTTATTTGATTGCCACTTGCAATGCATATACCGTTTGTAACCTCAGTGGGGCTTCCAATTTATATTTAAGTTACTTATTACTTGTTTGATTCAATTGATGTCAGAAAATTTCAACCCCCAAAGGCTCAAGCCTTTGGGGGTTGAAATTTTGAGATCTGAATAACCTATTTTTTTTTAAAGAATTATTTCCATCTGTTCAAAATGCTAGATTTAATTTTGGACCTAAAGGCATCATTAACAACTAATTGAATAAAAATGAACTAAGTAAATAAATAAAGAATCTGCGGCTTAGTTTTTGTTAATTATGATTTTTCACATATTATACTTGTAATCGCGTAGTGAATTTAAAAAATTATTGCAATAAATACAACGTAGCAATCTACATTCAGCAATTTGGGAACGTTACCCTTTGGTTGCGACTTGTTAGATTAGGTTTGGTTTTATAAATGTTATTACATCTTAGTTACATGGTAGCTCCGTAATGCAATGTTGAGGCAGCTAATGATCTCTAATGATATACCTGTAGGTACGTATTTTGATTGATCACACAAACCTGAAGAAGCTTTGAACATAATAGTGATAAATTACTTAGCAATGTACTGGTTCTAGATCTCTAGGATGTTAACTTTGAACACTAACCTCTTCGAATCGTGTGTTATGGTCTGGAGCTCATACAAAAATCCCGTAGAAAAAAGTACTTTCAGTTTTTCCGAATTTTTAAAATTTTTCGGTTAACTTTTGCAATTTCTCTTTCGATAAGAATCCAATTCGGACTATTACAAATAGTTAACGCAAAACTTCTATAAATGCATATGTCAATACCTGCGAGATTACATACAAACAAATAACGAGATATACAAATAAAATAAGAAACAGAAAGAAGAAGGATAGAAACAAACAAGTACCTACCAGATCGTATAAACAAGAGAAAAGCAAGAAGACAGCGTTACGAATATTTCATTAATATTTAACTAGCACTGCCATAATACCCACATACCTACTCGAGAATTATTTCGGAGGTAGGTATGTGATCCACCAATCCGGATCTGGCCCCCGTGGTGGATTATGGCCTAATCCTCCTCACGAAAGTGAGGGGAGACCCGTGCCCAGCAGTGGGGCGTTATGGGTTGTTGATGATGATGATTGCCATAAAGTTCGGAAACTGTAGTTAGCTTAAAAAACTTCTCGACTGAGTTAGTTTCTGGTTACGGTAACTGGCTCAGACTTCCTCTCATTAAGGGACTTAACAGCCACCTCATAAGAGAAACGGGTCTTGCTTATGTAGTACGTGCTTAACTTAAACAGCATTCACACGATCCGATGCGATATCGTAACGTGTACCAAGATATATATTTAGTCACTTGTGCTTGTCGCGTGGAAAACGTACGCACAAAATATACTTAATTTATTTACATAATTATTGCAAATTTAAACATAAAATATAATTGGACTACTGACATTTTAGTTGTACAGTAATAATTTAATAACTCTACAACGAATCGTGTTCGAAATTCCGTAGTTACGTTTAATGTGTCTGCTTTTTACACTTTTTTTAAGATTTACATAAGTAAGTAATAATATGCTTATTGGTAGAGTGGAATGCAAAAATCGTAATTTTTTTTAAAATCTATAGCGCACATTTCGATGTCGCATCGCATTGTGTAAATGCTGCTTTATAAAGCAAACTCTTAACGTTTTACTTAAATCCGTTTTTAGATGTGCTTGTTGCAATAATCTAGTTAGATTACACACTTAGTATAAAACATATAAATAGTGTATTTAAAGCACACTTGTGATAAAAAGTGATTAAAAATGTGGCAAAGGAATTTATTGTGCTGCGTGCTGCTGATGATGAGCTGGATCGGAGACACGAAGACTGTCACCTACCACCAACAGCTGAATAGCATCGGGAAAACAGGTACACTTTATGTTACACAAATATTTTTTAGTCTACGTTTGTAGAATAATACACAAATTGGTAATATATTTTAGTCTATGATCGTAAAAGGCCAGACGAGGGACAGTTCTCGCGTTACTTTTTATCCCTCAGAGTAGATCACTTACAAGTGCATCGAATAACGCATACAAGGGACTTTAATAACCGCGTACATAGCGACTATAGTGGGATAGCTTCGGGGATTTTAGTCCTCCATAGACAAAAGTTGAACATGCAAGTATACGGATAGCAAGGCTCAAATGGAGATGGGCAGGACACTTGGCAAGACGGGAAGACCAAATGTGGACCAAATAAAATACGGAGTGGTGGCCAAGAGGAGCGCAACGACTGCGAGGCAGACCACCGGCCCGATGGTCGGACGACATCGCCAAGCACGTCGGGATAGACTGGATGAGACTGGCACAGGACCGGAACAAATGGCGTGAAACAGAGGAGGCCTATACCCAGCAGTTGGTGGATGCGGGCTGAATAGATAGATAGACACAAGTCCCTCGTCTGTGCATGCCTCAAATAAGACATGAGTGCCACTTTTATGAGGTTTGCTTACTGCAATCGCTAGCGAGCATAGTATATTTGTATGAAACCCAGTGCAGCGCCCCTAGCGGTAAGTACGTGTAACACTATTCTTTCATACAAATGTTTTACAATGATCGCTAGCGACTGCAGTAAGGAAAACTCGTAATAGGGGAAAGGGTATATACTGTTACATATTTTATGTTATTTTGGTATTTTTGCAGTAGATAAAAATGCCCTTGATCCTTTGTTTGATAAGCTATTATTGTTTCCCAAGTTGTTTAGCTGAAAACAAAAAAAATATTTGTACTTAAATGAATTATGCTCTTTCATTAAGTGGATGTGAACTTTAATAATTATATACATTTAATAGGAAGTAGGTATTTTTTAAGCGTTTCGACGGGGTCTTCTGGCAGAAGGTCACATGATTAATTAATTAATTTGCTATATGTTCTGCATCTTGCGCTTGGTAATGTAATTTTTTTACACGTTCCTGCTAGGTGACAAATGAAAAACTCAATCCGCATGAAACTGGTAATTGTATTGACCTTTTAACAGTTTTATTATCATGTCAACGACAAACATAGGTGGAAAGACGCGAATACAATAAATAAATGAACTCCTCTACCACAAAACTGTGTGGCACTGTGTCGAAGTAAAGGTTCCACAGCCAAACTGTTTGAGAATTTTAATAGAGAAATTTCAGTTTACCTACTTAGCTACAGAAGCTGCAACAATCCTAGTTTTATTACTGAGATAACATCTTCTACCATATTTTTATGCTAATTAGAAATTTTATCAAACCTTACCAAAAAATCTAATAACAGCATGAAATGTAATATTATGACAAAGTATTATAATGTCAGGTTTGTTGTTCTTGAAAGCGATAAATAAATTCATTACTCGAGAACAATGCCGCATTGTGTAAAATAAATGAAACACTATCAGACTCTCAAATAAATCAATGAACATTTAAAAACCTCACTTTAAATTCAGGAGACATCTTGTGAGATGTATACAATTTTCGATACATAAATAACTTCATATAAAACAATGGTCGTGTGACCATTTATGTTCAATACATTATGATGGTGTCCATATATTCCAAAGTTATCATTCTAAATTCACGAGTTCATATTCAGAGGGATTACCAATCTTTGGCAATCTGCCTTTGTCTAATCGTGTTTCCTTTTCCTGTATGAGATTCAGGCACGAATCACCGCTTGAAAGGGAAATTTCCTTTTTTCAAACTCAAACCATAATCAGTTAATCATTAGTTTAGTAGAAAATTTTTGATTTATTTTTTATTATTCTCTATGTATATGAGACTTAAATGTTTGACTTGTAAAAGTGCATTATTTTTGCCTACCTGCAGTAATAATTTGAGGTTTGAGTAAACCAGAACGTAAAACCTCCTTGGTTACCGATCTTAAGTTAAACATACCACCGATTACTTATAACAGAAGATAGATAATTAATATAATCACAGTGCTGGTAAAAGACTTGACGTGCTCATTCCTAATTTGTCCTGTTAATTTTTCCTCATCTCACGTGTTGTGTCATCTAAAATATGAATTAATATGGAAACGAAGTGTTACAATATCTGATTGTCACAAATTGGCAGCATGATGCCCACGCAATATCTTACGATATCGCAAGGCCGATCTTACACATCGTGCGTTTTTGGCATTGAAAAGTGGTTAAAGAATCTCCGACTTTGCTCAACATAACCGCATGATTCTCACACAATCAGTTTGACTTAAGAAAAAAAGAACCTTGACAATAGCTTGGCTCTTCTAACGTAAGCTGTAGTAAGTACTTAGCTTTAGTATTTGAGTGTGGTCAAATATTGTGTAATTAAATTTAATTTCTGCATTGCTGACCTTTTATAAATATAACCATAGTGTTTGCCAATAGTTTGAAAGCTAAATGTTATCTTGGTCAATCTAATTTTCTTCTGCACTCGAGAATCCTTTCTTGGGCTTTTTTTTCTAAACGCATGATTGTAATTTTTATTATAGATGCTTGGTTATTTATTGCACTTTACTTGTCACTTACCATCAGGTGAGATAGTGGTAAAACGCGAACCTATTTATTAATAATAAAAAAAGATAACTTTTGAAATGTTTGCGTCAATAAAGTGATAATATACGAGGGTGAATCAAAAAGTTCTTAGAAGTGCATATATATGAAACCTTTTTGGATCAAGTTCGATATTCAAATTAAAGAGTGTCTATCACACTATATTTATGCAGACTGTCACTTGTTTTTGTCAGTTCGTTCGCATGTAATAATTTTTTTTGTGCAACGAGTTGCTAAAAAGTCAAAATTATGGATAAAAGTGAGTTACGTGCGGTGATAAAATATCTCAGTTTGAAAAAAATGTCTACGAAGGAAATTTTTTTGGACATTCAGCAGACATTAGGGGGTGATGCTGTACCCTATTCTACGGTTGCGTACTGGGTGGCTGAATTTAAAAGAGGTAGATCAAGCTGTAAAGATGACCCGCGTTCTGGGCGGCCTTCAACCTCCGTTACAGAAGAAAATGTCAAAAAGGTTCAGAATCTGGTTTTGGAAGACAGAAGAATGACTATAAAACATATAGCTGAGATCCTAAAGATATCTTTTGGTAGCGTTCAATCCATTTTAATTGATTCACTGGGGTTCAAAAAAGTGTCTGCAAGATGGGTGCCACGAATGTTAACCGACGAAAACAAAAAGCGACGTTTGGAAATTTCCAAGGGTAATCTCGAAATGTTCCAGCGTGATTCGGATAATTTTTGCCGTCGTCTTGTCACCATGGATGAAACGTGGGTCCACCATTTTGATCCTGAAACTAAAAGACAAAGCATGTCTTGGAAACGACCATCCTCTCCATCCATTAAGAAATTTCGAATTGCTCCTACCGCTGGCAAAGTTATGGCCTCTGTGTTCTGGGATAGTGAAGGAATCCTTTTTATTGATTACATGCCAAAAGGCCAGACGATTACTGGACCCTATTATGCAAATTTAATCCCGAAAGTGCGTGAAGCGATTAAAGAAAAACGTCGTGGAAAACTGTCGTTGGGCGTGTTGTTCCTTCAAGATAACGCTCCTGCTCATCGATCGGAAGTTGCGCTCAACGCAATCCGCTGTGCTGGCTTCAATCTCCTTGACCACCCACCATATTCTCCGGACTTAGCCCCAAGTGATTTTCACTTATTTCCAAAATTAAAAGAGGAAATTCGTGGAACAAAATTTCACGATAATGACGCGGTTATAGCTGCCGTAGAGGACTTTTTCGAGAGTCAAGAAAATAATTTTTTTTCACAAGGAATAAGGAAGTTAGAAACGCGTTATTCTAAATGCATTGCATTGGAGGGAGATTATGTAGAAAAATAAAATATTATTATTTAAATCTTTGCATTTTTTAATATTGATTCCAAGAATTTTTTGATTCACCCTCGTATATCAATAAAGTCAAAGAAATAATCAAACAATTATTGAAGGTTAATACAAATACTCCGATGTTTATGTAAATATACGGTTTTCTTTCATATAATTATAAGTTTTCCTTCGCGAATACAAAATAAAGATTATTCAGTTGTCAACAATAAATACCCTGTAATTAGGTGGTTACATCTAATGTTTATGTACACCAACATTTAACCGGTCGTTAACCAACGGCTCGGAATCGTGGCCCTTTTCATGTTCACCATTGGTTAATGACGGTTTAATGTGGGAAAACGAGGGCTATGTCAGTAATTGAGGTGTGTTCTATCGTTTAACTAATTTTCCGCTTCTCTAATTAGATACCAAAGTGCGGTTCTGTGCTAATTACTCATTGGCAATTGCTTTTCATGCACATTAATTTTAAATTAAACTTAAGCTGCCGCCATAGGAAACGTTCCCAAAATGCTAGGCAACATTGCTGCACGTTTTAGGGAAATATGGGCAATGTAGTTGCGGCGTAATCCGTAAGTAAATTGAATTGAAGGCCGTATTCTGGTCTATTCAAATGTATTAGGAATTAATAGAATAAATTACCACTCTAACAACCAAACCCCATTGAATCCGACGTCGATATCTACGCAAAAAGCACTGTGAAGCACTTTTAGGAAATTTTAATCACTATGATATTTCTACCAAGACAACTCATTTCTTCTTTTCATGGTTAAAATACCGACACAGAGTAAAAACAATATACTTTTATAGGCTGTGTCAGGCAACACATTACCAAACTTCGGGCCTTTATTTCGGACAAGCCATACAGCGTGGCAATGCAGCCAGCATTTTGGGAACATTGCCCATTGCAGCTTGTTTGATTTGGTTTAGTTCAATTTAGTTTTTAGTTGGTTTATTGTATTCAAACATGTTGTTTCCTTTGGTTTCAGAATGCTCGAGTTGTCAAGACGACGAACTCGGCGTCACGCGGTGGACCATGCCGCTACTCAAGACTGGCGAGAAACGCTACTACTTAGGAATATTTTTCAAAGTAAGTTCAAATGTTATTTATTAACTGCACGAGTTATGGAGGCCGCAGCCGGAGGGTGCAAGGAAACCCCAAATGTTCTTATACTATGTTTATTATAATCAAAATACTACATGTCTAGATCCTAACCTAAAAGTGTGTACGTTCGGTCCGAAGTTAGGAGCCGAAGTCACCTTAAATTACGGGGATTACAGTATATAGATCCATGGGACAGTTCTGCTGCGTCTGCGTTTCGCTGTATCGCCGCCGGTCGTACGGTGTGGTGTGGAATGCGGTGTCATCATTCTGGTCATCGGACGGCTACATAACACACGCACCGATACTTTTTTTTCTACTCGTAAAATATAAGTTGGTATATTGGGTTTTGTTTCCAACGAAGGGAAGTGATTTAATAAACTAACCACCACCAATAACAGCTATTATTATTAGTACTATGATAGTTTGGTGCTTTAAAATACTCTTGCATCCATGGTTAAACATAAAAATGCCTGAATCTCAACTGCGGGAACGTAAAATCTTGGTTAATAGGCACCTGGGCGAAAAAGAGATCTATGCAGCGCGCCGCTGTCAGTTTGATACATTTTGTACATTTTGACAGCACGCGCAGCGCTGTCACTTTTATGAAAATGTATGAAAAGGCATTGGGTGACGTCACATAGTATTATATTATTATTTATTCTGCGGTATTACGCCCTACATGCCCCTACTGAACCCATCTGCATAAATGGTTATAATGCGGAAGCGAGAGACATGTTGTTTTATCAGCTTCCACTAAGCAGTGCTACAAATATCTAAGCAAGTTCTGCTTACTTATCGATTAAAATCCAATTAGTTTCTAACTCTTTACAGATAAGCTACTTACTCGTATATGAGCAGAGATACGTAATTCTGCCCCCAATAATCCAGGTGACATCTGTCATATGACTTATAGAGATTAGTGGGTAGGAATCACAACGTGGCCGGCAGTAAGAATTTGAATGAATACATTTGGAGATCCCTTTGGTATATATAGCCTAGTAATAGCCCTGCTAGTAATTACGCTATTCTAATGTATGTGATACTGAAGATGTACAACCATCTGTATTACGTATAGGTACATAATAACCTTCACGGCTAAGTCGTGGTCATTGATCATTTATTTAGCAAGATTATAGAGACGGATTATCGAAATCTTTGCACGATTGACATTAAATGAGACGTTAAGTACCTGCCTAGTAATTAATTTATTTTTTGAAGCCTTGAACGATCATAAATTTATGGCGTGGAACAAAATCTTATTAGATTTTGGTTCCTGTTTTGATTATAAGTTCGTAGAGAAGCGTTTTAGTAAACTTTAAAATTATGAAAACTCAAAGATACTACATACTATACTTCCGCACTGGTCGTGTTTAAAAAAGGTCTGTAAACTTAATAATTTGTCAAATAGTATCCAACAATGTTTTTTTATAAATTTGTTTTAGTCGCATATCTTAAACATGTTCCATTCATGTCTCATCTTCGACGAGAAATTAGATAATACGGATAGACAAGCCAAATATAGTGTCACTAAAAAACCCATGTTACCAAATAAGAAAATAAACGGTCATCGATTACGTCTATTCATACATCTTGAGGTGCCCGAAGCGAAGCAACCAAGGCCCGATGTCACAAAATTTTACAAGTACAGATTGTAATTTTTATAATTGTAAATTTGTTTTACAAGCTTTAACCTACATCTTTTAGGCAATTACTGGACGTAGTGTTTTTTTATATATTTTATTTCTATAGGCTAGCGGTGACCATGATCTCAACTTATGTAAAAATGAAAACAATATTTCATGATTTATCTTATATATTATATTAGAAGCAAAACGCCGTCTTCCAACAAATCACAAGGGAATCGTATATACCATATGTGTCGCGCGCACAGATATATAAAAGGAATAACCTCTATGCGAATTATTATTAGTAGATATACCTACTGACATTACATATTTGTTTTATATAAAGTTTGACAGCCGACATGATTAGTAATCGATCACCCATCCAACTACGAACAATGCTCAGAGAATCCTAGGGAAATACAACTGAGGGCATAACTCTTTCCTACTTGTATTATTTACAAGACTTGTACAAATGTCCGCAGTCGCCCCAGCGATGGCATGCGGTTGATTGATACAGCCGCTTTCACTTTCCTCCGTCACGTGGCCTGTCGACAAGTTCGAACTCCTTTTTACAAGTCACCATTAAAATTGTTTCACTTTCATTCATCCACGGTCGTGTATAGAACTGTTGCCTATGCAATTAACTTGCTTGTAATTCTAGCTAATTTATCAACGAACAAAAACTCTTTGGCCTTGGTACAATCATTAAAAATCTATTTTCTCTCGGTAGTTGCATCACTTTCATAAACAAAACGCATGACTCGTTTTGTTTTTTAATGTTCACTAGGCACAGCATAATGGTAGGCATCAGTAATGGGTTTTGTTATAATTGTGCTTGACAATTTATCACCTTATAATGTTCTATTCATTTTGTTAATTAATTAGGTGATGAGGTGAGAGTGAGAATAGAATTTGTTGAAAAGGTAGGCTATGTAATTAGTTTAATGCTAATATATCAATGTCGTGATCATCATCATCATCAACCCATAACGTCCCACTGCTGGGCACGGGTCTCTCCTCACTTACATGAGGAGGGTTAGGCCATAATCCACCACGGGGGCCCAGTCCGGATTGGTGGATAACATACCTACCTCCGAAATAATGATGATGTCGTGATATTAGTTAGTATTTGTAGTTGGTAAAAAGAGGAGAAATAAAGACTATCTGTGCCATCGGCTAATGAAAATATACATTTATTAGTAATATCTTTCTCAAAATGCCATTTTCCTTTTTTAATCCAGTAAATCAGCAAAACATAAAAATACTCTCTTTTAAAAAGTCATGGATGTTTAGTCAAAGCTTATATGCCAAACCAGAATACCCGGGTGAAACCGTAAGGTGCTGCTAGTAACTTCTAAAGCCGGTGAAAATGCGTTTGGACTGGGGTTTAATTGAGCATAACTTAGTTCCTAATAGTCATAGTGCCGACTTGTTTATGGGAAAAGTAAGCCCTTTTGTGTAAGTTCCACTCGCTACGGATTAGTGTTGTGCAAGCTTTGTATTCACCTCTAACAATCGTACCCACATTATGACTAGTAGAGGTGAAGAAAAAGAGGTTTCATGGTAGGTGAACTTATTGTGAAGTTGAGTATTTTTTGTTGTTTTTTCTATGAATATAAAGATTATATTGGACTACCTTGGACTCTATACAAACAAAAATGACTCAATAAAGGTTCGGAGAAATGAGACGACATAAAAAAATAATCTAGACACAAAATACAATCTAAGTACAGTTAAGGACCTCCGCCGGTTTAAAGTAATTTAATGAGCTACGTTCAACACTGAGAAAAATGTAGGTACATAAAATATATCATCAAATGTTTATTTTTCAAGTTTTAACCAATGACACCTATGCATCTGTGACAATTAGGCTAAAGCATCTCCTAGAATAGAGGGAACAAAACTCATCAAGTGTGCGAATTTCACGTTAGGAAAAGCTCGTAAATCAAGCTCAAAGCTCATGAGTTTTCAGCTAACGCGTCGCTTTCCGTAAAATTAGGTCGCAGACCCGATGGACTGGAAGTAACGCGGCTGCGTCCGCTGCAAAATGTATCTACGTTTCAAACTAACCGAACTTAAAAATGCTTACAATCGATCACGTACCTACCCACTCTTGTACTTGCCTACTTCGCTTGAAATATATTAACTATTTACCTACGCTCCGGCAAAAGAGAAATTCTATCAAGAAGTCCTTTTCACGAATGGCACAAATAGAAAAAAATGACATCCCGCAGAGTTTCTTTGGTGCTATGTTCCTCTGACGGGCGTATTTCCGAAGCGCTGGTAGAGTTACGGAGTTTCCCTTTCCTATGCCAAATTCAGGTATGAATCACCACTTGAAATAAAATGTCCTTTTTCAAACTTAAACCATAATTTGACAACCATTAGTTTAGTAGATCATATGCTGAATATTTTAATTTTTTCACTTGTGAAAGTGCAATATTGTTGCCTACTTGCATAAACGATTTGAGTTTTGAATTTTCAAATTCAATTTACCCATTTTAACGTCGCAATCCGACTGCAAACAATACCTACTCCTAAGCTGCTCCGGTCGTGTGCACTCGTACCTGCAGCGGTCTGAACGCTTCACAGCTTCCAAGCGATTAAGGAAGGCATAACCAGCACCCAATTGCATCCTCTCACTGGGCAGATTACGAAGCACTCATTGGCATAGTTCGTCTGAGGAATCCTAACTCACCAAAGTTAGGCAACGACCCCAGCGGCACACCGTTGGATGGTTGACAATCAAATTGAAAGTGTTTCTGTGCTTCGGAAGGCACGTGGTTGATATCGAATTAGAACAGCATTTAAGTTGAAGATTGAAATTTGACCCGCCCCTAATCTTTGTCAGAGGCCATTGATGAGGTCATAGCTCGTTCAAGATCGATCGATTAAATAGCTTTTTTTTATTGAAGCTGTCTGGGAAATAACATTATTAACATTGTGACCGTTTCAACAATAATATCAAATAGTTTTATATCACTTTGTATCAACAAACTTGTTCGTTGCATAACCCGTTCGTCCCATTGCTGTTATGTTTTTACCAGCTTGGTATTCTCTCTAAAAAAGTTCTTTTGTCGAACACAATGATCATATTTATACCTACTATTATGTTCGTTCAAGCTAATCTAACTATACCTTACAGTTGTTATATTTCTAACGAGTGAAAGTAACAAAACTGAGATGCCATCGTTATAAAAAGAATAGAAATCTGGTGCATCCAAATCACATAACTTCTATAACAATACTAGTAATAATAATGATGATAGGGAAACATGCAAAGATTTTAATGTAATTATGTCCACGTAGTTTAGACTGGGAGGTGTTGCAAAATCCTATTACTCGTCGAGACCCACTAAAACATTGCGTAGCTTTAGCAGTGAAGACGCCTACGACATTATTTTCTGGAAGAAATTAACTAAAGTTTTAGTAAATATGCCTACTTCCTAATCAATAATTGTAATTATAAACTTTAAATACCTACATATCTAATTAAGTGTAATTAGGTGAGAAAAACTTTGCGGCTTGTGGTGGCGATCAAATGTCCGAAATAATTGAGCAAGTAAATAATAAATTACACTCGACAGTTCAATACAGACATAATGTCTTCCATTTTATTGTCACAGTAATCTAGTCCCGCAACTCCCAGTCACATTCGTTACGTCAAGCAGTAGTGTGCAAACATTAATATGTTCTGGTTTGAAGGGCACTGTTTCCAACATAATTACTGGGCCTATGAGACTTTAGAGTCGATGTCGCAGGGTAACGAGCGCAGTGCAGTGCCGCCCAAGATTATGCAATCCAAAGTTCTGGATGGCACTGTAACTGTTATGGGCAGACGTAGCGCTTACCATCAGGTGAACGACTTTCTCGTCTCGTCGCTCAGTCAGTAAAAAAAATTAAAAAAGTGATTGTACAGAACCAGCAGTATATGAAAGCATACCTGCTTAAGAATTCAAAGTATTGTATTGTATATCACACCATTTCTCTGAGGCTGCGGTGTGCAGTCATTCATGTTATTTGCGAGAACAGGTATGCACTTACGTTCTAGGTATGGCTACAGTTACTAATTTTTTTTTTTTTTTTTTTAATAACCTATACTGTCCCACTGCTGGGCAAAGGTCTCCCCCATCTCCTTCCACATGTCGCGATTGTTTGCCACGTCGGACCAACTTGGTTCGTATGTATCAAGATCGTCACGCCAGCGTTTTCTTGGCCTGCCCCGGCGCCTACGCCCTTTTTCAGGCATCCATTGTGTGACGATCTTGGCCCATCTGTCGGGGTGCATTCGAGTTACATGGCCCGCCCAATCCCATTTAAGCCTAGCTGCTTTGAGACCTACATCAGCGATGCCAGTTATTGAACGCAACGTGGTGTTTCGGACTCTGTCCGTTCTTTTGACTCGTAAGACGCTGCGTTCCATCGCTCTTTGGCAAACGCCAAGTCTGAACCTCTGAGAATCGGTCAGCGACCACGTTTGAGCACCGTAGGTGAGGACAGGCAGGATACACATGTCGATGAGTCGGCGTTTGAGTGATAGTGGAAGGTCGCCCTTCATCAGCTCTTTCATGGACCAGTAGCTCCTCCAGGCATTTTCGACGCGGCGCTCGATTTCTTTGTCTTGTCGGTTCTCAAAAGAGACTAACTGGCCCAGGTAGATGTATTCATCGACATAATGCAGTTCCTGCCCATCAACCTCTACCTTGCGCTTGACGCTGTTGGTCATTATTTGCGTCTTTGACCGGTTCATCATTAGTCCAACCCTGAGGCTTGCCGTGCTCAGTTCTTGGAGCATCTGTTGAAGTTCTTGTGTTGTTTGGGCGAAAAGTACGATGTCGTCAGCAAATCTCAGATTAGTGAGTTTTTTGTTTCCAACATCGATGCCTTTTGAAATCCAGGAGCTAGCTAAGGTTTTAAATATTTCTTCGAGTGTACTTGTAAAAAGCTTGGGAGAAAGCGGGTCACCCTGCTTAACGCCTTTGTTTATGGGGAATGTAGGACCGGAGGAGAATAATTTTATATTTGCAGAACTGTTTCTATATATAATTTTAATAAGATCTGTGTAATTCATATCTATTTGCTGATTTTCTAATGCTGAAAAAATAGCTGAGTGTGTGATACTATCAAAAGCTTTTGTGTAGTCCACGAATGCCAAATAGAGGGGTAAATGGAACTCGTTACATTTTTCAATTATCTGGTTCAATGTTTGTAGGTGATCTGTAGTTGAAAAACCCGGACGAAAGCCCGCTTGTTCAGGTGATTGATGTTTATCAAGTGTACTCTCAATTCGTTTTTGAATGACTTTAATAAACGCTTTGTAGAGGTGTGACACTAAACTTATTGGTCTATAATTACTTATGTTGCTTTTGTCTCCCTTCTTATGAAGTAAGATGATGTTTGAGTGGCACATCCCCACAGGAAACTTTCCTGTCTGGCATATGGAATTGAATAAGTTAGTAATGTGCGGAAGTAGAGCAAAAGAACCTATTTTAAGAGCCTCTGTTGTCACACCGTCCTCTCCAGGGCTTTTGTCGTAGCGCATGGTTTTGATTGCGTCATGAACTTCACGACCTGTGATGAAGGGAAAAGTTTCGGGACAATGATATTCCAGTTCATGATTGGATTTGGATTGGTCGGAGTAAAGTGATTTGTAAAAATCGGTACAGATTTCCAGTATTTTAGCTCTGCTATTAGTTACTAATTATGTAACTAATATTTACACACATAAAATGTAATAACCAAGCATGATATATGTAAGAATTACACTATAACCTTACACCAATATTCATGGACATTGCGTTTAGAACAAACTCATAACCCCCTCCTTTTTGCTTTACCTTAGTCGAGTAAAATAATGACTACACTCACTTTAATCGGGAACAAACAAAACCCTGCCGTATTCTAAAACTTCATAGCGATGTCCTTTATAACATTTTATGTAAAATGTCTATACAATTATATTTTTTTATTATGAGAAAAGTCAGTCAGCTGCATACAAACTGTGGCTATTGGCCTCCATAAAGAATTTAAAAAATGACTCACTCATAGAAAACGTGACAAAAAGCAACGGTAGTAATAAAATCATAATTATGCAAAGCAAAAACTTTTATCCCCGAAGGAAAATATTGAACCTAAGGCAAAGCAACCAGAAGCTCTCACACTACAATACCTGAAAGTACGCTCGGAGCAAGAACTTTCTCTGGGACTGGTCGGAACGAAGTCCGACCAACAATTGTACAATTAGGTGCTGGAAACTTTTGCGAAATCAAAGAAACTTATGGAAAAATTGCTATTAGTATTCTGAAACTTTCGCAGCTTTATGAAAATGTATTATCAAATAGAACATAAAATTACGGTGCTTTAAGACAAATTAATAATACCACAAAGCAGTCCCTCGGTACCAATTTTTTAATCTCACCAGGCGACAAAATTACTGAATGTAATCGATTAATTATAGGAAATAGGGATTACCATCCATGGGGTTACCTTTATTCTGGAAAAAGTTACCCGTGATTACGGGTAACTCTTTAAAAAGGGTCTCAGCTAATAAGTCAGGCACGATAATCGATGTCTTATTCAATTTGGGTTCGGTTTCCTGTTTACTACATTTTTACTCTAAAAGGGAAAATTTGTGTCACCTGACCAAACTTACACACAATCACGCTATTTCCATTGCTACGCCTCACTTTTTTATTTATTGTCACGACATCTTTTAAGGGTTCCGTACCCAAAGGGTAAAACCGGGCCCTATTACTAAGATTCCGCTGTCTGTCTGTCTGTCAGTCTGCCATCAGGCTGTAGTTCATGAACCGTGATAGACAGTTGAAATTTTCACAAATGATGTATTTTTGCTGCCGCTATAACAACAAATACTAAAGTCCGACTCCCACTTGGCCGGTTTTTTATATTTACGTTCAATATGTTTACATCATTAAAATTACAAGTAAAAAAAAATGCATAAACATTGAAAACAATTACATGAACAAACCGTCGAACATGAATCTTACATTACATAACAAAACTATGTCTTGCGTTCACGCACATAAAAGCTATTGTTCTAAATTGCTATTTGTCAAAATTATTAAAGTTTTGTGTAACAAAACCATGTTTTCTCACATTCTAGATGTTTATTACGTACGTTTAGATTATTACATCGTGGAAGCTACTTGCATATTCATCAGTTATCTAATTATTTTGAAACATCTGAATCAAACCTAAAAACCTAGATTTAATAGTGCAAGCCGAGTAAGGAAATTAACTAACGAGGTTATATTTTAGCGCTAGCTATGCTTAGCGATTGCTCCTACATTTTTCTCGTTTTCTGAAACAAAGTAACTCACGTTTCCATAGACAAAATTTTTAATTTGTAAATGTATTTCTATGTTAGTCTCTGTAATCAATGTGTCCCTTTCAAGAAAGCATCTTAAATGGCTCTGCAATACTAAAACACTGAAGTAATTAACTCAACTTGACAGCCACAAAACATGTCTATTGTTCTTGTAGCTGAAACCACAGATTACTTAATAGCACGACTACGTATTGGCAGTCGGTTAACCGCAATCAGACTTTTTGTATCAGAAACCTAGATAGAACCGCCTTCCGTGTGCAAACCCGAAGGCAATGCGGCTAAAGCACAAATTTGCCAAAACATTCTATTTGTACGAAAACAAATGAACATCTCAAAAGTATTTAACATTCCATAGACTAGGAAGAGCTTCCAAGATTTAAACTCGCATTGTGTCTCAATTGTCTGGTGATTATTTTACGGCTGGATTGTCCTTTTGTTATGGATCGATTTTGATTTCTTGTAAAACAATTAACTCCCCTAGTGTCATGCGGACAGTTTTGACATAAGCCGTGGTCAAAATCTTGGCAGCTTGTTCGCGGTTTCATTCTGCAAGAGTTTTATTTGCCACGCCTTTATTGAACAGGTTGTAAAGCCTAGGTATTCGCTTTCAAGATCAATGCCCAGGCCGCTCGGCCTCGACGCGACTGGTCACTGTTCCGACAAGTATAGGTATTTCAGTGCTAATAGTGTCACCCTGCGGCTTTGGCCGCTTTATGTGGCTACTACATACACAGTATTACGAGTACACACCTCAAAGTGCGACAAGACGTCGCACCGCCAAAATCAGCGATACCCGCATGGGAGTCAAGGCATTTTGGTTGGAAATTTAAATGGCGCGTAGCATTTTTGGGAAATCATCCATGGAATAAAACCGAGGATGGGAATTTACTAAACTTTAAAGAAAACTCCATGAAAGTTGCTTTTTAACCATTCATCTGGAAATTAAGATCGACGTAGATATTTCAGCGTTTATTTTTAGGAATTACGAATTAATTATTATTTCCGTGGTATTATCGTTTGTAGATCCAATCAGACGTAGTCGCTGGCGGTAAGCTAGTCAGTCTATTGTCTTTAAATAGATAACGCAGATTGCAGCCCCTGCACGTGCACTGTAGCTCGTAAGACATGGGTCAGGTGCAGTGGGGGGCTATACGTTAGAGCCTTGTGGAACACGCTTTATTGGGTCAATAAATTTTGTTGTGCAAACGGTGACTCGAAACAATATTGATTTTGTTTCAAAGCAAATGTGTTAAACATTACTCTGATTAGATAGGAATTTCGTAGGGATTACGTGTTCTAGATACTATTTTTCATAATTACTGTCTTTTTGTAAAATTACTCATAAACTACGCACCCTTCTTTTAAAGTGTATAATAAAAATACAAATGTATTTATTGATATAAAGGAATTTTACAGTTAATTTTCTTCCAATGATACAATACAAAAGTTTCTACACTAGAAAAACAACCTGATAAATTAGTTTTTTACACTGTGCTATAAATATGTATGTGTGTGGCCAATCTACTTAACGGTCGCTGAATTAATTTAAAACTTATAGATAGATCCTGGAATTAAACATACGTTCATCCGCAGAAAGAGCGTAGCTAACTATAGTAAAATAATAACCCCTATTAAGTAATTATTCGTAATAAATGAGCGCAATTAACACATTACACTTTCCTTACAGTTACGCAACATAAATAAACGAAGCCTCGATGGAAACTTGGAAAGCGTTTATTGACTGTAGACAAACGTATGACATTTTGCAATCCACCATCATGCGATGACAAGCGGTTTCCCTTGTAAAATACTTTATTAGCTAATTGAATATTTGTTTTGTTCTCACATAACAACCCTTTCGTCGCAATTAGTGACGAAGGCAACGGTGGTCAGAATCACTAGTAGTAGCATTGTAATCGTCATTATCATCATAAAAACCTATGTTCACCCACTGCTGAGCACAGGTTTCATCTCGCTTTCGTAAAGAGGATAAAGCCAATATCCACACGGAGACCCAGTCTGGATTTAATGGATCTCATACCTCCGAAATAATTCTCGGGTATGTGAGTTTCCTCACGATTTTTTCCGTCACCGAGATATCTTTACAATGATGTAAAACCAATATTGAAATTAATATACGTTTGTGTCTGTTTTCAGGCGAACTGGTTCAAGGCGCAGCAGTACTGCCGGTTCCACGGCATGCACCTCGCCTCCATCTCTTCGCAGCAAGAGAACGATAAGCTAGAACAATATGTCAAAGACTCGGGTAATTAGACCTTTACGATAAATAATATAATATTTTGACTAAATAAATAAAGAAATTCCTTACAAAACCTGAACGTGATGGCGGGAAGCTTCTCTAGGCACTTTGCGAAACGCCAACAACGAGGCACAATGAGTTCATTTCATAAATTATGTGCTAAATTCTATCGCTCTGTGAGATCTTGGTCGAGGTATCGAGAGGTCTTTAACGTTAAGAACCATTGGACGAGAGGGCAAGAGACCACCTCATTCGACGAACAACAGACAAATTATCATTCACTTCTAATAAAATGAATGCTAAACATACAACGCTGTATTTTACAGGGTACGGCCGCGAGCACTTCTGGACGTCGGGCACTGACTTAGCAGAAGAGGGGAACTTCTTCTGGATGGCCAACGGCAGACCGCTGACCTTCGTCAACTGGAACGCAGGAGAACCTAACAACTTCCGTTATGAAAATGGAGAGGAAGAGAACTGCCTAGAACTGTGGAACAGAGACGATAAGGGACTGAAGTGGAACGATTCTCCATGCTCATTTGAGACTTATTTCATTTGTGAAGTTCGGACCGATTGATGACTTGTATCCTTTGTGTTGTACCAGGGTAGATACCGCCATTTCTGAAACTGAAACTTGAACTGTCTGAAACTTGCGCGTGATGTTATGGAATTTTATTCTTTGATTTCCAAAGAATTTATTGTTCTTGCCGTTTGTTTTTGCGATTGCAAAAACAGTGTGTTCTCAAAATCTAAACTGAACTAATGGAATTGCGAATACTTTATGGTTGCGTGCTGTTTAATACATTCTCGGGACAGGCAGGCAGGAAATAATAAACGGTTTATAACTTTTCCACGTCTTTGCAATAAAAACTTGATATCACACGACAAGCTTTCTACAAAGACAGAAAATTCAAATTTTGTCCTTAAAATCACACTGGCTGGTCTAGATGTTCTTGACAAGCGAGACGGTCAGGCTATATCTAGGCATTTATGTAATATTGTAATGTTTAATTATGCATCTTTGATGCAACGGCCTATTTTCAATATGTTGAATTACGGACCGATAAAAATTGTATATTATTTTGGATTTCAATTTAATTTTTCTTAATTTATGTTGGAACAAAATTTATTTGTAAAATATTCGTGAAAACATATCTTTAAATTACATAAAAAAAGTTACCAAAATATTAACAGATCGTACGCGGCGCACTTTCGAAGAATCGAGATCTAGACAATCCATTGTAGTATCATTATATAAAGGTTTTACTGTGCTTCGTCAGAATTGCGCTACGTTAGAAGTCTAAGAATAGGAAGAGGCGGCACAAAAGTAATTTGTTTGATAAAGAAAGACGAAAAGTTTTTTTTTATTTGTTAATTTGTAGTTTTCTTTTTTTTTTTGATTTTTGATATCACATCAGCCCACTCTTGCTCCTCGATTTTTATTGGTCCATCATTTAACTAAGTTAGAATCAGCGCTCGATATTTTCCGAAATTATTTAATGAACAATGAAGGTATGATATCGAAAGGTATGCGGTCAGTATAAGGTTACTTACAGTAAGTTATGTTTGGTTATTTATTTGTTAATTCTCCGACTGTAGTTGTGGAATTAGGCTGAGAGTAAACGGACAGTAGTATTTTGACTACAGATATTCTGTTTTACGAAGATTATTAAGTTCAAGGTGTAGTAGTGATGTGTACAGACAGATAGGTCGTGTCTGCGTGTGTCGTAACTGATAGGTTCCAAGCTAGAGCACACTAAAACAATGCGCATGTAAAACAGAATAACCGTTCAAGAATAGTCCGTTTTTTATTTTGTTTATTTTGTCATAATCTCCGTAAACTCTTCTACTATGACGCTAGAGTCAGTTCCATGGAATAAGTCCCGCAGCGATAAAGAGAACGAACTTTGATGGCTTCTGTAATGTTCAAATCAAAAACAACAAAATAAAATAGGAAAAAATCGCTCTTTTACTCTTGGCTTTAGGATTTAAAATACAATTCTGTTATAATACGAAAATGATCACTGCCTTTAATGATCTTGAAGTGAAACCTCCGAGCCAACGGAGGGGTCAAGGACCTTGGGGTCCACAGTCAAATAGTGTTAAAAGGATAGTTACCTTAGAAATAAGTGTAAAAAATAGTTTAAGGAACGACAATAAACTTTGTAAATTTAATTTTGTGTTTATTTTTATCATAAGCTGCGTCTTTGCTTTTCAGTTCTTAGAAAAAAAAATGAGGTTTAAAATTTTAAAACCATATATCTGATAGATAGACATGAGATTGACCTTGTAAGTATTCTGTTTTCATTTGATGTCCAACCGATTGAAGTCATTAGTAGCCAAATTTCATCCAAATTGGTTCAGACATTAAACAGTACGATTGAGGAGTACCTACCTACATACACTACACATTTTCTATGTATTTATTTGGCAAGAACTAATATCTTTTTATAGCTTCGACCCAAAATCGGTAAAACTTTCAAACTATTTACTTCGACAAAGAACTAACACTTTCAGTCAGTCGAACGTGAGTCGAAATATTACTCAGGAAAGGTAAACGAACTGCTGTTTACTAACACAATCGCGAAAACACGATATTTCTCCTGGAAGCAAGCCATTAGGTGATAAAATTTTAAATTTAAATGTTGCTACGATATAATGTACCTAAGTATTCAGTTTTGGCACTGGCCATTGCGTAGGTGTCACGCAGCATGGAGGGTTAATGACCAAAGATGCAATATTAGAAAAGAAATATACAACCAATTTAAAAAAAAAAACCAAAATATTACACACAGTGCGAGACACGCGATCGCTGAAAATATTTTTTTGTAGGCGTAGGTACTTGTAGGTCTTTCAATCCTTCCTTTCAAATTATGTATGCATGTACAAAATGTGTGTTTCTATTGGTACAGCTTCGAGGTTTATTTCAAAGTTAGTTTCAGGACAAACACTACGCAGTTGGAAGCATATAATACCGAGGTAGCTCCACAGTTCCATCCAGAGGGAAACTTCGCCCACTGTACTATTCACTGGACTGGAAACACGAGCTTTACATAACATCCGGTATTTCCTGAAAATTTCATGCGTCCGCAGGCTCGCCGGTGTATGTAAATAGGAACAAGAGCGCAGCCAGGGTCGGAGCTAGGGTCGATAGTTTTGGGGCTAACATTGGGGGCTTTAACGTTGTACAATGGGGTTACATCGTGCTGTCGTATTACTTTATTGCTGTGAGTTTGTTTAGAGATAAATTATATGCAAACTAAATGTTAAGCCGTACGAGTGATAAGGAGTGTTATATAAGAGTATACACCGTGACGCACAGAAATATGTGACTTGGTTCTGTTTTCACGGCTTGCAGACAAATAGCAGCGAATTTTGTTTACCTAGTACCAGTTATTTTCCGATTTCAGAATGTATGCCACGGTTAAGTACCGTATTACCTACTTGACTGACGAAACAGATTTATGGTTCTAGTATGAATGGGCCAGCCGGTAGGAGTCGACGAAGGCGAATGTGCCTCGATCGAATCGAGGACGTGCTAAAGAAAGGCCAAGTCAAAAGTACCTATAGCCGGCGAGCATGTATGAAAGGCCTTATGAAAGTGGAAGAAGCGAAAGAAGTGTGTCAGAATCGTAGCATGTGGAAAGGTGTAGTCTCTGCCTACCCCAACGAAAAAAGGCGTGACTGTATGTATGTTTGTATGTATGTATTACCTGCTTGCCCTTTCCCTAAGTCCATATCTGCAGGGTTTGAGTAGAGACTCGCACGTGGTGCTGGATATTAATACCCAGGTCACGTGGACACCCTTCGGGAGTTGTTGTCACCCGCCTGGGGAAGTATTGTAATTTTCTGATACAACGAGATACGGGAGAAATTCCTTAGATTTTCTCTATTGTACTGCTTTTCTATTGTGAAAGGCCCACGTAATTCAAGCGGGGACTTGGCTTAATTTAGTTAAAGAAAATAGCTTTGTTTATTGCAAAGGTTTCACGAAAAGTTACTCTTGTGAGCGTGAAACAGAAAAATTGTAATTTCATGGATGGTTATAAAATTCAAAATAGTTACTTTAGTGTAATAATATTAGCTCTGTGTTTGTTGTCACATTGCGTATATGGCAATGTTGGTCTAGTAACCTTATCTTTTAAATAACTTGCGATTTAAATATAATGCATTACGTAGTAGTATTTTATTATTGAAAACGGGATATTTACCTTCTATTAGTATTTTTTGAGTTACAGATTTTTTTAACACCGGTGCAAGTGCCATCATCATCGTCATCATCAACCCATAACGTCCCACTGCTGGGCACGGGTCTCTCCCCACTTTCGTGAGCAGGGTTAGGCCATAATCCACCACGGGGGCCCAGTCCGGATTGGTGGATAACACAGCTACCTCCGAAATAATTCTCGGGTAGGTATGTGGGTTTCCCCACGATGTTTTCCTTCACCGAAAAGCGAGTGATAATTGCGTACATATGTTTTTACAGAAACACATTGCAAGTGCCATGATGACGATAAAATAAAATTTTCCAATGATAAAAGCTACTACTTATGTTTTACCATTTTAGTTTAAAATCTTATTTATTGCAATTTCTATTTGCTTTCCGCGCATTTGTGCTTTCCGCTGGAATCGTAGCATGTGAAAAAATGTAGTCTCTGCCTAACGAGAGACAAGCATGACGGTAGGTATGTGTGTATAGTCGTCCTATGTGAAAGGTAAATAAAAAACCTCCTAAATATTCCCTCGGGGTTCGTAGTTTAAATTAAACTGTAAAACTCACACGATAAATATGTTATAGCCTATTCAATAAGCGAGGAGCTTGCCTTCCCCGAGGCTCCGCCGGAAGGCTGGCGGCGAACCGATGTCAGAGGCATTTCATCCGGTGCAAACACGCACTTCTAATGTATTTGATAAACTCGGCATATTCGTATACCTTTGTAAATCTATCAATCAATATATATAAATATAAATTAATGGCTAATTGTGTTGCTAACCGAGAACGGCTTGGCTAATTCCCCAATTATTTTTTTCAAATATTTGTTGAGATCCGAGGAGGATGAAGAGAAAAACTAGAAAATATGCTCGGAGAATTGGAAAATTTAGGATAAACGGTTTTTTTTTTCTATTAGATGTTTGTATGAACACGGTTTGATATTAGTTTGTTTTTTTCGCGATCCTCAGTTACTCCTTAGTAACATAGGTGGTTTTTAGCCTGGTTATTGCGGGAAAACTGTAATTAAGCAGGTGAAATCGCGGGGCACAGCTAGTATAATAATAGTTTTTAGGTAAGTACGTGTCACAAGAACAAATAAAGAGACAGATAACGCGCTCGTTCTGAACTGACAAAATAACGTGCTGTAAACTAGCATATTTCGAAAAGTTATGACATTCAGAATAAGTTTAAAGTGCATATGAACATCACGCGTTTTCAACAACGAATTTCATGTGGCATAACAAATAAAGACTTCGAAAAAATTGAAATTGAAGGTTTGTTAACCCTGAAAAGTAAAGAAAACTACGGACAGAACCACGGGACACAACTAATCAAACATAATCGCAGAACAGTTTTCCAATAAACAACTACTTAGCACAAATCGAATGAGGATCGCTCCGGAAGCGGAAGTTTGCGGACGGCGGCCGCCCTGGCTCATCCGCCCAGACATTACGGTCCACTGCAATCCAGCCTTCGTAAATATTAAACTGATACTTGAACTTGAATATTAGAGTGTAGGGGTTGAGACGGGGCGTTATATATTCATCTAAATTGCTGCCGTTGGGCGTGCAAGCTTTAAAGCTTTGGCGAGTTGTGACTATCTGTTACACAATTTATTTTGATAGAGGTAGCCTCCATGCTTCTCGCAATGGAGCAGATAAATGTCAAGTCGGAAGTCAAATCATTTACTGCAATCAATTATATACAGAATTACTCTATTCCTGCTCTCTATCTTGCCCATCCAAAGGTTGTCTGGTAGAGATCGGTTTAAGCGATAAGACCGCCCATTGTACCTATTATTAAGTTATATATTTTTTCTCTGTGTGTTTTATACAATTTGGTGTCAATAAAGAATTTATCTATATATATCTATAGATAGATAGATAGATAACTATTTATTGACACAAAATTGTATAAAACACACGTTTATCTATCTACCTATCTATAGATATATATAGATAAACTCTTTATTGAAACACCATAGAACAAAGAAAACATAAACTAAAACAAATCAAACTTAACAATTAGTGTCACAATGGGCGGTGTTATCGCTGAGAGCGAGCTCTTCCAGACAACCACGCTTGGAGAGGAGCAACAATATATATATATATATACATTACACGAGCAACACTAAGATTTTAAGATTAAGATTTATATTATTATTATTTTAAGATTTATACATATATATTAAATTACAAACAATTACAAAAATTAAATCATTGAGTTTGATAAGGAAACATATATTCCCTTATAGTTAAGTGTTAATTTGGCAAATATCAACTGCATAGTATACTAATACTACCTACTAATGACATCATAACTCCCCTCTTGGGTATTCCTAGGTAGTGAAGAGGTAGCGTCACATTACTTTACCTACCTCTGTATAATATGTATAAACAACACTGTATATCTAAGCATTATTACACACATAAATATATTATCTAAATGTTCCATGTCTAGTAACGATTCTGTCCTTGTTTGCGGATATTCACATTTATCTTCATTCCTCCAGAAATGCTCGTATGTCCTTTAAAGATCTCTCCATACCCTTGTAATTTCTGCAGCTTATCACCCTCGATTCATGCCCTCCACGTCATATATTTCTTTATATTTTATATGCCTTTTGCCACCCCTCTTTAGACGGACACAGTGTTCAATGTAACAGTAAAGAATGATGCCCTAAAATTATTTCACGTCAAACATTCACTTTGACTACCATTGCACATATACCAAGAACATAGTACCTACCTATTGGTTAAATTATTCTTGACGGCAGAGTGAGGATCGTAGTTTGCCGTTCGTCGTTTGAAATTGAGAACCAAAAGTCGAATGCCAGAGCTCGTACAACTGGAATGAAAAACAAAACCCAGATCTCTCCTTCATACCATATCTGCACTAAACTTTAGTTTACGCTTTTTTACGAAGTGCTACGAGATTTTACAACGATGGCGGACGCCAGTGAACGTTAGGTACCTTTCCTACTGAAATGTGCTGGTACTGTGTATTGATTTGGTAAGGATTGGCTCGCCTGCTCATTTCCTGAGCGTCGGCAATCTGCCTGTAAGCCGTTCTATTGCCACGAGTGCGATGCGCTCTGATCGAAATCCGATAGCACGCCGATTCCGACCTTATTGCACTTAGAACGAATTCTGAATAAAATTGCCCAATTTGATGGCCAAATTGATGTTTGCGAAGAATTATGGAAGTAGGTCTGATGGGGATTCGAAGAATGAGTATTGCGAAGGCAGTTTTTTTCGAGGGCATTAATCTATCGCTATGCCAGAGTCTTATATAGAAGATGGTTTGCGATTAATATAATAGGATTACGCACCTACTAGTGTAAAACGCTTGTTGATTTAATTTCTTATTAAGGACCGTAATATCGTAGTAATCAAAGGACATATTTAAATTATTTTCTAACTACAAAATGGATATTGTTAGAAGATATTCTGTGATAGTAAGCCAATGACTGATATAGAGCAAATTCATACTAGAACAATGACTTGACATCCTTACACATTATTAATAGGACGAAACCCGCTCTAGAAAAATAAACAAAATCCCGTTCGTCCTTTGGCAAAAGTGTAATGTCCCGAAAGCCAAGCAGTCCGAGCACCTGACACTAATGAGATGTTTTCCGGTACTCTGTGCCCTTTCCGCCAGTTAAATGTCTCATCAGAGAGACGCTTAATTCCCTTCCTGTGGGGTCTTGATGTCGCCCACTCATAAAATGTCCCATAAAAATATCGCCATAAACTTATATACGTTCAATTTATTGCTTCTTGCCTTTTATTTTTTCAATTTATGTTTCTACCGTACTCATATCATCTTTCTGGTGGCGGAGCGGTAATTTGTGCGCTTTAAAACTCAATTATACCGGGTTCAATCTTGAGCCGATGACTTACCCTTGATGTTTTATAAGCAGATTTCTATCACTCCGTGATTTGGAGCCATCTGTTCTAGTTGTAATTGATTGATAACAATTATATCAGTCGTAATGCTACGTCAGAGGCCTTTGGGCTTTTGGAGGGTCTTATAAACTCAAACACCCACTAAGCACCACCACTCACTATTACCATTTTTCCTACCATAACTCTGAAGCAAAGCTTTAGTGGCAGAATAACACTGCACCCCGCAAAAGCTTTTATTGCAAATTCAAACCAAACTGCATCAACTAAAGTGAATAGGGTTGAAGGGGCAAAATCCAAGTTCTCGTTTTCAAACCGAAAACAAGGCACAAGTCTATGACTCCTACCTTCTGACTCCTAATTATAATCTTCCATGCGACCTCGTTTCAACTCGTTAGCTATTTTAGTACGTACCTACTAGTACATAAGGCATTTTCACCTGAAGCCTACCGTCGCTTTCACCGGATTTGCACTCATGGCCGTTCAACCGTTCAACTCGCCGGTTTTAATTTTAACTAGGTTTGTACTTACCACCTTTTTGTTTGCACTAATTATACGGATGAGTCGCAAATGGTAATGGAAAATTATTACACTTTTTAACTAATTAATGAGTCTCCTCGTATTCATAAAGCTCTCCAGAAATTAATGCGGAAGATGGCTCGTGTAAAAGCTTTTAGGGGGTTAATTAAACACACAATAAATAACAAAAATACTAACTAAGCACAATGGATTTGAATCTAAATAGAGCCTGTCAATCCGATATCATTGTTCAAGGTTCAACTATAGATCCTTCATCGTTATCATTAGATTAGTAGAGTAATTTATTTAACATATGTACGTATTTATCACTCGCTTCTCTGTGAAGGAAAACATCGTGAGGAAACCCACATACTTACCCGAGAAATATTTCGGAGGTAATTATGTTATCCACCAATCCGGAATGGTGGATTAAGGCCTAATCCTCCTCACGGAAATGAGCGGAGGCCCGTGCTCAACAGTGGGCCGATATGGGTTTATTGATGATGCTCGTGAATTTATGATGACGAAGAGATCCTGAATCCGAATAATAATTGGAAATATCCTTCTAACAAGTGCATCAATATTCTCACATCATCTGGGTGTATTCCGGTCGTCCCTGGATTCTATGTCCCCGTCTAACGGGAACAGCGGTACTTTAATTCAATATTTAAAATGACTTCCCGTTATCCCCGTACTCTGTCCCCGTTAATAGAGTTGAATTAAATATGTAAAAATTATAGGCTCTGTTTCAAGCCGTCAAGTGATTGTTTGGTTGCTACGGGTATCGATTGAAACGGAAACTTTACGGCAAACTGAAAGGCAGTGAGGCCATAAACACAGTCCCGGCAGTCACGCGGGGTAGATGTAGTGCCTCCCTGTACTGGGTTGTACTATTAAGTACTCTGCGGTACTAGGCGCAATGCAAACCTCGCAGAAGAAAGGCCGGCCCGTTTTGTGAAGCACAAAATGGAACTGCAGAGGTGTTGTTCAGTTCCGTAAAACGATACCTGCAGACGTATTTTGGTGTCTTCTAAGGGTTCGCGATATGGTTACGATGACTGACGGTCGTATAGTAAGGATTTTTGTTTTAAACGTATAAGGTATACATTTAAAAAATAAACTGCGAAAAGCAACTATACCTAGCTCTATGTGAATGATAACGTTCTTGAATTAAAGTACACCAGTACTAAGAGCAGTACCTGTGCCAGTTTTTCCCAACATTTTTTTCCCATCGGTGCCTATTAGATTTCTAATATTTTGATTGTGGTACGAATCGACAGTACCTTTCGCACCAAATTCTTATTGCGATGCGAAACGACCAGCGCAATGTACCCATTACTTGGATTGATGCTATTGACCATAACGCACTCAAATTAACCATCTTCAAAAAATAGTGTCAAATCTATTCTCTAATTTGAGTTCTCGGTTCCTATTTCCGTACGCTACAATCTCCCAGAATACACCTGTGTCGTCGCTCCGGTTTCATTCAGTTGTTCACTGTACAACATCGCTCGCACTCTCGGCGCCACCGCCTCACCCTGTTTTGTCGATTGAAAGGAGCACCATGTACGTAACGTGCGAACGAACTCTATGACGTGATGGCGTCGACCTAAATCTAGTTTGTGTTTTCCGTTTTTGTTGGACAACAAATGGATTGAAAAAGAATTCTATAAAATCCCCAGTGGCGCGAAAGAAGTTGTACATTTAGAATTTCTGATTAGGTAATATAAAAATCTTATCGATATCTTATCCTATAATTAAAAACCAATGGACGATTTTTTTTCTGTGATGACACGATTAGCCGGCTAGGTAGACATTACGCGTCGGTAATTGTAAAAGTGTTTAAAACATCAAAACAACAAAAAAAACTTTAGGAAGATATTCCTCTACGTCTCGTAGACAAGGCGATATGAGTATATAAGTCGATATAAGTAGGCGAAATAATCACCTTAAGCGATTTCTCGAAGACAAACTTTTGAGTACACAGAAGTGATTCTTAATGTAGTGGTTTCTGTTGCCATATTCCTTGTCCGACGTTTAATATTCTCAAATGCACTCACTCGTTTCCTTCTGCAAATATTTAAGTACGACCATGAACCTATGAAAATGACGGCGCAACGCCAACTACAGAAGTGAAGCATAGCAATGGCAGCGGCGGATGTATTTGAGTGTGGTCATTCATGTGACTACAAAAATCCCTTTAGAGAAAAAGTGTAGTGAAAACGAAAACCTACGCATTAAGTGCTTTTCAAATCCGACATCATCAGATATATTGAGATAGTTGAAATATTTATCGGCATAACATAATGTGAATCGTACGCGAGGCTTGTGAGTACGAGCGGATCTAGGCGGCGGCGGCGGCGGCGGGTGCTTCAATTTTGGATCTAGCATCGCGTCGTCTCCCTTTTTATAGGTTCATGGGTACGACATTTAAATTTATTTATCATAGTACCATGTAGATATGTACCATCGCTGCCGTTTCATGTTTACTAGCACTTTATCATATTTACTTGTTTGTGAGTTTTAGCGGTAGTGCTTTTGAAGTTGGGACTGCACCTCATTTTGATTTTACAGTACACTTCTTACAGACACTTAAGTAAATTGCGATGCGAGGTAAGTTTTATTTATATCAGTGTAACATTTTAATGATAAAAATGTTTATTAAACGCGACTTTGCGTTATACTGTACAGTTTACCAATTATGAGATGTTCACACACGTACAAACACACACACGCACGCATGCATGCACGCACGCACTCACTCACACACATAAATGAATTGGAATGAATGAATGAAGCTTTTGTATTGTTACATCGTGGCAGGCTATCCGACGAACAAGTCTTTTCATATTACCGAAATATATTTTCAGTTTTCATTTTCATTAAAGGGATGTAGCAATATGTATTTAATCGTGGGCTGGAACTAACGGCTATGTGGGTTCTTTTACTTATCCGTTCAGTAATGTTCAGCTTCCACTTCAAAAAGTAACCTAAAATGATCGTTCATACCTAACTTGCAACAAATCTTGTCACTTGTCAACTTTTAATTCATTTCCAATATTTTTTATTCACGGGGCCCTAGAGGGCACTCTTGAAAGGTCTGACTCTACCACGGGATTCAATATACATCCATCATTTCATAGAAAATGTGTCAAACAGATCGCATGCCTTGTCATTTAGGTGGGTTCTCAGCCTAGAATATCAAGTGGCAAAATACAGTTGACCCATATATTATGCAATCGCACCCGAATCGTATGGTTTATACATTTATTTATGCAGGACTGACCTCCCGACATCCATGGAGGCAAATAAATCCAGATAAACTAACATAGATGGATTATGGCCTAACCCTTCTCACGAAAGTGAGGGGAGACCCGTGCTCAGCAGTGGGACGTTATGGGTTCATGATGATGATGACAGTAACATACCGCTGGTAGAGTCACAATGCACAAAGAATAGTAAGCTAAACCTACTCTCTCCTTCACTATGGGTGGTTGACTGGTAGAAAATGCTCTTAGCATTAAGTCCGCCATTTGTACTAGTTATTTAATTTGTGCAATAAAGTATTTAATAAATAAATAAATAAATATTCCTGATAGTCTGAAACATAGTTTAGTGTACTCTAATTGGGAGCCTATGGATTCAAATACAAACTAAAATTTCTTTATCAGTAAATTGGTAATTTTCTATTCCTTTTTTTTTATTTGACTGAGTGCCGAGGCGAGCCAGTCGTTCACCTGGTGGTAAGCGCTACGGTGGCCCAAAACAGTTACAGTGCCACCCAGAACTTTATATTAAATAATCCTGCACTGCGCTCGTCGCCCTGAGACATCGGCTCTAAAGTCTCATATGCCTAGTAATTACGCTGGAAACAGTGCCCATCTAACCGGAACACAGTAATGTTGGCACACTACTGCTAGGCTGCTTGTTTGGTAGAATTAGACATTACTAGAGAAGCCGGTCTTACAGACTCAAATATTATATGTACACGTAGGATAACTTCTAACTAGTATTCCTGTAAAGGGAATTACGAACCACAAATACCCAGACTCAGGAAAAAAGCGAGAGAGTGGTTCAGAAAAAATATTTGTCTTGAGACAGACACATTTTCAACCAATTCAACAGACAGACAGGTTTCGTCAAATTTTATGATACTACGGGTTGTACCTAAAATTTATAAAGACGGTTACCACTGTAATTTTCTAAGCCCTATTCTACCGGAGACAGAATTGGCTCAGAAAACTCGAATGCTTGTTCTTTTGCCACCGCCAACCAATATGCTGAGTGGTTATGGCACCGGCATTGTGTGCGTTCCCAAAGGTCTTTCTATATACGAGGTATGTACCCATTGAAGAGGCTTAGCTTTTTTTCTTGTCTTTGAGAAAGTCTCGATAGTTTGTATAGTCGAGAGAGTCACTAGGTCTACCTATATCTTGATATAGATTGTATTTTGCTACAGGAAGATTTGCAACAGTTTGTATTTCTGTGCTACTAACTGGGTTTCTTTTAAATTAAAGTAATGTTTATGATATTATTATGTATCTATACTATACTATATGTTAAGTATAGTACCTACCCATACTAAATGTATTTTTATTATCTTGGAAGCCGATTCCGTAATTTCTTCTATAATGCGCCACGGTAGTAGATTTCACTAAGATAATTTTGATTGAGCTCGATTAGAGTCAATCTTGGGTACGAGTAGGTACTAATTTCAAAGCTTTAGTGAATGGATAAATTATGTCACGTTTTTAAAATGATTTCTGTGTAGGGGTGAAGGCTGAGCCAGGAGGGAAAACAATCAAATTCAACTACACAAAGTGAATTTATAAAACATTCCATGTAAATGAGCACAGTAATACGGGAACCCTGAAAAAGGTCCCTTGTCCCAAATAAAGACACAATCAAAGTTATCAGGAATACCTTCCGAGGAATACGTCGAGTGGCGACCTGCGGGCTGCGGGCCACTATTCTGCAATCGCTCGAGTCTTTGAACCCGCGATTATCGACCACCCCTAACTTGAACTGTGACCTTTAGTAGAAATTTCCCTTCTAGCGAAACCCAATTTACCACTATTTAAAAAATTTATTGTGGGACAAATTGGTTCAACTTCGAATAAGTCGGGATTCCGTGGTCGAAAAGCTCTCTGTAAGAAGTCTCGCATTGAATATCCGTTCCTGGTGATTTATTTATAGACCTCTATTTCTGACAGTATTGAATAATGTAATAAAATATGGATGATGAAACTGGGATTGTCCGTTCACGTTGTATTTTGCCAATCAAGGTAAAAATTTCCAAGTATAATGGACCAAGCAAGTGACTCTATTTCGAAACTGTTCAGGGCCATGATATGAACAGAATGGAAGTTAAAGACGATTTTTTTTCACAAACTCTTGAATATAAACCTAGGATCCTTTGATGGTTTATATATAGGATCGTTGTACGATTTACAGTCATCTATCTCTTTAAAAAAAAGTATTCGTATATCTACACCTATTTAATTGTGGCTAACCGATTCTGCGTGACTGTAATGCAACTATCAATCTGTAACGATGAATCGATAGTGACATCCCCGTATATAATAATTAAGATAGTGTGTTTCATATTCTCGTTACAAATGTGAGTAGTGAGACTTGTGAGTTAGTTAAAAATATCTAAGCACGTGGACAAGCGCTCGAAATAATCTCCGATCCGTTCATGTCACGGAGCGAGTTTCCGCGGCCGTCAGCGGCCGATCGGCGGGCCATAAAACATCAAATCTCGTGTCAAAAGGTCGCCCCAAATATCACCCTTGCAGGTACTCATAAAATGGCGTCATTGGTATAGAATTAGAGGCTCGTGCGATCGGCAGGAGAAAGGTTATGTCTGCGGGCGCCGGCGGCGGCGGCGGGTGCCGTCTCCCCCTGACCTTTGCGAGTCCCGCGGGAACGCGTAATCGCACCGCATTACCACGCGGTGACATATCCCTGAAACGGTCTCATAACATCGACACGCCGCCCCGCCGCCGCTCTCGAGTGCGGATTATCGCTTTATTGCGAACGCACCTGTCTAGGTGGGCGAGGCGAAGCGCGCACTGCTGCAGGCCGGCGGGCGGCGACGCGGCGCGACGGCGCGGCACCTCGGGCGCATGCGCGCCGCCACTCGCTGAAAAATGAATTCCTGGTTCCCGCACTGTGAGCCGTACATCCACCGACGCCGCCGCGTCGCTCTCGCTATTTTCGGTGGCCGGTGAGAGTTGTCGGGCGCGCCCGAGACCGCGTCGTGCGAGCGCCGGGTGTGGCCGAGTGCGAGTGTCGCGTGCGGTGCGGAGTGCGGTGCCAGTGCAGCGGTGTGAGCGTGCGGCGGCGATGCGCTCGGCGGGCTGGTAGCGGCCACGGCATGGCGCGCCGCTCGCCCGCGCCCGCGCCCCCTCGACACGCACACCATGTCCGACCTGCAGGCCACCTTCGAGTTCTCCGTCGAGCTGTACAAGTTCTACAATGTCGACCTCTTTCAGAGAGGGTGAGATATCACGTTGGTCCACCGTACCTACTTGCCCGGTGGTCCACAAACATAGAGCGAGTATACAATAACACTGATAACACGTAGGTAGATTGCCCTGACATTGAATGGAAAAGTATCTATATTCTACACCAACACTTTAAGGCCACAGATATAATCCCCCACGAAGCAAATGGAAGCCGTATTCGATTCTCTATTTATCTAGAGATAATCCTTAAAATGCCTCTACTGTTACTCATGATTTAATATTGAATTGCGACTACTCCACACTTTTAGATATAAGCAAAAAAATCTACATTCATTTTCATAATTCCAATTCAATCAACATAGCTTTAGACATGGGTCGTAGCTTGAAAAAAATATATATTGATCAATCAGCTCCCAGACGCCGAGCTCCGTTTCAGTCGCAGACACACGCACGAGACATTCAAACTAGTTACTTATGCCCTGTTTGATGCTTATTTAAAAAAGCAATCGTCTAAATTATGCATAGATTAACAAGTTGTGGTTAGCTACCTATTTAATTACGTAGTGTTACGGATCAATCAGCCGCCTTGTACCTACAGCTTAAGATAATCGAATAACTATCAAGCCAGCTCTATCAGTAGTTACATAATGAAGTGCCACAACAGTGGGAGCAGAGGTGTCGCCTAACTTTCAGTGCAGATGTTATGTTATGGCACCGAACTGTCACAAGTAGTTAAGAAGAAGTTGGGCAGTATAGTAATGGATACGTACGATTACTTTTTCAGTGAAAGCTTTGGAACAACCGTCAAGAAATTCGACATAGATTACTACGAACATAATGGTACCCTATCAATCTACGTTTGTAAATTTTCCACTTTTACCAATACCAATATCACAAATATCTCCCTAATTCAAATCACAAAAGCATAAAATCGTAATGGTTGAAAAAAAATCACAAAACACAAAAGCTTAAAATCGTAATGGTTGAAATTTCAACATAAAAAGGACCAAACGCGCATTCAAATACTCTCAAATTCAGTTCCATTATAACAAATAAAATTTCGTTGAAAACATAATCAGTAAAGTCAGGAACGAATCTAACTATTCTCACTACCCGGGTAGTGAAAACCCGGTTAATGCAATAGCTAACAAAACTTTTCAACGCTTACTTACTTGATGACTGCAGCAATGGATTGGTATTATTTTTAAGCTTAGTTACTTTATGATATTTTGAACGGAGTTTTTACATTTAAAGCTATGAAAAATCAGACTTTATCAATTAGTTTAATTGACGCAGCAGCCACTGGACTCGATAGTCTTTTTTGAACTATAGGGCCATGATAGAAAAATAAAAAAGTAGGTCGAAGAAATCATATTCAGCGTTACTTCTGCTCATTGGGAGAAGCTCAAATGCTACTCTCATGTGACACGACGATGCTAATATTTGTTGTTTGTTGAATGAGGTCGTTGGTGCTGGCCTCAGCTGTCAGAATGAGTCAGGCCGTCTAAGGACCTCTGATATGACTTAACGACTGCTATCAATAGTATCAATCGATAACATTCGGGATCGACAGCAAATGCTCTTAATGATTTATATTTCCGTAATTATTATTGTTATCAAATAATTACAAATATTACATTTACTTTAGATAGTTCTAGCATTTATTAGATGTTAGTAAGTATATGTATTTTAAAACCTAGGCTAGAGTTGACCAAACATAAAGTTAAACATAAATCTTATAAATTATATATAAACTATCAACCAACGACCAAAACAACCAAAGAAATTACTAAAATTAATCTAACATCTAACGAGTTTCTAAACTAAATAGGTCTTTAATAATAATGATCTCATCATTTCGAAAAGGCTCTTCTTTATGTCAATCATAAAATTCTCTTGCAAGAGTCGCAGTAACTATTATCTAATATAAGTATTTTGCGAGCGTAGAAAACGTAATCAGAAAAGCTATAAAGCTAAAGTCCCTCGTCGCTCGCCTCTTGCAGTAACCCTCAGAACTTGCTCGTAGTGTGCGCGCGTCAGCTTGATGCTTCTATTGCTGCAACTACGAGCAGACTATTAATACTCGTGGCCAATTACTACGAGAATTGTGAGCTTTATGATTATTAGGTATTACCTACTTATTTAGGTGCTTATACATGGCTTTCCTACACCGGTATACAATAATGAACATGTGGTTTGTTTTTACTCTGTGGTGCTATTTCAGTGGTATTTGTTGGTGCGACTTGTTCATCTCGTTACTTAATTCAATACAATACAATAATTCTTTATTGAATACCATAAAGCTAAAGTTAAAACTTAATTAATAATAATAAAAAAAAACAATAAAGTGTCTTGGTGAACTTGTAATAATTGATTCAGTTTTTAAGTTACATTTTCAATTAATTATGTTTATGTCCAAAGATTTATAAAATATAATATTAATTAAATACCAGTAGTGACAACACGAGACGTCGAAGTAAATGAAATGTTAAGTATGATGAAATTATAGGGCAATATGAAATAATTCACCACTCAACAGAGTTTTCGTGATAAATAGAAAAAAAACTACAGCAAATAACGACATTTAAATTTGGTTTGGTGACGCTTATAAAATTGTGCAGTGCTGAAATATTTTCGTGATTGTTGGTACATTATAATCATTGTACTTACGGGCGTAGAAAAACACAGCGAACACGTTCTGAAACCTACAAGTTTTCCACAAAAGTTTTGATTATTAAAGTTCTTTGTAATGTCACAGTAATTGAGAATGGGTACGTTTCAGCTATGCACAATTGTCCAATAGCGTTACAAAATATATAAGTAACTGGTTTCCAGCCAATTTTCAGACATTTTTACAGATGTTCCCGTTTATATTTTGACGTCTACCAACACTATAGAATTGAGTCTTTTCATAACACTTCATCCGGATTGAATATTATAAGATTGATATTTCTGTAGCATGAGCATTTCATCAATGGTACATTACTCCCATTATAATGTATTTTATAAACTTGCTTTGATGCAAAAGTAAGATGCTTTCTTAGGTACCGGTTTTTTTAATAATTCAGTATGATAAATGGAAAACAAATGCAGGACTCCTCTTTCTCTACCAGTGGAGGAATGTGGTAGGCTAGCAGTGAGAAGTGGGAAATGATGATGATGAAAAACGTAACAAGAGATTGGGCAGCCTAATAAAAGCAACCTGCTTCATATCAGATTGTTTTCATCACTGACTAAATTCTTTGCTTACCTACATAGTAGTGAGGTAAAGACCAGGATGACCTCCTTGAACACGTTCACTGCTGAAAACACAACTGTCGTGTTTTTCATAACTTGCCGCGAGTGCGGGAAAATACAACTGTTGTGTTTGTTGTATGGAAAAACACTATGGAGTGCGCAGAGCCGCACCCGTGGCTAGACAAGCAAATCGGCGCACCAGTGAAAGTGTTAAGTCCCTTAATCTGTGTTACTAGAGAACAATACCACACCTCACCTTTGGATTTTCCCTCTTTCCTCCTTCTCTGAAGCTACTATTAGTTATTCTGTGCTGAAATTCGAAAGGAGTTGATCTTTGAGCCCAAGTATATAGACTACTTATTGCCACATCCATTGATGCCTTGATGGACGATAAGCCGGTATGCTTACACCTACGTTCTGTTTGTTTTTCAAATGTATGCGTCTTGCAGCAAGGTCGCGGTTTAGTGTTCGCGCTATATTTAAATCTCATGATTTACCTAACTTTCCACATCATAATAATAGTGAGTTACAATAAAATATTGCTACATCTATTTACTCGAATTTGGATCTCGCACACCTACACTTTACGTGTGTACGAGTATTTGTTTTTATGTCTTTACCGTATTTTATTTACAGTTTTAGTAATCATAATGTTTTACTATCAAAGATCACAGTATTATTGATAGCGAGTTCACGCTAGCGGACTCCTACGCACAGTTTCTGACCCAGTTGTTAAGATCGCCTGTCACTCCAATATAAAAACAATATAGCAACTGGACGGTATTTTTCAAATAATAAATCTTGCCAAACACGTGTCTTAAAACTCTTGAATGAAGATTATCATAATATTTTATCTGGTTATGAAATTATATTTATATGTTGAGAACAGGGAGTTAACAACTTGATAAATACTTTATTCATTTTTATTCTGTAACTACCTTCATTGAGTGGATTACAAATGGACTAGATGCGAGTATATTTGTACTAGGGGAACTGTTAGTGCAATTTTATCAATGTAGCATTCAAGCTTTATCGTCGCACAAATTGATTCGGGACGCAGCGGTTCCAATCCCAACACGGCAGGTGTTAATGTATTACGGTACACCATATAACAATCGCGATCCATCAAGCTCATTGTAAACTGGCTGGCGATGCTACTAGATCAATCCATAAGATGTACTTGACATAAAGTGCACCAGGGAATGTGGTAGAGCAATATGATAAACTAGCAACTTTATAGCTCTGTTAATAAATTGATTTGAGACACAGAAATCCCAACACGGCATCATGGCAGGTGCTTAATGAATTGGTCGGTGAAGTAACTTGGTATTTACCTCATGCTCCGGGGAGTTGAAAGATGGCCACAAAAGAGGAAAATATGCTGCAATTTTTTCCAAAGGTGATAATTTACAGACCTTTCTCTCTCTTTCATTCTATTTACTATGAAATTGATTTAGGGCGTAGAGATCCCAACTTGGAAAGTGTTAATTAATTAATCAGTGGAACGATTTGTTATGGTAGTCACCACATGGACCACCAAGCATTTATAAATATATATCGTCGCTAGAAGGGGAACTTTAACTTTTAAATCGTATTTACATCATTTGTAAATCATGACACTACTGCAGTGAGAATTTTTTTTTTTTTATTTGACTGAGTGACGAGACGAGCATTCACCTGATGAGAGATAGCATGAGAGATGTGTTAGGTACCTAACTACCTACTTTCGTTACAGATTATATTCAGATAGAGATTAAAGCGGCCTTAGCCCGGTTAATTTTCAAACGAACGTGACGTGACCCAACAGGGAAATGCAATTTAATCAACGCCTTTATAGCTCGGTTTACAGGTGTACAAATTGATTTGGGTCAGGCCTGTCTTTATACGCAACTCAATATAACAGGTCCCCTAGCAGGTGTCACAGGATTCGGCTTTGGACAGATTGTCACCCGATACGCCATAGCGTTGTTTGTGTGAATGAATTGAGGAGATTGGACGAAGCCATTCAAACTTCTAACGCGATGAGCGATAAGCAAAAATGTATATACAGTATACGTAAGTACGTCTAAATGAAAAAGATAATATTATAGTGCCTACGTAGCATAAGGGATTAATATCAGTGACACTTAAATACCTACCCAAAAAAAATCGTCTACTCTCGCGAAAATGTCGATCGAACTATATATACTATATCTTCTCCGTGTTTACGTCTTATAAATCTCGATAAAAGGGATGCGAAGCATAGCTTCACATGAAAAAGATGGGATGTACTGTACAAATGAATATATTATCTTGCTCCCCTAAAGCGTAAGCTTATCAGACACGTACTCGTATGACGAAACACGAGACACGCCATTTCCATTACAAACGAAGCCAAGCTTTTGTTTATCTCTTCATTGACATAAAGTATCTTAGGATAAGCTTCGTTGGATTATTGTGCTAATGCAGGACGCTGTAGATTCGTGGCAGCAAACAATTTGTGAACAAATGGCTTTAAAGAAGCAATGGGCATTTTATCATGGTCATTGAACCAAAATGGAAAATATCTTATACCTATACAGATCAATCTAAACACCAATATGCTCCTTTCAAATATTTTGCTAAGTATCTACAAACAATCCGATAAGAGAATCAGACGTACTTCTCCAATAGTTTTCCTTTTATCCAGGCTTTACCAAGTGCGCGTTGGACTACGCGTGTCTCCGAAGGTACCGGTCCACATCGAGGCTTCAGTCTCCAGCAGCAACAACGCAGCGAGGACCGGGAGACCAGCTGCCAATGCCTCGCTCATCTCCGGTCTGGCCGCATCCCGTCCCTTTCAAATCATGTACAGGAATGAGGAGGTCACGCTTAGAGATATTGTTCATTTTAGAGCCCATCTGTTAGGTAAGTCTTAGTAGTTTCTGCTGCCTCTCCTCTTGTTTTTCTTCTTTTAACGAGCTTTATTTAACTTGCTGTGTTACCTGGTATTAGGGTGAATTGATATTATGCTCGCCTGTCAAGTTCCGATGACATTATAATATTATGATGACAGACAGTAAAACTGATCTGACGATGGAGACAGAAGGTAGGTAGACAATGTAATTCCTCAGTGACTAACAGGTTCCTCATGACTGTGTTTTTATTTATTTTCTATTACAAATTATTAAGTCTCCTACTGAGAAAAAAATCTATTCAACTTTTTTGGGTATATTCTATAGTAGATTGGCTTCAGAGACCCGTCAATTCAGGATCGTATGATTGAGTATAGAGTTTCCTCTAACTATTTTGGTCCCAAAATAAATCAAACGGCTTTGAAAACATCTACATAAAGCACATTTCTACAGTAGCTACCTACCTACCTATATGGTGACCCACTTTTCCGTAATAGCTTTCAATAAAATCATCTCCGTAATTGTGTTCAGTCCTAAAGTAGATACAGTAGAAATAGATCCTAGAATAGTTAAATTAAAATTTCCAATAAAACTTAGCAACATGTTCGGCTTAGTCGACAGTCGAAACCTAAAGGAGTCACTCGAGCGAGCGGAATGGAGCCTCGGCGTGGAGTTGTGGTGCAGCGAAGGGGCGCAGTCCAGCACCCTGACCCCAGTCTCCTGCAGAGTGCTGAAGCTGCACTTTCAGCCATCGCAGGGCCTACACTACCACCTGCCAGTGCTATTCGACTACTTCCACTTGTCCTCGGTATCCATTACCATCCACGCGAGCCTAGTTGCTTTACATCAGCCTTACATCAAGTAAGTACATCGACTCATACGTTACATGCAACTTAACGATTAAGTGTTACCTTCAGAAAAGTGTCTTGTATAAAATAAAGGCAAACTAATAAGATTCCGTTGCTTATATAAGTGGCTCAATTGCCCTACTTACCACACCATTATTCGATCCATGTTCTGAAAAACACAGGAGGCTACTCAACAATTCCCCCACCCCGTAGCTTATGGTAATGAGTTATTTTGCATTCCCTAGATTGATGTGGTTGTTTTTTTCCATGCCATCTCCAAAGGAAAAGCATCATGCATTACGTGCAAAGTTGGTGAGTGAATATACTTTCATCTGCGCCTAATTTTATGTTACAGTGATCGTATTTTATCCCTTTATTGGCTATAAAAGATTAGGTGGGATACCAAACACGAAGTCTCATTGATGCAGGTGGAACAAGTCGTAAAACAACCATTTTCTTAGTTTATTACCCGTGTCTCGCATCAATTCTTTTAGGTATGTAGGTATCTTGAAAAATAAATGAGAATAAAAGGCTTGTTTTCAGCACACCGCGATCGAGCAAACAATGGGGCAAGTTAATGAAGAGTGCCGGCAACTTCAACACTTCGGGAAGTTTTGAAAATGTGCTCTTTGGTTCAACAGGCAAATGTTCAGGCAGCAACTCCAGCAAAATTGCTCATGCTAGGTATGTCCACAGCTTTCAATAATTTATAGTCAACTTGCATTCTGCTATTGACGGCTGAACTCTGATTTCTTGGTTGTCGTACTATGATTTTAGGCAAGTCCACGCAGAAGTGTGCGGTATTCTTCTCGGATCATTAGAAGGCTTGCAAAGCGCATTAACAGTATGTGGCTCTACGGGCGTCCTGCTGACTCCAGAAGAATCTACTTCCAATTCCGTTGTTGGAGAAGTTGCACAGAGACTAAAGGACTTCAGCGATTTCGGAAAGGTAATGAGGTCTATAAAAAGTTTTGTAACGTCAATTGTTAGGTAGCGTGGCCTTTACAAGTCTGACTCACTGACATGAACCTCTTGTCACGCTCTGGTTATTTCACGTTGCACGCACCGACGAATATACGCGAAGTATCTAAGCATGAGTGGCATGACGCACAAGGGTTTACCCTTGTGATTCATTGAGAATTTTACAAATGAAGGCCCTGAATTCATTTTAGAAGAAACTATTTTTTTTAACTTATGTGTACAAGATTAATAAAAGCCCGAATTACCGCTCGTTTTGGTCAATAGTTTATAATATACGTTAGTTAGGTGTTATTTGCCAAAATTTTATGCGATCTACATAATGTGATCCCGAACCCATCTTTTACGTTATCAATTAAAAATATATATTTTTTTGTTATTAGTGTTTTTTATATTATCTTGGATCTTGAAGCTAATCAGCTTCAGCTTTTAATCCAGAGTAACAAAGTGCTGATGCAATCCCCATATTCTAGAACGTGCAGAAAGGAACCTGTGGTGAGGAAGAAGAATGGGCAATGAGTGCGGCACATGACATCGCAAGGCTGTGTGCGGAGGTGACGCTGCGGTGGCGGGCGTTCTTACACCACACCGCAGACCGGCCTCACGTGCACCACGCCTTGGCAGCCAGGCATCATGCTTTACGGTATGTGGCATGACTAAAAACTGATAATAGCTTGAGAGTTTGAGTTAATCAGAACAAACAGGAACTGTTTCTGTCCTGAGTAAATAAGTAAATAATTTTCTTACACTTTTTTCCAATCCATTTTTCCCAAAAGTCACGGCCTTTATTAAAACTGGAACGGCTAGCTATAAACCTAACTAGAATATGCATTGTAGCCTTATTTCTGTGTAAACAATGTGTTACAGCATTAAGCGCTTCGCTGAGTGCTTTTTCGTACTGGACAACCCTCGGCACTCCCTGGCCGGTTGCTACGATAGCAACTACCAGTCGTATCAGAGCGTAGGCGAGGTGGCGCGAAGATCGCGTTACCTGGCTCTGTTGCCGCCTCTGCCAGTCCACTGCATTGCACTGGATGGCGATCCTCACATCATGCCCATTATATTTGAGGATAGGTATGCTTGGAAATAATAGTTTACTTTGGTGTGAAATAGTCTAGCTTTTTCTAAACCACCACCTGTTTTGTTTTCAGATATCAAGACACCGCAGAGTTTGCGAGACGTCGCTCTTTTTTGAACTCTAGTGGGAGTAAGTCTGGGAGTGGTAAGTATTATTTATATTATAATTTCTTAGAAGCGAACTATATTACTTTTACTCGTGTCCTCACGTGACTTATCACTTTTTCAGATCCATTTTTGTGTTCTGAGCCCGTTGGAGACGACTGTGCTTGTAGTATAAGCTCCCTCATGGATTCCAGAAGACCGTCATCGGAAGCCTCTAGAGTGACCCTCACACTCCCAAAAAAGATTATGGATGTTCTCGAACCCCAATTCAATGCTCCCAAAAGTAGCACTAATGTCGTCCAAGCCACCCTGACTTTAGCTCCTCAGATATCTGCTCATGGATCGCCAAAAAGGGCGTTATTAAAACAAAATATTGAGCTTGTCAAACCGCACAATAAACAACTGGAATTGACTAGCCGAAATAGATACATTGTACAAAATAATCAAATCAGTGAAATTCAACTCCCACCGAACAATGCGTTTGCTTCGTGCTCCATACAACAAGGACAACAATTATCTAGATATTCAGCTTCTACTTTATTAGACATCAATGGCTCAAAAAGTAGTACTAATATATCACGGCTGGGAAAAGATAAATCCGATGTCAATGAAGTTTTTCGTCAAAAACATGAAATCACTAGCGGCGTCAGTACTTTACCCGCAAGACACAGCAAATCTCTAGACCAGTTGAGAGTGTCACAGATGACTCCTATAAATACAGCTCAAACTCTGTCTAAGCCACCAAGAAATGGCTCTAATTCATCAGTGAATTACCCAAAGCCTTACTTACATCCGCAACAAATGAAGCCAACAACGCTGCCTAGAAGTGTCACCACCACAGCATATCCTACAAGCACCACCGTGCGATGCGCCAAAGGAGACGATTACCGGAGAAATATTAGTGAATTTAGAGAAAAATACAAAAACCCATGCAATTTGAGTATGAACCCACATGCGATGAACAATGAAGTGTTTCATAACATAGGATATAAGTACGATGGAGTGATGAAGTCTAATCCTAACCAAGTTTACGGCTACACATACGGTAATCAGGGTACTATGCAAGTGAATAACGTAATTCGTAATCCGTTAGAATTTCAAAGAGGCTACAGTGTAAATTTACCCCGTCCCATGTTGCCTCCACGTAATTCTTACCCACCGGTTAGTGGTAAAACTCAAGTGACTGATCAAAATAACTTAGTGTCTAACAAACATGTTCATAGATCGAATTCTACTCACGTGTTTCATCAGAATGATGTTGAGAATGCGCAAGTCGACGTAGAAGCTGCTCGCAATCAATTGAGGCACGAATTAAATTATTACCTACAAAAAGGAGACTGGAGTTATGATTTTAATACAGGTAGCCTAATACAAAACTACCACCAGAAAAAATCTAGTAAGAGTAGTGATGACAGCGGATTTGTAATGACACTAGATAGAAGCAGTGATGGAACGTCTAAGTCAACGTACTCAAAAACCCCACCATCTACTCCACATTCCACAATGCCTTCTGTTAGGCATAAAAAAAGCAGATCCAAAGAATCTAAACTAAACAACAGTGGGAAAGAAAATTCCAAATTAAATTCAAGTCGAGATTCACTGAGCAGTCATCATTCTGTCAAATCAAGGGACAGTAAGTCTGACCGTCATACTTCCAAGTCTGATCGTAGTACCCCAAAATCTGATAGAGGAACCCCAAGATCTGGTAAAGCCACGCCCAAATCCGGTGTGATTACTCCGAGGTCTGGCCTAGCTACACCCAAATCTGGGAGAGTTACGCCTAAGTCTGGCCTGGCAACACCTAAAAGTGGGAGATCCAGTGGAAAAACAGAGAAACGTTATAAGCATAAACCTTCCGAAAAAATGACACAATTGATGTCGGAAGCGGCTTCATCTTCTAGTAACGAAAGCATTCCTTTTGAATTGAGACGATTGGAATCCTCAGCAAGTGTTCCTTACAGTCTCGATCATGGTCCTGAATTATTGAGGCACTGTAGAAGTGCCGCATCTGTATTAGATGAACCAAATCTAAACAATACCTTTGGCTCTGAATCGTTGCCAAACTTGGCACCACCACCGGCGTTTGAATCGCCACCTCTTGATATAGCAGACAAAGATTTCAAAATACTTCCACCTGAGAATTTCTCTAATAAAGAAGATAAACGAAGTAGAAGCAACTCGACGTCAAGCCTGAGCGAACAAAGTGGCTGGGTATCTAGTGCACGGAGCTCTGCCCCTTCCTCGCCGGATAACGCAAGTAGTCAATTAAACCACAATTTTACTTCCTCTAACCCCACTACCTCCAAGGTTTCTAACAAAAAATATGAAGAGTCAAGTGAGCGGCGAAAAGCTGAAGGAGAAACTATAAACGATTTTAAAAGAACGGTTCTAAACGGCGAACAATTGAGAGAACGGTTGCTAAAATTAGCTGTGAAAGTGGCTCAGAATAATTCGAACGAGAAAATAGAATGCTGTGATAAGGAGGTGTGCGAAGAGTGCACTATATGTAGCGACACAATTTGTACAGATAGTCAATGCGAATATAACAAGCTGATGCATAGCAATGGAGTAGACCAGGGTTGCAATTCAGATACTTGCACGGCAAGCTGTTACCAGCAGTTAGCTGATGCGAATGCAGGAAAAGTATCCCAAAGGCATAATTCCTTCAGCGCTGTTCAAGGCAAAACGTACAGCACTATGTCGAAACCACCTAGTGAAGGTGCAGTAAAGAAATCACAAACTATAAGCGATAGCTTACATCCCTATATCCGCAAAGAAATTGCGCCTAAACCACAGCCAGCTGCGGCAAAATCTGAAACCAAAGGAAAATTGAAGGATAAAATTCAGTACACAGAGAAATTGATTGCTGCTGAAATAAGAAGTTTAACAGTAGACCGTTCGTGCAAGAGCCATGTTTCCTCTAAAAAGCCTGTAGGACCAGCGGCAGCTGTGCAAAAGTATCAAAATAAAGCAAAGTCAGAAGTGGACTTAGCACATTTTATTGGAGACAATGATTATGAGCATTTACCTCCCCCGCAGCAGTTTAGAGATGCCCCTCCTCCGCCTGACGAATTTAAGGTAAGAAAGTTTATAATGGCACCAAAATCTTAACACTTGCATAGTATAGTGATACTAATAGTCTTTTTTCTTACTATTTCCAGGACCCGCCATCGAAATCACCCAAACTCAGCAGACAGAGCAGCAAAGCTTCAACACCTTCAAAGACACCAAGAAAGCAGCCTCCGCAATCTACTCTACAACTTGACAATCCGTTGTACCATGTTTGTGAAGGTGTGTTATTTACCTAGACACAATAAACTTTTTAAATTTATATAACAAACCATCAAATAGCTTTAGCTAATAATCAAACTAACATTCCGCTTGGGTTTGAACAAGGTATCATGGAGAGGCGCAAGCTAAGACCGCACCAATCAATGAATTCAAGATCAGCCACAAGTGTCGGTACACTGAACAAGAGCCAGAGCACTGGGGAACTTGCCAATCGAAGTGAAAATGGTAATAAAGGTAAAACAAACCCTAAACCATTTGCATAACAGCTATTAAAATAAATCCACATTTTTATCACTATTTTGATACACTGTGAACATTAATAAGCGGTGGTTGCCTAGTGGGAGAACGTCCGCCTTATAATCAGAAGGTCGTGAGTTCAAATCCCAGTGCAGGCACGTACCAATGTGTTTGTAAAAAGCATATGTACGTAATCATCACTCGCTTTTCGGTGAAGGAAAAACATCGTGAGGAAACCCACATATGCCTACCCGAGAATTATTTCGGAGGTAGGTATGTTATCCACCAATCCGGACTGGGCCCCCGTGGTGGAATATGGCCTAACCCTCCTCACGGAAGTGAGGAGAGACCCGTGCCCAGCATGATGATGATGATGAACATTATTCGATCATTACCAATTTTGAGAAGATCAAAATCTGTTGTACTTAAATGTTCTTTTAAATTGAAGTAGGTATACTCTATGCAGTATTTTTTTAATCTTTTCAGAGCAACGTGAGAGTAACCTTGTCAGCATCTTCGGTTTGGCTGAGTCTGAGCGTCTATTCGTAAAATGCCGTGAGGAGTTTAGGCAGAGCGTCAAGTATCCGGGGGCGATATACTCCGATTTTCCTCCTGTGGAAAATTCCTTACCGTACTTTCACATCAGCGACGAGTATCGAATGTTCAATCCAGAAGGTAAGAGGAACTTCGCACATAATACCAATTATTTTACTTTCCTACCCACAAAGTTATAGCCCCTCTGGCGTCGGTAATAACATTCCGTTCATTTCTTTTACATATTAAAAATATGTATATTGATGTGTTTCAGGTTTGCATCTCATAATCTGCGTACACGGCTTGGACGGCAATGCGGCAGACCTGCGTCTCGTGAAGACTTATCTAGAGCTAGGTCTGCCTGGGGCTAGACTAGACTTTCTTATGTCGGAGAGGAATCAAGGAGACACTTTCTCCGACTTTGATACAATGACGGACAGGTCTGTAATATTAGCGATTTCAACATACCTAATTGTCTAATTAATTAAGTTTGAAGTAGATAGTACTTTACTGTTTTCGTTGCTGACCAATAAATTCGGTCAGTCACATAAAAGGAAAATAATCACATCATATTTAACTAGATTTTAATACAGTTTTTGTATTTTGTATTATAGTTTTGGAAGCAGCATACTAGATCTTGTAAATAAAATTGTTCCATTTTTATGTTTTAGAGATTCGGATTATAAAAAACAATAACAATGTAATATTACAAATATTACAAAACTACAGTGGACCCTGAAAGTGGAACCCTAACCCTATGCAACAGAAATCCTAGGCAATTTCTGCCCATTGCTCCCAGTATTTTTTCAAGTATCTATCGTTCACTCTGATAAGTTTTTACAAATAATTTCTTCCAGGCTTGTCCAAGAGATCGTGATACATATTCAAAACTCGAGCGAACCGTCAAGGATTAGCTTCGTGGGCCACTCTCTAGGGACGATCATAATCAGATCAGCTCTGGCCCGACCTCAGATGAAACCATTTCTGGGGAAACTGCACACGTTTCTGTCGCTCAGTGGGCCACATTTAGGAACGCTGTATAACTCAAGTGGACTGGTCAATGCAGGTAAGAAGTGATTTTTGTTTCACTTAATTTTAGTCTCACAAATTATGTTATAGGTCGCGCAAAAACACAAATAGGTATGACTAGCTCGACATCTTGCGTAACAATCATTTATTTATTTACCAACACAGGAGCATCAAATCTTGTAGCTGCGTGTGAAGGTGTCATCGCACACCTATCTTCTGTACTCTCTATGTTTCCTAACTCTTTGTTTCCGGTGTTTTTGTCTTTTATGCAAATTGGTCACAAACATCTTTCATTATTTCAGGAATGTGGTTCATGCAGAAATGGAAGAAATCTGGTTCTCTACTCCAACTGTCTCTCCGTGACGCGGCAGATCCTCGTCGATCCTTCCTCTATCGGCTCAGTGAGAGAAGCCAGCTTCATCAGTTCAAACACATCTTGCTATGTGGATCGGGGCAAGACCGATATGTTCCTCTGCATTCCGCGAGGCTGGAGCTCTGTAAAGCAGCTGCTAAGGACACGTCATTGCTGGGACAGGCCTATAGGGAAATGGTTTGTGCCCTGTTATCTTAAATTTAAACTGATTGGGAACCGTTACTAAATTGTTAATAACGAACATAAATAATTTACTTTATTCCATCATCTCGATTTCTACTGAATGCATTGAGCAAGCGAGCATATTGAGCACTTTTTTCCACGGTAGACTGCTGCATCTTAAATTTGCCAATAGCTGTTTGTTCCTTGGCACATTTTGGCCTAAGAGTAAGCACGCCTGAAAAGGGCCTCCTACATAGGTACATATTGACAAGACAAGTGTCATAACGGTATGCCAACACCCTCCGTGCATTTGGTCTCCGTTCAAACTGCAGTTTGTTTTATCCGATGGGTGATCATGGGTGTACCAACTGAAAGTTTCTTTTTATCAAATTCCAGGTGCACAACATGGTGTCTCCGCTGGCAGCACGCGCCTCCACCGTCTCCGTGGTGAGATACGACGTGCAGCACGCGCTTCCTCACACGGCAAGCGCTCTCGTAGGCCGCGCCGCGCACATCGCCGCACTCGACTCAGACTTATTCATTGAGAAGTTCCTTCTCGTTTCCGCACTTAAGTACTTCAGATAGGCTGTGGCATGAATCATAAGACTACGAAATTTTACTGTACTCTATACTATACTTAGGTATGATTATTCTTTACCTTTGCCAGACGTGCAATCTATAACCGCTCGATGCACAACTACTAAAAATATTGACTTTAGCCGACCAGCAAAATTTCGTTATGCTCACACGTTCGTCCACGTCATGCTGAGCTCAGCAGAGCTGATACAACTGTACAACTGAACTACTCTGCAGCAACGATACAACTGAACTACTCGGGTCGAAATCGGGCTCCAATAGCATCAAAACTGTTCTTTTATAAACAATTACTTCCAGACTTCTTAAAGAATATATTGAGCAGGTTGGTACCTAATCCGTACCTACATCTTTAGGCCGGGTGTCCCACCTTCGATATGACTTGTAATCTGCTCACTATCTCACCTGATGATAAAATTGGGTCAAACGCCCGACATGTAATGACAAGAATTGTACAAAAGTCTGGAATTCACCTATACCAGTCCATGGTTATAGGCTGTGCCCAAGTTCACCTACCCTTCCGTATCCGTGGAGTAGTGCTGGATGGAATAGAATCACATACGGTCTCCTTGGAAGCACTATGTTTCATATCGATTAAAATCTATCGTCACGATATACACAATGCGATATAACAATTCCTTTTTTTATCGTCTCGTTATAACGACACTACAATTTGTTTTCTTTTTGTCCTTGTTAGATTACGCTTTTGAATTGATTTAACTTACATATTTATTTGCAATAACTGATTATCTCTAACTATCGAGCATTTTTCGAGCATTTAATAATTTTTTTTTTACTTAAACGTTACCTTTATCACTATATCGGTCATTAAGTAGTTCAGGTACGGATATTTTCGTCACCACACCACCTGTTGTGGGTACATACCACTTGTGGTATTTATCTCACAATATTAGAATGTTACCATCTCTAAAAGTTAAACTTCTAATTAGCTACTTTATGACGGCTTATAAAGTTTTTCAACGAAAAGTTAGGCCTTCCATCTTGTCCTATTAACTATGAGTCCGACAGACCTACATTTCGCTACAGACGACAATGCATGCAATCTTCTCCCGCTAGAAACAACTGGTTTCGTAATAGTTAATATTGAAAAAAAAATACCTTGTAATATGTTCGCCAACTGTTATCGGAAACAGTTCTGTTGCTCACTGTCAGCCATTGAAGTAAATATAATGACGCATCAAACATAAGTATTTCCAAGCGGTCAGCAGTTTTAACTTAACACAGTAAGTAAAATAATGGTAACAATGATCGCATCTCCAGCTAAACTATAGACATAATGTATTGTATGGAGTTTCAACATAACTCACATCACAAATACCCAAAGGCTAAGTATACCGGGTGTATACTTAAGTATCCGGCTGCAAAAGGACTGCAGGATATAAGTAACTTGCAGTCTGCACTTGTAGAACATATTTAATAATGCGTCAATGAAGTGACTTTTAATTAAGTATAGTGATAAGACGGATCTTTACACCAAATGAACTAAGACTACGACTTAGCGAATGTAGTTAAGAATAGGTAGATGTATTTTGTATTCTTTGTTGTTGTGTCTTCACCACTGTTTACATCTGTCAGATTCAATGACCAAAGACTGTTTAAGTGTTAAACGTCCTCATCTCAGACAAAATCTAACCATTGTTGGTTATAATAATACCTGTAATAATTCATAGGCATCATATCTTTCGCTTTTTCTTCCTATACTTACTTAACTAATAAGTAAATAGATTTACACTAAAAGCCATGGTAAAAAATCTAGCCCGAAAGAAAATATTATTTGAAACAAATGAAAGATAGTTTTTGGTCTATGATTCTAGCACATTCGATAACACATTCTTGTCTTTCAAAATAAAAAATTAAGGCCCCCATTCTAAATAAGGCCTAGAATAATTAAACTATAAATGAATGATGGAATGCTGAAGAGACGTGACCGTTACGTAGTCATGGGCAATTTAAAATATCTGCACAAATGGAATCAAAGTCGTGATGAATGTTAGAATTTTATATTTTAAAAATATTTTATTACTCGTACTTTCTATTAATTAGATAATTACATTTTTGTTCCTCACTGCAAGCTCTATAAGGCCTTTGTTGTAAGGCCATAGCCTTATTGAATACTAGAGAAACGTTGTAAATTTTTATCGAATGTTAGACTGATCTAAAATATACGATCGATATTTCATAAGTTTCATAGAATGTCTTTTATTATGAGTAGTGAATACTTTTGTTGGTTAATAAACAGTTACATCTACCAATCTTCTTGCTCTGTCCACTTCTCTCTATTAATCGGTAGTTAACGTTTAATACAGGGGCTTTGAAATTCTGATACAGTAATTTTGCGCTTAAGAATTGTGTAATATAACCTACATAAATAGAACTAGGAATAATTTGATTTGCTCACGGGCAGGCTTTGGAAGGGTGAACATGAAGACGAACATTAACATTCACTATTTCGAACTCTCTTTGCAATTATTGGGGTGGTTTTACTTTTATTTTTATTATTTATAAGTACCTAGATAAGCATTTGATATTATATTTCAATATAGAAAATGGTAACCCTACAATGGGACTGGCTCTCAACGACTGCTACCGGAACATCCCGACAGCGATTAGGATATTTACTTTTTTAATTAAATCTACTATTGTTAAAGTACGGTCGGCAAGAAAAGTCGCTAAACATCTTCTATTTTTCATTTTTGTATTCTATGCAATATTTTAGCTTAATTGGAAGTTGGAGATGTTCAGCTATTTCAGGGCCAACTACGTGCCTAGGTAGGCTGAACCTACGTTTACTTTAGTTTAGTTTCATACAGCGGACACAATTTTACGTGCATTATTGTTTGACAGCTGTTATATTATTTAGCCAAATCATTAAAAATTGTTTTTGTACTCTGCCTTTCTGGTGATGAAATCATTTTTCGTTTGTAGTATTATTTATTATGTGCACTTCTCGTTTCAAGTATATCTATTTGTGCCCTAACTTTGACCTACTGAATGCACGAGCTTGTCTTACATTCACCCTCCAAAGGAAACAGTGTAGAAAATACTTTAGGTGTGTATCAAAAGACGAAAAGAATTTTGTAAATAGAGGTATTATAGAAATGAATTTTATTTGTAAATCGTATGTTTAATGGCAATGTGTCGATGTTATACACTTATGAAATAATAAATATAATAAATGATACGGCCTGAAATTATTATTTGTTTCCTTTTACCGAGGCGAGGTAAGTAAGTGATAGATAACCAACCTCTGATTGTCGGGAAATAAAATAATTCACAGTTGTGCGACCGGATGTAGGACATTAGTAGGTACTTACCCATACCACCTATACGTAGGTACAATTAAGTAGGTGAGTATACATTACATGCACACGAACGAATGCATACGAACAATACCCAGAGTGTATAGGTACTTGATTTCGTAGACACCGTAGACACGTTTTTCATACACTATTGGATCGTTCAAGCTATTAAATCTAATTTATATTTTTCAGTTTTGTCTTCCCACAGTTTGTGTATTTAGTCGGTGTGAAATATAACAATAAATAAGTACAGAAACATTTATTTCAATAATACAACTCGTATTAACAATTTGGGTTTTTATACACACGGAAAACTTGAATTTGAGGTAAAAAAAAAGAATATTAATAACAATTATTATTTGCAAGATCAGTCAGTGCTGCACTTTTCAGTTTCCCGCCAAAACTCTACTGTACTTTTTTTTTGTGTTTCGGCTTTGCACGGTTTCTGCATTTAGCCAATGACACAATTTCTTAGACAATAATTTTCTGTCTATGCAAGTTTGTTTTATAAACTAGTTTTTGGAACTTATTAGCCACACTCGTGCTTTACTCCACCTAACTTCCAACATTCTACCAATACCAATATTACAAAGCAGACAAATAAGCGCAAGTATACATACCTAGAAGGAAAAAAAATGCAAAATAAACGTCACTTTTTTTTTTTCACTGAAACTCCTCCTCGCCCGTTTCGTCCATCTCATCGCAAAGAATAATTGTTTTATTCTGTGGTCCACCGTAAAAACTATTTTTAGTCTGTGTTTCAAATATTTGTAAGTGCTGTCCGCATTATATCGAGTGTTGTATTTTATCGATTGTAGATTGAATTATGCGGTCATAAAGTCACAGCTGTTATCCATAGTACGTCACTTTAATAAATCAGTAGGTAGGTACACTGAAGTTAAACAATAATCGAAAAAACATGTCAGGAATTTAATAAGCAGTAGATAATGGAAACTTGTATCACTTTCCCCACTACATGATGCAAAACTATTTAGACGTCTCATGATATCGCATTCACAAAAAATTTTTTTCACTGTCGACCATATGATTTATAAGAGATCATGCACTACATATTAGTCTATTAGTTATTTGCCTATGGTGCGAAACAAACCACAAATCGTTCGGAATCACTCAAACAACCATCGATACTCAAACTTTAAATCGAATCGGTCGTAAATCGATTTGAACAATTTAGGGCTCAACTCTCTCAAATCTCAAATGACAGCACACACAAGTTGACGTTGACAATTGAATTGAAAATAAATTGACAGTTCGTCATCGTATTCGGTGGGTGTAGGTCGAGTGAGGAGTGTTAGAAATAAAACTAAAATACGTTTTTATTTGTTCAATGTTCTTTATTAAATAAGATTAAATAATTATATAAATTATTCCGATAAAATATATCTTAGTTTAAGTCACAGCAGTGTTGGAACAATCTGCATTGTGAACCTGAAGCACATTTCATAGGCAATGCAGTCCTTGCTACAAATTATTTAAATTTCCTTGTTATTTAAATAGTTTTGTTTGTTGTTAGGCGTAAATAAAATAAAATGGGGAAATTGCTGAGTCTTTTATCGCGCGACGACTCTAATTGTTGTTCCTCGCCGCGGTACGATATCTTTTTGGATTTCGAAAACGCCGCGCCCACTGACACCGAGCGCAATGTGTACGAAGACGTTCAGAGAGTTTTATTGGACTCTGAGAAGATATTGGAAGAGATACAGTGTTACAAGGGAGCTGGGAAAGAGATCCGGGAGGCTATAGCGGACCCGTCGCGAATATCACAGGACAGAGCACGGCGCGCTGTGAAACCTCTGGTTGATAAGCTATTGCGATGCTACAACCACTCCCTTCAGCTCCAAAGGGTGAGTCAACATCTATTTCTTTCTATACTCAGTATCTAATTTTAACTCGCATTGCAGTGGAGGGTAGGATTTTTTTCTAATTCTCTGAACTGACTCATTTTGGGTCTATTCATTATATTAGAGAACCGGCCTTCGTCGAATAGCCTCTGACTAATTCTTTGATTAGGTAGAAGTAATATCTACTATTTTTTGCTAAGCTGCCATATCTGTTCGACTAGCTAAATACTTAGAGTCAAGTATTCAGAAGGTTCCATTATTCAAGTTTTGAATTAAACAATCTAAGTTTGTTCTGAATTGTCTTAGCTCAGATAAATAATTTATTTATTCATTCTCTACTTGAAGTTTTGTGGAAATGGTGCAAGCCAAGCAAAATGCACCAGAAAAGTACCTCCTCGAAAAATAAGTTAAATAATTACAAACAAAACATTTTTTTAATCTGTAGCATCCAGAAATAGGTAGAACTCTTTTGTCAAGAAACCAAATAAATGCTTATTATTATAGTATAGCCAAGTATACACAACTTAAAATTATGAATGATAGTCCCTATACTTAATGGTGATATGATTTAGATTGCTGTGCACAAAACAAGCCAGTTTTGGTATACCATACATACAATTGATAGTAGCTTCTCAAAAATGGTTAAATTTATAACATTGATTTAATAATTTACAGCCAGTTATTGAGATTGTTTTTTAAAACTAACTTAAACTATCATTTAAATTCCAATATGAAAGAAAAACAAAATAAAAACAAGCAATCCTCATTAGACATTAGACATCTGTCTATATGATAAGCTCTTCGAAATTCTCATAACATTTAATATCAAAAATTCAATGGCTTCAATTGTTAAAAATAATTTCCCTGTCTAAATGTAGATTAGATTCCGTGAACATGTTACACTCTGCGCCACATTCGTCATGTGAACGTGCATCCGTGTGATAACCGTCCGTCTTGTGATAAGATTATATGATGTCACATTGATAATTTCCTACAAGTAAACCTGAACACAATGGAGTGATGATTGTGTCAAGTGGAATTTTTCACTTGAAAATGTTTGTTTATCTAAGTTTTTAGTTTTCGTTTTTAAATTTGCCTTTTTTTCTACATAAACTGTAAAGTTTTCAGTAGAGGAAAGTATGTTATTTATCAATCCATATCAAAGATTTTGTATTCACTGAATTTAATTTTACCAAATCTAATTGTAGGCAGATTGGATAAAACTAACCGGACTAACCACCTATTAATTAAAATTTTTGTGACCTAAAATGAAAACAACGTCTGCCTTCTAAGGAGAAGGGTGTGAATTCAATCCAAATGCGGGCACATACCAACATGCTTATCTAAAATGCATATATATATGTGCGTAATTAACTTTCGCTCATCGGTGAAGGAAAACATTGTGAGGAAACCCACATACCTAACCGAGAATTATTTCAGAGGTAGGTATGTTATCCACAAATCCGGACCGGGCCAAATCTGTACGAAGTAAAATACCACCTTTTGTTTTGTTGTACCACCTATTTTTATTTATTCCCATGTCCTTTTGCCAGAAACCTAGCACCTATAATATACTTAATAAGTTCTAATTTCTATTTCTTTTTTATAATCATGAGCATCTCCAGTCTTCTTCATTTCTACAATAATAATCTCACAACACTCCAAATGCCTGTGATCCTTCCAAGTAACACTGTTAGGAACAGCTGCATGACAGGACATGCTGTATTGTTATTTATTAATAGACTAGCTCCGCCCTGCGGTTTCACCCGCGTAGTTCCTGTTCCCGCGGAAATATAGGCATAAAATATAGCCTTTGTTACTCTCTGGTAATGTACCTTTCCATTCCATTAGTGAAAGCATTATAAAAATCGGTGCAGTGGTTTAGCCGAAACCTTACATATATACCATACAAACTTTCATCCCCTATTTTTACTTTACCCCCGTAAGGGTAACATTTTTACAAACTTGAATGTCATATTTATTTATATCTAATTAAAAGCCTAAAAATAAGTTTTAAGCTTCTAGTTTCAAAAATTACGAAACTTCCATACAAACTTTCATCCCCTTTTTTTTTTTTTTTTTTTTTCCCGGGGAAATGCATTAGGCATACCACCCGGCCCCGGGGGGGTGGGGTGGTTATGTGGGACTCCCCCGCCAGCTGGTCTGGCGGGGTTTACCCACTAAAACCCCGGGGTGTTCTCCTCTCCGCATTATGGAGGTGGTTACGGGTTCGCACAGCGCTTCCGCGACCACCTCTGCGGGCGCCCTCCCGGGCTCGCCACGTGAGGCTTGGGCCTCTTTCTCCGCTGGGTGCGTCCCGGAACACACGGGCCGCACCTCAGCTCGGGACTTCTAACTTGGGCGTTGGACCCCCGATCCGCGGCCCAAAAGTCCCACGATCCCCTATTTCAACCCCTTACATCCCTTTTTTTCGCAATAAAACATAGCCTATGTCCTTTTTCAGGCTCTAGGCTATCTCTGTTTCAAATTTCATTAAAATCAGTTCAGTAGTTTAGGTGTGAAAGCGTAACAGACAGACATTACTTACGTTACAGCGTTACTTACGCATTTATAATATAAGTAGGGATAAACAAACTCTTAATAGAAAAACCACAGAACAAAGAAAAAGAAGAAGGATAGGTAAGTACTTAGATAGTTCAACAAGTAAACTTACTATGCAAACAATTAACTCCAAGGACACCTGCCAAAAATACATTAACGACAATAGGCTATAAATAAAGCTTTAATCACTTGAAGGTTGCCCTTTCTGAAGTCCATAAACCATTCAAGTGAGGTGATATTTTCTCTATTTATGGAAAAGGTATTGTGAAGAGTGGTCAGTAACGGGAAGGGTGGGCATCCCTCCGTTATAATGTGACACTGGACGGAGTTGCAAAGGTCACGTATTTACATCGACTTTGATGTGCTAATGTGCAGTTTCCAATATTTTATGTTAGTAAATATAATAATATCGTGTCACGATCACATGTACATCAAACCCGACCCCTAACTAGGACTCCCTGTATCTAGGGAATCAGGAACTACGAGGTCCTACAAAAATCCAGACTCAGAGCAAATATTTTTGGATCATACAAATCTGTTTCCTGTGTGGGAATCGAACCCGCAACCTGACGCTTCGCAGTCGACTCATCACCCACTTACGCCACGTAGGCCGTCAATTGCGCAGGATAATGTTGTAGCTATAATATAGATAGGTAACTACTGCGCCAATAAATATATTGAGAATACGACAGAGCATTAGAGCGTAGCGTAGGCTATCTCAAGTACTATTATTTATTATGTGCTTATTGCTAGGGTTGTTAAGTATTTATTGATATGGAGTTTTCGTTTTTACTAAGTAAATGCGATAAAGAATTAGGAAAAAAATTATACATATATATATTTTTCAATCGGATATCTGATAGCTTCGTACAATTTCGGATATGCATTTGTATGTAAAATGGGCCTTATCAAGTATCGTATCATTATGAAATAAAATTAAAATGAAAACTAAAAGTCATTCTCTGGCTTGACCACTAGAATGAAATCTTAATTACGTACATTGGTGACCACGACTACTAACCATCCGATATCCGATCCTTTTAATTCGGATCGAAAATACGTCCTTAAACTCGGATAGTTACCTGATCATCATTATCATCATCAACCCATAACGTCTCACTGCTGGGCACGGGTCTCTCCTCACTTTCGTGAGGAGGATTAGGCCATAATCCACCACGGGGGCCAGATCCGGATTGGTGGATCACATACCTACCTCCGAAAATAATTCTCGGGTAGGTATTTGGGTTTCCTCACAATGTTTTCTTTCACCGAAAAGCGAGTGATAATTACGTACATATGTTTTACAGAAACACATTGGTACGTGCCCGCACTGGGATTTGAACTCACGACCTTCTGATTAAAAGAAGTAACTACGGATATTGATATCATTAACATCCCTAGTTTGTAAGACTGACTTCACTACTCCGAGGCGCACTCATAATTTACCATTAAAATTAATTACTATTGTGGAATTGATGACCGGACGTCATGATAAAGCTGAGGTCTACTAGAATCAGAGCATGTCGCGATAGGCGCCCACAGAAATAAGGACAATTTTTAATGTAATTACATCAAATCTGTTATTATTATCAACATCAGATGGTCGTGAATTTGAATCTACGTCTGCAATTCAAAATTAATTCTTATGTCCTTGTGGAGAAGTTCTAATACTTATTTTCCTTCATCTAGTCGAATGCACGAAAAGATACATTTTTGTGCAATTTCATCGGCTACGGAAACCTCTGCTCTCTATCTTAAATCTAGATCATAACTTGATTAATTTATTTTGGATACGTGTAACTAAAGCTTATCAAAAAATTAAAGAATTTGGTTAGAGAAAAGGGATTTTTTGAACGATATCAAAGTGGCGCCCAGCGCAAGCATTAGGTTAGAAACTTTTATTTATCTCGATTTGAAAAGCTACTATAATCTTGCCATACTCGAGAAATAACGTAGAGGAAACCCATTTGACATCAATTAACGCCTCTAATAAGCCGTAAACAAGCATCCGTAAGTAACATCCATTGCTCGCCAGTCGCGTCGTACTAAGCAATCAGAGCGGAAACAACTGTTGTATAAAACAAAGCAGCTCCTCGATAGCTAAACGTCAATAAAATAAGTCACATATGAACAGACACACTTAATCATAGCTAGCATAGCGATCAAAATTCCTTTCAGCTCTAAAAATCACACGTACTGTGTCATCACAGTACTTCTATATAGATAGAAGTACTGTGATGACAGTACGTGTGATTAATTAATCAAAATGCTATGAAGATGATGGCATCTTCATAGTATTTTGATTAATGTAAGAGATAAGTAAATTTTAATTTACTATATAGAGCGTATAAAAGCAGCGATACAATAGTTTGCATCGCATATATCTACAGAACGAATGGTACTAGGCGCTGAAAGATTACGCCACAGTTCAAAATCTTAACATCAATCAACCAACGATAACAGTAAGAAATGTACTCGATGTTGCGACTACTAGTTGTATCAGTATATTACGTTAGCACCTTGCAGATGTTGTGGTTATCGTAGCAGAGCTGTAATTTGGGTCCACACACTCTACGTGTTACCGCGTTACGTCTCTCGCATCTGTGGTTCAGAAGTAAGTAATAAACGTGTCCATGTCATAACAGACAAGACGGAAGCCCCAACCAAACAGTCCGCAGTTGATAGCCGTCAACAATGCGAGCGGTGCCGAATGCTCGGAACTAGCCGGTTTATATCTCTTCGTCGGTGATTGTACGTGTTTCCGGTGGTCTGCACTGCGAACACAAATAAACGCTCCGTACTTCTTATGACAAGTTCTGGCTAGCTTTCCTACTAAATCTATTGATCTGATCGATATATTACTGGTTGCTTTCCAGAATATACCTACCAGTAATCGGTATCTAGATCTTTGAGTGCTTGCTTTATGTCTAGCTGCTAATACTGAAATAACACTCCGCTTTCGGTGATTACGAATCTAGGAAATAGGAACTGATTCTGAACCCAGTTTACAAACAAATTCCAAGAGCTAAATTTAGGTTAGAGTATCACTATTAGTTTTTTTTTTTCTGTATCCACATTATTTTAACGTAAGGTGCTAAATATAGAGACCTCTTGGATTCCCTGAATCGAGGGAATCGAAGGAAACGAAAAATGAAAAGGATCTCTTGTATTTCTTTAGTTTTGTCCATATCCATGCGAATTTAAATGTTTAGGCAATATAGTTGTCATCTACCATCATCTGGTCCGATGATGCGCCAAACCTCAGTTGAATGCCCTGGATCGTCTAGATTCTATTCTGGAATTCACCCTCCGTTATTCACTCTTAATAAACGAGGTTCACACCCCGCATTTACAAGCTAAACGTTCTAAATAGCCCTATTTCATGACAATCATCCAATCATAACAATCACATCTCGTGTGGGAAATATAGAATCGGCTGCATCAGGGGCAATGGCACCATCAATTGCTCGGTTAATTTGTTAACTTTACGTGATTTAATACTGAACGTGAGTTATTGCGTCTGAGTTCTGGACCCTTTAACGTTAACCAGTGATTTACTGGTCTGCAACAGTTCGGTTTGGAATGTGTTTTGACTACATGTTCGGGAGAGTCAACATCTTTGCGTATCTGGTGATGTAATATTTATATGCCGCATAGAGGAAGAAATATGGCTCCTTTGCGACAAGAACGTGTTATCTCATGTTCAACATTTTAAGGAGATAACACGTTCATATCTCAATAATCAAGAAATATTATAAGAGCATGCAGCGAGCAATTAAGAGCAGCCAGATTAATAGTTAAAACATTTGAGTAAAATGCGAAAATGTTTTCCACATCAGAAATATACTAAGAAGTACGATCTATTCTCTCAGTCTTTTGAAAATAAACTTTCAGGGAACGAATTTGAAGTAAACCGCACAACTTTTGGAATCAATTCAAATATTTATTTAATCGTATTTTAGCATCATCTATTGACTCATAAAGATCTTTAATGAAACGTGATTGTGAAGTGTTTACCAACACGCTGCTGATTATGGCATCGACAATGTGCTATGAGTGTAAACATGCATTGTTATCTCGAGACCTGACTCATTAAAGTTATCTATATAATTGATCGACAAAAATAGTTAGGTACCTACAAACCTATACACTTCGAATTGCACTAAAATTTAAGAAGCAATAGCCCAGCTTCTTTATACTTGTTAATTAAATACATACTATACCTACATGATATAAAGCAACAACTTTTATTGAATAATATATTTCCCAGCCAAGCTTATAAAATACGTATTCGTACTGCAAGCTGATCAATATGCGACTAAATGTCATCCACCTGCTGTTAGTCACTCAGGAGTTCCTTTGCCTACCTTCCGTTTTATCATGAGATTAGCTCGCTGTTGCCATAATATTGTTTTGTCATCGGAACTTGCCAGCGTTAGAGATCTATGTAATCAAAGTCGCGAGCCATGCAAAATTTCACCTCAGTTTAATATGAACTTACGTAATGGGTAGTATTTTAAATGGAATAGCTTGTTATATCGGGTTTAGTTATATTTAGTTTGTTTGGTTAATTATTTGGCAGCTAAATTCTTTCTGAGAATTGGTTTGGAGTAGTTTTTTTGTATATTAAATTTACATAAACAATTAATGGACGGTCAAGATAACCACATAAAATAGACAGAAGTAGAACAGTTGGGATAAGATCAACTCCTTCTACTTCGTTGATACATGCACTGTGAGTTATTGCATAATGAATCAAGCAAAATGCAAGCCCCATTTCGACCCTAGTTAGGAAACAACAATGAACCAGGCGTGAGTGAATCATTATCAGGTTTTGCATGTCTCCCCTACGCTGCAATGATCGCACGTTTAGAAGACAATACTCGTATATCGGGAACCTGTTTAGCTTTCATTGTTACATTACATGCCACAATATAAAAGTTCTGTAGCACTGCAACGGCTGTGAGCAGGCGTGGCGTGTACCATCAGTGGTGAACTCGTTATATGTGAACAAAAAATACATGTAGTAGGCATTGAGAAAGATAATATTTACATGTAATAACCAGAACAATTTCAGTGCTATTTCAATAACTGGTAACATTAACTTCATCCGTGTTATGGTTTTGGTCCTTCGATCCTTCATCAATATTCTCTCATATCCATATCTGATTAGATTCTCCATGATTTTCGGTCTTCGTCTTTGGCTTTCCAGTCTACTTGCAAGGTTCATACATACTCGTAGAGTATCGTATTTTAGTTTTCTAATTTTCGTACTTCCTATTATTATACAATATATTGTATCCAAATTTCGAAAGAGTCCTTAAAAGGTGCAGTGCGGCATGGCCGTCCGTATTGCGGTGTTTCGCAACACCATCTGGCTTTACATAAAATACTATAGGTACTGTACAATCAGCCACAAAAGCAGCTTAAAAAGGTCCATACTTTCAATTTACTATTCTAAAAAGATTATACTATTTTGCATGCGTACAATTATATTGGAAGTTGGGACATGTTCAGCCACTTTTAAGCCGACTATACCCGGTACTAACCAACACTTTACAAGAGCATACAATCTAAACAGGAGAATGCTCGGACTATCAGCTCCTTTAATAGGTATGTAGTATCCCACGCAGCATTAGTTCACTTACCCATAGAATAGAGGAAAGTTTGTTTCATCTACATAAATCACTTTGGCTACGTCATAGTGTAGATCTATTTATGGATCTAGTGTTTTAAATAATTGAGGGAACATACTTTGAAACATATGGTTGTGTTTTTGTTACTAAACGAACTGCATATGCTTTGTAACTAAATATTGCCACAAGTCAAAAACAATAGCTCTTAAAAAACGAGTTATTCACAAACATAATAAGAAATGCCTACCATATATTTCTGTTGGAGTTTCTGGGCTGTTGACTAACTCAGTCGACGGCGGCACTTACGTTGGAGTTAGCAGCTGCTCCCTTGCACCTTTCGCAAACTACCAAAGGATACTGGAACGGACAGGTGTAACCGCAAATAACAACACCCTTTAATTGTCCATCCACAGGCAAAGTTTTTCAAGCATACCATATATAAACCTGCATCATACATCTGTGAATAAGATGGTCGGCATCCGGCGAAATTCCAACAGCCACGCACCTGCTGCGTTTTGTTCATAAAACCACAATAGCTCCTTGTTATAGCTGTTAACTTGAACTAGAGGCTGAACTGACTCATTTTGACCTTGCATATGAATTGGATATTCATGCTCCCTCGACCCGTATAAAATAATAATTTCTGAATTATATGTAAGTTGCCCTCAGTGGATAAAAATGGACACTGGCTGCAAAACCAAAACAAGAAGGGTGATTTTCAGAAGATCTAATTGACACAATTTAGCGAATGGGTCGAATCTAACACTGACACCTAATTTGATATGGTTATGCCAATTACGCGAACCTGGAGATAAAACTGAATCCGTGAGGAAACCTTTAGTCAAAGCCTTTGAAAAGCAGTAATTTGCAAAAGTAGATCTAGAATCCTTTTAACATAAAAAGCTTTTGTTCTTTAGTGGGTCACAGCGACACAGCTTCGCAGCGGTCGGTGTCGTGTAAAAGGACTTCTCAACTTCAAATCCAACAAAAGGATCATGGAAAGAATCAGCGAGATAAAATCCTTTCTATACTTTCTTGATCTCGTGAAATTGTACGAGCTTTGTTATAAACGAGCTTCTAATTCGGGACATCGTTGTTTTAAAACACGATGTGCGAGAGCGGGTGGTCATGATTTCGCATTAATTTTAATAAAGAGTCTTGATTCGGTATACCATACCACCTAAAATACATAAAAGTTGATTATCATTACAACTATATTAAACCAGAAGCTTAGAACCGTCAGATCTAAAAGCTGGGATGAGTATAGTAACTCAAAACTCGCTTAGTAAAAGATATTTTCGCGAAACTGAAACACAAATAAAAAAAAAGAGCTCGCGGTAACGAAAGCTTCCAAACGTATTGTCAAAAGCTTTTAAGAATATCGCCTCGGGAACCTTCAACATCTGAGTACGATGTGAATAATTTATGCAACACCGTTGGCAACAACATGCTGGATAAATTGTTCTCGGCACGCTAAGGTTTCCGCTTCGTAACCGGCACTGTTACTAGGGCTGTCAATTCTAGTCTCTAGAAAGTGCCCAAACTGTCTAAGCCTAGTTTATAAACGGCAAGATACTCCGCATGTTGTACTTGTCAGTTAGCTACAGCGCAATTCTCAGTTCTAATAGTGACCTGCGATATTTTATAACTATCTAGTTGTGCTAGAGAAGCTTGGAAACTAGTCATGACGTGACATGCAATTCACTCATATCTGGCTCCGAATAATCGTCAACTCGCCAGGATAAATAATTAATTCTAGCTGCGTAACCTGCGTCTCGTATTCCTACAAACGTAACACTCCATTGCACCCACGTAGAGGTAGGTTTTTGAAATAAATCGTACCATGGTTACCCCAAATATGGTATATTTTTATACCTGATTAGAATCCGTTCAACTGTGTTGGCGTTATTGAGTATCAAACAAGGAAACGTCCAAACTACCACTAGTGGTCATAGTGGGGGTAGTCCCCCAGCTACAGTCTTCTGCCTGGCTAACTAATCGCACTGCGTCAAGTTAACCTGCAAACTAGTATTGGCAGTATTAGCACGTAAGACCCCAGACTTGTTTATGTTGTATTGTTTAACGGGCCGTGGTGGGTGCAACCCAATGCCTTTATATGTAGATCGGTGGGCGTAATAGCATGCCTCTATATGTATGTAATCACTAGGAAATTTCATTAATTTGGCCAAGTTATGTGGATGTGCTGTTACGTAGGATGCTCTTGCTACATGTAACGTCATATTATTTAAACTTACAGCACTTTTATTGTTCAAATACACTGACAACAATGACCCGAATTATTGCAATCTATAAACTGCTTTAAAGTTATGAAATAGCTCTGGATCTAAGGTTTAGGAGTATTTTCCGAGCTTATCTCCCAAAAATAAAAGCTATCCACAAACCCTGAATATTGATCGCTTATCTTGCTACACACAAAACAGAATGTTTGTTCTATGATTCAACGAGAGTGACCCTATGCCGTAAATAATACATTACTCCTTATTATGTGTAATGCAGCATAAGCCAGGCAGCTGCAATCAATGCCCAGATTTAATAAAACCTCATCAAGCGTTTTAGAGCTTGATCTTTTTCATTAAAGCAACAAGATCAAAGCGCCAGACGGATCCCTGGCTTAGCATGTAATCCCATAGCTACTATTTGAGCTCCAAAAACATGGCCTAAGATATAGAATAACCAGTTTGCCGGACGCGAAATGTTTTGAGTGCTAAATTTCGTTGTTCAATTTAGGATCTTGTCATAGTGAAAACGTTTTAAGTTTCCTGTGATTATCGAGCTTATCAGAAATTCTTCATATAACGAGGGATCAGAAATATAGAATGTTTTTAAAATTCAATCGACTCTGCTGAAAATATATAGACAATCATATTCACTTGTCCTGATGAAGTGATGCTAATTGACCAATATCATCATGCATGACACACTGAACACACATTAACGTGCTTAGTTGAGGAGCTGTCTTCAACTGACGAGTCTGACGATCATTCTGATACGGCCGATGTGGAACCAAAAGTTAATGGTGCATGATGGACATTGCTCTCTCGGAATCAAGAACGTGCAGAGAAAATTTGCACCTAACAACAATTTCTTGAGCAATATTATTACAGGAACAATAAATAAACTCAATGACAATGGACCGTGTAATTAGTACGATTGAAGCAAAGAAAACGATGAACAAATCATTTTAAAGTATGTTAACAGACAGAAAGAACTGAGTTTCGTCACGCATCTCACAGTTGGTGAGTTGGCAGATCGTGTAGGCAGTGAATGATCCCAAGCTGTGTGTAGGTGTTTAATTTTGTCTGGTGTGACTTGTTTGTGTACCTTGTCAGTAATTTGTGCAACTAATATTAAATCAGACAGGGCAATACGGAAAACGAGCTAAAGCCCTTACGAAAATTTGAGAGCATTGGATTTGATTGAGGCGTATTTTGATTTATTTTTTTGGGTATGTTGAATCTTGACAAATAAATCAACTTACTCACCTTTTCTCAATCAAATGGAAAAAGGTTAGCAAAAGCTAAAGCATACGCGGCAGATTTTTTAAATTGCACAGATTTATTTATAAAATAGATTTATTTGTAATGGAGAAATATAATGATATTATGTGGTATTTGCTAGATTGGTGCAATCTAAACTTGCAGACGATTGATAAGATAATACAACTCCAAAAATCTGTAAAATTGGCATCATATCACAAAATTTTAAAAGAGATGTTTTACTATAAACCCTGCATGCTAGAGTTATTACCTACATGCTACTACGTTATTCAAATTGCGCAATTAATAATGGGCTTAAAGCCACCGTTCTTTTGAAACACAAACGAAGCTTGAATGAACTCTTCTAATCCACTAAAGAAGATAGTACGGATTCACGCACTAACTATAAATAAGCACATTGACACCCGCGCTCGTGCGCTTGCGATCGCATCGCCTACTTACAAACTTAACATCTGGCTAAATTTATTGCTCAAATCTCGCAATTGGTCCCTAAGTGGCGTTAATTTAATTACCCCCAGTGCTGATCAAGCTGGAGCTCTTAATTGGTAGTTCGACCATTTTGTGTTGAGCCCTCAGCGTCACTGACAGTAATGCAGTTTTGTTTGTTATGTATTACTTGTTCACACAGTCAATTTATTCCAAATATCATTTTATCTGTACTCTAGCAGACAATCAGAACTTGTGAAGTCAGACGTCTTCTTTTATTGAACTCGCTGTGCAAGTCTTACAAGTCATTTTCGGCCCAGTATCTGTTGTATAATTAAATTTAAATTTAGCATGGGTGTCAATTTCCAATACAATATTATGGTGACTGAGCGGATTCCATGATAGAGAAGAAAGGTAGACAACAGAACTCCTCAGTAACTAACAGACTAAACATATTTCGAAGGCTTGTCTGAACATGTATCTCTCTACTAAAGGTTATCTTTTTAGTCGAATCTCTTGTCTGAATGGTCACAGTCATGGTTGAGTTAGATAGTGTTGGTAAGTCTGCGTTGTTGTAATTTTCCTTGGCGAAGGTTAGTTATTTGGCTGACACTATAAAATTTCTAAAAAACAGTTACTTAATACTCTACCGCAAAGCATGGAGTACGTAGTTTTTATTGTGGCACAGTTAACTTATTTACTGTTCAGCTGCGGGCAATGCATGGCTAATGGGCAATTAATTGTGCAGAGACCGTGTTGAACGGATAATCATCGCGAAGATTTAATTGCTAACGTCAATTGAGCTTTATGCTTATTGCCAACATAATAGTAGTGAATTGTTTTATAACATTCATTGTAATACTACCGGTAGTGCTAACTTTACACATTTCTATCCAAACAGACTCTCTAGTTATAAAATCTTTTTTAATTGGTTTTTATATCAATAAAAAGATGTTTTTTTTTGTGTAGTATGTAATTTTTAAGCGGTTTCCGTATTATAGCGTGTTCAATCAAATTGGTAAGGACATAAGTTACGATGAATGCTTGCATGAGTATTTGTCAGCTTACGTTCTAGAGAAAACTTAAATTCTCAAAGCCGAGGAGTGTACTTAGATTTAATTCTGAATGGTGATTTACCAAAATGATTCCATTATTCCTTAAGAAAGACCTAAAAGTAGCCTAGTAGTAGTACGTAGCTCCTATAACATGATTTCTATTAATAAATTGACCATCAAGTAATTCAATACATCCTCTGATGTCAGCAGGCCTCCACATCGTGTATTCGTAGCAACCTTGTTATATAGGTTGTACTAACTAAACTACAGACTGAAAAACTTCAATGACGTTCCCGATGCTTAAAGAACAGATGTTTGTGATCCACATATAAAACTGTATCCATTTATGGCGTTACATCATGCGTCCCGGAATTATCCCTACAGATGATGGTGCAACGATTACACATCCTAACAGAGGCGCAATGCCGACATTTGAATACTGGAATCACATCTGTGAAACATTACTTGTAAAGTCTAAGAAGACGAATAAAAAAATCAAAAAAATTAAAAAAGAAGAAGGAAGGAGGGAAGGAGAGGGGACGAGGGAGAGATGAAGGATGAAATTGATGAATAATAATTATGTCAGCTCAATCTTTGCGGGGTATTCTAGTTATATAACTAGTCCTACTTTGACTGCCGAATTAGATTGGTCTCAGCATATCAACAAAGAATTTAACAAGTACATCAATAGCAAGCTGCGCCCCGCGGTTTTATCACGGTAATTCCAGTTTTCCCACAATAACTCTGCATTTCCCAAGTTAAAAACGCCATTTTACTTATGAATAGCTGAAGATCGCGAAAAAACCAAATGTCAAATCGTGAGTTCATACAAAAATCTCATGGTAAAATTTTTCTATTTTCTCCAAATTTTCCGGGCAACTTTTCCAATTTTTTCTGTTCATAAGAACCTTGCACGGAACTAAAGGAGTTTTAAAAAAATAATGCAGAATTCGTTCAGTCATTCTCAAGTTATAGCGTAACCAAGGGAAATAGGGATACATTTTTATAAGACAGATATACTTCTGTTATAGTATTATAATATTTTACAAATAAAAAAAAGTTGTTTGCGCACATGTCTCTTCTACTGGACAATTTACTCGACGGGCTGGTCAAAAACATCATCTCGGTTAGTTGCGACATGTGATTCACCTTGCCTCAATATACTTGTGTGATTCACCACAACACAATTAATATAAATAAGCGTTTGTGTGAAACTTTGAGGGAAGAGCGTTACGAAACCTGTTTTGAGTTAGAAACAGGATTTGACGGGAAATGGGGTCATTTTATTATTTGCGCAAGACTGGGTAGATAGCGTGCATGGCGCTTATCCCATGAATAGTTAAAATGCGTTATATTGGATGTTTGTTCCTCAATCTGCATTATACTCGTAGTTGGCCAGATTGAAGCTTTAATATATACATAGTCCTGGATAAGATAAAGACTAAACCTGCAATCTGTCAGCAAGAGCCGCGACACCAGCCCGAAAATACAAGATCAGGTTAAGCTCAGAATGTTACCTAGCAGATATGCTATATTTTAGAACCCCTGCAGGCCCTTTATATGGTTTCAAAGGCAACAGATATTTCCATGATAAAGAAATGACGTCATAAATATTTTATTTGGGATGTGTCTGCATGTATGAGATTCTAGCACCACCGGGTTGTCTGAGCAGGTTGAATGTTTTATAAACTTTGGCAGTGTGTAAATTTATGCGAATCTACAATTAAATTTTCACTCAAGCTTGGATTTGATATCATTTGGGAAGTGCCTTTCGACGAAGAGCTTGTTTTCTTATGTAAACTCCTATTAGAATTGCGTATTATAAATCAACACTTCAATCTATATGCTTGAATGTTCTTAAAAGCCTGTTTATTTTATTTTACTCGCGTGACTGTTGGTTTTTCTTGTTTTCTTTCCTTACGTACGCTTATTTGACTAACCTGATTGAAGAAAGAAACATTTCGCATGTACAGTCTCCCGTTCAGTTAACAGTTTTATAGCAGCTTTTTTTTTCAATCCCATTGTCAAAATTTTTTTTTACTGTAATTATTTTACTTGTGAGTGAAAGATTTATTACAGTAGATATACCTACTGTAATAAATCTTTCACTCACAAGTAAAATAATTACAATAAAATACATATGTATTTTATAATAATACTTCCATCGCAGAAGTCGGATCACTATAGACGAAGATATTTTAATGCTATTGAGAAATACACAAACCGCAAACCTTCTGACTCTTCTAAGTAACTTGAGTAAACTAAAAAAGTCACTATAAATAATAAGTATCTGAATCACACATCGAATAAGTTCGCAGAAGAATTTTTTGCAATCGTAGAACGACCTTCTCTTTTGTCTAGATATAAAGTTAGAATAGCTTAAGAACCCTGTGAAAAAAAAGTTAAATATTATTATGATTTATTCTACTAGTAATAAAAGGCAACCCAGAGACCGATACCTAATCTAATAATTGAAATAGGAAGTGAGATGTGGAGCGAATGAAAATAATTGGCTGACTCCGTTCCCTTACCGACAAGCGGCTGATACAGACTAATCGACTAAATTACAATGGCATCCTGGCATTGTTTAAAATCAAACTGGCCCACAATAGGCCTTAGTACCTATCTGTGTTATCAAACAAGAGGGTTTGCCTAATTGATGTATGATTCAATAAAATGATTGGATCCATTGTGAGATTATATATAATGTTCTACTAACAGTACCCGAACCGCTGTTTTATTCAAAGATTTATTTATAAACATTATATTCATAACAGGAAAATATCTATATACATATATATAAAAATGTTATGTTGGTTTGTGTACGCTTCAAAAACTCAAAAAGTTCTGCACTGATCGAGCTGAAATTTTAGCATGATATATAATCCGCATCGAGCATTGTTTTTATCAATTTTTTTCATCAGTGACATTTCAGCGAATCTGCCACAGCGAAGCGTGGCAGGGTACAGCTAGTGTATTATAAGATTTATAAATTGACGGTTTTAACCTACATTATGTTACTTAATTTGCTGACGCAAACTGGTGCGTATAGTATATATAGTAGAGGTTTTTTGCAGCAAAATATGTGAATTAATTCCAATTTTAAGTTATAAAATTTACCATCCATTTTTACTAATGTAAATCATTCTGACCCCATTCGAGGCAACTTTTTCCAGTATACCTACTGTGTGTGTATATAATATGTTAGTATTATCGTTGGAAACAGGATCTTTACCGTGACACTTTTAGTAGAAGTTAAATAATGTATGTTTATTATGTTGTAGGTGTGTTAGTAACCATGACAGTTTTAAAGAATGGTACATGGTCGGCGAAAACACCGAAAAGAGTTGTGTGCTAAGGAAGAGGCCTATGTCCACCAGTCGATCTTTAAGGGCTGATATGATGATGATCTGAAGTATTCACTAACCCAGTTTTCCCTTGTCGCAGGTCGTGCCACACCTCCTGGGCTCGTTGGTGGGAGGCAGCATGAGCCCCACGCAGCATTTAGAGCAGCAGCAGGCGCTAGTCAAGCAGTTTGCGGAAATACTGGAGTTCGTGCTCAAGTTTGACGAATATAAAGTGAGTAAAGTCGAATTCGAAATAAATACTTTGTGTTCTCACGGGCCCCAGGACTTCTATCCCGCCTTAGAATTAGCAGAAAGAAATCAAGAATTGGCTTTACGATACAACCACTCCAAAAGAATCGGAAATTAATACTCATACCTTTCAAGAAAATCATGTCTATATAATATCACGTAAACTTTTCGGATAATCCCCAACATATAATATTGCTACAGCGGCTCACTGATATAATAAAAACCAATTCGTCGGAAATAAATCCTACGAAACCAGCTTTCATATTTGTTAAAATATATTTGGTCCAATTTAAATGTCAATGTGAAGACGTAACCCATTTTCTCAGTTTTATATTCATCGTGGGTGCTTGCTACTAAACTTCGAAGTTTCACCTCGTGCATACGTCGCAAATGTATTTTTCTTTAGCATTTGTGTGGCTCACGTTTCTGATAAATTCAACTCCTTCAAAGGTGATAGTATAATGAGACCAGGGCCGTTATTATTTCTTATTTGACGAGACGAGCAAGTCGTTCAACTGATGGTAAGCGCTACGCCTGCCTATAACCGTTACAGTGCCACCCAGAACTTTGCATTGCATAATCTTGCGCGGCACTGCGCTAAAGTCTCATACGCCCAGTAATTTCGCTGGAAACTGTGTCCTTCAAACCGGAACACAGTAATGTTTGCACACTACTGCTATTAATTTGAATAACTTCACGTGTTTTATATAGTTCTTATATGTTATAGACTAACGACATATCTGTGACTAAATGAAAATGGTAGGCGGGTCCATTTTCCCACGTTTCTTTAATTTCGTATTGAGAGAAAATTTGAATATAGCTGAGAGAGATATGGAGATGATACCGAGTCTCCAGGCTGTCAATGCATTGTGATTCGACTGCTAGTTAATGTAGCGAGTGGTTCAGACGCTTCTATACTAATGGAATATACATATTTTAATCAGCACCTTTGTATGAACATCTGTACGTCCCATACAAATTGTTCTAATCAACTCGTCAATCTCTACAACCAAATAGGTTTACGAAATGTAAGTGGTGTTGTATGGCAGTGTGTATACGCATTTCCTTTTTAGATATTAGTCTCAATTGTATGTATTGGATGACACCCACTCCGATCAGATGAACGGAACAAGAATATCACACCCACACCATAGAGTGGGAAAAATTAACGATGTGGGTTCAAAAAAATTATAAGTTTGCTCGCACTCGAATATCTCACGAATTTATTGATACATCCCTAAAATAAAACTACTGAGGTTTTGCCGCGAAAGGATATGTGCTATTTATATTTCTGGTTGAAAATATCATAATAAATACAGTTATTTTTTTTAGTAGGTAATGTACCTATAACATTTACATATCTGGAAATTGTACTGTTCTCGTTGATTTGTCATGAGCTTTCATAGAAACAAACTTATGTAATCCTCGGATAAATAATAATATATCTTTCCTAAAAATGTTTTCTTCTTCACTTTACTATGTTTATACTCAGAAGATTTGCTTCAATCTGATCTCGACTCTAGCTTACAGCAAATCCATTTGTAAACTTTAAGACAACCAGGCTTAGCTTAACTTTCTATGAACTTTGAACACATCACATATTTCATCGTTAATTGAATTGAACATTTGTTTGCATTGCGTGAGCCATCAATAACAATCGTAAACAGAGCAAAGAGAACGATATGAATTAGGTCTATAACTCGTTGAGCAATTGTTTGGAGCCCTTTTGACCTCAACCTTGCGCAGTCGTTGCACTCGCGAGCGTGAGGTTATCAATGTTGTCATTGCAAGTACGGGACGATTCGCAGATTAATTACTCTGCAACGTGAAACAAAGAAAGATCCATTTTCTGTTAATGTTGATTAACTTACTGCTAGCTGTCGTTAGTGGCATCACTCGCATGGCTTTTGAAATAATCATCGTCAATATTTCAACTTATATAATAGACATGAAAAAGTTGAAGAATCAGCGTATTCACGTGACTCCAATTTTGATAAACCAATTGTTTCTAAAGTGTTCCGAAATTTTCGCTATTACCACTTATGTTCATTGCATTTTTTTTAAGAGAATTTGTGCCCTAATCTGCTAATGTTTATTATCCATCTATTTATTGCAGAGTGAAATAACCAAATACCTCATACATTTTAATTTCGTTGTTCTGAGAATTTTACACCGTTTCGAGCGATGACGAATCCACTCTCAATTGAGATACTTTTTAAACAACCAAGCGTTGCCTTGGATTAAATTTTAATAAAACCAAAGAGTTGGAATCGAACTTGACTCTCAGCCATCAACCTGAAGAACAGTCAAGAATATCGGTCACATTGCTAATAAGAATGGAGACAATGTCGAGAAGGTCATATAGTTACTGGCAAAGTAGAGTGTAGACGGCTAAAGATCCCGTGGTCGCAGCCAGATGTGCCGATGTGACATCCACAACTTTTCGACAGCTCTGTCTACGATTCATTACATATAGCCAACCCAAGAACAGAGAATGATAGCGAAATATAGTGAGGAGCAAGATAATGGAAGAAAGTCACGAACCTCAGACATGAAAAACACAACTGGAGGAGAGGAAAGAGGTTCAAGTCCCACAGGGATACTTAGACATGACTTTATACACAGCAGAGATCAAAGTTTAGATAATGTGTCAGCAACATGCGAGCGACATACAATGGAAACTTATCGCCGGGAGCCTAGCGAAAATTGAATCGCCTATTTTATGAAATAGGCATTCCAGTGCTTTGTTTTCAAATGACGCTCTATTGTTAGGCTACTCCCAGTATTTCAACTTATCAATTCAAGGTAAAACCTACTGCGCAAAGTTAGCGATTATCGTGTGTGAATTCAGGATAATTAAAATATTTTAAATGTGGATGGAACGAACATGATCCGAATGTGTGTATGATTCTTGTACGTACGAGCAGATTAGAATTTCTTCTCTTTTGCATTTGGCATTGAGTCGTCCACTTTTTTTAAAGGTTAACGTATTTCAGATTTTCTGTTTGTCATAATCATTCTTCATCGTGTCGTAATTGTTCCTTGGTCCTTGTTTAATATCTTAACGAGAACGTATTGTTAACGCTCAATATTATCTAGCACTCTTATTGTATTCCTCTCGTCAATTAAGGTGCGCCTTCTTTGTGAGCATTATAGCCAACCATTCACCAGTAATGGAACTATCCCTGAATATTTTTTTCGTATTCTAGTTTCTCTTTATTGTACGTCCGAAAATCAACCAAACAATTTTTTCTACCTCTTATAAGATTCTGATACCCTGGTAATGATTTAATTTTAAAACTGCAAATTGCACTTTCATCTGCCCCTTCAGCAGTTCAATAAAAGTGCTCGATGCTGATTTTGAAATGATCGCAGACGAATGCTCTTTAGCAATTCTATCAAAGTGCTCGATGCTTCCTTTCGAATGCTCGCAGACGAATGCTCCCATTGTAGAGACACTATTGTACAACGTATACACAAAGACCACCAAGTTAGTCATCGAGATTTCGAGACAAATAAGGGCGCGCATCGATCAGCGAACTGCGATCGGCTTGCCATTGTCACAGAAAGCATTGTTGACCTCGGTCCAAGTGACTCACGAGCTTCGTGCGTATCTCGGTAACTATCGGATGGAACCGATTCGATAACTTCGATAAGAAATATTATTTATCATATTGTGGTTATTTGCATATGGTTTATCGTGATAAATCTTACGAGTATTGATATACTTAAACTTGAATATCATTATTATGTAATAAGTTCTATTCTGCCATCCGTGGACTGACGAAAGCTTAAAGCATCAATTCTTCTCTAAGTTAGGAAGTTATTTACTCAGAACACATTTTACATTTGAGTGTGACCTTGCGCCTCTCGCTCAGTCACGTTGCATATCTGCTCCTATTTACCATTTGATATAAATTTAATGTGATAATGATATCGTTGACGCAAAGTATGACACGTTGATGTTTGTCTGCTTTCATGCGACTGGTCTGATTATAATAATAAAATGAAATTTATTATGTCCCTCATACTGAATTTCTTAATGACTGATGATGAAGCAATCCTCCATCTTGCACATGTCGTCTCCGCCTCAACCAGATCTTTGATATCAACGCTTCTATCCGATACAAACCATCGACGCTTTGAACTGTAAACAGATGGTACACCATTGTCATAGATGAAATATCAGTCACCACGGTTTATACGCAATGAATCGCATCAGAGCATTCCAGCTCAGCGCGCAAATCAGATAATTCGCGAGACGTATCTAACGCGGTCACTGGGCCTACAGAGATTTTCCAATAATTGAGTCTCACATTGGCTCGTCACATTCCTTACTCTATTTTCTAGCTCTAAGTTCCAGTTTAGTCTGTTTTCATTTTTCGCTATATTGATTCTGTCTGACGTGACTTCACGTCTTTATAATTTGTCAAGCTTCACCATTGAATGATATATTTTTTACCCAGATGAAAACGCCAGCGATACAAAACGACTTCAGCTACTATCGACGCAGTGTCTCCCGGGGAGGGCTCATCAACTCCGAACTGCCACCAGGCGAGGAGCCTCACATAACGGCTGAGGTCGCCAACAGAATGTCTCTCTTCTACGCGCAAGCCACACCGATGCTCAAGGTCCTGTCGGAAGCCACTAGCCAGTTCGTCAACGACAATCAGCAGGACTTGGAGAATACGACGGAGACGCTCAGCACGATGGCCAAAGTATGCTTGAGGATGTTGGAGAATCCGTGAGTACTTAATCATTATTATAATCGATGGGTGTAGAATAAAGTGCAGTTTCATTCGGCACATTCGGCCGCGATGAAAGAAATTATAGTATAGGAACAGTTGTTTCAAATAATCGATTGATAAGTTTCCAAACGCGAGTTGCAAGCTATCACTAAGTCCAAAAGGCTCTAATCCACAGAATCGATTCTATCGGTAGTGGTATCTTCGACTTCACGTTCCCGCTCGACGGAAACCCTAAATCGATTTTTCCGGTCCGAACATGTGTGTAGCACCCTTGAGGATTTCCCTCCTGGGGGTAGGTATTTTACGATATCCTTCTGGCCACTATGTCGTAGAAATGTTGGAGAAATGTATTACTGTACTGGCCGTGGACGTTACTACTTACTAATGCAAGACTCGAACCCCAAGATAGGTATTATGTGCCCCAAGCGTATTAACGACATGAAGAAGACGTACAGGACTCTTTTCGTCTCACGATTTCTCCCAAGTCTCATCCCACTTATTGGCAGTACTTGCTGAAATTGCGTTTATTATTTTAAAGGCTAGCACTTGATTGACCACAATCTCACCCGGTGTTTAGTGTGATCGAAGACGGTAAACATGTTAAGCCTAATAGAACTGGCTCTCAAGGACCAAATCACCCGGATAGTTGGCGACAGATTTTGTACTTGAAAGTGGTAGCTTGGCCTAGGCGGACACTATGGTAACATCATTAATCTTGTAGAGTTTTATTCTTATTTTATTAATTCGCCAAGGTACTACCTATTTTCTCAAGGTAAAAGATTGATAGAACGTGCCTAAAGTAGGCATCTTTGATGACTCATAATAGTAAAACTGCGCACTGCTCACTCGGACTTCTGTAAATCATAAAATGGTAGCACATAATAAGTATATAGTAGCAACAAACTGACTTCGGAGATGGAAGAGTGTATAAAAGCGACCCTTTCTGAGTCACCCATCTCTTAGAATATTTGTTAGTGGGATTTTAGAGTCAATAGATTACTCCTTGCTAAGCTAGCATCGTAGACAACATCAGGTGAGATATTGGTTAAACGCGAACCTATAAATTAATTAAAAACAAAAACAAAGAACTCAAGCCAACCAATCCAATCTTACCAGCCAGCCGGGTAACCTTCCAAGTTTAGTTACGAATAGATACACTACCCATATATGTTATATCTATTTCATAGATTTAGGTAGTCCAATTCAAGGCGTGAGTCACCCTAGAACCAATCGATCGCTTTGTTTCATGACATTTCGCTATTAGGGCCAAATAGCTCACCATTTGAAAGGTATTTTGCCCGCCATTGCAAAGCCGAAGTAGGGTTGTAATTTCACTTCATTAAGTATTCCGTGCGATTCATTTTTATTGGTCGAATTAATATCGTAATTTTCTGCGGAGTTCCGCTCCGTACTTGAGAGGGCGCCTGAAACAATTAGCCACGGTTGTTGTCGATTGATAGTCGTCAAGCCACGGCAGAGGTCCTTCCTGGGGCGGCGTGACATACTCTATCTGGACTCTGATGTCACTGGCACTGGCTGACACTATCTCGACGATCAAACCATAACAATAGAATAAACTAGCCCCCGAGTATACAGTGTTATTTTATTTTATTTTATTAGAGGGGCTCACAGCTATCATTATAAAAAAGTTGACTTAAGAACTAAGAAAAGCCATTTACAAGCCTCCACAAGTCCACATAAAGTGAGAAAGTAATAATAAACAGATGTCATAAAAGTTTACACAGAAAAATAGACAAGAACTTATTTAGCGTACAAACATAAACCCGATTGCCATGAGTAGGTGCACAATTATTTGTAGTTAACTTATAAGAAACGCTTGGTAAATTACAGTGTTCTGTAAAAGTACTAATCTCTTTGCGAACTTTCTTCGCAAAAGCTACACTAGGTAGGTAGGTATATAATAATTATAGTCATGCTCTGGTCTGTTTGGCTGTGTCGATTCTCCTTGCAACACAATGCCGTGTGTATTGCAGGATCGTATAACACAGATACCGACACACTCCACCTACCCAATGAATAATAAATCTAAATGATAAATTGACTTACGGAACACAGAATAACTGGTAGTTAGTGCTAGGGTTCATTATCACCTGTAATCCATAATATAAAGGAAATCACATAAGTAACCGACGTAACGCACCGTCCTGTCGCCGCGTCGGTCCCCTTTGCTATCGAATCATGTCAGTAACAGGCCCTTGGGCGGCCTGGCAGAATCTAACATCTCAGGATAGCATTACCTCATTCAAAATGGATTGATAGGCCGATAATGATAACTTTAAAAAAAACTGGACGATCAATCCCTAATGTAATGATTGAATTTAAAAACATTTACCATTATCCTACCTAGTCATCGGTAACACAGCTATATTTACTTTACCTTGATTTTAGATTCTATAAACATTTTCGTTGAAAACTAATTTCGTACTAAGCTCAGTATAAACAGAGTTTGTTATTATTTCGCTAAATGTAAACGATAACTAATTTATGCAAGAAAATCGTATGTACTATCTACTTACAAATATTTGGATGTGGACTTTAATATTTACCCTGAACAGTTATTTGTATTTTTTGCAATATTTAGTAACTGATGTATCAGGTAAACATTGTATTTATATGTAATATCCTGCTGGATTATTATTGCACCATTATTTCAATAAACACATATTATAGACAATGGTATACTTGTTCAAATTCATACTTCTAGAATAAATTGAACATGGTTTATCCTCGTTTAGTTGGTAAACAGAAAACCACAAGTGCAATATCAACCCAAAGCACCCACTATACGCTACTAGCTTACTGTTCGACTTTGATAACTTTAATAAATGTATATATCTTGGAAAGTCCTACAATCTTTATTACAGAGAAATGATGAAAGTACAATTTTCCACAATAATAGTAACGATAAATACTTTTTTTATTAAATTAAAAATATTATTTTCTAAGCAAGCTATTATTAAATTCATATTCGGTACTGCAAGCTGATCCAAATGAGCTCAAACACCATCAATCTACTGTTAGTCTCTGAGGAGTTCCGTTGTCTACCTTCCGTCTCAGTCATCAGATCAGCTGTCGCCATAATATTGTATTGTTATCGGAATTTGACAAACATGCCAGATATCGACTCAATTGGGCCACGGGAACAGTTTGCTAGGCCGCCCATGGGCCTCTGAAGTAGCTTAATACCTGTAGTCCATCGATAACAACCAGCACCACTTGGTGATCAGTTAGGATTCCTCAGTAAAACTATGCCAACATGCGCCTTGTAATCTCGATACCACAGATCACGATCGTCGATCTCTGTACTCTGTACGTTTCGAGATTACTAACTCTGTTGTTGAAGTTACTATGAACACAATTCATTTCCACAGCCCATTCAAAGTCTGAATTATAGTCGTAATCTCGATACGAAACAAATATCCGGCCTCGGTACGAATGGAAGTATACACTGACGTCAATACTACACGTAGACCTGTGTAGACCACAGCTGCTGCTGGTACAGTAGTAGTGCTTACTGAATGAGAGTCAGGATCCATAGGACTTGATTCTTGAGTTGAGTTAGACGGGCTGTCAATGAGAACGGTCTAGGAAGATTAGCAGCGAATTAGGATAAAAACCGCCAATACTATTGCTGCGATGTGCGGGCTAGTGCGATTTTGAAATGGAGCATTCTCATTGGTGGATTTTCGTCGCTCTTTCACGCACACATTAATAATTATATAGTTACTATCTCATGATGGACCGACAGACAGACAACCAACTTTGAACCTGGCACGTCACAACCGTCACTGGAAGTCGCCAAGTGGCCACTTCCTCGCAACGTACGCGAGGTGTACAAATATGTCGTTACAATACGCATATAGTAGCGAGGACATGTTATCGGCATAGAATTCCTTATTGATTTGTTAAGCGATACAATGTAACGCAATATCCTGGTTTTTTTTTAATTACGATTGGAAAGGGGCGAAGCGGATTTAGGTACAGAGATTTGAGCGATATAGTGCATTAGTGCTAAATATTTAAACATAACAACGAAAAGAATAATTTACGGTTGGCGTGAAATACAGTTTCGTTTATATTAGTGATCCGGTGTAGCTCTAAAAACGAAAAACTGTTTGAAATTTAAATTTCCCGCCATAACAGAAACGAACCAGCTTAAAGAGCACGCAAAATACTCAAACTATGCCAAGAATAGTAAATTAAAACTTTGGACATGTTCATCTAATTTTGAGTGACAACAAAACTGAGACGTCAAAAATTGGATAGTTCGTATTCACAATAAAATACCATCAACCTTATCTTAAATTTTTGTAACATAATACGTACAAATAGCGACAAAACATTATAATCACAGTCAACATATAGTACTATATTATTATGTATGACTTCATAAATTCATATTTCGTCATCGTGTAATTTTATACCACCACTTGATCGCGAGCGCCATTGAAAGGGACAATAGGACCACGTGATATGAATCACAAGTACCGACGCTGTGTCGATAAGTTTAATTGATGACAGGCGCCAAATTAGGCGGGTAACACTTGGCTGCCAATTTTGTTAAGGAACCACTAGAGAACTTTTAATTTGAACACCTGCTAGGACTGTTTTGTAGTTCAACTACGGGTCGTTTGGAAAGAGATAAAAAGCCTAATTGATGCGTAAGAATAGCTGTGCAAAGGTAAATTGTCTCGCGTAAAAGACATGAAGTCTATATAACATATGGCGAAATTATGTCGATTGAAAAGCAATTTCATATAATCCACTTGGTCTATATAACTGTCTAGCTAGAGAAAAAATATCTATTGCTACCAATATTATGTATTTTATAAGCAACTTGTATCATAATGTTTCCGTTGTACGTTGTTGAATTGAGAATCCAGAATATGGTCTAAAACAACTTTTAAACAAAAACAACGCAGCCTATACAAAAGAATATTTTCAGTGGGTTTTTGTCTTACTTTTCCGAAATAGCCTAGGCTTTCAATACAGGGAAAATATTGGTCCGTTGTTCTTGAAAGATAAAGCTTTTTTTATCCATATGCTGCGTACGTCCTATTCCTTAAAACTTGATGATTTTTGACTGAAAAAATGGCACGGGAATATGTATATTGCTGGAGTACGAAAATCGACTCATTATAGGCCACTGAAACATTAAGCATAGACACAACACAAGCCATAAACGAAAGGCAGTCTTTGAAATGTGTACTGTACACACAGCATGTGTATATACAGCAGTAACTAAGGTCCCCCTTACTAAAATAATAAAGGCATTTCATCTTCGGCATAAACGTAAAGTGTTCAATGATTTACTACTAGATAGCGTGATGTTTAGTCATAAACAGCGTTTTTGCTAGGAATTCCGCTAGAAATCTACTTAGCATTATTTTTCATTTATTTAACTCACATTTACTGTACCTACGTCATTTATAATACTTGTTTTTGTAATGGTGCATCTTTTCGATACAGCATTAAAATTACGACGATCTACCCTGAAAGACTAATGAATTATTTGAGTTTAACATAAATTGCTATGTAGAGCTATTGCTAAGATTTATAATACTGAGCCAAATTTTATTTCCACATTTAATAATAAAATATGGGAAAGTAGAATATGGAAATTTGAACGGACAGGCGTTCCAGATAGCACGTCGAAATTGCCGCGAATTCGGATGACTAGAAAATGAAAAGTAAACTTTTCTGTAACCGGTTTTTAAATTTAGCGTTGTTACTTTGTAAAAATAAGCAGTCATGTTGCAGATAAGTTAAATTTTCATGTCTCAAGTTTACCCAGGAAACTGTTTTACTCCGTACAATGCAGTGACGCTAGCTTTTACCCGCGACTTCGTTTGCGTGGACCTTCTTAATGATGGCTTTCAATGTAACTTTTAAGCCAACTAAGAAGAACGTAAAATGTACTCCTTTCAGTAAGTTTTTTGAACAACTTTGCAATCAGTTGTTATTTAGTTATGAAATATACCCATCGAATGAAGTAACTTGAAACTGCAGCTACCGGCAAAAACTCCAAACGGTAGTTTCAAACAAACTGTGAAAAATTCTAAACACCATATAGGGTTAAGTTATCTTTAATTGGCCCCAGTTTTGCAAAAATAGCCACAATGTAATGGCTCTGTTAGAGTTTTTTAATAAAACAGGGTAGAAAAGACAGATGCCATGGTTGGACCAAGTTGCCACCGTATTTCATTCATCTTGAAACTGTCCGTTACATAAGGCTAGTTTACGCAACTACTCGCTCCTGGTACTGTACCGACCTGGATACGCGCTCGAGTTTTATTGTGCCGTAAATCCAGTTCCGTTGGTTCTGTAAACAGAGCGAGCGACCCGAAACTCCGCTTAAACTGCCTGCCGGGAACAAGATATAATTTATGCTGTGCCACTGAAAAAGTTTTACTTCTGATGATGGAAATTCGTGGCATGGACATATTGAATTCAGAACCTGAGCGGCAGTCTGATCGACGGAAAATATATTATAAATTAGCCACCATTCTACAGACACATTTATTAACCGCTCAATTATTATAGTTCCCAGAATTGATCGGATTCTATTTGAAACTTTTTGTCAACGCAAAAGTTTTCGCAAATTTCTTGGATAACAGTAGCAAACTTCATGTCCGCTTTTGGCGTGAAACCATCCATCTTTGTCTTGTGTGTCGTAGTTACATAAACTTAACGCTTATGGGCCTTACCTTATATTCTATAGAGAAACGAAATTATCAGCAAAATGAAATAAACGCAATCCTTTCCGAATCCTTTCGATCAAAGCATTAATTAATTAGTCCCTTATTTTTAATTAATTAGTTCGTTCAAAACACTTGCAAGGAATCTCCAATGAGTCCGCCGCCTTACTCTTAATAAAAAATTCTTTCGATGAAACTTTTTTTTTCTTGGTGCATGCAGGCACTTTTATACTTTGCTTAAAGGTTAACCAGGCCCTGATTAGGCATTGCGGGGACTATCAAGTTAGATGACGCCAATCTAACTTCGGCCTGTCTAAATTGATGTAACGTAAAATAATTTCATAGAAGCTGACTCCAAAACGCCTTACTCTTTATCTATTTAAAACCGATCTGCGCAAAATTACTCCTGACTCATCCATCCTCATATTACTATATCTAATTAAAGATTATCTATTTCCAGTAAACTCGTCGCCCAGTTCAGTCGCGAGGAGACCAGCCTGCTGGTCCTTCGCGTGATGGTCGGCCTCATTATCCTGTACGACTGGGTACACCCTTCGGGCGCTTTCTGCAGGGCTTCCTCGGTGGACGTGAAGGGATGCGTCAAGTTCCTGCAGCAGCAACCGCCCACGAAAGCCGAGCCTTTACTCAATGCTCTAAGGTGATCAGATCGTGGTTATGTTACGGATATTTTGACTCTTCAGTCACGACTGATACACGTGCCCCCTCGTGTCAGTGGGCCACATCAGTACTACATCCTGAGCTATTTTTTTTATATATGACTGAGTATCGAGACGAGACGAGATGGTAAGCGCCACGCCTGCCCATAACAGTTACAGTGCCACCCAGAACATTGCACGCGGCGCTACTACAGTGCGGCTCACACAGACGGTGTTTGACTCGGAGACGGTGCAGTGAACTGCTGTGAATTGATATGCAAACGTACGTGTAATGTGACTTTACTGTAATTTACCTTCTAAAACACGTGTTTATGTATTTCCAGGTATACCACGAAGCACCTGAACCACCAGTCGACGCCTAAGAACATCCGGTCGCTGCTGGCCGCGTGAGGGCAGCACTCTAGCCTTGCATGTTGCTGTGGGGAATGAGACAATAAAAGCCTGGGGACTTCTCGCTACGTTTGTGTTGCTGTGCTTAGCCGGATTGGGGTGGCCCTTGGCACTTGAGCTGTCTGGAAAACATTTGTCAGTCTGGAAAAGTTTGTTTGTTAGTCTGGAAATATGTATGTGAGTCTGGAATTTTTCCAGATTGACACACACACAGTCTAGAGATATGAATTTGTTAGTATGGAAAACTGTATTTCTCAGTCTGGAAATGTAAAATATAACATAAGTGTCAGTGCACACGGGCCACTCTAAATCTTTATAACTTTTATAAATAACATAGTTCTATGTGGGTTCGTATACTATCTTTCCAAGAACGAGTGAGTGAGTGACATGAAAACTGAAATCATTCCCGCATAGTTGAATTTGGCTACGAAAAACGTTCTCAGATAATTAAATTTCGATTACATTACTTCGTGAGTTCGAATCTAAACATAGTACTAAGATAAACGATATTTTTCGTAAGTTTTACACATAAATGTAAGTCGTTAACAGGTTTTTTTCGCTTCTAAAGCATTTTACTAAGAACCAATGAGAATATATCCCCTGTGCCCCATTTGCAAGGCTAAGGACCTTATGTCACCATAGATTCTAAAAAGGGCTCTTACCGCCAATTTAGAAAAAAACTAACGTCAAATTGCGAAGGCTTATATCTACCAGTAGAGATATGTATTGCCCTTATTCCCTATTGATAGGGATTTCGTGACAACATCCGAACGCCTTTCCTATGAAAGGCTTGTTCAAATAGTCACCGAAGAGAGTTGTAAGCAAAAGTATTTCTTTACGCTTCAAAAAAAAGATTCCATCACGCTACTCCATCGATGAATTGTGAAGTGCCTTTGCTAATATCGGAATAGACTGTTTACTTATCTGTTATTATTAAAAAACAGCTATAAATCGAAACAATTTTAGTGAATTGCGGTTGAAGCGGTGGTAGTGCGCTTCGCAATTCGACGACACCGGGTTCGAAACCTCGGCTCGCACCAATCACTCGCTTTCTAAGTTGGGTGCCGATTTCCATCGGTTCGTGCTTCGTTAACAACTTACCTAACTAACTTATTTGGACCGAATTGTAGCGATACTGGTTGGACCAAACTAAAGTTTTATGGGCTTAAGTTATAGCTATCTCTTTTACACCTTACGAAAACGAAAAGGACGGCAATCATTTTTGATTATTAATTTAGGTTGACCAATCGAGGCTCTTTGTCACTAGTTTTTTTGGCATTTGTGTTTTTCAAAATGGTGGTAAGCCCAGTCAGTCGCAAAATGTTTGTTAGATTTTATAATACCTATATTAGGAAGCTTAGACACTTATACATAAACTAATTAAGAGAAAAGTATTATTTATGTTATATTGGGCGAGTTTGTAACCAGGAGTTACCTGGAATCACAATGTTTCATATTGACAACTGGACTATTATTTAATATACAGGATTTCTTGTCAATTAAATTAAGCTAACCATATTTTTTGTAACATAATTGTATCCAATTTCACCGTTTCACAAATAAGTTGCATTTTTCACAAATTAGTTCAGTTATCAATATAAAGCACGTAATTTCAATAAACACCGAGATATCTTACACCTTGTATACTTAAATAAAATTGCCTTGTTTCTGTCTGTAATCAAGGGCAATCTATATTAATTGAAACCTTACTACTTAGAAGTTAAGTTCCATAATTTCTTGTCAGTTATAACTTTGAACAACAAGTTAAATCCGAGGCTTATTCTAGAATTTAGAATTTATTAGAATATTCCTAATTCGGTTTCAGTCTTGGTTTGAGTATTGACTTAATATCAAGGATTCTGATATAGAACTGCATAAGTTCAAAATATTCAAATTTTACTTAATTTCATAGTTTTCAATACATAAAATATTACGAATACTACAATTTTGAGACTTGCTGTCGTTTTTCGTTTTGTCTTTCGATATCATACCTTGTTGAGTGACAGAGCATTATAACTTTTGTATAAGTAGATAGGAATATGATTGAACAATTCTAATTTGTATTAACATAAAACTTTGTATTTGATTAAACTTAATTGCAAAGTTAATCTGTAATATTATGCACGTGTTTTCACATGGTAATGTGGTGTTTAAAGTTAGAATAACTAATAAACATGCAAGCTTCGTTTATTTTATTAAAATTACTCAAATTATTCCAAAGAAAAGTGGCTTCACAACTAAGCCTTATTACACAACAGTAATCCTAATATGCTGCATTTCATGTGTTAACCCTTTATATTATTTTTCTAAAAGACTGAAGTAAACATTTTCAAATTGCATTTTAAAGTTAATTTATCCGTTTCTAACATTCAACCAACATTTTAAGATGTCAAATCTCATGAAAACAAGCCTTATATGTAATTATTATATAAACTAAGCCAATGGCATTTTGAGTATAAATAACTCAACTGTAAGCCTTTTAAACTTTAATTATATAAATAAAAAATGTTAAGTATGTATGTTGAATTTATAATATATGCATGTATCACTGCCTTGATGTTAGCTAAAATAATGATAAATTGAATTTATATTATACTTTTCAATATACTTAGTAATTAAATTAAAGTTTAACATTGTACATTACGTTATATGCATGTGGTTTATTTACAAATTATTGAATAATATTAAATAATTCTAATACCGACGTTTGTAATGTAAAATTCAAAAAAACTGATACATTAATAATTAAAAACAACATTTTGTAACTTATATCTAAGAAGTATGTATAATGCTACTTGTAAGTATTATGTTTCTTGTGTGGTTTTACCTTATAACGTTTGATATATATTCCAGTTATCATGTTATGTCGAAGGAATTTAACTATTAATTTTAACGTCTCTGTCCACGCTCAATTTGTTATAAATAATTAATTTGGTGTGATATTTTACAAGAAGGATTTCTTATAGTATATTATGTATTTTGATCCTTAAATCAATAAAATCCTATGTTTCTATATTATGACAAGATAAACATGTTAAATTGTAGTTATATATTAGTAATTATTTTTCACTGTTACTATACTTCATATATTTATTGTTTAAACTTTCTAATAATGATAGTGAATGCATATATCTGTCGAATGTCACTGTAGCACAAAATTTTACTCTTGTGTATAGACGTTTAGTATTAAATATCTTAGTATGATTAGGTATAATTGTATTAATTGCACAGTCAGCACAATAATACTTTGTTATAGTCATTATGGTAGATAATAAAAATCCTTGTTGAATTTAACTATGTAAACAATGACGGCAAGATCCAAACTTGCATGCATTTTATGGAATTGACTGGACGAATTGATGTAAAGAATCCAATTCCAAAGTGTCACTGCCCAAAATATATCGTATTTTTATAAAATAAACGAGTTTTCTAAAAAAAAACTAAAATACACATTATTTTACAAAGGCATGTTTGAAATCTTCAAACGGATTTACCTGATTTAAATGTAGAACTTTCTCGAATTTTCAAATGTGAATAAAACCAGACTTGCTTAGGTTACTACGAGTACTAAACTGCCATGTAAAATACTGTGTATTAAAATAAAATTATTCTGTATGTAATGTGAACACTCCATGTTGAGTATAAGCACGCTTGAAAGCTGTGTAGGATGTGGGAAGTAGAACAAAGAGGAAAGCTTATGAATCTAGAATGTTGTAGGTGTTCGACGTTTGGGCTAATTGGGAGACTATTGATAATGTGAAGAGATAATATTGATAAAGGAAGCTAAGAGAATGTGTCAAAGAGACTACTGCCCTCGCAGTCTCAGTGGCAGTATTTAACTTCTTTCCATACTTATATCTCTTTAAAAGACCACCGGATACATTCCCCACGCCGGGGTCAGGCCTTCACTCAAAGAGGGTAAGAGATAATAGTGGAATATACACTTCTTTACAGCCATTTTGTTAGATTTGTCAAACTATTAGTCAAAATTTTGGCCAATTTATGTAGAACGATTTAAAGTTAGCGAAATGCATAGTTATGAAAAATTGTTGTTCAAATTTTGTCATTTGTGTTAATCATTTACTGTGGTTTCGTATGATAGACCTATTTTTTCTTAGTTGTCATTTATTTATTGTATATAATAAATACACCAAAGTTATTTAAGTGATTAATAAACTTGAATAGATTCTTGTAAATTGTTTTTTCTTTACCATTACCATTTTCCCCAAAATTCTAACTCAGCAAATCTTTGTATATCAAAAACATGATATAATATTTGCTATCAAGCAGTAGTGTACAAGTAGAGCTTTCATACGTCCAGGTTTCCTCGGATTTCTCTCATAGTGTTGGGGGCTTTCAGGAAGCATCTGGAGAAAACCCAGAAGCCCCGGGATATTTAAGTAAGTTGTAAAGGCTATAGAAATTAATATAAAATTACATGTTTTTAACAGCATCCGGGGAAAAGCCTCGATTTCGGTCAAATGTTCGGGATTTTTGAAATCTTTGATAGGGCACTGTAGAAAACCAAATTCTTAGAACTTTAAGACAGTAATAATAATGAGAATTTAAGGTTTTTTTTAACTTATGAATGGAAGTAACACCGTTTTGCTATTCACAGCTAAATAGTTGAATGGATTTTGACAATATTTGGTATAGAGATAGTTTGAACCAGGAGTAAGGACATAGAGAGACATAGGATACTTTTCGCAATAAACTATATCGTGCGGACGAAATAGCCGGCAAAAGCTCTGTTAATAAAACTCTTCAATAAGTAACAAAGAAAAAATTTATTCTTAACTTAAACCATACACTAGTTATTGGCAGGGCGCGGCTTGAGTATCAACTTGCCGGTGTCATCACAGGACATATTAAAGTCATTTAGCACTGACCGTGTCCGTGCTGTAATGATGCTGGGGGCCACCACCTTCCGATGCACACCCATCATGAACAGGAGTACTGGAATGGAAAAATTTGGAAATTGTAGTTCAAGTGGTATGTGTTGTACCTATTTGTTTTTGTAGTTTTATTGTGTTATTTTCAAACAGAACGAGATAGAATCTAACAACATGGGTTCTTGACACTTTCACTGCTGAGCCGATTTTCTTGTCTAGCCACGGATACGGATCTGCACACACCAAAGTGTTTTTTCATAGAGATAACACCACAGTGGTGTTTACCCATACTCGCAGCAAGTTATGAAAAACACCACAGTTGTGTTTTCAGCAGTGAACATGTTAAAATTATGTAAAAAATCTGTGCTACTGCCACAAGAAGGCCTCCATTCTGTTGGCTATTGACAATAATTATTTATTCAACATATTACATAATATAAAAATTCTTAAAAGTTAAGAGGTATTATCTTACCCAAAAATGTGGAAGTGAAAGCAAAGAATGGATGATTCCACAAAGACTGTGTGAGGGAGACCACTGGCGTGAGTGGGTCCATCAGCCAGTGATATGCAGCGATAGCCGTACACACAGACACCATGATCAGGAGAACTGAAAAAAGAAAATCTTGTTGTTTAACTTCTTGGCAAGAGATTAACTACCAATACCTGCATTATTACACTGTTTGTTGATTTTTAAATGTACAAAACATACCATGCAATAAAATATGTAGCCTCTATGAGATGCAATATCACAGAAGGTTTTTTACTCTGTGAAGCTTAAAATTTTGAATCAAGTTTAATATGGGATTTTTCAAAACAATGCTTCAATAGTTGAAATAAATGTCATTGTGACAAAGGTTTCCTTACTTCTCCATCGCATTGTAGCAGGCTGCAGACATCCTATTACTTCCGTCAGGCGACGCTCAAATGCCTTTAAATCTGCAATAGCCACTTAATACATTAAAAAATATTACCTACTGATTTATAATAATTCTACAATTCCATTTTAAGATGTCCAATGAATCAACAGCTGAACATTGTAAGGAGTCCGTATGCCATAATTAAGCAAGTACTCATTGTTAGTATATTAATGGATTGAAATTCATCACATTGTCAACCCATATCAGCCCACAGCTGACCACGGGTGTCCCCTCACATTCGTGACGAGTATTAGGCTTGACTTTAACTTACACTAATAGTTTTATTTATTACTACAAAAGTTATTAGAATTACATATTCCAGATTATTTTTACACACACAGATAGGATTCCCTATAGGAAACTAACCTATTTAAAGAACTAAGTAAGCAGATACTGACAGAGTAGGCAGTTAAAGAATATTATTTATTTCCCTCTCTGAAACTGGAGAAACATTAAAAATTATATTACGAATTTATAGCAAAGTTATGAAGAAAATCCACGAAAACTAGGTAAACGCCGGAAATGTAAACATTACCGTTGACCAAGTTATCTTACCGTCACAAGCAGTCTGTTCGAGAGACATTGTAGTTTTATGTTTATTATCGTCCACAAAGTCCACATTCAACACAAAACAACTATCTACATTTTGAGCACTTTTCCAGGATTTCATTGAAATCAAAATATCAAATTGATTGAACTAAAGATTTGACCACAGAATATTAATTAATAAAACTTTTTTTGTTTTGGATCCGCATGCTTAGTGCAGTGTCAAGTATTAAACTTTGAAATCGAAATGTCAAGTCGCTGTGAGAAGCTGAGAAGGAAGGCAGGTAACGGGTTCGATTTCCGATTCAACCGTGTAATTATTTAAAATATCTATTATTGCAGTTTAATTATTTTTTTAATTCATGTAATGTCTTCTTTAAGTAAAATGTTCCATCTAAAATATTCAAGGTACTTTCCCTCCATGTGGCATATCCGTGGGACCCTCTGTATACTACTTGGCCTGTAGTCTGTGCTCTCTGTACTGCTGATCTCACTCACTCGGTCACTACTCTGTGGTGAGATGAGAGTGAGAGTGAGAGGTGAGAGAGAGAGCTATAAAATTATTTTTTGTTCGTTTGTTTTTTTGAAGAACTTTGTTTAATTATTCAGTCCTGACTATTTTAACTGTGTATTATCATCAACCCACCCAACTATTGAACAGATAAACCGACAGTATAATCTGCAAATAAAATAATACGTCCGAAGGTAAGTTTATTGCCCCGATTGCTGGAGGTCGATCGAAGTCCAACATCCAAAATTCAACAACGAAAACAATTTGAAGTCCAAAAATTATACCAAATAACGTTACATAGAATAAAAACTATAATAGAGTAAAAGAACTTTCATACTATATTTTACTTTACACGACTTATGTTTCATAATTTACAAATAAAAGCTAGCACAGCCGTCTGGATAAAGCTATTATTGAAGTTTGAATTTTTAGTGACCAAGAGGGTTTAATATAACTATGTGTATTACCACAATTCATTCATTTTGAGCCAGTAGGAACTATTGCAGGTCAAACTTCCTTAATTTTGTCACTGACACCACTCACTGACCAATCATCTTAATACAATAATTAAGAATTAATAAATAATAATAATTAATAATTAATTAATTAATTAATTAGAAGACACAATTTTAAGATTTTGAACACAATTATACTATAAAGTGAGGAAAATTTAAAACATATAACAAATAGGTACATTTCCTTTTTAGGACTGGAACATTCACCCTATTCTTAAAAATTAATATTTCAAACTTAAACAGTAATTAACATAACACATTGTAATTTCTTCTACAGCATGTTTCCAGTAAGAAAAATTGTGGGCAATGCGAGATGGGTGCGGTCAGGCTTCAGAACGATGGCAGGGAAGGCTGGTCCCCTGGTAGATTTATCAGTGGACAGTGAAGGTATTGCCATACTGACAATGCAGCGGGCTCCAGTCAACAGCCTTAACTTGGATCTTCTGCAGGAAATGGCCAAATCTTTAGATGAAGTTGCTAATAATAAGAAATGTAAAGGACTTATTTTAACTTCGGTAAGTGGTACTTCTTAATTTTTTTACTAAGTCTTTACTTTTTTATAGTACCTAAATTAACTTTGAGTCATCCAACATGAAAATGTGGTGTTGCATGGAAATAATTTGCTGGTTGAAAAAAGTACTCAGCCTTGTCCAAGAAAAACGGACCATACTACCGACAATAGAAAGTAAATCATGTAATTTATGATAGATTAAGAATTGAGCTATTTTGAACATCTCTTTCCTCTGACTGTCTGTATTTTTTTAAACAGTAAACCTGTTAAATTTCCAGGCATCAGAAACAGTTTTCTCGGCTGGACTAGACATCATGGAGATGTACAAACCGGATATAAAGAGGGCAGAGACTTTCTGGACAACACTCCAAGACGTGTGGTTCAAGCTTTTCGGATCTAACTTCCCTACAGCTGCTGCTATCAATGTATGTATATCGGAAATCTAGAGGAAGGAAATTTTAGCTGATAATAATGTTTTGTAGCTACATAATCCAGCTAATATAATATAAACGAATTTAACTGTCTGTTTGCTCCTTTTTCGCGGTTAAATGGGTGATCGGATCTTGATAAAATTTGGTATAAATAGTCTGTAGTATGTATGGACGAAGTCAAATAATAAGAAGAAAATTAATAGAGGTTTATAGTGGTAATATTAAAATTTTTCCCAGGGTCATGCCCCAGCCGGCGGCTGCTTACTATCAATGTCGTGCGAGTACCGCGCGATGGTAGGTGGCAAGTACGCGATCGGACTCAACGAGACAGCCCTGGGCATCGTCGCACCCAAATGGTTCATGGATACTATGACCAACACCATTCCAAAAAGGGATGCTGAGTTTGCACTGACGACAGCTAGAATGTTCTCTGTTGATGAAGCCTTGAAGGTAAGGGAGATACGCCTGTGTGTTCTAACTAGGTGCCAAGCCAACTGTGAAGAGTGAGATTGCAGGCTCGATTCCCGCATAGGTCAAATATTTGTGTGAACCATAGGCTTTTGGTCCGAGTCTGGGTGTTAGTGAAATCATGGCCGTCGTGGTTCCTGATTCCCTAGATACAGGGAGCCTTAGGTTCTGGATCTATGTATAAGATTGTGTCGTTATTTTATTTATTTTTCATATCTGGTTTTGATGAGCAACCATACAAAGAATATTACTGTTCTCTAAAACCGGCCGCTTACTCATCTAGACCGTGGTAACCAGCAGAGTTTGTCACTCCATGTTTCGAAATGTTAAAAAGGGATAAAGCTATGGAATAATATGGTTCCAGATGATCAAGTGGACTCCAACCCTAAAGAGTTCTAGGTCCTGACATTTGACAGTTCCACATTTTAAATGCAAATTCTCCACAGATTGGGCTCATCGACGAAGTGGCGAGCGACAAAGCTGACTCCATTGAAAAATGCAAAAAGTTCATCAAGAGGTTCGACCGGATCCCCCCTCTAGCCCGCGCCCTCACAAAGCAAAAGGCCAGGCAGGAACCGATCAGCTGGCTCCAAAAAAACCGCCAGCAAGATCTGAACGAGTTCCTAACCTTCTTACAAACTCCTAAGGTCCAGCAATCGCTAGAAATGTACATACAAATGTTAAAACAAAAGGCTGCCAAGTAAAACCTATATCTTTTTGTATAAACTGTATACACTTTTTACCCTTTCCATATTTTTATACTCATGCAAATAGAGAGTAAGAGTAATGTTTTTGAGTGTTATGAAATCGAATTATAGATATTGTTACCAAGGTAAATGTTTTATTTTGTTATTTTTAAGGTTTTTTTACCCTACGAAAAATCTGTTTTTTTTTAAGTTGGTCTAATTTATGCTTGTTTACAATAAGTATAAATTAGACAAACTTAAAAAAAAACTTGACATTAGTGTTAACTTGTTAGGTACAATTAATTACAGTACATCATTTGAGCTGATCGCTAGTTGATAGATTACTGCCGCGGTCTGTAATGACCGCGTTGCTACGATGCCTGAAAGCACAGTGTAGCGCAGGTCCAGCCCGTCACAGCGCGGCCAGCATTGCAGTCCTTGATGGCCAAGATTGAAGGCCATTTTATTTTATTTTTATTTTTTTTTGCCCGGGGAAAGTGCATTAGGCATACCCCCGGCCTCGGGGGGAGGCCGGGTGGTTATGTGGGCTTCCCCCGCCAGAGCGCGTCTGACGGGATTTACCCACTAAAAACCTCGGGGTGTTCTCCTCTCCGCATTTTGGGGTGGTCCCGAGATCGCTGATCGCGCATCCGCAACCACCTCTGCGGGCGTCCAGGCGACTGCCTCAGACTCGCCTATGAGGCTGGGATTGGCCTCGTCCGAGTTGGATGCGTTCTGGAGAACACCGCAGAACGCATCTCGGCTCGGGACTGTTGACTTGGGTGTTGGACCCCCCGATCCGCGACCCAAAGTCCCTAAAGCTTGAAGGCCATTTTTTTTTTTTTTGCCCGGGGGAAATGACCTTATTCATACTTCCGACCTCGGGGGAGGCCGGCTAGTTATGTGGGGCTCCCCCGCCAGCACGCATCTACTGACGCGCCTGACTGGGTGTACCCACTAAAAAACCCCGGGGTGTTCTCCTCTCCGCATGTTGGGGTGGACACGGGCTCGCGATTGCGCTTCCGCGACCACCCCTGCGGACGTCCGGGCGACTGCCGCGGACACGCCTCTAGGGGCACTCGACCTCGCCTAGGTTGGATGCGCTCTGGAGAACACCTCAGAGCGCATCTCGCCTCGGGACTATGTGGTGGGGCGTTGGATCCCCCGATCCTCGGCCCCTAGTCCCTGTTATGGTGGCAGGTGGTGGGCATACGCCAGCCTCCTGCGACCTGGCCTGCGGCGGCGGATCGGGAGCGAGAGGATGTCATCCTCCCGCGCCCTTTCCGCCGTCTCCTTTTCGTGCACTACGCGCTCGGCGTATGCCACCACCGCCTCCCAAGCCTCTGGGCTGCCGACCATCTTGCGAATGATGGCCGGCAGCGAGAGGTCATCGCCGATGAAAGCTTGAAGGCCATAAGCGTAGCTAAGCTAAGCTCGAAGCCATCGTAACGTGGCCAGCATCGCATTCATTGTGGACCCAGAAAATTTCCCGCGCTTTTGTTTTTTTTTTTGCTTGCTCTATATCTAAACAGCCAAATTTTCTATAAAACCTTTTTGCACTTAACTTCTTTGGAAACAAAACACATGATGATGGATTTTCTATTTTCAAATGTAATTGCTAAAACTCACCAGTAATTATATTCCATACAAATTCGCCGGCGCGGCGCATGGTGGATCGAAAATCTGCTTTCATAGACTTGGGGATTTCAATTTGCAAGTGCTGGATTTTTTGGCGAATATCGCTTCTATTACTTATTACTAGATACAAAAATGACACCCCAGTTAATTTTGCCCAAATCGGAGGAATTATAATTTTTTTGCTGTTAATGTTGAAAGTTATAATGTTCTTTAATTAGACACTAAAAGAAACGGTAACTGTTTCATTATGTAAAAATAAATAAAAATATTTTGACGATTTAAAAAAAACGGCATCGATGATCTTTATGTGGAATATGCCAAAAGATCATAAATAATTAGTACTATAACTACCTGTAAGGTTATTACGGTTTTCCTTGCCGTTTTAGAGATAATTAGATTTTTCATACAAATTTTTCGTAAAAAAATTATAATTCCTCAGTTTTTGTGCAAAATTAACTAGGGTGTTTTTGTATCTAGTAATAAGTAATAGAAGCGATATCCGCCAAAAAATCCAGCACTTGCAAATTGAAATCCCTAAGTCTATGAAAGCCGATTAACGATCCAGCATGCGGCGCCGAGTAGCGCGGAAAGGTCGACTTTGCTCAAAGCACGTTGTCTAAGTAATGACCACTATACATACAAGCATTTTTGAGTAAAAGTAGATAAGTCATCATTCAATTATCAACAACCCATATAAGTCCACTGCTGAGCACGGGTATCCCCTCACTTTCATGAGGAGGATTAGGCCATAATCCACCACTGTGACCCGGTCCAGATTGGTGGATCACATACCTCCGAAATAATTCTCGGGCATGTGGCCTCACGATGTTTTCCTTCACAGAAAAACGATTAATAATTACGTACATATATGATATACAAGAAATACATTGTTACTAACCTACCTACAAAGTCGCAGACTTTAAAAAAATGACTTCTAAAAGTCATTGTAAAGACCGAATTACATTATAATTAATTTGTAACATAATAATAAGTACCTTTTATAATATGCAAATATATATTTGCATATTTCTTATTTTTCAGATGATTATAAGGATAGCTAATTTTAATGACACACCTGCGAAATAGTGTACCATGGCTTCAGTTGCCATTTAGATATGCTCTGAACCACACTTACTATTCGATAACGGAAAAAAAATGTTTAGCTTTCGCTCGTTACACGCCTTAAGACGTGTTACCTCTAGGGGCATATCTTCCAAGGATACTTTGACAGAACTAACGGTGGATAGAGAGGGCATAGCCCTGGTGTCGTTGAAAAGACTACCTGTGAACAGTTTGAACCTAGAGCTTCTTCAAGAGCTCAATAACAATTTCGATGATGCGCAGAAAGACGGGTGTAAAGGAGTGATATTTACTTCTGTAAGTATATTAGCACTTCTTAGCAGAAGATCAGCAAATTTACGTTCTTATTGTCGTTCTAAATGTCGCTATTTCTTTATTCTGGACACAACTTTTGGCTTTATTAATAGAGCAAAAGCCTAACTTAGAGTAAAGCATTAGTAGGTAAGTACTTACCCTAAAATATCAAGTAAAGATTGCTCAATGAAAAGTGTTTATTTATCCATGCGTATTTGCTTTTAGACTTCACCCATTATAAAATCTACCATCGTATTGTTCGTTTCAAATGCTTTGAGAAAAAATTACGCACTAAATTGTTTGTTTGTCAGTCGATCTTAAACTAAAGTCATATGGTGATATGGAAATTAATATTTATTAATAATCATATTTTTCATATTTTCGTGTATATTTGCTTCATTTGTTATCTGTATAAAGTTACGCGCTTTGCATTGTACGCCTTTTATCAGTTATTTTATCTACTTCTCTATCTATTTATGATACTTTGAGTTTGAATCGGACATAATGTAGTTAGGTATGTAAATAATGCTTGTTTTTATTTCAGGCATTGCCAAAAATATTTTCAGCTGGCATGGACTTGAACGAATTCATCAAACCTGACCTGGAGCGTCTGCGAATGGTTTGGTGGAAGTTTCAAGATTTATTCCTGAAAATCTACGGATCCGGCGAAGTTACAGCTGTTGCTATCAATGTAAATGTTATCACTTATCAGTCAGTATACTTAGATCGATTTTATCAGTTTCATCATCAGCCCAGGATTGTCCACTGCTGGACGAAGGCCTCTCCCAGTGGACGCCGCTGAGCCCGGTCTTCGGCTCTCCTCATCCAGTCTTTGCCAGCTATCTTCCGCAAGTCGTCACTCCACCTAGCCGGCGGGCGTCCTACACTACGTTTGCCTTAACGCTGTCTCCACTCTAGAACTCGTCTACCCCATCGGTTGTCGGTTCTTCTAGAGAGGTGACCGGCCCACTGCCACTTCAGCTTGCTAATCCGTTGAGCTATGTCGTTTATCAGTTTATCAGTCATAAATACAAGGTTCAACTACCTACGTTTACCAATAAAACTGCTTATCATGGTTCTAAGGTCGGTGTATTAGGAAGAACAACAAGTTTGATAACAGACAATCTAAAATATTTTTTTCCTATTTCTTTTAGGTAGCATAGCTTAGAATCAAAGAATTGATGTAAGTTTTATTCAAATGCAATGGATAGAAATAGTGTAGGCCTACGAATACAATAAAAATTGTTATCTCTGTAAATGAAACAATAACTTCTAAAACAATAAAGTTTCTATACAAAAACACATAACTCTCCTTCTGGGCAGCTGGTTAAAAAGGAAAATGTACACTAAGAACATGAATGGGCCCAATGTAGAACCCTGTGGAACTCCCATTTGTTATGAGAGATCCAGATGACATTCATCCATTGTTTTTTTTTTATTCTAGTACCTAAACGTGAGGACAAGATCCATTAATCCCGTATAGTTGTAATTAGTGTTCTTTTTTGTGACTATTGACAAAAATAGGTTAGATTAGATTCATTAGTAGGTCACAGAAAAGGCCTTTAACATCCTACCGTTGGCTGTACCTACCTATAATGCAATACGAATACGTTTTTATAGGCTGTAACCAGGCTTATGAACACCAATTAGTAAATGAATGATATCATTTTAATGGTCTCCGCGCATGAATCAATAGCGCCTTCACGGGACTGGCATAGTCGCTGAGCGACTAAAGTCCCTAAACAAAAATTAGAATTAAAAAAATAAAATGAATCAATAGCTTTTTATAAACTTCCAGGGTCACGCAGCGGCCGGTGCCTGCGTTCTCAGCCTATTTTGCGACTACCGAGTAATGGTGGCCGACGGCAAATCTAAGATAGGCCTGAACGATACGGCAGTTGGAATCGTTCCCAGACCTTGGATTAATGGCATCATGGCCCGAGCTATGGGGTACAGACAAGCGGAAATAGCGCTTACTGCCTCTACTATGTTTACAGCTGAAGAAGCTTTGAAGGTATTAATTAACGTTACCTGGCAAAATGTGGTAGGCCCTACTTACTTTCCCTGGCAGCCTCTACCAGAGGAACACTGCTATTACAAGAGCTTCTCACGATTGAATGTAATTCTATTCAGTTATGCATATAACAACACAACCGTCTACCAACTTTTCTACACTGGGCCAGTGTGGTGGGTGATGATCCTTATTTCTATCAGGGAAGACCTGTGTCCCAATAGTGAGAACATCAAAGGCTGAGATGACGATAGAATAACTAAAGTAGAAGGTTCAGATCTCTATAACATACTGCCTATTATATTTTACGTTTATTGTCACAGGTAAACCTCATTGACGAAACAGCAAGTGACAAAGAAGATGCCATTGAAAAATGCAAGCAATTCATAAAAAGATACGACAACATACCACTTAAGGTCAGAGCTGAAACAAAGAGTAATATAAAAGCATCAACAATCAAATTGGTTGCAGAAAATCGTGAAATGGACATAAAGATAATGATTCAAGGTATTTTAGATCCAAATATACAGGAACACCTCGTCAAGTACAAGCAACAGTTGAAACAGAAAAAATAAATAGATAACGGTGTTGATTTTGCAAGGTTTAATTTAATTCTATGTGAAGGGATGGATGGGTGTTCGTTTAGCTTAAGTTAAATTTAGATCCGTTTATTATTAGGTACCTACCTGTAATGTTTTATGAAAAACTCTCCGACATGAAAATCAACCCCTGATTACCATACCTATCGCCACCATATATAACCTATTCATTGAGACAATTCCAGTGAGCCCGGACACGATACCTCTGCTGTAAGTTAGTTAGGACTTGGATATCCTGCAGATTCCAAGTAATGCTGCAGCATCAGTTCAAGGTTACCATGATCTTGAAATGTCATTGAAATAACAGAATACCACGAATTGATCAGACCTGTGAAAGTTGCTCAAATCCTTACATCAAATAGAAAAGAGCTGATGATTTTTCAAACGTTGCCTTCAAACACTCGATATAGTCACTTTTCAAACACAAAAAAAAAATCAAAATAGGTTCACCAGTTTGGGAGCTACGTTGCCTCAGACAGATACACAGATTCGGGGCTGCGGAAGTCCACTCTCGCACCCGTAGCCCCGACAACAAAGGCGTCCCGGTGGAACACCCTGGGGTTTAGTGGGTATACCCGTCAGACTGGCGGGGGAGTCCCACATAACCACCCGGCCCTCACCCGGGTCTGGTGGTATGCGTAAAAGCATTCCCCAGGTAAAAAAAAAAAAAAAAGACAGATACACAGATACACGCCTTGTAGTTTGCACTTATGACACACCTCTCTACCGTCGAGTATTAATAATCATCTCCCAAACATGCTGCGATATCAGGTTCGACGGTTTCGTTGAGTCCCATCTGTATATCGGCCCATTCTTCTCGTTGATTGTCGATGTAGAAGTTGATTTCCAGGACTCTGTCTCTGTTGCGCTTTACTTCATTACTGGAATAGACGGTGGCTTATTAAGTAATTACGGCTCCCCTGAAGTAAGGGGGCGATTAACCGACTGCTGCGGGAATCCCCCGCACAAGGCAAAGATGTGTGTGAAACACAGGTACTTCCACTGAGTTTGGGTGTTTGTGGGACCACGGTCCTCGTAGCTCTTCATTAGGTAGTAGGCACTTGTGTGAATTCCTACCGTATCAATTTTAGCAAAGCTAAGCTATAGGAGATCCCGCGTAGCTAATCTTTTTTTTTTATTTTTCGTTCATATTTCGTTTGTGAATAATATTTCTCAGGGGGACAATCGACGCGTGTACCGTAACATTAGTCTCTTAGTGACTTAATCATGGGATAGGGACGCTTATACCTTTTGATAAGTACTTACTCATTAGTACTTTGAACCAGATCATTCCGCCAGTCGTTAGCGCGCGTCATCAGCAAATCCTCGCGCGCGTCTATGAAGCGCATGTGATTGTCTGTGGATGCGGCTACGAGGTTCATCATTAAATCACGGTCCATCATCACCTAAAATACAGGTTTCTCGTCACGCCATGGAACTTAGAAAGATGTACGATGTTTCATTAAAAATGTGATTGATATAGCAATTCGCTTGAGAGGCAGTCCTTTTAGAAAAGAACTGCTGCTGGGAGTCCGTTATGGACCTGGCGACGGATTTTTTAGCTTAAAGGTGGTACATCTACTCATGTGGCCACTGAAGTGCCCTGCCGGTCAACTTATAGTATCAACGTACATCAAACAGCTCAGACGGCACATCTGCCAACATAGCTTTGTTTCCAAGCAGTTTGGACAGGGTCTCGAACTGTCTCGACGACCAGGTGCCATCGTGCTCGCGCCACAGGCCGAAAGCATTTCGGGAAACTTCAAGAAGCTTCGTGATCATTTCCGTCATGTTCACTGAGAACTGGACTCGGGATTCCTAGGAAAATTAATTTGGAATAACAGATTGAAAGAGGTGTTTTATTCTATACGAGGTGGTGCAAAATATGGTTGATATTCTTGGAACTTCGCCAGCAATGGAATTCGTAGCAGACGTAACGCAACACGTGCTATGTGTGCTACGAGTGCTACGACTAGCTAGGCCGTAGACGTAGTCAAATTTATTGTTTTTACAAATGTTTATTTAAACTTGCAATGTAAGAAAATATATTCGGGTCAAATCTTGCAACTGAATCTTAATTTTAATAAAATCTTACTTCACATTGCTCGTACAGTCGCATCTCAATGGTCATTAGTTTCTTCCATAGTTCGTGCAGTAAGTCGTTGAACGAATCACCCAACTCCATGATGGTTTGCTCCACCTGTTCCAGCGGAGACTGCTTGCTCGCGAACTTGCTTACGCACTCGTTTATTTGCATTATGAGAGGGCTCTTCTTTTCTTCGTAATCTGCTAATGCACTGGCGATAAAAGTTACAGCCCTTTGACTACGTACAATATATTATCATGTCGCACTTCTAGACAACGAAATTTAAATTAAAAAAAATCTCCTTTCTTTAAAAGTATTTGTATGGAAAGGTTAAAAAAAGCTTAGGTATACAGTGTTTGTAAGATTGTAAAACGACCCACTACCTACCTATATAATCTACAGAACATTTATTTTGCACTGTTATTTTATTAGATTTATTAGGTAAGTATAGTAAAGAAGATCCTTTACATAAGCGACGATGGTGACTGCTTTCCTTACCATCCGGCGAGGCGTCAGCTTGTTTGTCACAAACAAATTTTCACATCTGGAGAAAGAGACTCGAGTCGCAGAGAAAGACATGACTTCAACCTAAAATCAGTCTCATAGACGTAGATCTCTGGTAAATCTTACTCTTTACTTTCTTGAACGCTATCCGCCAAGGCGCCATCAACGAGATCTTTGAAGAGGCTTATCTCGTGCTGTCTATCTTTGTACGCTTTTTGAGCAAACACTATTAATTCTTCCATTGTTTCTACGTATTGGTCACGGTATCTGAAATAAAGTAAGTAAAGAGACTCCAGATGAACTTATCGACAGGAGATATCCAACGAACCTGACACGCGGCTAATCGCGAATGTTCTCTACCCGCCATATTGTCGAACCTAACCTCACCTAACCTAACTATTCAAATTCAAATATGGGGCCCATGAAAGCAGATGAAAGCCACAGGATTTGGAATACATTAATTCGAGAAGAACTCGCAAGAAATTCGAAGACTATTAGTGGGCAGGGACTATCCAGACTTGTTTTTGTGCTCACATGTCATAAAATATAATCAGCTCTCCCCCGACTTGCAGGAGGAGGGATCCGTCGGGGTCCTTCTCGAACATGGAGTCCAACAGCTCTGGCCCGCTAAGGTACTCTACGAAGGAAAGCGCGTAGAACTCTACTTTCGCGTCATATTCTAACTTCGCGATCCTCTCTTTTTCCGCTTTCTCGTCCATTTCGTCTAATTTCCTGAGAAGACCTCTGCAAAGAAAGTGTAGATGTTGGAACAATCAAATAGGTACTTAAGTTTTCATAATTCTTTTTCGCGCCGATGTTTCAACCATCATTGTGTTCGAAAAGGACTGATTATTAAGTAGAAGCATCGTGGTGATATCAAGGCCTTGGAATAACACAGGGCGATTTCTTCCAAGCGTGTAATCCGCAGGGCAAAGCTAGTCTTAAAGGGTTAACTTGCTACCTGAAGTAGCTGGCTGCTGACTCCCTGGCCTCTTCAGTGACGGTCTTGTAGTCGAGATAGGTGACCCTGAAGAGTGCCGATTTGAGAAACTCATACGTCATAGGGTCGTCGCAGCACGGATTGCCTTTGAAGCTCACCGAGCGGAGGAATCGGAATCTGCGGAGATACGCCATCTAGAAAGAAATCACTGCGTAGAATAACGTCCACAAGTTTTGTACAACAGCTGCAACAGCCGAGCGAGTGGATCGAAGTAAAAAAACAAAAGCAAGTAGCGTTATCTGTACTGCGTTACCTTCCGCTAAACCTCCTGCCAACAACCTCTTCCATCCAACTCGTCCTCACTTAGCAGCAGACCTAGCGTTGTCTGCGACTTCTTATTTTCGTTAAGTTCATGATTCCCTACCTCTATTAGATTATCTAAACCTACCTCTTTGTAATCTTCAATCAAGTTATCCCCAATGCTGAACACCAGCAATTTTTCCAAAGTGTCCATGTTCTCCAGTTTCCTTATTTTATTATGGAAGAGAGTAAGGATCTCCAGATTTACCAGCGTATCTAGGTTCTCAATCTTCTCTATTTTATTAAACGATAAGTCTAATTCTTTGAGGCCTACGAGAAGTTCTAGTTTTTCAATTTTTTCTATAATGTTGTGGGCTAAGGTAAGTTTGGTGAGAGATTTCAGCATCCATAGGTGGTCTATGCGGATAATGTTCTGGAATTCCATCCGGACCACTGTGGCTTCATCAAGATGAACACCTTCTTCTGCGAAAAGTCTGCCTGCTTCGTCGGTTGGACCTGTTGTACAATTTGAACATGTTTTATTATAAGTATATGAAATCGTAGACTTAATGAATTACTGTGGGTGAATATTGTCTTCAGGTGAGCTTACCATATTGTAAGATACATCTTGTAAGCATAGCATTGTCTATAACGCCAGGTTCAATGTCAGGGTGGATGATCAGCGCGTTCAAGTTTCTCTTCTCTCCCATTTTGAAGGAAAAAGCAACTTGGATGGTTGTAAGTCCGTTGGTAAATATATGCCTTAGGAATGCCCTTATTTAAAAGTAGGTAATAGATTTCTCTGCCTTTTACTAAAACTTCTCTATGATGAAATTACCCTTTAAAAATATAAATGTTTTGATGTGAAACTCAAACACAAAATAAATATTTAGTTGGGTTGCTTGGCAACAGCCCTAGATCATGCAAAGTTTTGTATCGGTGGAAAAAAGGAGGAAATGTAGGCGCGAGAGTTGAATGCCGAAAGTCTCTCAAGGCTCCGATTGCATTCAACTTGCGCGTCTACTGTACATTGGTATATTTAGTAATTAGCTTGTGGCCATAAAAAAAAATCGTAAAACCTTCGCGCTTCGATTCGAATTCGCCGCTTCCGTGTAAATATTTCGTTCAGGAACTCTGTCACATGCACAGTTCACAGACTGTGCAACTATTTTCTGGTTAGTTTTTATAAACTCTGAATCCATAACTTCTTTTATTTTATTTCCGATCATTATGGCCCAGATTAAATTAAATACTACTAGCATAAAAGAAAGTAGAAACACTATGCTAGTAGGTGGATATCTCCAAATTTTAAAGCAATAAAACTTGATAAACTTCCTTATGAGATCTAAAAATCATTGTACCCAAATAGGTCGCGTAGTTTATGAACGAACATTATCTGACAGTCCTGACTTGACACTAAACTTTTTCCATCTGTCCAATATTAATTTACGTTTTTCGGTGACAAGTGAAATTGGTGAAATCATTTTGATAAATTCGATTAATTTCCAAAGATGTCCTTCTTTGGAGTAGGGAACCCTTTTTCTACGCCGGTAGGCCAAAAAATTGGTAAGTATGGACCAGGAAAACTTCTCCATATATTTAGTTTGAAAAGTTTGTTGATCTTAAAGCATTTCTTTTTGTTGCGCACTAGAAATTCTAAATTTCTCTTTGTTATGGTGTCACAGTGGCCCAATCTCTATTGATAATTGTATGGAATGTTTCGTAAATTAACCTCATTACATTCAATGGTAAAAGTAGATGACAAAGTGGTGTTAATAGATATGACCATTGGATTGTTTTGATACTTGTAAATGACGAAATTGCAGAGCAAGCTACAGATGGCTCGCTCCCGTCGGAAAACTGGGGCCTTAATATGGAGATATGTGATATCATAAACAGCAGTGCAGATGGGCCAAAGGATGCTATCAAGGCTATTAGAAAGAGGCTGACTATGAGTGCTGGCAAGAACTATACAGTAGTTATGTACACTCTGACAGTGCTCGAGACTTGTGTGAAGAACTGTGGCAAACAATTCCACAATCTGGCTTGTAATAAGGAGTTTATTTCGGAGTTGGTGAGTAAATTCTCTGTAATATCTGTTTACTTTGTCAACTGTTCGGTTCTGTTACCTATAAAAATAATTTGACTACAGGTTGGAAACTACTCCATCATTTTAAATATTACTAGCTAAAAGTTCCCACTGAAATAACTGTGTTGAGTTACAGATAATGTCACAGGATCCATTGCAAATGATTGCACAATATTTATTATTGATTTTCTGATTTAATTGGCTATTACTAATGTTGTGTGTCAATAATTGTAAGACACATTTAGTGCCAGCGGAAACTACTATAAGAAAATAATATACCTAACATGACAAAATTATGTAATGTGTGTTAAACATTCATTGTATTCCATTAGAAGCATGAATTTTTTAACACAAAGCACTGAAACATAATTGGAATTACCTGTGCTATACTTGCACAAATAAATTGACTATCAGCCTTTTAAAACATTCCCTGCTGAGAACACAACTGGTGTTTTTCATAACTTGCTGCGAGTGCGGGAAAACACAACTGTGGTGTTAGCTGTATGGGAAATCACTATGGTGTGTGCAGATCCGCACCCGTAGCTAGACAAGAAAATCGGCTCACCAGTCAAAGTGTTTAAAGGTATATTTAAATTGATAGGTAGTCGACCCAAGCCGATATAAACATAGCCCTGAAAAATTAAATTTATTCTTTTCACTTTATCTTATCTGTAGTTATCAGTTAGTCACCTACAGTTGGCTTAACATTTAAAGGGCATCCCTAAGTTTTATGTTCTGTTTAGAATACACTGATATAACATAGTTTATAACATACAATAAAACATCATAAAAATAGCTTGCGGGGTGTCATAAATGCTCCTCGAATGAGCAATTTCAGTTCCAAAGCTATTACTGCTATACAATAGAGGCTATGTTATTGGTTTAGGCATTCTTATGCTTATCAATGCGGTTTTGTAGGGTTTCGTACCTTGAAAGGACAAAGTAGACGAGGGCTCAAAACACAACTATTGTGTGTGTTGTATGGGAAAACATTATGGAGTGTGCAGAGCCGCAACCGGGGCTAGAAAAGAAAATCGGCACAGCGGTGAAAGTGTTGAGTTTGACCATTGTGGTCAAAAAGCTCAAAATGCGACCTCAGACAATATGGTGACTTTGGCTACATTCTTAGCCAAGATCTTACGAGCTACCACAATTGACTTGAATCCGAAGTTTTAGTAATGAAACAAGTGCTTAATGTACTATTTCACATTAATTTATGAGCCATAAGAACAATAAAACAATGTTACATGCTTTATGGTTTATGTAATGTACATGAATTACATACATATATATTTAAAGTATTATAGATAGTTCTTAGGTACCTAATTCACGTGAGGTGTTGTGTGTGTTAATTCACATGTTTACATGTTATTATGCCTACTACCGTAAGAACCATTCTATGATCTGTGCTACTGCCTGCTGTATAGAACCTTGGCATATGAATAAATCAGACTTCATTACTACAATTAATATTAATATGTTATGAGCAGCAGTGTAGTGCCACACAAGATTTTGTAATGGAAAGTTCTAGGTGGCACTGTAACTGTTATGTTCACTTAGCAGATAGGCTTGCTCATCACTTTACTTAGTAATATAAGAAAAGCCTGTCTTGTTTCATAAACAATATTACAGCTTCATACAATTCAAATGTATCACTAAAAGTATGTTTCCTAGAACCTTGACCAAATCTCAATAGGAAAACCTTGGTCTTAATAAAATGACAAATACTCATTGTCAATTAAATCAAGTTTGAATTCCCTTTGTTGCTGTAATTTTTTGTGCCTCGCCCTAATAAAATATAGGTAGTTATTAAAAAAAAAACCTGTTTTTGTTTTGAACTTGTGGAATGTGTTATGTTGCATACATTATTAAAATTAGTCACTATGTTTTTTATTAAGTTTGTCTATTTAAAGGCTACATAATGGCCCATCTGTCTAAATTAAAATAAAAATAAAATTCTCAAACTTGTTTATTAGTTATCTAATTATTTATATATCAAAATGCTGTGACATTTTTTGCTAAACTAGTTTTTATTATGACTTGAATCTAGATCTATCCTCAATACGAATCACATCCTCTCCGAGTCTATTGTTTATTTTATTAAAACTATTTTTTTTTTCATTATTACAGTGTTTTTTACGTTTGGTGGTTTTCAGGTAAAACTGATTGGTCCGAAGAACGACCCGCCCACGATTGTGCAGGAAAAAGTGCTGAGTCTTATTCAATGCTGGGCTGATGCTTTCCAGAACCAGCCTGATTTGCAGGTAAATATTATTATTATAGTATAATTTTTATTTATTAAATTTAGTAGGCTAGAAACCTTTTTCTGAAAAATAATAGTTAATGACCTTAGGCATGGCGATTACATTTCCATGTTAAATAGCAAGAGATGTAGATATTCTCTGTGCAAGATAATTATGAGCCATTTCTTTTTGTCATCAGCGGCGGTGACTAACCGAGGAAATAATTGCTGAAAATGTAGACCAATTCTGAGCAAAGTGACACAAGTATATTAGTCATTATAGATAGGATTATATTATAGGTGCTGTGAGCTCCTAAAATCGGTAACAGTGGTATTTTTATGTCTATCGATATTAGAAGATAGTTTCATAATGCCCATCAATACCCGATGGCTTGAACCATCGCGCCTCTTTCGAGCGGATATTTATCTATACCTCGATATCTATTCATTGGATTTAGATATAATGTATGCATAAGTGAGATTCTAAGCTTCCGAGAAACGAAAACCGTTTTACAATCGGATCAATATTTTTTAAGCGACGCGGAAAAGAACAAAAAAAAATTTGATTCAGATTTAGCAAATAAATATAAATTCTTGTTGAGGAGCTAGACCATTTCTTTTTAATATTTCTTGAAATTTATTTATAGGTATGCTTGCTTTTAATATGTTGCGTGCATCCCCAACATACTTCGTACCCACCCAGAAAAAATCCCCCCATCCCTTTGCGGTTCTGAAAGAATGTAGTTTAGTGAGATCAAAATGATATTTTTATACCAAAAGCACCGACCAGTCGTGATATTGAATTTCATTTATCAATTAACAGTAAGTAAGCTCGTTTATCTGCCAATGAAATGCAATATGATAGCAGAATTATCATTCTGCCAGCTACCAGACAATTGTACTGATGATTAGTATAAAAATTTGTAAATGTTGGAACCTACCTATATCAATAAAACGTTTCATTTGTTGAATGATTGAGATTTTTTTTATTGATATTTTATGTTCGAATTTCTATTATAAATGCGAATGTCACGCATAAACTAATAGACCAATTTAATAAATTCATTAACCAATGGAAAGCCACATTATCAGCGATTAACATAGGCTGTATTTTATCTCCGTATTCCCACGGAAACGGGAACTACGCGGGTGAAGCGGGGTGGGGCCAATATTAAAATAAAGTCCCAAATCGCGTCCTAGTACGCTTTATGCAGAAAAAAACAATAGGAAATACTTACTTCATTCATCAGAGGCCCTTGGGCGACCTGACGTGACTTGCAATGCGATTACTGTTTGCTATCTTCGAATCTGATAATACATCTAAAACCAACGAGAAACTGAGCTATCGATAAAACTATTTGAAGGCGGCGCGGCTATAGATCACTGGGATGTGATGGGAAAACTGTCTTCTATATAAAATAATCCACCGTGAACAAAATCCAACTAAAAATAATATGTATAATAATGCTTTCCTATAATGTGTAGGGAGTCGTGCAAATATACAACGAGTTGAGGACCAAGGGGGTTGAGTTCCCGATGACCGATCTGGACGCGATGGCGCCCATCTTCACACCACAACGTGTAAGTTTTATTTTGATCTGAATGTTCTATTGGTTTCTTTATTTTCGTCGTGTCGACAATATATACAACATGCCAAATTTTGTAGCAAAACTACCTTGCAACAGTTACGGAGCTAAGTGATATAGCTGCATTCACTGTGACCAAATGAAACATCTTTAATTTGAACAATAAACAAAAAAGAAAAGAGAAATGACACCAGGAAATAATGAAGACATGGCCCAAATTCAGTATTAACCACTTGACAATAGTGTGACTTGATTACCACGCCACCTGTTATCCAATTTAATGAACTTATCAGTTGTCAACTTGGCTTCCAGAGCGTACCTGATGGGGTAGAGCAGCCGGTGGTAGGATCGCCACAGCGCGCCGCGCCGGTGTCGCCCTCTCGGGCAATGGAGCCGGCCGTTGTTAATGTAAGTGAAACTTGGACTGGCTTACATCATGCTAGTCTTTAATAGAGCACTATAGTTCAACTTGAAAGGCGAGTACATAGAATCGTTCGAAAACGAGAAAAGTTTCAACTAACGCACTCTTCTGAAAACTAGCATGATGTAGCCCTTTAGAGTCTTTGTGGAGAGCTTTAGTACCATTTTGAGCCACCTTTTCCTGTACTCACATCAACCTACATCCGGCCACTGCTGAGTGGGGGTCTCGTCCTTTCGTGAGGAGAGTAAGGACATAATCTACCACGGATAAAAATCATTCTATGTTCTATTCCAGGACCTAAAGTATCTCTATACTAAACATAAAAATCCGTTCAGTCGTTTCGGCGTGAAAAGAGGACACACACAAACTTTCGCATTAATTATAATATTAGTGAGATTTATTGTTGTCTAAAGTCTGGTGCCCAATTATTCGGAAGGTTACCGTTAGTTTGTTCCCCAGCCGGCGGTGACGGCGCTGTCGGAGAGCCAGAGCGCCAAGCTCCGCGCCGACCTGTCGGTGGTGGAGGGCAACATGGCGGTGATGTCGGACATGCTCAACGAGCTCACTGCGCAGCCGCACGCGCAGCACCACGACTGCGACATCGCACTGCTCAACGTGAGGACCCACTGAACCACAACAAGGGTTCTAGCCGCGTTAACACTATCAAATGCCACTTGGACAAAATAGTTTTATTCTGTTTTTTTTTTTACGTTATTAAGTAACGAGACGACCAAGTCGTTCACCTGATGGTAAGCGCCACGCCTGCCCATAACAGTGTCCCCCAGTATTTTCCATAACAAAATCTTGTGAGGCACTGCACTGCGCTCTTCACCCTGAGACGATTCTAAAGTCTCATATACCCAGTATTTTTTCTGGAAACTGTGCCCTTTGATGCCGAACATAGTAATGTTTGAACACTACACTTAACTAAGTACACTTTTTAATTTTAAACGTAACTTGATTTATATGGGACATCCCCGGTAAATAACTCCCTTATTATTTGTACAGGAACTGGCAGACACGCTGAAGGCGATGCAGACCCGCATCGCGGAGCTGGTGGGCCGACTAGCGGGGGACTCCCCCCTGACTGGCTCGCTGCTTCAAGCCAACGATTCCCTGAACAATCTGCTGCTGCGACACTCGCGGTTCATCAACAACAGGTGACTTACTTACACCACAGAATACTAACGGAGCAGAAACTTCATTCCGACAAGTTATTAATTTAATAACGACTTTTTTCCGTCATAATAGAGTGCAATTGAGGTCGCATAGCGCTTATTAACAGTTAAAAACTGTTATGAAATATTTCCAGGAATGCTGTTACCGGGGGCGCTACTCCTTCCGCTATACTAGGCGCAGCTATGGGTGTGCCCGGAACTAACTCACCACGTAAGAATTATCCATTTTTCTAGTCCAAGCTAAGTTTCCTCAGGTTGTTTTCCTTTTTACTAAAAGCGAGAGATAATTAAGTATATATACATAATTATGTTTTACAAGAAACATGGTACAATGCCACACTGGGATTTGAACTCACGGCCCTGTCCTCGGAAGGCGGACGTGCTCCCACTAGGCTATCACCGCGCACCGGAGTTGCTTATAACACCTGAATAAGAATATTAAAACGTTTAAAAAAATAGGTCTATAATTGTTTCGATTTTTCCATTCAAAGCTACTGCTCTATATGAGCTTTTTTTATAAGTCTGTGCCTATATTTTGTTTTATATTGCTTCCAGCAAAGAAACCCGAAGACGATGCTCTTATTGACCTGAGCGATGATGTACCTGATATTGCCAAACTCAGTAAGTATTACTTTATCCTAAAGACGCGGGTGAAGCCGCGGAGCGCAGCTAGTAATTTTTTTTCTAGCAATTGTTGTGTGTTATTCCAAAGGAACAGCTAAATTTGACTGGCTAAAAAGTAATCTATGGTCTATTCCAAGACCTAAGGTATCCGCCAAGCAGTAGTGTGCAAACATTACTGTGCTCCGGTTTAAACGGCACTGTTTTCAGCGAAATTACTGGACATATGAGACTTTGGAGCTGATGTGTCAGGGTGACGAGCGCAGTGTAGTGCCGCGCAGGATTATGCAATGCAAATGTCTGGGTGGCACTGTAACACCAGGTGAACGATGTGCTCGTCTCATCACGCAGTCGAATAAAAAAAAAAAATTATATACAGAATTTCATCAAAATCCTTTCAGCTGTTACAGACTAATAAGAGAACAAACACACAGACGCACAAGCTTTCGCATTATAAACGCTTAGTGTGATAATTTTACTTTTTTGTTTTGTAACGAACAATTCGTTATATTGCAGCGGTGAGAGACACACAGGCCGACAAGTCTCCGAGCAACTCCAAGGACGAGTTCGACATGTTCGCACAGAGCCGGAAGGTTACCTACGAGAACACGAAGACCGGGTACGTTTCCACTAGCTAATGTTATATGTGAAGACTCCACGGGAAAAAACAGGACTTGCCTTCAAGTCAAGAGCGAATAGGTTTTTTCTATTTTTCATCGATTGAGACTGCATTCCAATACTTATCCGGCAATGAATAAGAACTGTTTTATATGTGCATGCTTGGTTCTAGGAGTACCAGCTACGCCGATAACCTAGAAGACCAGACGACTAACGGCCTCGCCTCCGCCGCCAGCCAGCGCGCCACGCAGGGACAACCTCTGGTACGGGAAACTAAACCGATTTTGATAACTTGTAGAGATGTCTTCGACAAATTTTAGTAGAATTCGGCATTTTACAAACTCTTTCTAGTTTGCCAAATCAACAACTTTAGAGTTTTCTAATCAAAACTATGTCTGTTTCACTGAGTCTAGGCGGAGCCCGAGTTCCACATAGTAGGTTAAGTTGGATCTACATGTATGACCGTGACTGTGGCACTAATACGTGTGACAAAACATAAGCTTAAGACGTTTCTCATGAGGTTGACTTATGAACTGTAGGTGTTAGATACGCGGTGCGAGATATTGTTTTCGTCGCTTCTAAGGATTATGTCTGCATTTGACCGACGACGTCACGCTGCGATACACTCGGAGTCCTCCCGAGGGAGTCGCTGTAAAATGTCACGGCCCTCGTTCATATTTAGCGTAGCAAGTATCGTGCCACGGTCTCTAATGTGGACCCAATTTTAAAAAGCAGAAGGCTAAGGCGGAGATAAGCTAGCGGAGCGTTCCTTGTTCGGGTTTATTTTTTCTACTCTCTGTCCGATGTAGTTAGAAACCAGCGAGCATTTACAATAAATATACCCAGCTGTTTGTAAAATGCTGAACTATACCATACACCGACGACAGATATTTCAGCATTATACCTATACATTATAATTATACATTACACACATACATATTTGCGTTGTATATGTATGTGTGTGTGTGTGTGTGCGTTTGGCGGTATATTTCTTTGATTGTTTTAAGTTCCCGATATTTCAGCACCGTTATAGGCACCATTGTCACAAGTGACCTTAATATTTTTCCATTAGTTTACTCGCCACTTGCAACGGTGCCCAAATATCAACTGAGACATTTTGTATGTAGTTGTAGAAATATTATGGTGACTGGAGTTTGTTACAAACTTAAGTAGATGCTTTTCTCAATAGTGTAATATCATGGTTGATCTTCTTTGAGTCATAGAGTCCGTGTTACATTGTGCTTTGGATCTGTATACGTTTTATTGTTTTTTTATTTTATTTTATATATTATTTTATTTTCTACAGCCGACGGGAATGGATCAGAGAGAGATCGATGAGATTGCCGCATGGCTTGCTCAGGAGAAGGTGTGTTGTTTTTTGCTTATATTTTATTTATTATTTATATTATTGTAGTTTTTATTATATTATTGTAAGGTTAGCTTTTTGTAGTGTTTTCGCAATATAGTTCTAAGGACGTTACGTTATAAAATTCACACTCACTCAATTTAGTTTTCATATAAATTGTACGATTTTATGACACTTCTTCGCAGTTTTCTCAGTAGTAAAAAATATTTGCACTGCACAGCTATTTTGTGTTGTCATACAAAAGACACACACTCACACACTCAATCACACACATGAGTACATTAAAGTATGTTTTACAGAAGATGCAAATGAAATACGAGTACACTATATGTACGAAGAGCACATACACAAATCCCTCTCTTCACCCCTTTGAATAATTTGACCTTGACTTAATTTCAGAGACAAGGTTTCGTGTTCTACGAATCCTTGATCTCGCACTCGAGACCTTGACCTCGATATCGCAAAAATTAACTACGATGTGATAATGTTATTGTGGGTGTCTTATAAACGTCGCGTATGATTTTTAAAATGTGTCCAAAAACTTTGCTGTAATATTGATTTTTTACAATTCCAGGCGGCCTCGGAAAACACCACAGCCCAAGAAAGCGTTACAAGCAGCGACTTCGAAGCTTTTCTCATGTCACGCGCCGCCGCCGCCGACAGCTTGCCGAGCGCCGACACTCAGGCGCCCGCCGCCGACCGCCCGCCGACGGCCGCCGACCGCCCGCCGACCGCCGCCGGCGCCGGCGACGACGCGCACTCCACGCCGCGCCACCGCCAAATAAAGAAAGAGGAACCAGATTCTATGTTCGCGCTTTGAATTGTCTAAACACACGGTGCGATGGAAATAACGAGAGTTTAAATTATCACGTGGTTTAACGTCAACTCAATACAATAACCGCGTTATTGTCGGTTCATAATATCGCAGGCGTTATTGCGATGATATCCGTTTCTAATACATTTTGTATTAAAACGCGCGCGATATTACCGCAGTGTAAGATCACCGCGATTGAAGTGGAAAGGACGTGTTATCGGAATAATGATGCAGTATTATCGACCGACAATATCGCTTCTGTGTGGTAGTGGCTTTAAGGCGTTGGTCGAACAGACACCTAATTGTTAATGTTTTGTCATTTTGCATTTAATGTGTATGTCTTAAGATGTTATTACATCTACGTAGTGGACGTTGATCAAGGCATCGTTGCTCTGAGCTATTACAATCAATTGACAATTCTCGATACTCCATCAATGTTCAATCAGTGGCAGATCGGTTTGGTGTAGCGCACAATGATCCACGTTGCACAATCTATAATCGATGTTGATCTATACCACCGATCGTTGATCGTGTAGGTGTAATACCACCTTTACAGTGTAATAAAGAGTTCTTCATTAAGATTATCGAAATGCAACATCATCTCCATAAAATTTTATGAATCCTTTACGACCAGACCAGTTGTTACGGGAGAACTTCACGGAAAATATATCATTATATCAAATCAAAAAGACCCTAAAATCATCACGACTTCATCAAATCTTGTATAATAATACGGCGGGAAGCTAACGTTATTTCCACCACACGTTCAAAAATGCTCTGCAAATATAATATTAACAAGCAAGTATACATAGCTGTTAGTGCGTTGTTATTTTGCGCATCAAATTTTCATGTTTTACTTTGGTACAGTCTTCACTAAGTAAAAAATCTATGCCGTTTGGTGCCTGGCTTTTTATAGGCTTGTCTTATTACTGTATAATATTTTACAGGAGTTTTCAGTTTCGATTACTGAGTCTGGCAACTTTCACACTTTTGAATAAATGAGTGAAAACGTAAATCTAGTATTCTATCATTAAATTACTATTCGAATACTCGGTAATACTATTCTTCTGAAAAAATATACTTCTATATAAAAATATTGTGCACTATAATTGGATGACCTAGTTGTTAAGTCGTTTATTCACTAGGGGACAAACGCCCACGACACGTATCGCTCCAGACGTCGTGCACAATTGTCGGAGTTAGCGCGATATCGCACGACCTTGTTTTCTCTAGATAGATTTACAAATACATGTAAAGTCTGAAAAGTCGCGCGACCTCGTACGAAGTTTCTAGTGACAGGTGTCGCGAGTCATTTGACCCTCATTAAATATACGTGTTTTATTTAAATAGCTGATTAATTAAACTGCAAAATTACGTGCAATGAAATTTGAAATTAAGTTATGTATGTTATTCAAATTGTTTTTGAAGTCTAAAGCCTGCCACGTATAGTGGCGTACGGGCACGGCTGCGTATACGATTTCATATGAGAGATGTCAGATGTACGTTCGACGTTAGTTCAAAGAAATCGTACACTTAGTCGTGGGCGTGCGCTGCTATGTATGGCAGGCTTTATGGACACAGTTAAACAAACAGTGGAGATGTTTCGTTGAACTGAAATACCACAAATATTACAAAGTAACTGTGTCTTGATAAAATTTGATAAGGAGATACATTTTGAACAATAGGGAAGAATACACTCGCTTTTCTCGAGTTTGTCTACTGTTTTTAACTATGTTAGATACAGCTTTGTAAACATATTAATATCCACATATAATTGGATTACATTAGTCGTAAGTAACATTAGGTAGATTCTTCTAATATATAAATCGCGTAGACTTACCATGGGAGCATTTATAACATTGGCGTTTATTCAAAGTAATTTTAAAATTACTATATCTATTACAAAGTATTCGAGGGATTGCTGAAAGGGTCGTGATTGTGATAAGTATTGTTTTTTTTATATCTATTTATAACGATGTATTTGTGATTTTATTTTACACTAGATCATTTGACACTAAAGTAGTAAAAACTATCGTGTTTTTTTTTAATGCTACAGTATTTTTTACGATAACTAAGCATAATTATTATGCTGTTTTATCCGCACGCAGTTTTTATTTTATCTTTTACTGGAATTATGTGTCTTCAGTGATGCTCCAAGCTTGTCTTTGGTATGAGTCAAGTTTATTATGTATTTTATACCGGATTTTTCTTTATATATTTTATGGTTGTCGAGATACGCACGAAATTTTCTTTATATACTATTAATCTAGTTTCATTATTTCTTCACTATTTTGTTTAATTCATTTATTAGTACATAATTTTAAAGTTCAAAATTGTGCCGTAAATTTAGAGACCTCCCCCCAATTTAGACGAATGAACGAGAACAACCGATAAATTGTTTTTTCTGTAAGTAGGAATCCGCAGTCAAGGAACCTTTCTCGCTATTTGAAGTTCCCATATTTCATACACAATACCCACATGTAATACTGTGCGCGATTGGACTGTCCTAGCTATATCTAGTAATACAGCTTCTTAGCACGAATTAATAGAGAATAACACTAACATTAGTTACCCTATAATTTCACGGTACCAAAGTAACAATTTGTTTTACTAACACAAGTAACTACATACTGGACAAAAATGTAGCATGTTGAGAGAACGTTATTTCGAAACTGCCTTAATTTTTCATAAATATGTAAGCCAGTAACAACCAGTCACAAACTGCAGAGCACAAAAGAAATATGCAAAAATACAAGATGTCATACGCTTGTCTTTGAGAAGTCGTACGCTGCACGTAGAATGCGCCGCAATGGAGCCGCAGCATCACGTTTGTACGATTTAAACACATTTAGACTTTGGCATCGTTCAACAAAATCATTTAGAAGGCAGTTTAGCTTATTCCATCATTGGGTGGACTTGAATGAGTTCTCTAGAACTTAAATCTTTCAGCGTGCTAAATTGTTGACTGGATTTAACGTAAATAAAACTATGCCATTCCATGTTACGTCTCGATCTAATTTTACTTTTGGTGTAATGTGATAATTTTAAAGAACAAGCTTAATGTTATGTAATTGTTTAAAAGAGTTATTTTATGTTGTAATCGTTATATTTAAGATTATGAAATAAATTATAATACTAAAGGAACTTCTTTGATTTCTACCAGCTTCCTGTGAAAGTATAGTTTTAACAAATCTTTGTATAATGAATAGGAACCATCAAAACAAAGTATATAAACCAAAATTCGTTTGGGAGCAAAAATATTTTACTACAAACCATGTTGTGAGGTTACTCAGCTTTTTGCAATAAGTAGGTAAAAGAAAAGTGTATTGTAAGACTTGCTTAGTCAGCTTATTACGCTGATAAAGGCAAGCGTAGCGCTTACCATCAGGTGGACGACTTGCTCGTCTCGTCACTCAGACAAAAAAAGGGTAAAGTAGACAACCAATATAATCTAAGGGTTCCATTCCAGCTGCTGTTGAGTATTCGTCGCTCTGCTTGAGTAAAGAGAAGGCCGTGTTTTTTAAAAATGTTTGATGTTTTCATACCAAACCAGAAATGAAAACATAAAAAAAAAATTACACAATAGACAATGTCTTGTGTAGTGTGTAAACCAAAACACGCGCAGGAGACACGGCCTCAGACGATTATAGATTGTCGATGATCTCTGCTTAAGTTAGTTGGTTCTCTTGTGAGAACTAAGCATTAACTTATTTACGTTTTTGGGTAAGCACCCAAAAATAAAAGATCTAATAATTTTAAATTTGTTTATTTATCAATTTCTGTATCCACAATAGATACCTAAAATTCAGGTTTGGCAAATATACTTATGTGGATATTTTCACCAGAACATAGTTTTATTTTGTTTTATTAAGAAAATTTAATTTTCATTACGTAGATATAAAGTAGAAGAAAACATTAATCATAAGATAAGCGATAGAACAGGCTCAACATTTTTTATAAAAAAAAATATACAAAAATACACCATTTATAACCACAATAAGCATACCTATAACATAACTATTTCTTGTGATGAATGTACAAAATAATGTTATAATATTAAAAAATATAACGCCAATGTTTCACATACAAAACTAAATGCTTGTTCGTTGCAACTAAAACTTGTACTAAGGAATGTTACAATACAATGATCATGAATATTATGATACAGAAATTATAAATATGTTTTATCGAACTAACGCTGCTGTCATTGCAAAATAAATTATGCGAATAAATTACACATTAGGGGGCAGAATGTAGAGATCCCAACTATGACAAAATTACGATAGTAAATTGGAGTATTACTCTTAAAATATCAATGCGTTAGTAAAGTACGTCGCCCGAATACAACCTCGAACAATTTAGAATGATACAGTCTAGAAAACGAAATGCAGTTGAGTCACAATTCAAACGGCATGGACACTACACAGATATCATTTGATTCGAGTCACGCACACACTAAGCGTCTACAAGGTACCTCGATAGATTGCGTCGAAACGGCGCCACTTCTCGCTTGTTATCGTGTGATGAGCGTCCATACAGGTCGGTACTGTGCTTACGTGTTAAAATAAGTATAAAAGTAGTAATTATATCTATACAGTACTACGCTATGGAAGTCTCATAAGAGCGAACTGGCCGCGAAATGTTTATAACTCATCCCTTGTGGGCTGCTCATCTTCCTCATCGTATTCGCTCTGTAACAAAAAAGGTTTACATTATAGAAAACAATAAAAAACACGGCAAAACCATATTAAGACTAAATGCTACATTAGGGAAGTTAGAGTACTGATACATAGTGCTAATTAAAAAATCTATTATCTTTGATAGATTTTGGACATGCGTGTAAGTTTTTGTCGTGGCATCGTAAGAAATCGCACCGGCAAAGCCATTGAAGTTACGGTTGTCAACAGGCGGCGGTGACCAGTTATCAGGTGGGACGTGTGCTTGTTTGCCACCTATTTTATATTTTATTTGTAACTAATTGATAGCGGTCGTTAAGCCACGTTGGGAGGCCCGATAAACTCTGAGACTAGGGGCTGACACTAAGACATTATACCAACAAGCCAATTTTATATAAAAAGCCTGGTATCTTCGTGAAATTAAATATAAGTAGTAACAAGTAGGTACTCACCACACTGGGAGTGGGTTCGGCGGCTTCGCCGTCTGTCTCCACGAACTGGGTGAGTCCCGCGAGCGTCCTCTCACCATTGTAGTCGCGGACCTGACAATGCAATGCATTAGTTAAGTATATTTCATAATAAACTCATTCTATCCTACTTCCTGAGGCTGGAAGGATGGTTCGTGGGATGTTTGTTACCCTTTCACGCAAAAACTACTGAACGGATTAAGATGAAATTTGGCACACAGATGGTTTATTACCTGGATAGAATAGAATAGAAAATAAAACTCTTTATTATACACCATAAACAAAAATAAACAGTACAGAAAAATAAATACATAGAATACTTTTTATCCCGTAAAACATAATAGTTCTTGCGGGATAAACAGCGGTTTACGCTTAACGCGGGTGAAACTGCGGGGCGCAGCTAATAATTTCATAAATTTGGAATAAAATGGCAAAAAAAATTGTAAACAACTACTTAGGACTTACAAGAAACTGGGTCTGATTACCACTAAAGTCACAAGCAAGAAGTAATTTAAGTAAAGTTACCTGGTTATCCTTGGTGTACAGTTTGATAGTGGGGAAGGAGGTGATCTTGGTGTGCTCCAGCTCGTTGGCGGTGGCATCGATCTTAGCGATCACGACGTCTTCGTCCTTCTCGAAGTGCTCGCCCAGCTTGTCGTAGATGGGCACCAGCTGCTTGCAGTGGCCGCACCTGGAAAGAGCATAAAGGTTAGATGTTATAAAAAAAAAACGGTGACAGCGCAGTGAGTTTGAATACCAATGAGGATATGTGCCAAAGTGTTGTAAAAAATATATTTTTTATTTGACTGAGTGACGAGACGAGCAGGCCGTTCACCAGATGGTAAGCGCTACGCCTGCCCGTAACAGTTACAATGGCACCAAGACCTTTGCATTGCATAATTTTGTGCGGCACTGCAGTGCGCTCGTCACCCAGATACATCGGTTCTGAAGCCTCATATGCCCAGTTATTTCGATGGAAACAATGCGCTTTAAACCGGAACACACAGATATTACTCGCTGTTCGGTGAAGAGAAATATCGTGAAGAAACCCACATGTCCAAGATTTCTTCCGGAAGTATGTTTGGATAAACGAATCCGGACTGAGCCCCGTGGTTTAGGTTGTTGCGGTTAATCTAACTAATACTCTTTCAGGAAGTAAGATGAAACCCATACTCAGCCAGTGAGCAAGTATGAGTGCTGAAATTATGTTATCAAATTAAAACATTTGAAGACATACCATTACGCCACGGGGTAGTTATTATCATTTTTAATTGTTATATCAAATACATCAATGTTTAATAATACAAAAATCTACATGAGTAAGTGTTTATAACTTCATAGGTATATTATAATACCGTCGGCATCCAAATAATATATATCTAGAACTCAGAGTATCTCATTGAGGGTGTATTTGTCCCAATTTCATCACGTCAAAATAAAAGTCATTAACATAATCGTGAAGCAAACAACTTCCGAGCCACTGAACGTAGCTGGAAACACTGACGTTTGACAATACCCATTAAGAACACTCCAGTGAATATGCCGTAACGAAGCACACTTGAACAAATGACATACACAGGCGTGACGCAATGACGTAACTAGTCTGGGGTTATAATCACTTTCTATACAGCACTAAGACAGGAAAGGCCACCGAATTGTCACTCTTGATCATATGAGTGCTTTATATTTTATTGGATCTGTCTATTGCTTTATCTGCTGGACGAATTTGTTACCAGTTCTATAAAAGTTGATACGGTTGTAGTCGTGGTTTAGTACTGGTAGAGTTAACGTAGTTTCCTTTTCCTGTGCGAGTTGTAATGGGAATTTCCATTTTCAAACTCAAAGCATGACCAGTAACTCATTTGTTGATTATATTTGTTTTTTTTTTTCTCTATATACCTACAAAGAGGCTGTAATGTTTCACTTATAAGTGTTTTATTTTTGCCTATTTATAATATATGATTTGAGTAAAATAAGAGTGGAGCTGCAAGCACGACTAAACGCGAGTTGGTAAGTGATTATTCAGTGTGAAAATAAAATCGCTGTAATCGAATCGTTGTCTGGAAGAAACCGCTTGCAGCTATAAGACCGCTTCTCGGGTAGGTTATCGGGTGGGTCATCTCACAAATTATTCCTTCACCGAAAAGCGAGTGATAATTACGTACACATGCTTTTACAGAAACACATTGGTACGTGCCCGCACTGGGATTTGAACTCACAAACCTCTCCTTGGAAGGCGGCCGTTCTCCCACTAGGCTACCACCGCTTCATTTGATACCATATTGTATAACTTCGCTTAACTTTGTATTTGTTTTACGCAAGATGTGAACACTTGTCATAACAAAGGTGTTTGCGAGCCACATTACGCAATTCTCACGGAAATTCTGCCATTGACGGCACTTTTAGAATAAACATTGGAATATGTAAGTTTAATAAATGCGGCAATTGAATTAAGTTCGTGGCAGTTGTGACGGTATCGAAACTTTAGCAGGACCTTAACCGGCCCGTATGAGGCTTCTGCCCCCGGTGTGGCAGTAACCAAATACTGGTCCAAAACGGTCTAGCCGTGGATCATCGACACGACGAAGAAGTAAGCAGTAAGAGTAGAAAAAGTAGTAGTAATACGCTAGCAGTATTAACACTGACTGCTGAGCCGATTTTCTTGTCTAGCCACGGGTACGGATCTGCACGCAGCGTAGTGTTTTCCCACACAGCTAACACCACAGTTGTGTTTTGCCGTACTCGCGGCAAGTTATGAAAAACACCACAGTTGTGTTTTCAACAGTGAACGTCTTAACGATACAGTCTAGTTCTAGGCTTACCGTATTTAACATGTTCGACATCATATTTAAAATGTTCACATCCACACAAAAAAGAAAAATAAATAGAAATTAAAAAAGTAAGGTAATTACCATGGAGCGTAGAACTCGACAAGCACCCTCTTGTCGGTATCAAACACGACCTCGTCAAAGTTGGTGGCGACGAGGGTCTTGACAGGCTTGGCGGCCCAGTCGGCGGGGAGATCCTCGCTCAGGAGGTGCTGCTTCAGGTCGCCATTGAAGAACGACTGGATGAATTCCTGTGGGGAACATCATGGGTTAGTCTGGGAACTTTGAGCAACACTTGTATTTATGAATTATTTATTCCCCTTTTCCCCACCAGCTTTATCCAAGCAGTAGCGGGAATAGTTAAAAAAACGGTTACCTTTCTCCCCACTATGCGAGATGAGGACCTGGCAGTGGGGAGAAATGGATTGAACTAAATTTACTATATCCTCGAATGTCCCACTTGGTTTCTAATTTCTCTACCTATTTGATTTCCCGGGACTCGATGGAGGGCGAGCAAAAAAGCGAGTTTTGTCAGTTGGATAGAACTAAACGGTTCAACGTTAATCGGGGTTATTAGATAACTAACTTTGGCTCAACTTTTTATATTTCAGAGTTACTAGTTCGGGGTTATCAAGCTCAGTTGACCCAATTCAGTTTGGCGTGTGAGTGATTTCATGGTTAACATTTGTTGCGCGTTGCCTAAATTAGAGCGATCAAAATGCTCAACGTCCAATTTTCTATAAAGGTTCCAAAAAACCTAAATTATACGATTAAAAACAATAATGGTGCTCAGCCGAAACAGCAAAGTTGGCAAATTAACTATATACAGCTCTTTAAACTATAATCTTATATATTTAAATGAGCAATTCTTGTATATATATAATAATTGTAATCTCGGAATCGGCTCCAACGATTTTCATGAAATTTAGTATATAGGGGGTTTCGGGGGCGATAAATCGATCTAGCTAGGAATCATTTTTAGAAAATGTTATAAAAAAAAAGTACCGAGCAAAGCTCGGTCATCCAGGTACTATTCGTAAGGTAAGCAAGTTCTTTAAAGTTCATTTGTGTATTTGTTACGTAAGCTTTCCATTTATACAAGGCCCTTATTCGCTATGCCACATAACATTCTTCGCGTGATGTCATAATGCGCTTTAAACTTATTTTGAACTTTAAATTTTCCCAAATTTATTTTGTTTCAGTTCAAAATGAGCGCGATACGAATCTAGGTGGTCATAGCGAATAAGGACCCAGAAGAAGTTTGAACTTTATATTATAACTAACACATGTACGCTCAGATGCCTAACAAAGGAACATTTATGTATTTTCCTAGGAAAGTTCTAATAGAAATGGCTAGTATTTCCTAGTAAAATGTTCACCCCTGCTGTGAACCTAACCTACCACCCAGTGTTCAAAACTATGGTTTATAAACATTATTTATGTATCTAAATAGTGTATATATTTTATTATAATCATGTGTGTAGTATATTATAAATATGTGTATATTATTAGTATTGTACTATTATTATTATTATTTATATTTATTGAGTATAGTGTGTATGTGTATTATTAAAACATAAGTATTAAATGTATTGTGACTGTTAAATACTGTAAGTACGCCACCCACCCTACTATCGAAAAATGTTTTTTACTGTCCATCCAAAGGTTGTCTGGAAGAAATCGCTTTCAGCGATCAGACCGCCCATTGTACTACCCTTGTTTACCTATTGTAATTTTTCTGTACTGTGTTTAATTTTGTTTCTGGTGTACAATAAAGAGTTTTCTATTCTATTCTATTCTATTCTACCACCCACCCTGCTAAGTGAAATGAAAATAACATGCTTATCGATCCTTCGTCGCAGTGTGTCCTACTTATGAATAGCTAATGGCACTTCATTACCTAGCTAGCTATGGCATTTCCACTGAAATACCTAATACACTTTGATCATAAAGCACATCAATGGAAGTTAACCTTTATCATCATCATCATCAACAACCCATATCGTCCCACTGCTGGGCACGGGTCTCCCCTCACTTTCGTGAGGAGGGTTAGGCCATATTCCACCGCGGGGGCCCGGTCCGGATTGGTGGTAACATACCTACCTCCGAAATAATTCTCGGATAGATATGTGGGTTTGCTCACGCTGTTTTCCTTCACCGAAAAGCGAGTGATAATTACGTACAAATGGTTTTTACATAAACACATTGGTACGTGCCCGCACTGGGATTTCAACTCACGACTTTCTGTTTGGAAGGCAGACATTCTCCCACTAGGCTACAACCGTTATAGCAAACTTTAAATTGGCTTAGCATTGGGTATCTTAGTCGGAACTACGTTCAGTGCTTGCTCAGTACGTTTTTATGGTTCGGATTTATAATCAACATATTCGTTCATTTACGACAAGAACGTGTTCATTCCTCAACGTTTTGAACGTGGGATAATACGTTCCTGACATGAGCGATACTACTCATCGCGAACTGACAAAAAGGAAAACCACAACTATAAATTAACCAACTCAACTTTTAAACAAAGCAGAGCTACGTTTAAGTTCACTGCATAGATTTCAGCTCATGATAATTACGACCATACATTATTTTGTTGCAAGTGTATATAAAAAAGCGTATTCGGTGCTGCAAGCTGATTGTAATGAATGAGCATAGACACCGCCAATCTCTACTGGTCACCGACGAAATCCGTTGTGCTGCGTGCTTTCTGTCTCTATCACCCAATCTATCTAGCTGTCACTAAAATAACGTACTGTAATTGAAACTCGTGACACGTGTAAAATTTCAACTCAATTGAACAACAGACATTGAGTCAATTACTTGCAAGACTTAGCCTAAACACATGGTTGAATAAAGGATTGTAAAACATTAATAGAAAGAAAGAAATAAGAGTACAAAAAAAAATACAGACGAATTGATAACCTCCTCTTTTTGAAAGTTGTTTTTAAAATGCAACTACTTGAGAACAGCTCGGTGCATGTTTCGAGTTAAGTAGGTGTTAACTTTTATGGCTATTTCATTTTTATTGCGATTTAACCGAGCGGTGTAACTGACGGCCTACGATACCCGTAACCACGCCTCTTAAACCATGCCATTAAACGATTGTGTAACGGACTGAGTAGTTTTATCGATTAGTGTGTTGCTACGTATAATGCTAATATGAAGAATTTATCAATTAAGTACTAATAACTAGTTTACAACTTCATCGAATAACACAGATGAGAAACTTAAAATACTGCGTATGGAAACCGACGGAGATTTTTGTTCTCTAAGAAAAGTCCCAAGTCTGCGCAGGCCTTGACGTTCTTTGTGAGCGACAAATAAAGTAGCTCTATCCATTTTAAGACTATAAAAACAATGTTACACACACGTGGTAAATATAAGACAAAGGCATGTACACACTTAACAAAAGGTGTGACGATTTCTGTCTAATTTTACGAGAATGCTCAGCGAACTGCCAATAAAGTTCTTTGTCACAAAAGCATCCAGCCAACAGGCGCCTAGCTTCTTTGTTTAGCCTAGAAAAGTGTCATTGCATCCAAACTGGAGACAAAAATGTCAGTCGTCACAATGACGAATTACTTGCCCTTTGTCTGCGATGTGTTGTTACCCTTATTTATTGCTATCATCACATATTTCTTATCGGATATTATATTGAAATGTTAACAAGTCAAATACAAGATCCATTCATCATTATTTTATGAATAAATAAAATAAGATCAACTAATAGTATCAATATTTTAACAATTGCATGCATTGTGTTTAATATGTTATATTGCATACTGTCTTGTCAAACCTAAATAATGTTAAATGTTGTGTGTTGTTACAAATAGTTGTTTTCCTTTCTTACCTCGACAGAGTTGGCGCTGAGGTCGTCGCTGGCGGGCTTGTACTTGGCCATGTCTTGTTCGAGAGCGATGAGGCGGGCGGAAGGCACCTCGTCTTTCTTCATGCCGAAGAACTCCAGTATCCTGCACGGTAAATTCAAAAATTAGACCTCTCTTAGAGGGAAGACGTGTGTACAGCTCGAAGGGGAACGTGGTATCAATGTTTTTGCGGCAGGATAATGATGATGGTTATTTCTCACCTCTGGTGTTCATCCTCATCAGCATCGATGGCGACCGACATGATCTTGTCGCGGTAGGTCTTGGCAACGGGCTTCAGATCGTCGAGGTACTTGTCGAAGTCGCCATTTTTCTATAACAAAGGAAAAGAGGTTGGTAAGACAAAAGTTTACATCAACTAATTACTAAGCAAAGCTAATTAACGCCAGTCAGCGTCCATAAAGCCGAATATCGGAGCAGGTGGCGGCAACTTATGGACGTGGCTGGAAGAAGTCACGATTCTGAACAATGAGGGAACTATGGCCCGGCGGCGGTGTTCTGGTTTTGTGTGCCACCGGTCGGCCTGGCGATTATACTGTATGAGCGCCAGGCCGACTGGTAGCTTTAGTGTGTATATCCTTAAGTGGTGTTCTGATATTTCGCCCACGTACCCTGAGTTTTATTTCTCATACGTCTACGCATAAGACGCCTTAGTTGATGACGTAAAGCTATAGCGAGAAGTTGACCTTTGACTGTTATTAAGTTATTTTTATGTACTGTTTCTTTTTGTATGGTGAACAATAGAGCACATTTTCCTTTGTTATTAACCCCCGACGTTCATTATAAGACTTCAACATGCAACAGCGCTAAAGGACCAACTTCGTTTTCTGGAGAAGTCTGGCAGGTCTTTGCAGATATAATGAACCTTTATTATATTTAATTTTGATATATCGTGCATATTTATTTGTCCTTACAAAGAGTAACTGGTAGACGTGAGGTTGACGACTTGTTTATTGTGCGAGCAGCCTTGAGGGGCTCGTTTTTAACATATTTTACACTTTGTTTACTCCACAAATACAAGTAGGTAGGTACGTTCATAGTTGTTGAACGTAGGCACGCAAATTACAGAATGGTCGTTATTTATACTTAGTTTCCAAGTCAGGTTAAGGATTGTTATACTTTTAGCTTTTGTAGGCACAGGTAGAAGTTATGCCTTCAAGAACCCGTATTTACCAATTATTTAGTCAGATAGTTTTATATCTAGCCGTTTTAGAAAGTTACAAAGATCTGGTACAGTCTACATCAAAAGTAAATGATGATAAGACAAGTTTTAAAAACCATGACCGGTATTTGGCGTATTAAAGACTTATCATGATTGTTTTAAACATAATCTGATTTCTTGTAAATGTCATAACTCCCTCCTCTCTTCCTCTATTCAACAGGGTTCAAAATTTTTCTGATCCATAATTTTTTTGTTGTTGACTGTACAAGCATGTTAGGTACTCTGCGAAATTACTGGGTGTAATATGACACTTCATTCTGTGGTTTCAGGGCAGAGCAGTGCCGGATTTGCATTTTTTTGTGGCACAAGACTTGCGGCGCGGCGGGTACATAATCTAATCAGTCATGAATCAGAATACTCACTCGTAACTGTTAAAGTTGTAACTTTTTATAATCAGAAACGGGATGCGGCGCAATGAGGTCACCTACGTTTTTCCATACTTTTTGCTATCCCATAAAAAAGCAATGTACATTTTTACCACCATTTTTAACGGTAATTTCTGCGCCGTTAATCGATGATCTTCCGCCTTTTAGAATGTTTAATGTTTCAATACTACGCATCTCTATTATAGCGGGGTTATCGAACCCGGCCGGGTCATCGACCTTCCGTGTGTGCCAGCCATTGGAGTTAAAAACTTGTTTGACAATGCAAAGTAATTTGATTTAGCTGGACGGTACTAATAGGTGTGACTGAAAGATTTTGACGCTTCAATAGACGAGTCACTCAGTAAATAGATAGGTAGGTAGGTAGGTATATCGTCTTGTTCGAGTTTCTATACTACATACTGGACTGATTTAGAAATGTCTAAAAATACAAAGTCCGAGTAGTTAATGCAGTTTTAAAAATACAACGTTATTCTTTTAAAAACTGAGCGCATCTACATAAAAAAAAAAGTCGCTAATAATGTTTGTTCGGAGAAATCTCAAAAGGTACTGAACTGATTTGTTTTCAAATATCAATCCGTAAGTTGATTTTCGTGGAGTGCAAAACCTACAAAGCTATACAACTTTTATATTAATGTTAAACTTTTGCTATTGGAGCAATGGATTTTCGCATTAATTTAGCGATACAGTTAAGACTTCAATTGCAATTCTAACAGCTGACCTTGTTCCCAGCCAGATACCACAGTATAATTAATACAGTAAGTACAGTAGTAATACCCCATCACTAGCTACGCTTGGCTGGTTACAAGCCAATGGGGAAAGTTCACGGTCAGGCCACAGTGTAACAATAGTAGTCTTCCAAGTGGACAGTGAAAGGTCAGAGCATGCAAACATGATTGTTGAAGCGCTATAGGTACATTATGAGTTGTGGACAGACTTGATGGTATAGCTAATCTATTATCAGAAGAACAAATGTATGTTTTGTCTTGTGTAGAGAAATTCACTTTTTCACACAAAAGTAATTCATTTTAATTCATTGAAAAATTATACTTGTTCTAATTTTGCAATCTTATAAACGGGTGCCGTTTCATTGAATGTAACAAGTGAAACAAACACATCCATGTTTTAAAACTATATAAACCAGAACTTTAGCTCAGCCTAAATAATGATATCTCGTGTTTGATCTAACTTCTCTTTCAGTTACCATGAAATGTCATATGTCTTTGTTTTAAATCAGAGTAAAATCAATCATACTGCCAAAGCTCTACGACCTAAAGTGGGTTGACCCGGCTCCATCACTTTCTTCAATAACTTTCAGTGAAAGGTTACTTCACGATCATTGCGAATTGTGAAAGTCTTGACTAACTACTTTCTTGGTATTAATGACGCCCAACTTAGTCATAAAGGATGTAGGTGTCTGACTGAAATTACTGATATCGAATTTGGTATCGTACAATGCCGAAACCGGTATTTTGTACCATTGGCACTCGAATTCGTTTTATTATCGTCAACCTCGTTCATATTATGCCATAATCACCTTCCTGTCGAGCTGCTAACGCAGACATGTATGGAAGAGCTTTAGACTGTAGTTCACTATAATGTGCGAAAACCTTAAATAAATGCTTCTTTATTTTGGTGGTAAAGGAAGGCGCAATCAGTCTTTGCACGCAAGTTTACATTACACTATGAACAAGCAGTTTCTTCCAGAAACTTTTTACTATGTTACTAAAACATAAGATCATATCTCCCAGTCTGCTTTTGACGTAACATCAATAAATAGACTACATCCTGAATTGATAGCATAAACCACTTTCTCGTGAATCTCTTCCACTCACAATGTTACTGCGTTCACTTACACATACGGCGATATTTAGACTTATATTTGTTTCCTGCATTTTCTAATTAGCGTGACATGAAACGAGTGCACAAATTGATTATCAGTTGTATCTAATTGTATAGCATAATGCCGTTGTAGCCACAGCCTTTGCCAAGGTGGGTAACTGTTGAACCGGCGCGGGCGCTTTGTCAAAGTAACCTTGACAATGACTTACACGTGGAGGCAGCGCAGACATACGTGGATGTTTCCGATAAGTGACTCAGACTCGTTTAAGGTAAAAACAATCGGGATGTTTTACGATAATGTTCGTTTATCTTTGCTCCCGTTTTTTTTTATGGTAAATTAAGTATCTAATCTACTGGAAGTGGATAAGAAATGCTGAGAGGATAGATATTTGCGCAAGGGCACAGTGAATCTGTACTGTAAGTCGAGGTAAACTATACAGTCTTTTGAACATTCCACTTCTGAAGGAAAATATTGAATAGTGGTTCCATTATCCTAAGCGTCTACTGGATTTTTTTCTCTACACACAATATAATAGTAGACATACTATTGCCTATTTACCTGTACAACTATATGCAATTTTCCCAACAAACAAAATAGTAGTTTAATTTCCATACTAGTTTATTTAAAAATCAACTACTTTTCATAGTGCTGAGCAAAATAGACTAATATAATCTAGAAATAAAAGGCACTTAAGGAAATTTGACACGCGCATTAGCTGTGGGCAGTAAGGTGCTGCCTACACTATACAGTTTCTGAAAAATGCTGCTCCTTACCTTGGATAGGAACAAAAGAAGGTGGTACTTGATCTGTCCACCGAAGATCTTGGAGGCGGTCTCGTGGGAGAACTCAACAATGACAGGCATGGACTGCACGAACACCCACGTCTTGAACACATCCTCGGTGATAGTCTCGCCCTCATACTTGACACGGTTCTCTTCAAACTGTTGAACATAAAGACACAATTAGAACTATCAAGGGCCTGCTATGTAGATTTCTTATAAAGTAATCATATTAATATTTTTAGCCATAATTGTCCTTTGCAGCGCAAAGGATTCTCATCCCTCTTTCCATTCATCGAGGTTGAAAGCTTTTATAATCTAGTCATTACAAAACTATTTAAGTTTGCATGACAAATATTATCAGAAGCAGTCATTTTAATTAGATTATTTTAGTACAAATGAAAAGTGCAGAACTGGAAACAATTTCTTCTTCATCATTACCTACATTTTTCTTATCTTATCGGTAAATGTAGGCTACGCTTTTACTTTTGTAGAAGCAATCAGTTCCCATTTGTTATAGTAACTCAACACTATGTATTTCTTATCAGCGGATTCTTGAAAGTTCATAATGAGATGACCTTTATCTGTATTGGTTAATATTTAAAATTATGTTTCTATAGCTCAATATTTACTTCGTATACATGACCAAATTAGTTTACCACTACCTAATATCAGTAAGCAGTTCAGTAGTATTTCAATAGCCTATTTTAGTTGTCTTAGACAAATTTTTAGATTTTTTAACAGCTGAAAGAAACCGTACACTCCAAGTATTTTATATGAGTTTTGACTTGATACCTCTAGGCGTTCCTGCGAAAAAAGGTCTTGAGAGATAGACAGACGGACCGCAAAGTGATTTCATAAGGGTTCCTTTTTTCCTTTTTAGGTACAGAACCCTAATATTGGTCACAATCGAGTTGGATCAACCAGACAATTTCAAATTGCTTGGATTGACATTGATTTTAACGGTGATTTATAATTTTTGTGGTTTCGCCACTGATTTCCAACTGATATATCAATATAATCTGATAAATTCATTATATTATCTTTCCTGTCAATATGCACATAAAAATATGGTGTTCTATATCTTTATAATGGCTATCAGAAACAATTTCTGTATAATGGACCAGTCTGATTACAATTATCTTTCCTGTTACAATGGCAACTTATCATCCTACACAATTTGTCATTTATTTTATTATTGAACACATTTTCTAATAAAATACAATAAAAGTTTTTGAAATAGAATAAAATGCAGTTCAAATCAGTTGCATGAAAATATTTTAGAAAATACAGTACCTAAAATTCTGATTAAAATATAAAATAAATAACATTTTTATTAGAAATCGGTTCCACTTATAGCAGATTTCTTGTGGGCGATATAAAAAAAATACCAAAAAAAACAGGAGGTAAAAATACTTACATTCTTGAATAGCACAATGTCTTGGTCCTCAGCCTCGAGCTCCTTAATGAGCTTCTCGTTGTTGACAACAGCGAAGACCTGGTCATCAACCAAAGCAGCAACGTTCAGGAACGCCTTAGCCTTTGCCGTGTCCTTCTCAGAGAAGAAACCGAAGATGATGACATTGTTAGCAGCAATCAGTTCCTTAGCTTGCTCAGATGAGGTGACTTCAACTGCCGGTGGGCCAGTCTTCTTCTTTAACCAGTTAACAATATCGTCGGCTTGGCGACCACCTATTGAGAAACATTCGCCATGTTTTACAAATAATAACACACCATGAAACCATTTACAAATCTTGGTCATAACATCTAATAGGTTATTAAACGTTTTAAATACCGTTGTAATCTACAGGGCTGCCGTTTCTGAAGAATTTGAGCGTAGGGTAACCCCTGACGCCGTAGTTTTCGGCCAGTTCTTGCTCTTGAGTGGCATCAACTTTAGCCAATTTGATAGGAGACTCTTCCCCAGCCAGCTGGGTGGCAGCCTTCGCGTATTCCGGCGCGAGAGACTTGCAGTGGCCGCACCATGGTGCATCTACGGACAAAGAATACTCATTACAGATAGCTAATTACATGCACGGGACATGTCGCGCGGTACCGGTTGGTATGCCGCTCAAATGACGTGTCATCTCTAATTTTAGATGGAACAGGACTTTGATACTGCTTTAACACATTGTGTTAATCATATTTAAAGCGATTTGAAACATTTAAATGCAGAAGAACTTACAAAATTCCACAAGAAGGAACTCCGTTGATGTGAGAACTTCGTCGAAGTTGGATTTGCCAAGAACTAGCACGTTTTCTTCAGTGGGGATTTCGTCTCCGAGCACGGATCCCAGGAGGGCTAACGCCGTAAATAATATCACACGCATTTTGAATTATTAGGCGTTTATACTAAGCCTACTCGGAAGACGATTCTTTACAAAATGCCGAAATAATGCCACTTCATTCACTCGCTGTCTCACTTGACGTGGCAGCGTCGATCGTGTGTTTGGCTCTGATTGGATGGATGATTTTTTTTAGGCAGAAAGACCATAGGTAAATAAATTTCAAAGCAGATTTTTTGACGAAGCTTTTAAATATTTTTTTTATTTGATGTAAATAAATAATTAATTGAAATAATACCAATAGGTACATAAATCTATAGGTAGGTACGTAAAAAGGTAGTAAAAAATTAGAATTATTTTTCTACCCTACCCATTTTTAAAACACGTATTTATTTTGTATTTTATTCTAGTACAAAATATACGTTGAATGATACATTGATTGTAATATAGATAGTACTTAATTAAACCCTGTCATGAGTGTCGGTTGACTTGACTTGACTTCTTGATTATGGTCTCTGTGACTAGAGTTGTCACAATTCTGCCAATGTCCGTTTAATGATAGTTTCATAAACTTTTGGAAGAGGTGTATTGTGAAAATAATATGGACGGTGTTGTAGAGGGAGAATCTAGTTGATTTATTGAGTGTCGGTTTTTGAACGCAAGTCAGCTGTTAATGACAATGACAGTGTCAATGTCAATCCAAATTTTAATTTGTTTTGTTTGTTTATTTATTTTAATAATTCGGAGAGTCGGTTTTTTATTTCTTGCATTTTCAGTCGATATAAAGTGCTAATTATTTTTTCTTACATTAAATGATGTAATTTGGACTTACTGTATCTTTACTACGATGAATAAACGTGATCCACTACTGACTAGTCTAAGTTACATAAATTAACCGTAAGTAATTTCCCGCTATTTCCACTTGAATTTTCATCAACCACACTAATTAGTTTTCTCTCTAATCAAATTTTAATTAGCCTTGAACATTTGGACTCATAAAAATTTCCGATAGGATGAAGTGTCTTTGAAATGTAATAACCAGCATTCCAGCGTCCGTCGTCATGGCATACTACGCCGGAATTCACATTATTAATTCACAAATGCTGGCACTCACGCCGTCTCACTATAACACATTTATTTTAGAAGTTTTAAAATTGGAACATATCCAATTTTTTGCTACCACTCCTTCCTCATTAACCAGACTACCTTGTACCTTCACAGTTCATAGAATTTAAAAAAGTTGTGTGAAAACCGTAAAGGTATGTATAAAATACAAATTAAAATTTATGTATATGTACTATGTACAATATTCATTAGTATTGTAACAAGCCTCTGAAGTTGTAAGTCTCTGAAGTTTATTTTTGTATCAGTCACATATGACTACAAGACTAGTTAGCATGTTTTATGACTGAAACATTATAATTTGATTAAAATATTGATAAACACTGTGTTCACACTAATCAAACACATCATTTTATTACTACTATTTCAAGCTTTTATTAACCACTAGCAGCACCCCTCGGTTTCACCCGTGACTAATAATATCCCACAGGAACCGCTGATTAATACGCAATTAAAAGTATCCTTTGTTCCATTCTGGTACCTAAAGTATCTAATACCAAATTTCATCAAAATCTGTTCAGCTGTTTGGCTTAAAGAGAAGACAAACACAAAATTTCACATTTATAATATTAGTGCGATGATTGCAGATGCCAGAACTGACGGTCACATCAGAAATATACAAGGAATACGACTATAGAACTGAAAGGTCACCAAGCAAAGAAGGGAGTAAGTACCTTGTTCTTTTTTCATCATTTTTATCAGCCTGTTACATTCAGAGGAAAATACCTAGATAGCATGCAGACTCGGCAATAAAGTGATGATGGCCGACGATGGGCCATACCTTCCATGCAGGCCTGGTACTGGAACTGTTTTTATTTTTATAACTTACTCAGCGAGCGTTTGACTACAATTTCATCTAATGGAAAGCAAAGATGTGGCCAAAGGTAAAGCACTCCTGCCTAGGATATACCGATTCACTCTCAGCTTGAACGAACCAGGGTTAAATTTAGACAGAAACACAGACAAAGGCTTACTACTCCTTTTCAGGGGTCACTAGATCCAAAGAACATGTAAAAATATCAAGATCACTGTACCTAGTGCAGATTCAAACATTCAGTTCATATTGTTATTTGAATAGATTATTTTCATATAATACCTTATGTAGCATAAAAAAATTACGAAAATTGAAAAAAATTACTGCACCATAGCTTCTTGGTGTTATCTTCTCTGACGGGCGTATATCTGATGCGCTGGAAGAGTTAATGGAGTTTCTTTTTCCTGAGTGAGACTCAGGCATGAATAACCACTTGAAAGGAAAATGTCCTTTTTTAAACTCAAACTCATAATCAGTTTATCATTAATTTAGTAAATCCTATTTGATTTATTTTTTATTATTCTCTATGTATATGAGTGTATCCCAGTGCGGGCACATACCAATGTGTTTTTGTAAAGCATATATACATAATTGTAATAACAATTATGACTCGCTTTTCATTGATATAAAACATTGTGAGGAAATCCATATTATGTTAACCCATGTTATCCACCAATCCGGACCGGACTGCCGTGGTGGATTATGGCCTAACCCTCTTCACAAAATTGAGGGGAGAACCGTGCTCAGCAGTGGGAGAATATGGGTGGATGATGATGATATCAGAGTTAAAAGTGTTTGACTTGTCAAAGTGCATTATTTTTGCTTACTTGCAATAAAAGACCGCCCATTGTGACACTAATTGTAAAATTTGTTTTGTTCTAGTTTTTAAGTTTTCTTTGTTCTGTGGTGTTTCAATAAAGAGTTTATCTATCTATCTATCTATCTAAATGATTGAAGTTTCACTGCCTCAGTCCTTAGCAACTCACCATTATGTACTTTTTGTGTTTTCAGATGTGATATCCGAGTTTCCATTTTTACTGTCACAAAACAATGGAGCAGTTCAATATGACGAAGATGACGACTTGGATGTGGAGAGGCCGCAGAAAGAAATTATCAAAATAGGTAAGTTTATTGCCATGCCACATAGGTCCAACTCTCCCCCCCCCCTCTCTCTCCCCCTCTCTCTCTCTCTCCCCCTCTCTCTCTCTCTCTCTCGTTCGCCGTTACTATTGTGAAATGAGACATACTCGGAGTCGCCCTGCCTAAATAAAAGTATTTTTCAATGCAGAACACAGCTCCAAGACGAAGATAGCCCTGGTAGGACTCCAGGTGTGGCGAGGCGCATTCCTCCTGGGCGATTGGCTGATGCATCTGGGACAGAAGGGGGAACTCCAGGGGAAGACTGTGCTGGAGCTAGGAGCTGGCACGGGATTGACCAGCTTTGTGGCTGCTATGTATGCTAAGAAAGTTGTTTGCACAGGTAGGTGTTTTTGGGAATAATCAGAATAAAATATTTGTCGCGTGCTTGTTTCTTGTAAAACATGCTTACTTATCATATGTTCTTACACGCTTTTCGATAAAGGAAAACGTGAGGAAACCCACATGGCCGAGAATTAATTTGGAGGTCCAGCCTCCAGGTCCAGGTCAGGGGTGGGCAGATATGGGTTGGTGATGATGATGATGACGAATACCAGACAGATACAGATAAATGTTAACCTTCTAATATAAAGCTAGGTTCACATTTGTCTGACGTGTCGTGTCGTGATACATCAGATAGGTATCGGTTTCATACATTTAATATGGTAGCGTTCACATTTCTCTGATGCATTGTGTTGTGACGGCTTGTGTACAACAGACAAATGTGTCGGCGGCTTAACACACCTCTTTTTGTTGAAAACACTTCCGGACTTTTGTTTTAGATCTAGACCTCGGCGGAATAATAGACCTGATCAAATTAAATGCGAAATACAACTCAAAGTTTATAAAGTCGCAGTTCAAAGTGATGACACTGGACTTCATGGCCGCTTGGAGTGCGGCGTTAACCAACGAGATCCACACAGCGGATGTTATTATAGCTGCTGATGGTAAGTTTCTATTGCTATAGAGGTACTGCCAGCCTGTCAACAAAAACAAGCGGGTGTACCGGGTTTCGTTTTCAATACATAAGCAAGAAACGTGGCGCTATATTATAATATATGAATATAATGCCGCTTGCCACGCCTGCGCCCGTCCCACGTGGCTTGCGCCTAACATGGCCTCACATTCCAGTGATATATGACGACGACGTAACGGCAGCGTTCGTGTCCACCATCCAGAAGATCCTCAACACCAGCCCGCCCAAGACGCTGTACGTGGTGTTGGAGAAGCGATACGTGTTCACCATAGAGCACATGGACTCGGTCGCGCCGTGTTACGAGACATTCCTTACTTTACTCGACAAGGTGAGAATTACAGCCTATCCCTCATGGGCGCGATATTATCGACGGATAAGTGCACCGCCGCCGTCACCGAGAAACTAGATTGTCAGGGACGAGTTCAAATGGAACTACTGTTACGTGTTAACACTTTCACTGCTGAGCCGATGTCCACAACGATGTTTGATTTAATTACACATTACAAAAAGACGTCAGAAATCTTTTGTATTGCCAGCATATCGACCCGTCAATACTTAAGCCGAGTTCCAGAGGACGGGGGCCACACTACACGCTGTCTCAGCGGTCAGGATGACGCCCTTGCGGTAGACAAGCGGCATATAGTAATAATGAATGGCTACTTTGGCGATGTCGTCTCATTCTCGTTGACGGCATTGGTGGTGGAGAAGCGGTGTAAGGTTGTCTTTGAAGAAATACTTCTTTACGCACGCTTGACTCGGGGAGTAAGCTGGTGAATGCGTGACGAGAGCGTTACGAAAAGTGTGATCGATGAAATTGAGAAGGAGATATAACTTGATAATTAAGTTAGTGAAGATAAAAAGAGATATAAGTTACGTTTCGTATATTACTGTAGGGGCAAAAGATGCGAGCACACATTTTCTTTCTCTATTTCTCTCAAAGCGAAGTTTTACTTCAGTCGTGAGGTCTAAAGCACACTCTTTTTCTTGAAGAGCTATTCTCCTATGTACCTTCTTTATAATTGTACCCATTTTGAACATTTCAGGTGAAGACAGAAAACATTCATTGCACGTGGAAGGTGGAACAGCTTCCATTGGACTTTCCCAAATACTTTTTGTATGACCGGGTCAAGGAGTTAGTGCTATGGAGAATTACCTCAGAACCTAATTGAACTGTGATAAGTAATTATTTATGGAATAATAAATATGTTATTTTTATTGGCCATCTTATTTTTTATTAGTACAAGTATGTATGTATGGATGATCACCAGCGACCTGGAGGCATACCATGACCTCTAATAGCGATTCAATTGAAGACCTAAACTGAACCGTGACGTCTTGTTTTTTATGTTGCTGCCATTTTCAACCTAAACTGGATCCGGTTTAGGTTGAGATTGGCTTATTAGCGACTCAATTTAGGTTGCTGCAATTTTTAACCTTAACCGGATCCAGTTTAAGTTGAAAGTGGCAGCAACATGAAAAATAAGGCGTCACGGTACGCTTATGCGACGCGGCTCAGTTTAGGTCCTGAACTGAATCGCTATAAGACGTCATGGTAGGCCTCCTGGTCTGATAATAGAGACGGAAGGTAGACAACAGAAGTCCTCAGTCTATGGCAGGAGAATGAGTGTTATAGCTCATTTATATCGGCTTGCAGTACCGAGTACTTTTTGAAGTAAAACTTCTTTACGCACACTTGACTTGGGGAGTAAGCTGGTGAATGAGTTAAGAAAAATGTGATTGGGTGAGGCGAAAGTTGAGAGGTAAATAAAAAATAAAAATTAATGAAGTGATTAATTATTAGTGATAAGAGGTTTGTGGTAAGTGATAAGTGATTGTGTAGTGTAGTGGTAAGGGGTAAAAGGTAAAGTGGTACGTGGTACATGGAAATTAGAAAGTGGTAATCAGCTTTTTAGCTAGAAACCTTTTTCAACTAAATCTAGGCATAAGTTGATTTATTTCGTTCCATTCTAATCGGAAAAGCAAAGGTTTACCTGAGATAAAAATATTTTATTATATTTTCCATGATTCCTAATTTTACATTCAAACTGAATCATACAATAAATAATCCCGCTAATAAAACTACCCGATTTTAACTAATTGAACGAATACTCCATAATTTTTACATGTACAATATTATATAACAACAAACCTAATAACTTACGATTGTGTAGGATACTTAGCAAAAAGGTTTGTAAACTATACGGAAAAATGTCAAAGCTCAGACGTGAACACAGCAATGTGAGAACTTAAAGGACTACCAAATAACTGAACAATGTAACCGAGTATTAAACATCTGACGCTTCTGTAATTTTCTTTTAGAGTGATCACTCAGTGTCATCAGCCAACAGAAGGCTTAGTGTGAGGTTTTGCTACAATTTTCCACGCGTAAACGCGTAGGTTGTATGAAGAATCTATATTCATAAACGCTATGAAATTTCTTTCCAGAATCTACGCGCAAAAGAACGCGTTAAAACTCACAGGTCTACAGACATTTGGTAGGTCCACATCACAACCGTCATACCAAGAAAAGCTATCTTCATCTTAGACATTATTTCTGCGTTGGCCAAAACTCATTATACTTTGTGAGGAAAGTTTTTCTCAGTTCAGAGTTTCTCGCTTGCTGGTCCTTTTCTTTGCTCAGTGTCTCTACGCTCTGGCCGACGCAGAGGTCGCCGGTGAAGTGGATGATCACCACCTGTGTGTTGAAACTGACGGATTTGTCAGGGCCCTGCTTCGTGTAAGTGGCGTGGTGGGTGAAGTCCATCGGGAAAGGGAGGGTTAGGTCTTCGGCTGCAATGTTGGAAGGGTCAAGATGATAAGTAATGCGGGATTCGTGGGTGTTTGTTATGATGCCTGTGGCTTCCTACACGCACGCGGACCCATAACAGCTACAGTGTCACCCATAATTTTCCGTTACAAAATCATGTGCGGCACTGCACTGCGCTCGTCACACTGAGACATCGGTTCTAAAGTCTCATATGCCCAGTAATTTAGCTGGAAAGAGTGCCCTTCGAACCGGAACACAGTAATGTTTGCACACCACTGGTTGGCGGATGAATATCTGGCAAAAGTGTGGTACTTCCCCAGTCAGGCTCTTGGAGAAGAGGCCAGCCGCTAAATCTGCACGACGCGTCATGGTTTAAGGCAAAAGATAATATTAAAACGCCCAAACCCGCAGCTCGTGCAGTGTTCATAAGCATGTTTATCAGGAAGGGATGTTCCATAAACGCTGTAGGTAGGTAGGTACACCTGCCTATAAGCTTACGGTTATATTCCTCAGCGCCCTGCACGGAATCGCCCGTGCACTCGGGGCCGCATCGCCCGTCCTTGAGTATCCCTCTCATAGTGGTTAGCTTGCTCAAGGTCTTCTCGGCGCTCTTGGTGGTCTGCTCGTTCTTGTGCTTGTCTATGTTACGGAGGAACTTCTTCATCTGAAAGTACATTATGGTCTCTTAATCTAAGGGAGTTCCATCTCATAACAGCAAGAGGTCATGTGATACACTGAACAAGTCATGTATCCAGTACATGTGACCAGATAGGAAGACCTTGCTTAGACTGCGGCTGGAGAGGTCTCTTCAGTATAGTAGACCGAGGCGATTCTGTTCACTTTTTACGAAAAGAGCGGTCCTCTGGGTAGCGGTCCTCTGGTAGGTAGGGTTCGCCTAGACTGACCCATGAGGTCGGTAATGTCAAGCTAAATCATTCTCGGCGCGTCAGTTGGAGAAGCAATGCATATTTGGAAATAGGATCGAATTTCTTAGTTGTGATCCGATGCGCCTGGGTCTTCTATATATCTAATAGTTACAGTGGATTCTATCACAGTGTCAATAGATGATAATTTTGAGAAATCATTAATTAACTCAATTAATAGTTATAGTAGCGTCTAACGACCTAAGCAGAGACCCTGACTAGTAACTAGGAAATCAGCTACAGTTGCGTATTTTTGCCGTGCACAAGTATTTATCCCGTTGCGGGATCACCCCGAAACCCTTACGTACTACAGAACTTGAGTCCGTGGAGTCAATGTAAGAATGCTGTTCACAAGATGCGCTTTTGGGTAAAGAAGGTATGAGACATACCGACAGCAGTAGGTACGTAGTGTTACCTGATAATTAACTTTTACCGTTTTTGAAATTTTCTTCGGTGGATCCTGATAAGACATCTTCGGCTCTCCAGGATTGCTGCCGACCACATGCAACGTATTTTTCGGGATATCGAAATCTGAGAACACTGAAGCTTGACCTTCTAAAGCATCTCTTTGCCTCGATCCCGTTGTAGATTTGCTATTCATTGGCACGTAAGTAGTTTTCCCTGCGCTTTCCGAGTGCCCTTTCCCTTTCTTTGGGGGTTTTATCTTTTTTTGGACCGCAGATTCTTCATCGTTCGAGAGGCTCTCTTCAGACGTGGAAGGGAAGACCTCGTTTAGGCTCAGAACTTCCAAGTTGCACTCTTCGAGGTTTAAGGAGTTGTCCGGGTCAGCTATTTGGCATAGGTGGTCGGTGGAATGTATGCTTATGAATGACTTTTGGTTTGAGCAAAGCGCTTCCTGGCTCGACGGCGATGGCTTCTTGGAGACAGTTACTAAAAAAAACAAATAAAATAGTTGCAACTCTAAAAATTTAATTAAAAATCTATCATTTAAATGACATACCAGCGTAAGTACAGCTTTCGGTGGCGTTACAAGTTATATTTGCTGTAAGTAAAATTGTATTATTAAGAAACTTTCTAATTTAATAAGATTGTATTGTATAGTGTAAAACTACGACGTCTCTTATTTATTTTATTTTAAACCATTCGGAGGGCTTAGCTACTTTATCTATTTAAACATTTAAATGGGAAATTGAAAGCTAAAACAGCATCCACAGATAGAATTGTCGAAAAGTACCTTCTTCCTACCTATGTGGAGTGTCTCGTTCCAGTGTAGAAGTATACCTAAATACTACGAGATAAGGAAAAAAGTTCTAGGCAGTACCGTAAGGACTAGGTCCGCTATTTCTCACATAACGCGCTTAACAAACTGTCCCTATCTAAAAGATTTCTACGCCCTAAGCACTAGTACCTTCTTCATTACTCCTCGATGCCTGTATGTCTGTTCTGCTTTTATCAGGTAATTTGTTTAAATTCCTCGTGTATGACATATTTAAAACAAGAAATTTCAGTTTGTAAGCTTTGTCAAACGGCTTTCCATTTTTCTCTTTATTTTGGTAGCGCTGACAGTTCTAATTTTTAAGTTTTCTGCCATTTGTGATATGTATAAAACCTGTTTAGGCAACCAATGAGTTGTTAACACTTTCACCGCTGAACCGGTTTGCTTGTCTGGCCACGGGTGCGGCTCTGCACACTCCATAGTGTTTTCCCATACAACAAACACAACAGTTGTGTTATACCGCGCTCGCGGCAAGTTATGAAAAATACGACAGTAGTGTTTCAGCACTGAACGTGTTAAATAGTAGGTAGGTAGTTTTCATAGTCGTAGTAAAAACTGGGTAGAAACTTCATCTGGCAACCTTGCTTGCTCTAGGTTGCAAAGGTATTTTGGGTATTTGGCCAAAAGTTATAGATATATTTTGACTTACCGTTAGTATTAAAACGAAACATTTACGAATATTTTACTTTATAAATAAAATCACAATACTGAAAATAATCGTTATATATTCATTTCATCATAATATAAGTACCTACAGTTTACAGAATGTTTCTCAAAATGGAACATGAAAAATATAAAAATAACAAAATAGTTTAAATAATAAGCACTGCGATTGCCGAAGAAAAAAAACATAAGTACTCACAATATGTAGGTACCTAACATAAGTGTATAACATAATTAAAATATGTAGTTTTTATAAAATAGTTACATTTGTAACAGTCTATTAATATTGCAGAGGCAGTATATTAAAACTACATTAATTCACGAGTTTGCTTGAGTCGTATGGGCAAAAATATATTTGACAATGATTCAGATTAATATTGCACAAGAACTTATGACTTAGCTATATATTCTGAGACATTCACGTATATGTCCCAAGCCATGTTGTCCCTCTAGTGAATCCAAGGCTTTAAAGACTGATAACTAGAGGCAATCACTCATAGGGTTGTCAAGGGTCAAGTAAACCTTTGTAAGTCTTGTGCATACGTTGTTTTTCCGGCACATATGTGCAATATAAACCTAAAGTTCTCACATTATAACTTTGCCAGTCGATATGTAGCTCAGTGGGCTCGATCGGATATTCCTCAAGCTGTCTGTGCACACATCGAGAATTACATTACTACTTAGCCTCTCTCAAATGAGCAAAAAATAGTGGGCATGTTTTGAGACACGCTCACAATCTATCTATAATAATATAAAATGAATTCCTATTTCCCTAGGTCACGCCATTACTTGAGAACGACTCAACCAATTTGGCTATTTTAAAATGTTCGCAAAAGGTCCGATAAGGTTTTTAAGAAAATAAAAATTGGAAAAGTTACCCGGAAAATTGGAAAATCTAATCGTACTTTTTTCCTATTCGATTTTTGTATGAACTCACGATTTGACATTAGTTTTTTCCGTGATCTTCAGTTGTGAGAGTGATATGGTGGTTTTTCAACCTGGGAAATGCAGAGTTCTTGCAGGCGAATCACGCGGGTGAAACCGTGGGGCGCAGCTAGTGATCAATAAATCATCACGTGAACGTGACGCGTTATCATTTCTTTTTCACTCGCATGCGACATTACAGAGACAATATATTTTTAATTGTTGTCTGGCTGGAGCCGTAACTACGCAGCCTACGAGTATGTAAAAATAAACACGCATCCCGCATCTCTGAACGCAATTACTCTTTATTGGCTTACTTTAGCAAAGTCAAAATGTGAGAACTGTCAGTATCAAGGTATTATTGTGCTTTGTGCAAATAAGCTCGTGTAACCTTCTGCAATTATGGCAGTATCTAACGCTGGTATCAGTCAATCATTAATTATGTTAAAACATCAGTTGTTACGCAAACATTATCCACACGTACCATTGTTGAGACCAATTTGTGTCATTAAAAAACACCGTGCAGTCTTTTACAGTTAGTCAATTTATCTAGGTAATAGTTAAATGTACTAGATCAATGTCAATTAACTATAAAATTAACTAGAATCATTATTAATCAATCGATTTCTCTATGTTTTTATGAATCAAGTCAATTTGGTGCACTAATTCTATAAAGTCTTGAACGTTCATATTATTCTATGTTTTAATTTTACCCTCTTTTTTATTCATTAATTCATATGACATTACAGTTAAGTATACAATACTGGAAAAAGCCTTCACTGATGAAATCTAAAAATTACATTTACTTTTTAAAAACTATGAAGCATAATGTCTACCGCCAGAATTAAAATAAATTCATATCGCTAACAGTATCGGAAAAATCACAGAAAATAAAAAGTTCATTGTGAATTAAAGTTTCTTAAAAATAAGCCGGATACAACACCGAACTATCGAGATCTAAGATCAGAGGGAGAAACAGTAAAATACGTCATAATTTAGTAACATAACCATTGTCATCCATTTAATGGACGCCCGCCATTAACAACTAAAACGCACACTCGACGAGTTTAACTAACCACTAGCCACTAATTTTGACTTAAAACGTGAACGATTGATATGGCGCCAATTTGAAAACCAATTAAAACGTGCTAGAACAGCAATTAGTTCAACCAATTGTTTAATCACGCCTCAGCACTGATTACTGCGAATCTGGAGCGTGCATCAGTGCGTTGGGATCGGAAAACATTCGCTATACGGAGCTCTTTCTTTCCGAAATCGAGGAGCGCTTGCGGCTCTGTATGCTGCCGGAGGACATTTTGCGCTTCGTCTCGCCGTTGCTGGGCCCGGCTCGGTCCCGGACGGGACTCGACGATTTGTTGAAGTTGGAACTCGTGCTCGCCATTCTGTTCGCGTTCTGCAGGTTCGAGGTTTTCCGTCGGACGGATGGCGAGGCTTCCACGCTGTTGAGTTTGGCCGTGGTCGCTTGCAGTTTCTGCTCTATAATGGCAGGTTCTTGGTACTTTCCGACCGCGTGCCAGTGCTCCCGCTGCGCTTTGATCGACTCGCGCATCTTCTCTTTGGCCTCAGCGTTGTCCGCTAGCATTTGGTTCAGCATTTGATTGGTTTGGTACAGCGCTACCGGGCTCAGCAACCCGAAGTCGTGCAATGAACACATGTGCAGTACGAAATTCCTATAGAGATTCTTCTCTAACAGTTCTTTTCCCTTCATCTGGAGGAACATTTGGCAAGCAATGGGGATTTGGCAGTCACCCACATAGTTGTATTTCATCACATGGAGGTTCCACATCTTCATGAGTTCCTTCTCGCCCTCGTTAACATCTGTGAACTCGTCTATCATCATCATAGTCTTCTGTTGAAGCCACAGCGGGTCAGTTTCGCCTTCCGAGTCTATGTCTAACTCGTTAGGGTATACCGGCAGGCACGTGATGGTATGGTGGTACAGTCTGGAAAGGATTTGATGCGTAGTGAGTGATGGAAAAACATTGATTGCAATGGGAGAGGGTAACAATCGTTCGTTTAATAATGGCGTGGACAAAAGTTTTCTTGGTGGTAGCCACCAAGAAGAACACCGGTCGCCTGTAGTAAACCAAATTGCAAGCTTAGCATCATTACCTACAATCAGGTGAGATTGAAGTCAAACAATATGACCATTATAACCCATATCTACTCACAGTTGAGGACAGGTCTCACATCACTTTCATGAGGAAGATTAGGCCATTACCACCGGGGCCCGGTTAGGATTGGTGGATTACATACATCCAAAGTAATTCTTGAGCATGTGGATTTCAACACATTTTCCTTCGCCAAAAAGCGTGATAATTATGTAATGTTTTTACAAGAAAGACATTGGTATACATGCTCGCACTGGGCACACAAACTTTCCGTTTGTAAGGTGGATGCTATCACCGCGTTAGTACATAACAATATGGGCATCTCACCTGTTATGTCCAGTGAGGTAGGGGCGCTGCGCCTCGACCACGTCGCTGTCGTCCAGCTCGAGGAACTCGGCGAGGCTGTGGCGCGAGGGGCGGCGGCGCGCGCGGGGCCTCCACACCAGCACGCGCGTGAGCTCGGTGCGGCGCGTGGGGCCCGCGCGGGGCCCGGCGCCGGCCGCGCGGCCCTGCGCCGCGATGAGGTCGTGCGGCGACCCCGTGTACGACCCGTCGTACAGCTCGTTGATGGACACGTCGATGCGCGCGCCGCCGGGGATCGGCTGGAGAGAGAAATCGAGCATTACTTAGTGCTGTTTACTTTGTTTATCACTAGTAACACTAGTAGAGACTGAACAATGTATGTCAAATCTGATTCAGCACAGTCTAGTATGAGACGTTAATTCCAATGTATCTTTTAGAGATGAACAGGAAAATGTTTGAACTTTGTCTGATACCAAACTTTAGCAAAGTGATTATTTACCACAATTGTCAAAGGTGTCATTAGTAGAGTTGCCCATTCTGCATCTAAACCTAATATCCTCAATCTATACATCTCTACTAACATAATACAGAGTTAAAATTGACAGTTTTAGAAGTTATCTCCGACTGATCCGATTCTGGAAATTCTTTCACTAATAGGATGCTATGTTATCCCCGAGTACTACAGGCAATACTTTATTCCAGGAAAATGTAGAGTTCCTGCGGGAAAACGGGTGAAGGGATACGACTAGTCACTCACAAAGTAAGTAAAGTTGAACCGCGAATGGCACAGCTTGAGATGCTTGAGCAGCGAGTAGAGAGTGCCGCAGTCGAGGGAGCACCACGGGCAGTGCAGGTCGTCGCACGCCTCCGTCTGCTGCCGCGAGTTGTTGTTGTAAAGGAACTGGTAGATGATCTGTTGACGCTTTGACTCCCCGTCGAGCGGCTCCAATTTAATTTTGTCTGGCGATAGGAATATATTGATCAGTCACATAATTTTGTGTATTCATGTTCATGTTTTGGAATGCTTGTAAACAAAGAATAAACGAATTACCATTCTACTAATAGACATAAGGAATATTCCTTACCAGGTTTCATATCATTAGTATTAGATTTCTGAGGTCTGTCCTTGATGCCGCCTGCATCCTTTTTGATGCCGTTCTCATTGCACTGTTGGTACAGTTTAGGTCTGTTTACCAGGCCGTTTGTTGGCTCCTGACTCCAACTGAGTTTCAACTTGAGTAGTGGCCTCACTTTGAATACATCGAATGGGCTTGTTTCTGAGTGAAGGTAATTTTCCTGAAATAATGTATGAAGAGTGAAAGCTGTTTTCAATAGAAATTATCTAGACTATGATATTTCTCATATTATACCCTAGATGATTAGGGACGGTGGCTTAGCTTTAACTTTTACACTTTGTATACCAAAGACACCATTGGGCGGCCTGATAAAACTCTGACACTAGAAAAACTACAAAAACTGGCAAAATCAGGAATGTTGACAATTTTGGCGATTTGCAGCAATTTAAGACCCAGAACTCATCTTCCCAATGCTCCGTTTTCCCTTTAGATTCGATATTGCGGCTCACATCCCACCTATGATAAAATTTCAACCTTACTACAACTTACACTAGGTAGAGTTTCCCACTGTGCCATCAGAGCTTTATGCGGAGACCGAGCAATTGTAGCACTTCTTCCCCCTGGGGTGGCATCATGCAGCACCAGGTCATACTCTCCGTTGGTGAGTAGGCAGCGGTTGTGTTTGTCATACACAATTAGCTCACTGCCGTATAATTTGGTCCATTTGTTGTCCGAGTTCACTTGGTCGGGGGTAGTTTTTATGCGTTTTGTCACTGGTTCTGTAAAAAGGGATTTTTGTTGTTTCTGAAGTTAGACTTCCTCAACAGCATGTTATCGCCTACCCTGATTATTCCACTCGTTGTTCCGGAGCTTGTAAACTTTTAATAGAAATCATCCAATGTGTTGTGATTGGATGCTGACCGTGGCTATTGAGGTTAATCTATTTAGCAGTACATTGTGGGTAGTAACCACCCACCAAATAGTCATACCAACAATCTTGATTATAAAAATACAGTAACACCACAACACACAACAAACCTAAAGACAAGATGACAATAAATTAAGATATTTTAAGTAAAGTATTCATTATAGTAGTTAACTATAATGAATACCAAAATCAATGTAAAAAGCCAAAATAAAATATCCTATAAAATAGAAGCTTTTTGTTAATAGAATGTATAGAATTTCAATAATTGAGTGCTGCAGAATTTTAGATTTTCAAGCTTATTATTAAATTTACTATTTTCATTAAATAATATAAGTTAAGTTGATCCCAAACATAATGGCTGAATCAAGTAATGCCATGTACTAATCTGCAAATAAAAAATTCTAAAATAATGAGTAAATTACAGTTTTGTATTGGATAACTCATTCAGGGCTCCAATAAAGAGAAAGAATTACACCTCCAGGTATAGGATAGCTATATATACCCTCAAGAAAAACGAATAAAAAACTAAAACAAAGTGCAACAAAACCAAAAACAATACCATCACAATCGCCATTGGTGATTTCAGAGGTACTCGCACCGCCATTAGTAGTGCTGCCAGCCCTGGTCACGGTCACACGGAGCATTAGCATGTAGGACTTCACGTTGGGCCCCTGGGACGGGCTGAATGTGTCACTAGAGATGCTGACGGCGGACGCCATAGCTGGAGGTTCCGATGTTGATGGATTTAACGGTACTGAACAACTGCCGACCTAGATAAAGGAAGCTATTTTAAGACATTCATTTGGCATAATAATATTTTAAATAGTGTTTAAGTTTTCCAGCGGTAGGACTCTTCTGCAAGAGCCTAACTGTGGAAGTATCCGCCATCTTTGCCAGATAATCATCCGCCAAGCAGTAATGTGCAAACATTACTGTGTTCTTTTGAAAGGTGTCTTCAGGGAAATTACTGGGCGTATGAGATTATAGAACCACTATCTCAGACTATTTTTTTTACTACATGGAGATAAAGTATTACAGCTGGAACCAGTGAAATAACTGAATCATGGATTATGAACCGATCTTTCAGATAGATGATTATGATGATGACAACCATACATTGCCAGTTAGCATGTTGACTGCTAAAACCACAAGTTGTTTTTATAATTTTACTTCAAGCGAAAAAGCACACCTGGCGTGCGAACCCGCACTTCTGTATTGACCATTTTATTACGAAAGTTGTGTGTGATTGCATTTTCTTATGACACAACTACAGTACACACTAATCATACACATTGTGTGAATATTCGCGAAAGTGACATAAAAAAGTAAAATGGTTCAGCAGTGAACATGTTAACAAACCAATCGACATCTTTATCAATGTCTCTCAAGAAATAGCTCAAAAATCAGCCCCATATTACCCCTAGGTCATAATCTTGAGGGCAATTCAAAGATCAGAATGACACTTCATAAGATCAATAATTAGATAAGAATTATATATAATATATAAAACATATTATAATTAATAATTATAATACATATATATATATAATACTCACTGATACTTCAACTATGGCAGAAGAGCTTTCCTTTCTCTTTTTATGACATATCTTTAACAACAGTGTCTCCACTTTCACTTGATAGTCTCGAGGCTCTTCTAAACCTTTATCATAGAAGCCCAAGAAGGTTAGAGTCATATATCCCCCCAAGCTGTTGGGTTGAAGCTCTGTACTCTTCTTTAAGGTTATTTTTTCCAGTAAACAGTCCACTTTGAAACCATTGCGGGTTTTATTGCTCCTAGACATTCGACGCTTCATGTATGATACCGTTCTATTCAGAAATATCGGCTAAAACAGAAAAATATTGTAACTCATTAATTTGTTATTAAAATTAGTAACGGTATCTTTGTTGAGTCAATACGTACCGATAACATATTGCGGGTTCGCAAGAATCTGTAGATTTGAGTCGGCTCTGCAAGCAAAATACGGTTGAATACACATTAGCGCAAATTATTCACAGGAAACGCTACTTAAAAGTCGCGGGGAACAAAACTTACTTTCGAACGCTTGCAAGAATAGCTCATGGTCAGCTTGTAAGTGATCAATTTTGGAGTTTTTGATTGCTTCGCCTTCTTTATCGCGCTTTTTAGGAGGCATTTCGAAGCTTTTTTTATCTAAATCACTGGAGAAACCGCCAAGTTCATCAGTTCGTTGACATGACAGCGTCAGGTTATGGGGTTACCACACAGATGACATATCTCAAAATCAAGGAAAAATAAATAGCCAGCTGATGGTATTTAGTAGAAGGATATATTTCATTTCAATCAAAACACAGGTTGATGGCGATTCTTGAAAAATCTGTTACAAAGAATTGTTAAAATTTAATAAGGACTGCGTGAAATCATTAGATAAAGTTATATGTTGACTATATTTCCTTGTTATTCTAATAAAGGAACGGGAGTGATTTTTTCTTTACTGGCAAGACACATTTGGTTAGAACCAGAGACAATTGGTAGTGATGTGCTTCGATTAAATCGACTAAAACGGTTGAACTAAAATTTAAAACTCAAAAACGTGACACTGACTTTAACAAAATAGCTTATGACAAAAGTCAGAACATTGACAATACAAACAAACCATTTCCTGTTGCACCAAAATCAAAAATTTGTGAAAAGCAATTATTCGCTCAAAATGTGACAAAATATTCAAACCGATTTACAACAAACAATGCTAAAACTTAAAACAAAAACAGTAGTTACAAGAAAATTGAAGAATATTCAAAACAGAGCTATTGATAGAGGCCTAGATAAGGCACTACTAAAGCAATATGATTTCATTTACAAATACAAAAAGGAGACCGAAATGGTGCATAGAAAAAGGATAATAGCAGTGGTTGTAACCGCATCGGCGTTGTTATTGTTTAGTGTTAGTGTGGTTAGTAGTTTATTGAGTGCAAGATGTTTTTTACCAAGTAATTATTTTGTGTGGGAAGCAACGCGCCCTCTCGCCGATTGTAGCTACTGCGAGAACGTGACGAATCCTATTATTTTGCAAAACGTCACTAGAAAAGATTTTGCGGTAAGTTAGATCTATAAAATATAAATACCCTATTTTACAACTATTGCAGCTACATGAATTGCTAATTATTATTGCTTTCACTTATTTGATCATTCTCTTCAGCCAAGCTCTTCAACTTCTGTTGTCATTTCAATAAGACTTGCAATGTAAAAAGCACGAAATAGAACTATTAATTTAAGTTTCTTACATTTCAAGGAGATAATAATTCACTAGCTATTTCAATTTCAGAGATACGCATACTCATCTCGCCCCATCATTATCAAAAATGCTATCAAGCATTGGAAAGCAACCAAAGAGTTTAGTTTTAATATGTTCAAGAGACTGTATGAGCAAACGGAAGGCAGCTATGAGAGTCTAGAGGAGGGATGCCAATTCCTCAACTTTAAAACGGACCTGTTCAGTTTGAGAGAAGTGTTCAATATGCCAAATGCTAGAGCTAAGAATGAACCAGGCCAAGAGCCCTGGTATGTGGGGTGGTTAGTTTTTTTTTATGTTACTAAGGAATGAGATGAGCTAGTTGTTCACCTAATAGTAAGCGCCACGCTTGTCATAACAGTTACAGTGCCACCCAGAATCTGTTGCGGTTCTAAAGTCACAGTGATTTCTCTGGAAATAGTACCCTCTAAACCTGAACAAAGTAACGTTTGCACACTACTGCTAGGCAGATTAATATCTGGCAAAGGTGTAATATCTCTTCCATGCGACTTTTAACACGTTCACTGCTGAAAACACATGTGGTGTTTTTCATAAGTTGCTGCAAGTACAGGGAAAAGAAAACTGCTGTGTTACCAGTACGGGAAAACACTACAGTATGTGCAGATTCATAACTGTGCCTAGACAAGAATATCGGCTCAGCAGTGAATGTGTTAAGTAACTCGCCTTTATGGGCATTTCTGCTATAATAAATCTTTCAGGGGAAATTGCCATCCAGACATATTATCAAAAGTGAGAGAGTATTACAGCATGCCTGAGTTTTTACCTGAAGATGCAGAGTTTCCAGCCACCGAGAACATTTTCTTTGGATATGAGATTGGAGCTGTTATGCATGTAAGTTTGCCACAGACAATCTTAACACCTTCAGTGCTGAGAACACAACTGTTGTGTTTGTTGTATGGAAAAACACTATAGTGTGCAGAACCGCACCTGTGGCTAGACAAGCAAATCGGCTCAACAGTCAGTGTTAAATATCCATTGAGATACCCAATCCCTTTTGGTGAAAGAGGAATCGTGAGGAAATCCACATTCCCTAAAATTATTTCAGAGCTATGTGTAGAATGTGCACTGGCAAAATAGAACCACTGATCTGGACTGGTGAATTATATGGCACCGTTACGAACCATGTTTTCATGCATGCAATGCGTGCCGTCTGTGTGCTTAATACACATATTTGCGCTTTGCCGCACAGGCTGTACGTAAACTGCGCTAACACAACAGGTGTGTTTTCTCACACTCGCTTAACATTATAAAAACACAAATGTCTGTGTTTTCAGCAGTCAACATGTTAATCGGCAATAAGTGGATTTGAGTTGTGATGATTGTCACACATAGTAATTCTCCAGCAAGAGCAATGGAACACGAACATATTTCTCGTAATACCTTGCTTTATAATCTTTTTCTGTTCATTAACATTCGTAATAAAGATATTGTACTTTTCCAGTTGGATTATATACCAAGACTAATGTGGCAGGGGCAAGTCAAAGGGAACAAAACATGGTCTATTGCCCCAGTACCTGAATGTGACCACATATGCCACAAGCTTCAGTATTATGTAGAGCCTGGAGATATAGGTTGGTAATTATTTGTAATAACTTCATATTTCATGAGGAACTGATCATTTTTGCATGTCTGCCAAATTCCGATGACGATGCAATACTATGGTGACAGTGAGCTGTTCTGATGATAAAGATAGATGGATAATGGAATTCCTCGGTAAATAGCAGTATATTGATTGCTGGGCTGATTATGATCTTGCAGTGTCAATACATACTTCAAAATCTTCTAGCTTTAACCTTTGTAATTGATTTTTTTTTTTAGCACTGCTGGACACTCGAGTGTGGTATCACGCCACAAATATACCGAAGGGGCAGTTCTCACTCACCGTTCAATCCGAATATGGATAACAAATATTCCAAAGACTAGGGGCCCTATTCATAAAAATTTATATATCATCATCATCAACCCATAACGTCCCACTGCTGGGCACGGGTCTCTCCTCACTTTCGTGAGGGTTAGGCCATAATCCACCACGGGGGCCCAGTCCGTATTGGTGGATAACATACCTACCTCCGAAATAATTCTCGGGTAGGTATGTGGATTTCCTCAAGTAATTTGTATGCAGTATTGCTAAGCATGACTAGTTTTTTATGATTAGGATGGTATCAGTACAAAACCAGTATGTATTTCACATATCGATGCCAAATTTATACACTCATTTAAATTATACAAACTATTTGATAAACTTTTATAATGTACCTTGAATAATTTATTTATTAGTGCCATTTTATAATGTAGTGCAACTACTTCTATTAGCTTGTAAGAATATTGCAATATTTTCCCAGTATTTATTTTTAAGGATGTAATGTTTTCAATAAAGATTTTACTAAGAAATTATTATGCATTTTGTCCTAAGGTCTTGCAGAAACATTACAATGGGGTTTGTTTTACATGCTGCGATGATAGTAAACAACATATGATATTTAAAACATTGTATTCTCTAATTCTATGATCAAAAATGTTCAGTGAAAGATTGGTTTGAAGGTTAAGCATGCATTTTAATATTACGATTACATATCAGTCAGACACTAAAAAAAAAGATCTATGTATATGCGTGTAGAGATCCAAGCCAACCGTTCACTGAACTGACTGAATATTGTTAAGTTCACAGAGAGATCAGATTTGAAACTCGAGGGACAATAAACTCATCAACTGCACTGTTTAACAAGTATTGTGCATAATGAAAGTCAGCGTCCATTTACAGCCCAATCAATTCAAAATGCTTAAAATGCAAACTTACAATAAAAATAAATAATTTCTCAATTTGACCAGACACATGCCAGCATTCGAATGGACAATTTTAATTGACATGGCATATATTGATATCACAAAAAAAAATAGTACTATTACATTGTACTCATTTTAGTTATGGACACAGTAATACATTTAAAAAGTTATTCATATTGCCACTACCCAATCAGCTTAGAGGAAGGTAGATGTACAGAGAGAGAATGAGAGTGGATGATTTAGAAAAACTGCCATACACCAAGTACTGCGTCTTTTATGGCTTCCACATATTGGGCTGGCACCCAGTACACCCAATATCTGGATGCTTCTGTTGGGCCAAGTTGGAGTCCCTGGAAACCAAAACCATTTTTCAACCCTTCTCATGTCACAAATTCTGGCCATATTTTGTATAAACTGTATGCTTGAGAAACACTATTAAGATGAGCATAACTTTCTGCTAATTAGTGCCATGCCTGCCCTTACCACTGTCACATTAACAAACCGGCAGCTTCTTGTGAAAAGCAAACTTACCATGATGTGGTATTCCTCATGGTCTTTGATTGGCTCAGATGTGATGCCTGTAAAACAATAAAGCAGATTATTCACATATCACAAAGTCATAATAATATTTAGGACAGGAGCTGAGTGAGTTGTCAGTTGCCGGTTTTGGCATATTTATAGAGGAAAACTGTCAGCAATTTGGACAGTGATTTGCAGTGATAGAGTGGTCGCTTGAAATCCAGGAGATACAATGGTTAATACATCAACATAAACAAAAGCATAAGATAATTCTGACATGTGGTGAACTCGATTGCATTGCATAAATACTTAATGTTTACTTTTCTAATTAAAGCACATTCCATAATCTCAGGTCTTAATTAAAAAAAAGATAACGAAATGTCTCTACCTAAAATCAGCAGCAAAATGATCAAAATATTAGCATAGCAAATCAGCAGGGCAATGGCACTACCATGCCAACATGGTAGTGCCATTGCCCTGCTGATTTTCTGACAACTACCAGTGTAGCCTAGTACACTGGTAGTTGTCGATGTTTAACTTGTCGAATAAAGTCATCCCAGTCTCTGGTGTCACAGTTTGTCCTGCCGCCCTAGAGCGTCCGATAGTAGTGTGTTAGAACACTTTGGTTACCTATAAGCCTGTAATGAATTGTAATGTATCCAAATATTACTGGAATTAAAAAAAATAAGTATGCATACTTTTAATAGATGTCATGGCAAGTTTTTCAGTACGCTCTTTGGTGCCGAGCCACAGTTGATCCTGTTCCGATTTGAAGGTAAGTCTGACTTTTCCTCCGTGTTTGTTTAGCATTCCACTTAGCGGGATTGGGGGCAGTGATTCCTTAAAATAAATATTAAAATAGTTGAAATAACAGTCACTTATTTTACTTGATCTCAATTAACTCATAGACTTTAGGATGGAACCCTCGAGGACTTAGCTAGTGTTCCATGTCCAGTTTAACAAAAGATTCCGCATAATAAATACACATAACAGGTTAATTCGACCCTACATAAAAGTCGATTTCTCTAAATTATGTCAGTAAGTAATATTTTAGCAAAAAATAATGAAAAATAGGAGACTTTATTGATGAATTACATGGTATAAATGATAACTTTAGTTATTTATTCTACTATCCAACATTTTAATTAAGATTTCTAGCAGTAACACTTGTTGTATAGCCCCTCCCGTAACTATAATTTTCCCTGTACATAAATTAAAAACCCAACATTTGTTACACTATTGACATAATTTCTGAAAAAATGCCTGTATTTGTATCGCTATAGTACCTTGACTCCCTTGATTCCTGGCATCACATCCGGGGGGATGCCCTTATCCAAAACTTTCCTGTGGATCTTCTGTGCACAAAGCGGTTCCTTACTAGCTTGGGTGGTTGCTTTCTCCTCTAATAACTCCTGTAAGAAAAACAAAAATAAAACAGAGACTTTTTTTAACATGTTCACTGCTAAAAACACAACTGTTGTTTTTCATAACTTGCAGCGAGTGCGGGAAAACACACATGGTGGCTTTAGCTGTATGGGAAAACACTGGTAGTGCAAATGCACCCGTGGCTAGATAAGAAAGTCGGCTCAGCAGTCATTGCTAATGAATAGGTCTCCAATTCACCGTTGTTTCGGATGCTAAGCAATGCTGTCTACATTTTTCTTTATAAATATAGTCATGTTTGACCTCTATTTCACCTGATGTCATATGGTGTGGTCTACGATGGTGCTGAATAAACATTTATCTGGTAGTAAACTTTTCACTTGTGATATTACAAACTCCCAGATATAGAGCATAAGGTTGCGGGTCACACAAATATTTGCCCGGCACCGGAATGGAACCTACATCACATTTCATAGTTGGCTCATTACCCATGCAGGGCAAATATTATGCCATGGAGGCTGTCAAGTAAAGGAAAGTGAGATAAAGTAGTATTAATAAGTAAAGGGCTGAAATTACACAACATGCATACCTTTGGTGCACTTTTCACAGCAAGGATATCATCCATCTTGGATCCCACCAGCATCACCTTTCCGCCCTTAACGACGCCCGCCTTCCGAAGAGTCATCTCATCACGGGCCATGGCTTTGACAATGAGTTTCTGATTCGACTGCGGCACGCCGCATATTCGTTCCAAGTGTGCTTTCAACTCGAGAACCGTCGCATTCCAAGCAAAAGAAATGTCATGTTTCGTTTTGTTAAAAACTATGGTAAATTCGACCTGTTCCGGAATCTCACATATCTCCGCGTCTTCACAAGGCTCCGAAGAACCCGCGACGCACTCCACTGGCGCTTCGATGTGATGCTGATCGCCCTCAACTTCGACTTCTGGTTTATTCTCTACCACAGCTTTGGCACCGTTCGATACAGTGTTTGGATCAAGATTTTCTGTCGTATCTCCCTTTTCTGACGCTGGTAAACAAACCCAAACGGTGAGTTAGCAAAATTTCGAGAACAAAAGGTCTCGCTATACTGGACCACAAAGACTGTCAAACGACCATTCGGCACCTAAATTTAATGAATGAAAACACAACTTACCTACGTATTCCATGGTTCAGCGTGAATGTTGATAAATCTTTTGTAAATCAATAAAAAAAACACTGGTTCTTAGGTTGTTTTGAAAAAATAATTAAAATACAGCCGATGAGCCGACTGGCTGACGTGAAGCAACAATTTTTTGCACAGACAGACAGACTAAAAAAATGTATTTGACGGAAAATAAATCGATGAAACCAAAGACAAATTAGTTTAGTCATGGTAGGTAGCGTAGGTTACTCCCATCAATTTATCGAAAATTTTCAAATATAATCTAAGAAACATAATATTGTGTTTGCAAGCCTATTTTTACCTTATTCTACAATATTGATTATGGTTTTATTTTAGCGTTAGAAAAATATATTATGTTTTAGTTGTAGTCACAATTTAGTCAACTAATTTCGCATCTCTTCCGTTTTTACATATTCTATAGTTTGAGTAACACTGCACTGGCATATCCGTTTCCGTGGCGACCTATTTGTAAACAAAACTGTTTGAGTTGAGATTTATTTTATTAAAATAAGGCTAAAAATAACTTAATTTTCATTTGTCATGAGTTTAAACCTAGACGACCCGTTGGCTGGTATTCTTAGCGATGGAAGCGACGATAGTTTCTTTGATGACGATATACTTGGAAAGAAAAAACCGGCGAAGAAGAAAAGCACCCCGATAGCTGAGAGAAAAAGCTCATTGTTTGATTTTGGGGATGAGGAAAAGCCTAAATCTATAACAAATATTTCAGAAAGTAAAAAAGATGCACTATTTGATCTTGGTGGTGAAAGTAAAAAACTATCTGACGATTTTAAAACTCCCAAATCTACAGCTTCCCCTGCACCTATAAAACGGTCCGTATCTAAAGAATCATTCAAAATACCCCCTGTTGAAGCCAAACCAAAGACATTAGACGCAATCAAGTCACCAGCAAAAGCTAGAGTAACTTCAAGTGTGGACAAAGTCAACATCTTTGGCGAATTGGGGTCAGATAAAAAAGAATTTTCCAAGCCCTTAGACAAAGGCAAGAGCTCTCAGTCTATATTCGATGATATTCTAGGGGGGCCTTCTACTAAAAGTGGGGAAAAAGTGGGGCAGGCTGCCAGACCAGCAACAGCCGCTATAAGCCAAGATTTCGATTTCGACTCTTTTCTAGGCAAGTCGGAATCTAAACCAAACAAAAATGCTCCTCAAAAGCAAACTGCTAAAGTTGACCCTCAAAAAGAGGATAAAAGACCGAAGCAGGAAAGTGCTGCCAAGAAAAAATCAGGTGATGACTGGCTCGGAATATTTAAAGAGAAAGATGAAGTTAGCGATGACGGAACTGATATGCCATCTTGGTTAGTCGGAGGCGATGCTAAAAAGAAAAAAGAAGTAAAGAAAGCTAAACACGAGGCTCCAAAAGAAGTACCTCGGATAGAAATAGAAAAAGAGATGCCCGAAGAGAAAGAGAAAGATAGTCAGCCAGTTGATACTCTTCCAAATGTAGAGCAATTCGGTGCTAAAGTAGCGACTTCTGCTGTGCTTCATGGGAGTACTGAGGATATAGCGGCTGAAGGGGCAACGTTGTATTTTCAGCAGCAGGAATCACAGCTAATGGTAGCCATGCAGCTTAAAGCACAGGAAGAAAGACTGGTCGCCATGCAGAGTAAGATATATAATATATAAAATAATAATTCTTCATATTAATTCCCATCTATAATACAATCCGCAAAAGGATTTAAAAAGTTCCAGATGATTTTAAGTCAGATGATCCCAATCTCTTTTCTTTGGTGATCGAAAATGTTCAAAATTGGTCGAACTAGATATATACGACTTTATGGTATTTTACATTTCTAACTTTCGAGGCGTTTTTCTTAACTTATAGTAAGCAGTAAGTTTACTGATTATTTGTTATTTAAAAATAAGTTTCTTAAACATTTTTGTTAAAGGATCTCCTTTCTTTCTATGTTGCTTAGTTTCTTGCCTATTCTTTGGAAAATAACTAGGTAATCAGTAACGACGTCCACCATTGCTCCGCTCTCAAGCCTATCCATTCTGTACCTATAGACCTATTCCATTCTATGAATCCTCTTTTACACTACACTAGGGCGTCAAAATGAGAGCTAACGGTTGCAATGCAGAAAAGTAACCAGATGAACAGCTTTAGGACTTCTACCTTTGCTATGGTGTCAATCCAATCTATTTTATGTCGACCTATTCATTTTCTTTACTAAATTTTTATTGATAAACACTAGTGCGTCAAAAAGAAAGTCAGCGGGTGCAACGCGAAGCTGCTCTCGCGCACCACGCTCAGCTGGATGCCATGCTGCAGAAGCAAGCCGAGCAGCGACTCCAAATGCAGGCCATCATATCCGCGCACCAGCAGCGGATCTCCCAGAGGATTAAGGTAAAAGGAACCCTATACCTTCAAGCTTTTAAGCGTACGCAAAGGAGTAAGCTATCAAATACCCTTGCCTTTCTTGTCCTTGCCTATTTAAGTTTGTTTCCCGATACCTAGGTAACATTCAGTTCTAATTATGTCTGACTTAATCGTGAATGCCTTAAACTCATTTATCATTAAGTACATTACTTATAATTTCATCATTATTGTAGCAGCATTCAGATAAATCAATTAATGGGAGCTTATAAATATTTTGTATAATATTATAAGCGGTAATTTTACCAAGTATGAGTATTTTTTCAGTCATTACTAGGTACCAATGCAGAAAATGGCGACACCACGAATCAGAATGACGATCTGGAAGCTCACGTCGCTGAAGAGAGGGAAACTCCACACTCGAGGGAAAAGAAGCAGCTATTGCAACTTGTTCAGTCGCTACAAGGCAACCATGACAAAGAGATTGATCTGATGGAAAGCTCATATAGGTATATCCGCTTACCTACTTACTCTGCGGTATAAGTCGTTCCTACACCTTGTAATATCAATTCTATCCTACTGTTAAGTTAGGATCGTCCCAGATTTTCCAGGGTTTGGATGTTCTATAATAACGTAAGAAGCTACTTTATTCGTAAAATATAACATAATTTCAGACGACAATTAGCATTCCTAGAAATATCTGTCCATCAAGGCGAAGAGCGAATGAAAGATGAAAGCGACAAACTGATCAAATACTACACGGAGAAGATACACTGGCTTGAAGACCACCATCAACTGTACAAGAAGATGACGGAAGAGAATTTGAGCTCACTCACCGAGAGGCATAAGGCTGAAAATGAAATGATAAGACAACAGCATTCGGAGAATATTAGGATACTGCAGGAGCATCATGCTGCTTTAATGGAAAACATCAAGTAAAGAACTATCAATTAGTTGATTTATGCATTCTATCAGTTTTAACTTTCGCTCAGTCATCGGAATTTATCGTAGCTACTTAAACTTAATCAGTGGATTAAAGACATGGTATTTTTGGTAATCTTTTTTTCCAGAAACGCAGTAAAACAAGAACATGCCCTAATTCAAGATTCGGCTGGTTTTTCATCAGACTTGCATGAATTGGTAATGGATGTTAAAGAAAACAAAGAACAGTTCCAACAGCTCGTAGAGAAAGTTCAAGCTTTAGCTGATCATACTCAGAGAGACAATGATAGAAGCTTACAAGTACGAGAAACTCAAATTAATGGTAATCTGAATGTAAAAAATGCTATTGATTGAACTTATTCAATTGACTTAAAGGCAATAATAAAGAGTTTGTTTTTAGACATGATACAGCAATTGAAGAAGGAGAGGGACAATTTTGAAACTGAGAAAGTTGAGAGCAGAGAAATGGTAAAGATGCTCGAAACAAGGTTAAAGCAAATGAACACGGTAGGTCTTCCTAATGGCTTAAGAAAGATATTATTTCGAAATATAAGATTTTTAGGTGTTTGGTTATACCGATGTCCTGTTTCAGATGATTGAAGAAGAATCTGCAGGGTTAAAACAGAAAAGAATGGAATTTGAGTTTGAAAAAGCTACATTTAATAAACAGACTGAATTTGCCAAAAATATTCTTAAGAAACAAGACGAAGAAATTAAGGTGAGTGCTTTTACAAACTTACTGACAGTGAGCAATTAAATTAGCCGAACATGACCATACTTACAAATTACTATTCTACGTAATAATTGTATTTTGTGTGCGTAAATAATTAAATTGGAAGTTACTGTACTTATTAGAACATTAATGGTTTCACGAGCAATAACTACCTACCTACGTTGATAAATCAATTTTGATGTTTAAGGCGTTAAGAGATGATATCCAAAAAGAATACCAAGATAAAACAGCACGAATTGAGGAACAAAGAGCAAAAGCTCAGAGAGATAGCGCTACGACTGCTAAAGAAAAAACTGCTATACAAAGTATAAAGCAAGATCTAGAGGTAATTATAATAGAAGCTTCTACTTAATTTTAGTTTGTTAAAACCACTAACCCAACAATTGACGTTGATTTTGTTTAGAAAATGAAAGCAGAATTAGAAGCACAGTTAGAAGAAGTAACGGAAGAAAGATCGAAGTTAAACGTGGAAAAGCAACAACTCCACATGGAAGAACAAAGAGTTCTAGCAAAGTAAGAATGACTTAAATTATTACCACTCAATACAGAGCATACTCAATAAAACAATAGGTATTATAATAATACTCATGTAATTTTTTTTAATAGGAGTCGTGACTATGACCTACTAGCCAAAACAGTAATCGACAAGCAGTCACAAGCGGATAAAAAATATTCCGAAGCAGAATTCGTACAACGAAAATATGAAGAGAGAATAAGGCGAATACAAGAACACGTCGTATCCCTAAATACTAGAGAAAAGCAAGTTGCTAGAGAAAAAGTAGCTCTATCAAGAGAAAGACTGAGCTTACACAATGAAAGGAAGCAAATTGAGGGTAGACAGCAATGTTCCTTATGCAAATCTACTCAGAACATTCCCGAATACTTACCTCAAAACCTACCATCCTACGCTTTGCCCGAATCGTTTCTGAATGTACCGGTGTCAAGAGATTATAGGAATGTAGATACCGCTATGAATAATATAGAAAAAGATATAGCTAGTCTAATGAGTAGGAATTACAGTTTGAGACAGGATACTGACATGGGTCACAGCGGCGTCAGTGATGCTAAGTTCCAAAGTGCTGAGACAGCGCAAGCGGAGTCTGAACCTTTTAAAGTTAGTATCAATATACAGGCAATAGTACACAGTTCATCATTATTCTTTCTTGTTTAAACGCGTAATGTTGTACCATTGTTTCAGGATCTAATGGACCCGAAATTTATGATGCTACGCCTAGATGTACAGAAAGTACTAAGCAATCTTGATCATCATAGTAAAAGAGATGGTAACGAAAGGATTGATGATGATTTTGAAGAAAATGTTCAAGACAATCAAGACTAATTAAACTGTCAAAAGTTAAGCACTAGCTTTAAATGTATCTACTTAAGTGATGGAGTAATTTGTATTCATGCAATAAAAGACTGAACATTTGTATTAGAATTCATTTAATTATTTCATGACTGTTACACAAGAACCATTTTTTTATTTCATTAGGTAGGTATTTTTACACTAAATGTTATCAAAATTTACACAAATGCCTAATAGCTACAGGCTTACTTACATAAATATCTCATTGTAAAAATATAGGTACACGTTCTTTTTTATTTTCGTAATATATTTTCAACTTATTTATCTATATATAATTTCTAAAATATACATCATTTTATCATATCATAATGGCTTTACTACAACTAGGGTATTTTATAACTTCTATATTTTCATCAATATCGTTCACCATTGTGTTTTGATATCTATTAATTATAATTGGTTTAATTCAAAACTTAATGGAATAATGTTGTTTCTGTAACTACTAGATATTTAGCTTTAAATGTAAATATAGAAGGTTAAAAATACCCCGCTACATACGCGTATATGCTCTGAACATTCACCCAGTCTTTCATTTAATTGCTTCAATTAGTTCATACTTACTAATTGTTTATTTATGGACGGCCTGGCCTTTACCATTACATAATACATATTCCGGATCATACAATTTATTGGCTACAACATTTCATATTAATTCAGGCAGATCTATATAATTGAATAATAGTCAAGTCACCGCATTATTACGCGTATAGATCTTGAGATAACATCGAGGAACAGTGTAATTATTATATATTTCATTTATTATTATTTTTATTATTTACATATTATTTACAATTTACTTTTATAAATACACCTAGTAAAATTTAGGCCTTACTTACAGGCGTTACATTTGTTTCACTAAGATTTGGATTCTTATTTACTATCATCAGAGTAGTAATCATTTCATTCCAATTTAATATAAGAGGTTTTCAGTAATTTTATATAACCTCTATATCACAGTAATAATAACTTATCATTTTGTATACCAACTATTATAATAACTTGAAATGAATGAATAAAACATAATTCTGAAAATCTATCAAAATACAAGAAAGTAAAAAATAAAAAAAAGAAGTATAATGGCAACGAAAAGTGTTATGTTCTTTTAACAGTTTCTTTGTGGTACTTGACTTCGAGTAGTTGAGGGTAGTTCTCTACAATAGAGAGCAAGATGCCGTCAATGTAGTTCCGCAGTTGAACGTTCACATCTTGTTGTTCTTTTAAAGCTTTTTGCAACTGTAATCAAAAAAGTTGTACATTAGAAATTATGTCTTTTGGCTAAAGGAGTAAGGTTAGAAATCAAAAACAAAGGTAGAGTAAGATTTGAGTCATGCTATGAGTATTGTTTATTTAGATGACGTGTTAGTATATCAAAGTGCAAAGGAGATATTATAAAGTATGAAAATGGTACTTTACTCCTGGAAACTTCACACTTTCGATTCGTAAAGCATGCAATAGTTAGGCATAAGGTACAGTCATGCGCAGTTAGTAAAAAGTTCGTACCTTTTCCATCTCTATGCTGAGATCAGATTTTGTTCTACCATCGAGCTGCAAAAATGCATACATATGATAATAAAGTTGCGTCGCAAATGAGTCAATCTAAGCCTTTAGATAGAGCTAAGCGATGAATTCTTAAATGTGAAGTATTGCTTCTGGTGTCCCGACATATTTACGAAAGAATGATACGGATTTGTACTAAGCAAGATTGCAAAAGTACAGCAAAGCAATTTTTTGTTTTAACGGGGTAGGGTTTTGCCTAATATCTGAACGAAGTGGCGATGTGGTCGAAAGTGATAGCTACGTTTAGCCTAGAATAAGACTGGCTTCCAAAGAATAATTCTCGAAATCGACAGACTTCTAAACTACGTTTTATTGTAAACTAAACAGTAGGCCCCTATATCCGTATCCGTAAATATATCGAGACCCTACTATGGGTTCATCATCAACAATCCCCCGAAATATGATCAACAGCAAGTACTTTTTAATTATTCAGTGTAAAAAAAAAGCAAAGCGTATTTTTTAAAATTCAAGGCACTATGGAGGTATTTAAAAGGGAGTCAAAAACTCTCATTATACCAATGATAATGTTTTGTTGGTTAATACGAATGAAAATGAAAAATTTTATGAATTTTCTTTTGACTACCTCTTTCATTCTCATAAGCCCGCGTATAAAAAAAAAAGTTAAGTAATCTGATGGTATAATAATGTTAAACAGTAACATCTGAAAGCTATCATCAACAAAACAACCCTTCCAACAATACAATACATCCCTTTAAAAATAATGCAACATTGATGCATCAAATATCCCCTCAATATCGCTGTTGCAGAAAATTAAACCATGTCAAACATTAAGCAAACAAGTCTGCTAAACCAAAGCTCGTATGTTTTCTACCAGACTACAAGAAAACAAACACATCATCAACTTTTGTTTAACACATTTGGGAAGTTCCTATCCTCTCTTATTTATTATTATTTAATACTTTATTGCACAGATTAACTAACTAGTACAAATGGCGGACTTAACGCTAAGAGCATTTTCTACCAGTCAACCACCCATAGTGAAGGAGAGACGGTGTAGGCGTGCATCAAAAATATCTCATCAAGATATTAGCTCTCTTGTTGATATTAGCCTTCAATCGAGTTGCTTTTGTAGTAGGAGTAAAGGTCAAGTGTATCCTCATAGATGGCCAGTTCCTTACCTCGTCATCACTCATCTGTGACAGTTCGTGTGCCAAGGAGTTGGTCCCGACGAGTGGGCCGCTGACGCCGTCCAGCAGGCTGCGGCCTTCCTCCACTCCGCGGGTCAGAATTTGAGCTTGTAGCTCCTCTTGAACTTCTGATAGACCTGTCATGTCAAGAGAGAGTATGAGGAATCGTTTACGTTCCAGATAGTTTTTCTGGGTCAAAGCTGAAATCTCTATAGCGGATGTTTTATAATATGATCTGATGTTCCAGCTTATCTAAGTACTATGGATTTCAGCAAAATATTTGATGCAAATTACCATTTTCTTGAAATGTGTGATTCTCTACTTTGTAAGTTACTGTGTAAGCTATTCTGAGTGACAGCAGAAGAGATGTTTAGTCCTAACTAAGTATCAGATTGCATCTTAAAAACCGTACGTGCTGACTTTTATTCAACAAACTTACTTTTGTTCTGTGTTCTGAGTAACGTTAACTCCTTCCTCAGTTCATCGAGCCTGGGGTCGGGCGGCGGCGGGGGTACGTCTCTCAGTCTTTCCAGTTCCAGTTTAGCTGCAGCCAGCATCTGCGCAGAAGCTGCTGCTGCTTCGCGTTCCCTTCTCTCTGCTTCTCTGGCTGTGCTGAGCTGCGCAGCCAGTTCGTTTACTTGCTCTTGTGCTTCGCGATGTGCTCGAGTGGCTGCTTCGGCGTTCGCTCGCAGTGTTTCGGCTACGCCACGGAGTCTGCCAACCTGTTACAACAATTGCCTTATCTTAAGTTGAACTTCATAGGATTATTTTACTGGACATTACACTAAATGCTTATCAACTACCTACGCTTAGAGCTTCTTTGCATTTTCGCTAGCGTCAATGTGAGACATTTTAGATTTAATACAAAAAAGCCAACATCTTTCGATATGAGCCTTATCTTTCGTAGTAGGTACTATCCTCTTATAGTTCTGGATAAAAGCTTGTCTCCTACCTCTTGCTTAAGATCAGACGACTCTTGCTCTGCAACAGTGAGACGGTCAGTGATGGCAGTCAGCTGTGTGTCGCGGTCTCGTTCGACTCGCGCGATTGCTTCGCGACTCCGTCTCTTCTCTTCTGCCACGCTCTCTTCACATCTGCATTCGATCTGGAAAACAAGCGTTGTCTATTAAGAAAGTGATACATTTAGGACGTGGTTAATTATTTATTTACTTCAATTAAGATGTCAGAAACCAATTACATCATCTGTTATAATAATATGCACTATGCTGTTGCATTTGGTGTGAATATAATTCGTTCATTTTGGCAACTTAAGTTTTTCTATCACTTGTTGCTGCAACACGTTACAATAAGTAATTTATTCCGCAAAAGGAGCAGCATGATTCCGTGACACTCACCTCTCGCACGTGTTCCTCAAGCATGTGAACCCTGGCTTGTAGCACCGCATTGTCTGCCTTCGCCCTCGAGTACCGCTCATCAGATGTGCTTTGCGTGTCTGCCAGCGTTGTCACTTGTTGCTGTAACAGTTGCACCTGTTGAAGAAGAAATTTCTTTATAAAGAGATTTCTAATTGTTTTATTATTTTTCCTAAGCATGCTATATTGCAAGGAAAAGTTTATTATTTTGGATAGGCAAAGTATTGAATAGAAGCATATGTTTAGCGGCTTTGGTCGTCAGAGACGTCACTCACTGTACCAGCGCGAATAAGCTCTATTTGCCGATTTAATTGAAATGTTAGCAGAAAGGAAGAAGGCTAACTATTCATTACACTGCTTAGCATTTAAAATAGGCACGTTCAATTGCTTTAATGAGGTTTTTCTTTTAAATAGCACGGTAACTGGTGTTGCGTGACCATCCATGGCCAAGACGACGGACGACAGCAACGCAAGGAATACTTATAAATAAAACTTATACGGCTTCGTAAGGAAATAGTCGTCTCAGTATTTGCATTGTTGTTTGGATTCTTGGACTGCTGATGTCTGATAGGAATCTAGAACCTATTTCTAGGTTTACCAATCTCATACATGTATAAACTATGTTCATGTGGTTATTATATAAATTTTGGAACTGCAGCGACAGGCGTAGCGCTTACTTTCAGGTGAACGACTTACTCGTCAGTTATCCTACATGCATTTATCTATTAGCAGGCTGATTACGTATCTTCATTGCAATTTGTTTCGATCACAATTTGACGCAAAACTGTCGATTAGGTAGGAACGCCGAATTCAATGAGTTTTAATTCAAATAGCAACTGACTGTTACAAATAGGTATACTTAATCGCCCTGCAGATACTTAATTACAGCAACGCGTCCTTGATTAAAATATTATTGACTAAGTACGAGCATCTCGTACTAAGTACGAAGCCAAGTACCTACTAAAATATTTCATAAAAATTAATTATAGTAGGTTTTGTAATATTACTACAACTGGCTACGGGTCGGAACCAACCTGCTTTCAATGGGTTTCTAAATCATCGGAAGCAATTTAATTAAAAGAACTGTTACCGGCGACTTAGTTCACGGTAGTATTTTTTATGCCGAAATTAGAAGATGAAAATTTCCCACCAAAGTCCAATATCTATACTGGCGCCGCGCCTAAGTAGGTTTTTTTTATCATTGGCATGGTTTTTACTCGTTGGATTTAGATGGTAATCATTGTTGCAGCCAGATTCAAAGCTACCCAACAGTGAAAACAGCATTACAGATTAGTAATTTTTACCTGACTGCGCGACGCAAAGGAAGGTATTGTGTTTATCAGTGTTATGTTCGTTCCTATCAGGCGTTCTAGTTGCGTGATGAGTAAACAAACCGACCGACCGTTTACAAAAGCTGTATGGCAAAATAAGGCCTAAATAAAGTCTCCTAGACCATTATAATCTTGGTCCTCCACTGCTGAGTCTAGATAATAGAAGAATTCATGCATTTGTTAGAGCTTCAACATCAACTTTCTGTATTTGTCAATAATTCCACAAGACAGACAAAAACTGAGAGGGTCAGAATAGAATTGAATTGAAAACTCTTTCTTGTACAAAAAAAAAATAGAAAAAAGAAAATCAGAAAGTCAGATTTTGTATTTAGCTAATGTAAGTGAATGTAACTATGTATGTTCGACTCATGTATGTATATTTGTATGAATGTTTGTCTAATGTAAGTGTAGGATACGTGACTAACACATTTGCAGTAGTACAGGGTGATGTGCCATTAGCCATCGGTGACAAACAGGAAGAAGATGATTTAGACTCATTCGTAACGGATGATGCACGACGCACGCAAGACGTTACGTGAGGAACCACCTGGGAGTTAGATGCCGTTTAATGTTTATAATGAGAAAGAAAGTGAGTGATTAGATTACCTATACATCTTCAATAAGGAAGTAACTAATTGCCTATATTTTTGCAATAAAGAGGAAATAAGAAGCTACAGACGACGCAAGGTGTTACGCGAAGGGTCACATGGGAGATGACTTTCATTGCTTATATTGAGTATAAGCAGGTGCTTATAGAAGTTTTTGTAAAAACTCTTTATTGCTAAAGTATAATTAGGTAATTATACTTTAGCAATAAAGAGTTTTTACAAAAACTTCTCCAAGTCTATCAAATAAATGGATAAGAGTTAGCACAGTGATCCAATAGGAAGCACAAACGAAAACTAATCTTGAGAAAAATAAAAATTATTAATTTTATTGCGAGACTATATTTTTGAGCCATTAATAATAATTAAATTTTCAGCCAGTCACGGCGTTAGATAATATAATATTAAAAGTCAAACGAACTGATTGTAAAATCAACTATGTAACCTGTCCCAGGCATTAAATTAGCTATTGTCTATGATATAATGAAATCTAGCGTACGTAGGTAAGTAGGTGTCTTATATTGAAAGGTACGTTTATACTCGTAGAATAGAATAGAATCCGTTTACACTCACAAATGAGTATCAGAATGAAACATGAGGTCGGTCGCTTGCCAAAATGATTCACTTTCCACCATCCATCGTATGGCATGACGTATTGAGTTAATTCAATGCCCTGACCATTGATAATGTCTTTGTGACTCTGCGATAGGAATTTTCTGTTGATATTGATTTTAGTTTTTTTTCACGTGACAACGTCTAATAAATCGATGAACGCCAGCTGCATGCACGAAACAGTTGACGCATTGTCCCGTAACGCTCATTGTCCCGTTACGCTCATTGTACGCTTGCGCCGGATTTATCTCTCTTCTCTTCTTGACAGGTTAATTATTCTTGCATTTTTGAAAATCTGATTACTGTATAATTTCAAGTATTTAAATTTAAATTAATTGTCAAGTAATTTAAATATTCAGTTTTACTCATAAAAGTTTGCAATCATTTCATCAATGTTTTGTTATGACGTTGTCACGTTAAAATATCGTCCATAAACCAACTTTACAGGCAAACATTTTTTTTATTTGACTAGTAACGAAACGAGCATCATGGGACAACAGCCTGGGACATCGGTTCTAAGGTCTCAAATGCCCACTAATTTCGCTGGAAACAGTGCCCTTCAAACCGGAACACAGTATTGTTTGCACTCTACTGCTTGGCGGATGAATATCTGTCAAAGGTGTGGTACTTCCCCAGGCGGACTCTTGCAGAAGAGTAGTTACGCACTGTTCGTCGTGCTGAATCGTCTCCGATTATTATACTTACTCTAGTTCGATTAGGTACCAATATTTCTGTTAATCATCCACGAAAATGAAATATAATTTTTTCACGACTCTATTATAGAAAATCCAATTATTTTTCAGATTTTATCGCGACTCTACAATACTCATTTTTACGACTACTAAGTATCTGTTAAGTAAGTCTGTCTCTACTCTCTACATATAAAGTAAGTACCTATACTATTATTGAGTATGTACTATATATATACCTATATACATTTTAAGATCTGTGAAAGCGTAGTGGAATATAATTTATAACCAGTTTAGTGAGATCTAAAGCTTGACTCTGTTACCACGACTCGATAATAATCTAACAATATATACTATAAAATATTTCGACAATGTTGATAATTCACTAGGTAAATAGCACGTTATAATATACAGAAACATAGGGATTAACTGGTTAATATTTATTTTACAAAGTAATTTTGAATGCTGCCTGAATGTTTCAGAATGGTAACTACCCTCAAGCATAATAATTTAAGTACTACCTCTGTGTCGTGTCAAGCCTGGGGGTAGTTTAATTTAAAAACATTAATAATAAACAAAAGTGGTGTTATTATGTAGAAGAGTAAATGCGAATGGAAATACGATAAATAGAATCCGAAAATCTAAATCTCTACGAGATGCATTGATAACACTCGAAAATAATTATATAAAACATCAAATTCGTTACCACTTTCTCGAAGTGCATTCCAGCAATTCATAGAATCGGAAGTAACCATTTTAAAAAGTGCAAAAACTGCGAATACCTAAGTTTCAAACGATACTGTATTCACTGACGCATGGAAACGTTCTGGCATAGGCTAAACAAGAGTTCAAGCTACGGTCTATTGAACATGGGTACGCGCTCATCTTTGGGAGATGTACCTACCCTTTGAACACTTCAATGAATCCAGATACCGACTGGCCGGTGTTGATCCGTGCAAGGTCACCGGTGGATCTGTTATTCACACAGTTAAGTGGAGGGAGGAAGATATAAAAATGGTACCTAAATATATCTGAATTGGAATTTCAGTTCAGGGTTTTCATTTTCAAGTCACATCGAAGGTAGAGGGAGAAATGTGAAGGAGTGATTAAATTAACTGCTAATTGTAATGAATGATTTACGTTGCGTAATTGCTATATTAAAGTTACATATTAAATGACTACAACTAAGTAAGAAACTAAACAAATAATACAACATACTAATCGATTAAAAGTAACTAAATTTTGGACATAATAATTAAATTTAATGCCTCTTCTAGATATTTTTATGGTAGTAGAGTTAGAACATTACTTTGCAGAAAATCCATATTCAATAGTCGAAAAACCTCAAGACGCTGAAATATACTTAAATCTCTTATATCTTTAAATGAGCAATTCTTGTATATATATAGAATAGAATAGAATAGAAAACTCTTTATTGTACACCAGAAACAAAATTAAACACAGTACAGAAAAATTACAATAGGTAAACAAGGGTAGTACAATGGGCGGTCTTATCGCTGAAAGCGATTTCTTCCAGACAACCTTTGGATGGACAGTAAAAAACATTTTAATTTAACATTTTTTTTTTTTTTTTCATATATAATTGGAATCTTGGAATCGGCTTCAACGATTTTCATGAAATTTAGTATATAGGGGGTTTCGGGGGCGATAAATCGATCTAGCTAGGAATCATTTTTAGAAAATGTCATAAAAAAAAATACCGAGCAAAGCTCGGTCATCCAGGTAATTATTATTATGCTTAGTAACTGCATTATAGTTACTTACTGATTACCATTGCAAACAAAAGTTCGCATACTAAAGAGAAAGATCTTTAAGGAGGTGTATGCATATCTCGTGGGAAAAAGCTAAAGAAAGGTTTGTCTACATTCTATAGCCAGGTATATTCAACGAATCGCACTTTCGATCTGTTTCAAAGAGCAAAAGCCCGTTCGGTTTTACTTTTGTTGAAGTACGGGACCGACAAGTTTCTACCGCCTTATATGAAAAAGTGCTTTGGAGATGGAATGCGCCTATTTTGTTTCTACAGTAAAAGTTTTGGCTCGAATCCTATCTGCAATGCGATTTATGCGATGCAGAAAATCAATAAGGTTATAAATAAACATTCCGAGGACTTTCAGATGCGTTTTTTCTTAATTTTTTTTTACTGACAAAACGTGGTATGTTTATTTTTGGAGCATTTGTAACAGTGTGGTGGCAAAATCCTTCCACGAGTTAACAAGAGGAGGTAAGTAATTATGGTTACATTGGAATGTAATTAATTCTACAAGAATGCAAATAAAATACTTTACATATTCACCCAGTAATAATGTTTAAAACTGGTTGAAAAGTCAACAGTGCGATGAGGCCGGTAGGCGATAACCCCGTTCATTTGAAAGGTTGAGCACTGAGTTATCTACAAAATTGTTTGCTCATCAAACTACTGAGATCATCCATCATTTGCATTGGTTTTGTTGGTAGAGCCCACCGAGGTTAAATGTTATTTCATAGAGTTTACAAACCAGGAAAATGTTAGAACTATGTGAGCTATGTTTTTAAATTATGGGATGATTGGTGTAATAGGGGAAGCCGATGTTTTTATGGGAGGGAGGGGTTTTATGATAGTTATGAGAGGGATGAATTAGGTACCAATGAACGGGTAAAATATTATTATGGAACTATTACATATTATTATGTTTGTCCCTACTAGGGTGATCCGGTTGGAAATTAGGTTGGGGCTTGTGTTGTCTGACCTATGATATTTAAGAAGACGTTCAGTCATCGGCGGGTTAGTAAGTAAATTGTGTTTATATAGTTTAATGTCTATTGGTGAAACAATTATTATGCACATTTAAGACGCATTATTTGAACCTACACGAAGAGGAGTCTAAAATCACAGCCTAATAATAAATCTTACTGAACTTTATTACTCTGAGGAAGAATTCTACCGCTGAAGGCACAAGTTAGAATCTTTGCATGCCCGATAGAACAGATATGTTTCGTAATCGAAAGCGGACAACCGACGTTACTGCATACCTGCATAATATCGCAACCGTAACAGCAAAATTGATTTCGTTTCAGCGTAATTTCTTGGTCTGTCTTTGTTTCCATGGACATAATGGATATAATGACGAGAAAATGCCATAGGTTTCAGTCAAACAATTTATTTTTCTAACTTTTTAAATGTTTACTAATTCTTTTGAAATGTTCTACTATTTATTATTAAAGCCCCGCCGGCCCCAGCTTTTAGAGAGTGTTTTCAATTTACTTTTGTGGCAAGAACTATGGAGTACGTTACAAGACGGAGAGGAGTCTTAATGTCTTGAGGCAGGGTCATCATTAGAAATATCGAGTATTTGTGGCTTCATAAATAAGCCAATTCCAGATTTCCCGGAGTTTCCGTCACAATAAATTGTGCAACTACCTATATAGATCAATACCCATATAGATATGTCAATTGATAGAACAGCAACCTATAGGTGTAGAGAGTGGTATGGTAACCAATAGGTAGTTACTTGAATAGCCAGCAAAGTGAGCGCTCGTGACTTCCTCGAGAGAACACATTTTCTTGGAGTTGTCTTGCAACTTTCCATCCAGTGTTTGTTAACACCGAACGTTTACTTCTGGCGATGGCTTTACCTATAGTCACAGAATACCTATTCAAAATAAAAGTACTGGTTATTTTTGTCAGAACTATGCGGCAACCTATCTTTCTGATAATCTTATCGAATTGTTAAAATGATAGTGATATTATCCAATTTATAATCTAAGGCTATGCTAATTAGGTATTATTCCAATTTTTTTTTTATTTGGCTTCGCACGTGCAGTACGAGTACATAGTTCCGACTTTTTAGGCTTTTGTTCCTTAAGCAGTGCAGTCAACATTGTACGATTACAATAAAATTCAAATCCTTATATTTTATTGGGATTAGAATCATAATGTTACCTAAATACAGGGTGTAAGAAACAGGTGTATGTATGTTTATGCGGTTAGACCAAGATTGCTTGTACCGATAGATTTGCTGAAGCCAGATTCGTTCAATTACCTTCGGTGAACGGTTTCAGATGTCATGCAGCTTTCGCAATAGGTGCCTGCCAGTGTTGTAATGAGGAAATAGATTGATCTGACAGTTAAACGCTACTTATTGCAATTGAAAAGTGTTTGTGAGCGGATTGGTATGAAAATGGAAATAAATTATGGAGGTAATTATTATTGGTTACAAAATAAAAGCTTACTAATAAAACCGAGAGAAGGGTGCAGACTGGTGGGCAGACCACCAGCCCGTTGGTCGGACGACCTCGTCAAGTTAGCCGGAAAGCAGTGGGTAGTTGAGTACGTCTCGCACAGGACGGGAATAAATGGCGTGAAGGAGAGGAGGCCTAATACCCCACAGCGGATTGATACGGGTTGAGATGATGATGATGATGATGCAGTGTCTTCATTTAATTTGAAAGTTTCTCCTTAGTTATCTTATGCCTTTTCTTTCTAATAAAAGAATCTTCAGAATAATGCTTTAAGTAGGTATAGATACGTTATAAATTATAAATGAAAAGCCCGTATTTTTTAGAATATTTATAATACTTTGATGTTAAATCAAAGGTAAACAATGAATAGTCCAGGTCGATACTGAATGAAATACGTAGAAAGAAAAATCAACCGAAATACAATAGGTAGAGGTGAACGAATCAACAATGAATGAAGAAGTAAAACGAATCTACTGAAATGGAAATAAAACGTTACTAACAAAGACCGCAAGTAAACAACCTTCTAACAGTAACTTGGGGAAGAAATCACGCATAAATCTAGATATTCTTTCACTAGACAACATCACACATGTCAACTTGTGAAAATATCGCGCTATTTATCACGTTTTAGTCGTCGAGGTATGTGTTGGGGCAACGATGGACTGCACGGAAGACCTGGCTTGACAAATTTTCACTTCAAGCGTATTTTCGCATAGAATTTTACTTAAAACCCACAAAATTACCAAAACAACAAAGACAAGAAATAAAAACAAACATCGATTTTTCTAGTTTTCATTTTTTTTTCTTGCTTTCGTGTTACGACGGGCATCGTCGATTTTGACTCTGATGCAAATGAAGAGGTCATCGACCGTGAGCGGCACAGTGAGTAATAATATTCCCAAATGCCCCACTTGAATAATTGCGGCTATTACTTACACTACTAGATATACTATGGCGTTACATCTGGTATGAGCTATTAGTTGTTCTGTTGCCGGATACATCGCCGTCAATCTTTAAAAAGTCAATGTCGTTGTCTTCACTATTTCAGTATACTCTGACAAAATATGGGTCACTTATAGTGAACAAATCGTGACAGATAGGTACTTGGGGCACTAGTGAGTAACAAATCATGCCTAAGTATTAAGAAAAATTGCTGATAGCCTGCAAAATCAAACACACCTACATCAAGAAATTCTAGAATGTGCTAGCTGTATCAAACCGTATTTGAACAGCCATGAAAATCTCAAAATGTATTTTCTAATCGGGTGAGACATTTCAAGAAGATGGACAAATCCGACATTATTAAGAATTGCATATGACAATATCTTCTTACAGATAAATCAAATCAACATGGTCACATATATTCCCAACGGTTATTGGTGGCCACTTCTTCAGTAATGTAAACTTTGAAATTGGTGCAAATTCATAAAACATTACAATGAATAAATGAATGTCATAACCCCAACAATGTTTGATTCTGTTGTCAAAATTCCAACTGAAAAAGATACACCACCATTGTAGTGATATCATAATGAACCATATTTAAAGTTCTAGAAATACAGAAGAAATCATTGTGATGAAGGCAAATGTATTAGGTAAATATTTGTTTAATGATTCTTTTGACCTTTGTAAAGATAACAACAAAAACAAAGTTCACATTGAAGATTAAACAAGTAGCAATCATGCAGAGGATGATGCTGTTCGTATCACATGCTCAGTTAATGATAAACACTGAAGTAGTTAAGATAAAAAACATTATGTATTGACCACAAGTGTATTCTAACGTGCCTAAGGACTTTAAGGAAAGCCTGGGGAATGATGTCACTGGCAATGTATATATTATTAAAGTAGGAAAGGTCCATAAAAAGTAGGTAAAAATAAAACCAGTAGATTGAAATCTGACGGTTTTGATGACAATTTTAGTAACGAAAACCGTGAAATTACTTTTCCCAAGTTTGACTAAACATTTAGAGAAAAATACTACATTAATAATAAAGTGATGTGGTAAGTCTGAATTGCAAATAATTATGTTTTCCCCATTATTTAGAGTTGTTAAGTCAGTAAACAGAAATTGTACAGAAGCAAATAGATATACTTTTTATGAACTTGCTCTAGCATGCCGTGCACGCCAGAGTCTAATCACTAGTGGAAAGTGGGAGAACCATTTCTGCTAAATAGCACATTCCAGTTGGATAAAAACTATTGGCATTAAAATAAGGGGAAGTATGGTATGAAGCTATTTGCAGCTTGCACGCTAGCCTAACCTAATTATTGGCAGAACTGGTATAACGTGCGGTTGCGACCATGACACAGATCCATTGCGAAGCGGTTAGCGAACTCGATTGATTGATAGATATTAATTTCCTGGAAACAGATATCGCGGAAAAATAATGAGAAGAATTATGAAGAACAATGATGTTCTAATGTAACATATTGTAAAGAGCAGGGACTTCACTGCAGAGGCTTGGTTTGGCTGATACCAACTTTCCGATATAGTAATTTTTCAAGACATTACAATGTGTTTGATGCATTCTTCCAGATGTAAGTTTAATGACTCTTTGGGGATACATTCTATTTATATCTATTGGAATGAGTAGGTGCTTAAGTAGTATTTTCCTGGTCATCAATAGACCATACTTGCTGGTACCCGCGACTTCCTTCACTGTGATATTCTTTAGGTCTATATTGACATTAGAAGATAGAACTTTAATGACTTCTTACACCATTGTAATTATTATAGGGCACATAAAAAAGTTATATGGGTATGTAAGCCCAGTATATTGCATGCAAATTATAGTGATTAAGATTAGCTTATACGTAAGACTCTGTAAACGTGTGTCGTTCCCACAAGTCTTTCAAGTAAGTCAATTAGTTAATTGTTTTCTTGCCCATGTTTTAACTACCATGAGAAATCCTGCTTAACTTTAGTAATGAAATATCTTATGTAATATATAAATTACGACTAATATGAATTTTCTTAGATGTCTCTAATTCGTTTTTTTAATTGTCAGATAGGTAAATGTTTTTCTTTACTTTTTCTTACTTTTCATCCGTCTTATTTACGATCTCACCTAAAATCACTCCCTTTTTCTTGTCCGAAATGGTCTGTAACAACAAAATGATCCACATGCCTACTCTATTCTTAATTTAGCAATTTCATATGACTATACAAAATAATCTGCCGGTAGATATAGGTAATAAATATATCCACGCCACACGTGAATATAATCTGGACCCTTGAGATATCGCCGGCGATAACAAAACTAGATAGCTGTTGATAAACCTTTATAAAATATAAAGTAAGTAAAATTTGGTGTGGTTAAAATATTTATTACAGTGAGGCTTGTGATCGGTGAAGCGAAACGCCTTTATGAAACCAAAATAGTTGATGGGCCTATCTTAGCAATATTAGGTGCCAGGTAATTAGGAATCACGTGTATCTGTAGTCCATAATGCTTCTCAATAATACTTAATTTGATTTTGAAGCATATTATGAATATTAACTGTAATTCAATGCAGTATTAGAGTATAATACATTTTAATAAGGCAGACCACAAGTTAATTATTTTCCTTACATTAGACCTGAAGAAATCAATAATGATAAAGTGGTTGGTTTGATCGATGGAAATGCTGCATGCAAAGCTGAAAGATTTAAGGGTGGAGTAAAGCTTCGCGTGCTATCACTAAACAAATCAAAAGCCGCGATGGCGCGGGCGGGTCGAGGAACGGAACGACAACTTTACGCTTCAATTGCCTATAGAAAAATAAGTTTGGCTTCAATAAAGATTAGCTAAGTAATTTTGTTGTTTGAGGAATTGTTCCAGATATTCTTATTGTAAGAAGTAATCACATAGGTATATCGCATAGTACTGTAGACAACTGTAACTGAAACATGAATATAGCTAGGCGTTGATCGAATTTGATTTTGGGCGCCTTTAACTATAGTAAGAAATAAAATCATTAAATTAATTTTTAGAAAGTTAATATTCAACTTTATTTGACGTAGGTGGGATAGAATTCATGTTGCTTCTGTTCCAATGGTAAGTTTAATTAGATGAATGTAATATGTAGGATATGGTATTGTTTCTATTTATCCGCATGTTGATGACTTTAGTAGGTTATAACTTGACGTATATAGGTAATTGTGGTTTAGTGAGTAATCCTGTTTGCAACAAATAAAGGAAAACCGTTGTGTGTTATCCCTAGCGTAGTTATTTTACGTCAAAGTAATATTGAATTACCAAGTGCGTATGCTTTAACCTTAAATGGAAAAACGCAAAACCTTACAGCAACAATCAATAGAAAAAAGGTTGTTTCTACACTACCTTTAGCTTAGTCAAAGGTTAAGGAAACCATAGATTTAAATTTCGCTACGAGTATGAAGTTAAATGTTGATGAAGAATTATTCTCACTTGGTCAGACAGATTGTCGCACCACTGATGCGCGGCGGTTTTCTTTCCACCGTTCTGACCGTTGGTCAGATGAGGAGTCAGCGGTGCTCCGGTGAACAAGTCTTCAGTTAGGCTGGCGTCAGAGGTGATGCGCAGTCTGGACTCCGGCGGAGGCCCTTGAGGCCCCACAAAGTCAAACTGTCCGTCCCACATATCATACTCCAGCTCGAGACTGTCTTCCACTTCCACCTGCTCACCCATCGCGCCTCTGGACCGGTTGAACAATCCCGATTTAAACATTTAAACACCGACACTTAAAACAATTGAATATCTTTGGATCAATTCCAATATTGCACTAAACTTAACACTCGTAATATAAATTAAATCCTATTTCGTAATCACGTATTTGACTTTCAACACGATTAGAATTTTGTTGGAGATAAAGCTTATACCGGTAATGGCACTGTTGGTCGATTGATAATTTTCACCACTTTTGTTCTATATAACAATTATGACACAGCTCTGTACGTAACCCGAGCGATCCGATCACTAGATGTCACATTTTCCACGACAAAACGCTTCAAAACACTCTTCACCGATGAAACGGTTACGCACAATCACTAAACAAAACTGCAGCTAATTATCGTCGTACACAAGAATTAACACTGGTAGGAGGAGACTCCGTCGAAGACGATTTGAAATTTTGGTCAGTTGCCGGGGCATCCTTTTCGGGGAGTAATCTTGATGGCGAACAGACTACCGCGTAATTCGGTTTGAATGTAACCGCTGATTCTCGGAATCGGCCTCGGATCGGAACCGAAAGTTTTAAAATAACGTCGGTACGTGTGGCTGGCACGGTCTCGGTCGCGGCACTAGTCGGCGAGCAGCGGCGCGCCCCACCCATTGACACGACATGATTATCAGCCGGCCAGCCGCCGCCGCCATACAAATAAACTTTATTCGCTCCCTGCACATATGCAGTATGCACACTCTGATAGATAGTTCAGAGACCCCTTTCAAACTCTCCCCCAGTCCCCCAGTCCGGTTGCATCTCGTAATTTTACGGGCGAGGGGCTCCCATGATTGCTCTGTGCCGCCAGATGTGGGCACAACACCGGGCCGTTTTCGACAAATGTTTCGTTGCTAAATTATTCATAAAGCTGTTTTGCTTCAAAACAAATCACTCAACGAAGAAATTGATAAAAGTGAAAATGATTCTGTAGGGCTTTCTGGTTAAGATATTTTATGCCTGACCAAAGCTGATATTTCGATTTCGATTAAATTTCCTAATCTGAATGGTAGATACAGAACAAGAAACGGGCGAAGTCCTAGTATAAAAACTAGAGGCATGTACTAGTACTTGATAGTACCCATGTCTAATAATAATTATACTATGTAGAGTTTCTTTTCAATGACGACAAGAGGCAATTTATGAAGATTGATCACAACGACATAATGTGGAGAGTGAAACTGATGAAACTGGATATAGAGAGTGAAATAAACATGAATTAAAAAAACTGGTAACATAAACATGAAATCATTACAGGTGAACAACATCAGAAGTGACCGGCTCACAACACAAATATGAGAACACGCATTTGAATGCACTTAATGTTCGTTTGATTACTCTTACACTGGATTGTAGATAAACCATGATTCATAAAAAGGGAAATCATACTTGTGGAAATGACTCTATTTAGAACCTGATAATAATTTAATCTTGAAACTGAGCAAAGTAATTCATGGAAATTAAAAATTGCCATAAACGATTTTTGTAAAATGCTTAGTTATTGGAAGAATCCAGATCTAGTTAATATTATACCTTAGTTTACTTTATTCTCAGTTATGTAGATTCTCTAATTTTATACACTTCTAGAATATATGAAATGTTTACTTTGCAAATTCAATCAATTTCTTGGCAAGTACAGTGAACGGAAACTTTAAATTAAAAAAAATAAGTACTTCACTTAAAACAAGATTTAAAAAAAGTTGAAACACTGGCATAAAAAATTGCATTACGGTAAATAAAAATAAGTAATTGGTAGGTAACTTCGGTGTTATTTAATTTAGTTTTGAGATTGAGGTAAGGCTATTATTGTCCCAGAGCGTGTGAAATTCGTTCAGAAAGTTTCGATTGGTTGTTATTACTTTACGAATTGTTAGTATGAATTATATTGTTAAAGATTGAAAAAATGCATCGTTATTATTTAATTTGGAGCGGAAGGAAGCGGAGCTAAACAGATGGCCTTAAGTTTCAGATCGTCATTATCCTTTTCAGGTTAAAAATAATTGAATGTGCATTTGAAAGCATATAATCTTGAATGATATTTATTATACTAACTTGTGATTGTAGTATGATAATAAACAGAGTGTAGACCAAGAGAGAGTGAACTTAATCTCAAAATATAATTAGATTATGTAATCAAATCAATATCTCAGATAAATTGCT